>JBBMKD010000027.1:6330984-6465382 GCA_037834095.1 Argya squamiceps
CTCCTCTCCCTGAGCAGTGGAAGAAAACCTTGGTGATGAACTGACCCAAACCCCCTTGGCCTGTCTCCCTGTGCTGTTGGTGAGGAGGAGGGAGGGGCTGGGGGGGTAAAAGGTGTTTTAAGGGCTTATTTTACTTCTCATTATTCTCCTCTGACTCTCTTAGTAATAAATTTACCTTATGCCTTTAAGTTGAGCCTGTTTTGCCCTTGGAGTGTTTTCTCCAGGTCCTTATCTCAACTCATGAAGTTTTCATTAATTTTTTTTTTTCTCTTTTGCCCAGCTGTGGTAGGGGAGGGTGAGGGAGAGGCTTTCATGGGTGCCTGGCATTGGGCCAGTGTCAAACCACGACATAAGGCAAAACAGTAGAGGGAGTTCATCCCACTGGCAGCACTTTCCTTTGGAAGAGCATTGTATTATCCTCAGTGATCAATAAAGACAGTTTAGAATTTTTCAGGCTTAAAATAAGCTTAAGTGAACTGCTAAAGTTCTTTGGCTTAGAAAGTTACTGCCAGAAGTCCTTGTGTTCAGTCACTGTCAGCAGAAAATGGATGGATACTGTAATGTGCAATTCAGTGGCAGGTGTAGTCACCAGTGCCAAAATCTCCCTTCTTGAAAGCATTTAAGTCTTGCATATATTTTGGTTTTCCATTAATATCATTTGCTTTTCCAAGTTCCACGGGGGTACAGATGCAAAATCAGCCATTGTTTTGTCTGTGTTATTCAAGGATTTTATTTATTTTATTTAATGTATAATTCGTTTAATTTTACTGATTTTCACAAGACAAAATAGGAGTTGTGGGTAGCAGAAGCAACCCACTGAAACACCTACTTTCCCCTTCTGCAACCTGTGTACAGGAGTAAACATGGAAGTGGATGTGTTTCTGGTTGATTACAACTCCTGCAATTCACTGCTGAATGCACACACTCATTAAAAGAAAATTGTTACTCGAGAAACTATGCAGCAGATGAGAAGCTAAGCAAAGCTGAAGTGAAGGGACTGAACAAACAGTACTTCAAATGAAGATGAGCAGTTTCTTTGTGATTGGAACACATTAGTCAGAGTGGGAATCAGTTGATTCATAAATCTTGACAAATGTGTTCATGGTTCCAATGTGATTAGAAGCTCCTAAATTGAAAAGAGCTGGTACCTAAATGCTGAGGAACATCTTGAATGTTCAAGCTGAGGAAACTTCAGACAGCTGGAGTTACTGTGTCTTAGGTTAAAAAAGAAAAAGTTGGTTTTAATAAGGATCATAAGAAAAAGGACAGACACTGAGATTTGAAGCCTGGAAGACTATAAAATTCATCTGATTTTACTTAGTTTCTAATTTTGCAGCACAGAATTTTCCAGTCTGTTTCCAGAGCCTCTTTTTTCCAGTAATCCAATTTTCAAATATGTTGAACATCCTGCAGCTCCTATTGGCTCCTCTGAAAGCCACAGCTCTGAAAAAACAATAATGTTTTGTTAGAGAAAGATGAGATCTAAACAGGACAGAACAGAGACTGCAGTGATCTGGTAGGCTGTGGTGTATAAGAAGTATTGTACTTTTTTGTTGGTGAAAGACAGGCAATTGGATTTTAATAAGGAACATTCACATTTTGCTATGTAAAACCAAAAAGTCCTTTGAAGGCACTGGTAGCACATGTGACAGCCTCAAAATTTAGACTTGAATAGGGCCAGGAAGGGGGTGGAAGTTTGAAATCGGTGAGCTGCAGAAGATTCACTTGTAAAAGCAGAAGTACTTTTCACTTCATACTTTGGCACATAATATCCTCCTTGCTGGCACTAATGATGCGGAGACATTTTTCTATCAAATGCCTTCTGACAGTTCAATTGCCAAAAATACTCAAGTGGCAGAATGCAACTGCAATTACTAACAGTGTGCTTGCCCCAGAGTCTGTAAATTCTCTCATGAAAGCCTAAAAAGCCCATTCACGTTGTCTAGAAATAGCAGCAATAACCATGGTAATAAGTTCTTTTCTTTGTTGCTGTGGTTCAATTCTTTTCATGGGTAGGCTGCAAAAAAGCCATTTGATTTTTCTGTAGCTGCCTCTATTGTAAGATGTTTCTGCTCTGCACCAACAACCGTTGAGCTACTGACAGCTCTGCAGCAGCTTCGTTTCCAGGTTCAGAAATTTAGCTAAGGAGAAGAAATTTAGGTCTTGTTTCAGATCAGGTTAAGCCCAGTTTTGTGTTTGGGCTGTGATCTGGAGGAGAGGATGTGTCCTGAAGGAGGTGCTGAGGGGCAGGCATGCTGTCCTGGGGAGCAGCATGGCCAAGGGACAGGATGCTTGTAGGGATTGGAGTTCTTCCAAAGCCACCAAGGCAGTTAGTGCATGTCCCATCACTCCTCTACCACCTCTGACCACTCTGAAACAAAACCTAATGGCTTTTACCATCCTGGAGGAGTTTTTCTGCATGCTCAGAGGTATTCCTTCATTATCCCCCTGAGCTGTAGTGCAGTCCATATGGAGAATGTAGGATTTGGAGATTCTTTCCATCTCAGAGTACTTTTACTCAGGTTAATGGTGCCAAAATGTGCTGTGATCCTGCAAAAAATTGCTCCTGGGCAGGTTTCTGCAGGGAGTGCTACTGACTGTAATAAGGTTTATTAAGTTGTAGGATACACTTTATGCACAAATCATGAAGGACTGAGTTACAGGAGGAGAATAAAAAGAAGCAGTTGTGTGAGGGAGTTTGCCTGTGCCTAGTTGCTCATATATGTGAGGGTTTGCAGCATTAGGGCTCTAAATCCAGTACTTAGAGACTGCTCTGGAGTCACACGGACAGTCAGCTTTGATGCTTGTTAGAAGTAAGGAGCATGAATACAGACTTACTCTCCCTGTTATTAAAGATTATTTTATCCTATAAGATTGTTGTCATGGTATGATGCTTGAACAATTTACAAATGTAGTTTCAGAATATAAATGCCTTTGCTTTTGTAAGCTCTCCAAATCAGAAGCATTGAAGTTTTCAGCAGCTATTTATCAGAGCACTTGGAATTATACAAGCTTTTGTTTATTTAGCTTGAATTTCTAGGACATGCCAAGAGATAAATACTGGAAATGGCTGTCATTGAACACACTCTGAATTTAGTTAAAAAAACTTACTAACTTAAAGTGTTGTGAAGTGTCTCAAGAACTGTTGTGGGCAGGAAAAGGGAAACCCCCACAACAATGTTTAGTTTGCAATTGCTGTGATATTGGAGGTTATCTCTGAGCTTGTGGCTGTGTCTATGAAAGTTTTGGGTGCTGAGGCCAGCTGGTGCAGAATGACCCACATCCATACCATTAAAAGTCTCTTAACCTGCAAAACATTCCCATAGGACTGGAAACTGTGCCAGCTCTCAAACTGTGCCTGGGAGTGCATGAGAAAATTATAGTTGGCACAGGCCAGAATTGTGCCAGAGACTCTTGTGACAGCTTAATAGATGGGCAGTCATGGCCCAGGGCACAGGAACATCCCTGGGCACTGCTGTACTTTAAGTTTGGGCACAGCTGCAGGTGAAGGTACAGCTGTTCAATCGACTTTTTGGTGCTTTTCAGGCAGTGTATGAATAGGGTTGCTTTGTTGTGGAGGATGTCCCCAAATGACAAAGCTGCTTTTGCTGAAAGGAAGATTTCATGTCACACTTTGAAGAATATTTGTGTTATTTTTTTTTCTATGTAACTTTAAAATAAAGCAGCAGCAGAATCAAATACAAGTATCCTCTAACATAAAGCTTTAGTTCTTCACAACAGTGAAAATCATTACGTTGACAGAGGGATATTTCTGTGAGTCTTGAGTTTGTTTAGTAAACAGATATTACCAGTAGATGACTGGGCACCAACAATGTTCTCTGTCAGTTAAACTACAGCCGAGTGTGAGATGTCTGCTCTTATTTTCTCCTTCATGCACTTCACCTCTTTCACTCCACCAGCACTTAGACTCCAGCCTTGTTTCCTTTCACATGAGAGCATCTGGGTAGGGAGACCACAGACAGGTTTGGAAATTTTTTAAGGCAAGTTGTTAGCATAAGTTGTTAGAGATGTTTCTGCACTTGCTATGTAAATGACTTAACATTTCATGAATGCAAAGTAAATCAGTTCTCTCATGTTGCTTGGGTTTAATAATTTTTGATTCTCGGTTAGCATATTTCATAGCTGAAGCCTGAATTTTTTATTTTGCATTTGTCAATGATGCAACAATCACCTCATTATGTAGGATGGAGAATTATGTGTGTGGAATTTGGGCTGAGCTTTAAGCTTCTAGGAGAGCAAGAAGCTATTAAGACATCCTGAGACCACACATAATACAATGTCCTAAATTGGGCTCTCTGACAGAGCCGTGCTAATTTATCTCTGTCCTAGCAGATGACAGCTCTGCTCTTCCTGTCCCAGGCTTCTCCAAAGCAGCAGAATATTATTTATTTTGCAAGTATATCAAGTAATAGTTTTTTCTTAGTCTTCCTAGATGGGGTCTTACAGACTTATGCTGTTAGGGTTTTATTTAATTTGAATTGACAACGGTACCAAATATCAGAAAGTGTGTGTCTCACAGCAAAACCTAGGCATGAAACTAAGAGGAAACAATTTAAAACAAGTCATATCATAGTTAGTCCAATGACTCGCATGTCACTCTAATCTTGGTTTCCCAAGAACTGATTATTTTGCCTTATTTTAGGGCGCAGAAGAGTAAATCTTTCAGAAGCAGATCTAGATAATACATCTGCCACATTAAGGTCTTTGCATTCTCTAGGGTATACTGTGATTTGCTTCTTTTACAAATTTTCATCACGTGATACGGTTATTGTGATGAAAATTTTGGATTTAAGATCCAGAAAAGTCACTGCTGAACAAAATGCTGCCAATAAATTTAGCTTGAAAGATTATTCTATTTATTCACATCCTGTGATTCTTTTGTGAAATTAATATCTGCAAAAAAACTAATTATGAAATGCAGACTGAAGATCCCTGATGACTTGTTTAAGGTGAAATCTTTACTAAGGAAGGGGAAAAGTGACTTTACATTACTGACTAAGAATACCAATGTGCTCCTCAGCATCTTTATTTCACCCAACCTGCAGTTCAAAATGTTGCATTCAGCAGGTAGAATTTGTAGCATTAGTATATTTGAGTTCCCTATTCCAAGTGGCTTTAGCAGTGTTTAAGTTGGCTTCACAGCAAGTTTATGTGTATTAAAATGAAAATTAAAAGATTTTTAGATAATGATGATTCTAATGAAAAAGACTTGCCAAGAAGCTATCGAAGAGATCAAATGTACTTAGGAGTGCCATGAAAAGAATATTAAATGGAATAGCAGTGTATGTGCAATGGCAGCCTAGATTCAAACTGTGGTGCTTTTGCTGTTGTAAATGGATGCCACCGCCAGAAACCTTTATACTCTAACTTTAACCTGCTTACCCAGAAAAAAACCCAAATTTGCCTTTTGGAAAAACAGTGGTTCTTCTCCTGCAACTGGTAATGAATTGGAATGGCAACCAAATCATTCTCAGCCATGCTTCAGTAGGACAAATCCCCTTGCCTACAATGAAGTGAAAGAAATGTGAGAAACTGAGCATTTGCCCTCCAGGAATTGACAGTCTGCGTTACAGGAAAAAATTGGCACACGTTTTATTGAAGGTTGTTACAAGCAAAAAAGTCCTTGAGGTGGCTGAACTGTGAATCAATATTTTTAAAGAGTTTGGATCTGTCTTGGCATGTTGTTACTTAAAGAACTGTCTGAATTTATTCTAGCAAAGAGAGAGGATGGATGGCTTTTCTTTAAAAATGCTGTGCATTTCTGCTACCTTGTGTTCTGATAACATTAAGTTACAGAATCAGTTGGGCTAGCAGCAGTAGAGCAATGCCAGGGTATTAAATATGACTTATTGATAACAATTAAAAGATTTTGGGTGACCAAAGCAGGCAGCTGAACCACCTTAGACCTTCTCTGTGTGCTAGGAAAGATAATGGGGGAGAAATACTGACTTTACAATAGCTTTCAGTTGTCATAATCATAGAATATCTTGAGTTGAAGAAACCCATCAGGATCATTAAGTCCAGTTTCTGGCCAGGTGCAGGACATCCCACGAGTCAAACCATGTGCTATCCAAACTCTTTATGAACTCAGACAGGCTTGGTGCTGTGACCACTTCCCTGGGGAGCCTCTTCCCAACTGAAACTTCTCTTACTCAGCTTCATGCCATTTCCTTGAGTCCTGTCAGTGGTCACAAGAGTGAATAGATCCTCTGCTGCCCCTCATGAGGATGTTGAAGACCACAATGAGGTTTCCCCTCAGTCTTCTCCAATCTGAACAAACCCAGTGCCCTCAGGTGCTCCTCATCCAGCCCCTCCAGACCCTTCACCATCCTTGTGGCCCTCCTTTGGATGCTCCCTGATAGCTGAATGCCTTTTTTATATTGTGGTGCCCAAAACTGCCCCCAGGACATGAAGTGAGGCCACACCAGTGCAAAGCAGGGCAGGACAATCCCCTTCCTGGCCCAGCTGGTGATCCTGTGCCTGATGCTCCCCAGGACACAGTGCACACATGGGGAAATCCTAAATTAACACTTTCAAGTTCATGCCCAAGTACCAGTTCCATGCTGCTCTACACTGAGTGGTTTCATAGCTGCCCTTTGTATTCAATTTCTTCCAAGCAAGCTTCATTTTTTGACAGATTTTGGGATTTTTCTTGGTTGCCCTGTGCATTTCAATGCACAGTTCTCATCTTTGGTCTTGAAATAATTTACAGCACAATGAATCATTATAGTGCTGTGTGATAAAACCACACTGAGAGAATGGAATCTAAATGGAAGAATGTGTTCACAAAATGTTCTAGAACTGCTCTGTGCCATCACTGAGTGTTCTCTGTGACCACTGCTGGCCCTGCTGCTCTCAGCAATGGCTCTTCCCTGGCCCAGAGTGTCAGAACACTTGCTTCAGGCAATCCAGTGGGCTGTTTTCTCCTCCTGACCTCTCTGCATATATTCCACAAGTCCTTCTGAACCAAAATTTTTCATATGTAAAACAAGGAGTGTTTCTCTGTGTAAGAATACATTGCATTAATACCCACAGTGTATATTACAGATATGATTGCCTAACAGGTTATAACCACAGTATGTGTTCAGTTGTTGTTCACCATATATATTAAAAAAATGGGTGTTTAACATAGTGATGTTATGAGAGTTTTTTTGATCGTTGAAGCGACAGATGTGACTCGAATCCTGCAATCTGGAAAAAAGTTTCAAGCTTGTGTTAGTAATTTTCTGTGTCCTTTCATCGGGGATATTTTTACTGCAGCTAATAAGGAACTCAAGATGCTCTCAGATCTGGAGTTAGTTACAGTGAAGATACAAACCTTTCAGCCATTTTAACCACTTACTCCAGTGTCAAGACTGGCATACGTTCTGTCTTTTTGCCTCAGTTTACATGGTCTGCTGTTTTATGTTTATTTTCTACAGCATAATTTTTTGCTTTCTCTTCATTACTTTATTAGATAGTTCTACTTTAAATTGCCTTTAATTTCAGAGATGCTATTCAGCACAAAAGCTGTAATCCTCAAATCATGCTCTCTTCATAGCAAAACTTTTCACAATGGGAAATAATTTTGGTCTGCACTTTACATATGGTAATAACAGTAACTCTTGACATTTGCTCTTTGTGGTTATTTTAGGTTCTGTACAGCAAAGCAAACAGGCTTTTGGGGGGGCTGCTACTGGCCTCTGATGGAACCATTAAACTGCTTGTGCACAGTCACATGAGGATGCACAGCTGGGGTTATTTGGGTTTCCCAAGATCCTTGTTGTTTCTGAGATGTCTGATTATATTTTGGACAAGTTAGAACAGATACAAATCTGTGCCCAAAATATGTCTCTAACCTGAAGAAGAAAATGGTGTAACTGTGTATGTGTAGCATGAGTAATCTGTATATTTGAATTGTGGATGTCATCCTATGAGGCTCAGGGTGCTTGGTACTGCAGGAATGAAATTGGAAGATGGCTGATAGCTCATTGAACTTCTCATCTGAGCAGGCAGAAGGGTTGGGTAAAGAAAAGAATGGCACAGTAACAAGTATGGTATCATAATTAGGGGCGTTTGAAAAATATCTTCTCTTTTAGACAAAAAAAAAAAAGGAGGGTGGGGAGAAAAGGAGGAAAAAGTGGTTAGGGAAAAAGTATCCTTGCATTTAAAGATTGTCTGTCCTCATCATCATGTACTTGTATGTCTCTCACACCTTCTGTCATTTACTTCTCTTGTTACTGGGTGCTTAAACAGCACAAATTACTTTTTTCTGAGTTGTAGACCATTATATCATATATTAGCAAGGAGAAATTAGCATTTGGAACATACCAGTGAAAGGAGACACATAAAAATAGCAATCACTCACTTGGCAGTCTGGAGCTTTCTAAAAAGCAGCAGGCTGTGAACCCCTGACTAAACTCAGTGTAGTTAAGGAGTTTATCCATCAGTGTTTCTTGCCACTCTGTTTAAACTGAATAAAAAGTACCTTGTATTCCTAAAACCCCATCCTTTCAGTTTTATATTTCTGAAATATTTTCTCAATGAAATTATGGAAGTGATGACAAGCCACGCTTTTTTCATCTTTTCTATTTTCAGTTCTCCCTTGACACTGTGACACATACTATATTTGAAGTCAAATTGCAAAAAAAAAAAAAAAAAGTTTCCTGTCATATTTAATTGAGACTCCATTGTGAAATCAGGAATTTGCTTAATATCAAGTCTGCAGCTTTGGTTAGGTGAAGGACTTGGACGAGGAAAGCACTGGGTACAATTTTCATTTTCAGGGCACAGAATCCTCAAAATGGCTTTTGATGTGAGCTGAAGGGTGAGTTTATTTGCACAGAACTATTTCAGTCATTTCTAATGATTTGCCAGCAAGGAAAAGCTAAGGTGGAGCTGGCAAGCTTTATGGAGTTTTAAGCTGTAAAATGCAAAAAAGGAGAAAATCCATTGTGAGGAATTACGAGGAAGAAGTTGTGGAAGACACCATCCAGAGACATGATTTCCCAGTGCTGACAACCACAGCAGGCTGCTGTCTTTAATGCAGGCAGCTTACACTGGTGCTCTGACTCTCCTCTGGCTTATGCAGACAACTGCTGAGACATTAATAAATTCCTGGAATAGCTGATAGAAGAACTGAAGTGAAACCTGTCAGGTATCTTCTGGATTTTTCTTGAGCACCTGTAGTTCTCTCTCACATTTTATGCTCTTTACCAAGGGACCAAAACATGATCCCCAATAAATGAGTTAATAATTTTGTGTATGTTTATATGTGTGCATTTAACATACCCAGGTTAGTTCTTTTTTTCAGCCAAGTGAAGTCAACCTTCTCCTGATACTTGCAATTCTTTCTATTATATGAGCTATAATTCTTGCAGTATTGAAAAAAAATTTCTTAAAGCAATCTGGCTGAAGCAAAGGGTGAATTCTTATTGAAACAGGCTGTTGAAGGGATGCATAAGTGTTCAAAAGCTTCTATTGCATGTCCACTGCTGGGCACAGGAAGAATCCCTAATCCAATTGTTTTCCCTTCATAAAAGGACAACAACAATTTGTTGGGCTGCTTATGACAACTGAAATGTTTCAGAAAAAAAATTATGTGTGTGCAGACAGGGGGAGAGAGAGCAAGAAGTCAGATGGGTTGAGAAGTGTCCAGTTTGTTTAGCTTGCATTAACTTGCCCATGTAATAAAGCTGCTGAGAGGCAGGTGCTTTGCAGGTTGCAGTGGTGCTTTGCTTCATGTACGTCTATAAAAAGTATTCAAGCACAGAATTATTCATAGCTGCTGGACAGTAAAGCTGCTCAAATCCTTTTAAAATTAAACCTGGTGGTCAAAATACCAATGTCTTAACCAGATCACTGAATTTCACATAAAAAATACAACTACTTCTTTTTGCTTTGGCTTGGATATATTTATGTCCAGTGTATCATAACAACAGTAACTTAAAAGTAACTGCTTTTTTGTTGGGGAAGCAATGTGACTTTCCTTAAATATGGTTTTAAAGATGATATTTCATAGGCAAGCAGTGACACTTGACAACATTGTTTGATGTGCAGTGCTCAGTTTTGTTCAGAGGACTTATTTCTACTCTGTATATTTTACTGAGCTATGCATATAAGCAGTCCTTTATTATGCCTTATTTCTCAATTAAATTCTACAAAATTGCTTTGCTATTTTGCCTGGAAAGATAAAGACATTCTCCAGCAGAAAATCTTAATTCAAATTATAAGATGCATATTTCTGGCTTCCTTTTCAGTAATGTCTTATTCATTTTTCTTCATGTTAATGAGTTCCTTAGATCTACCTTTTGATGGAAAACCTTAATGTAAAGAGAGAAATGTTGTTATAAGAGCTCTGCAGTAATTGTAGCCCTGGTGTCCTGAACTTGCTTCTCCCCATCACATTGTGACCCTGTATCAGTAGGTCAGTGTTGTATTTGCATTTTGACAAATTTCTACTCTATTTTCACTCTGTACAAATGAATTGTCGTAGCCATGAATGCTTTGCATAAATAGCTTATCATTTCATTAAACTCTGCTTTATAGCTTTCACCCTGGAGTGTCTGTGTTCTTCAGCCCTTCTGTTCAGTAGGCACTAATCTGCTAGACAGTATGATTTGATCAATTATCAGATATGTTTTGCTCTTGGTTTACCTCAGCTTAGCTGCATTCTCAGTTGTATTTTGTTTGGCTGTTAATTCCATTCTCTTTTGTCTTTTTCTATTTTTTTTCTTTCTTAATTTATTTTTAGAGGGATATTTTTCAGTGGCCTCATTCTTTCGTTATAGCAAGTAGTGCATGCATAAGAAATATTGTTTATATACAAGTATTGCTTGTGGATGCTCAGGTTTGAGTGCTCTTTGTCATCCAATAGGCAGAAGATACTTGTGTTTCTGCATGTGCTGTTGGGTCTTTAAATAGTTTGGAAATATGGTAGGAGGACTTTTGTGTATGAACTCCTGCACAGGTGATGGTGGCCCTGGAGTGTTTTAAGCTTGGGTGAGATGGGCAGAAGGACAGTGTGGCGTTTCCCAGAACTGCTGGCCACGGGAGGAAAGGCTCAGGGGCTCTGCTGCCCTGGGGGAAGTGCTGGTGCCATGCGGTGGCCACATCTGGGACAGACTGATGCAAACCCCCAGCAACCTCTGTCTTCCCACACCCATAAACTGGAGCTGTGGGGAGCCCCAGATCCCACCCATTTGCCTCCTGATGGATTTGAGTGGAGTGGTGGTGGTGATTAGCACCTAATTCACGCTCTTCTGTGGTTTATTGGAGCAGTTTCCTCAAACTTTTAATACCTTTAAACCCCAATTCTTACCTTTTTAATCTCTGTAATTCTACACAGTGGATGATGAATGTTTCCATATTCTGAACACAGTTTAGGTGGGCATGAAGATAATCCACCTGATTGATCTTGGAGCTGCTAAAGCAGAACTATGCATTTCAGGATTTTGCAAAGTAGTTCAAACAAACAAACAAACAAAAAGAACTGCACCGGGAAGAAAAACTATGACACAGATGTTTAGATGTACCCAACCTTGGCCTTAAGATAGTTATGGCATAAAACAGCATAAGGGGAAAAGGATCTTTGGTATCATGGTTGCTGTGTTTGCAGCTGGCCCTGGAGTCCATCAGCTGAGTCTCACCGGAGACATTTTCTTCATTTTCTCACTGGCGCAGGATGCCATAAGTGACACACATGCCCTAGTGCATTTCGTTTTGCATTAAAACTTAATTTTAAATGAATTGTATTGATAAGCATTACAAACTCTTTGTTTCTATGTTTTCAGGCAACTTAAATTTGTCTGCCTAAAATAGAACTAAATCATGTTTCATTGCATCTAAGTACTGTCTTTTTCAATCCCTGCTGGTACTTTTGGAATCTGAAGTGGTCAGACCATGCATTTTGTTTAATTTAAAATCAGTGCACTAGGCTCCCCTTTGATTTCTAGCTGGGAAGGTAGAAAACCCACTGATGTCACTGTGCACTGTTCATCATCCAGGACTTTCTCTTTTTTTGCCATCTCCTCCCAGGATAAATGCACTTTTTCCCCCAGAACCTGAATTCTCTGCCTATTAGGATGCAAATGGGGTAAATGGGAGAAAAGGCTCCTGCTGCCTGTGCTTTCACACTGGCATGAGAACATGCTGTAGGTGACAAAGGTGTCACACAAAGAACTTTAAAAACAGTAGTGTAGTCTTGCACACCATCCTAAGCAGGAAACATTTTCACACTTTTTAGCAAGTGATGTAAAAGGAAATGGGAGGAAAAGGTTGTGTGTTTGAACACTGGGAATGTAGCGAGTCTACAAAAAGTTGGTGTCTGTTTTCTTCATGCTACTTGGAGAAACAATAGTAGCTAAATGGGATATAATTCACTAGTCTGATGTGGCATGTTAAGCACATGAGCAAAAGAAAGCTCCACGTCCTTTCTCTTTAAATTGCAGCTAGAACACATTAATATTATTTTTTTTTCTGTGCCATCATTTCATGCTTCAACCCTCCAGATGATAATTAAGACAATAGAAGATAAAATTTTGTACTGTACAAAATTGCATTCAAGCCTTAACAAATAAGAGATTATTTTGTCCAGTAAACAAAGCATAATCATCCTGGCACCCTTATGAAGGAGAGCCTAAAATAGAAACACTACTTTTTATAGGTCATGTAAAATGTCATCATCTCTCTCATTATCTGTACTGTTTGGATGAAAAAGAACTGATTAATTTAAAAGAACATTGGCTTTTTTGCTAACAAGGTTATTTTCTCATTGATTGCTAGGAAGTCTAGTTCCTTTGCAAAGGGTTGCAAATTATGAGTAAATCAATTGTCAGCCTGTGTAGATGCATCTGCCATTTCTGTGCTGGCAGTGCAGGGTAACGTGTCCGTGGTGTTTCTACAGCAGCTGTGGATGCACCTCGTCTGAATGGAATTTCTGGGTCTGAGCAGATGTACAAAGGCAGGACCAGGGGAGCATTGTATCGTGAAAGGGTCTCGCTCCTTAAATTCCTTTTGAAAGCTTAACAATCACACTGTGACTTAAAGGGAAGACCAAACTCCAAGAAATGTAAAATTAGAGCAATGAATTCATATTTAGGCATGCAGTTTTAAAAACCAGGACAGAAGTATGAAAAAACACCTGTCAAAGGTGGTGGGTTTACCAGGCCAGCCTGGCCAGACTCACTCAGAAACAGCAGCAGAATTTATTTCTGGGAATCTGAAGATTTCACCATGGAGTTTATTAGCAGAGGAGTGTGAGTAGCCCAGAGCTGAGGATAGTAGTGCAGCTCCTGTCTGGAGGAGACTTGGGATTTTGAGTCCCCTCTGTGAACTGTTTGTCTGGGGCTCCTGGTTGTCTTTGTGCATGATTCTCTATTCTGTTTAAAAAGCAACCTGCCTTCCAAAGCTCCTCCTTTGTTCGTCTGCCCTGGTTCAGACTCTGAAAGTGGGGCAGTGGGACTGTGTTCAAGCAGGAGCAGTGCATTATTCTGGCTTGCTCCTTTGATAAATAGCTTTTCCTTTTGCATGCTACTTGTCTGACACCTTTTCTTGCCAAGCTCGGAGATTCTGACCCAAAGTCCTTTTAAGCCAGCAGAAAAAAATCCTGATGATTTAATGACTGGAGGTAGGGCTTTCTGAAATCCCAGAGTAGCATGAAAGCAGAAACCACAGTGACATTCCCTCAGCAGAAATGCAAGGCCCATTCTGTGCTCTCTTGTGTCTTTTGCTGGATCAGTTTAGACCTCTACAACTTGTTTTTCCCCTCCAGTAGCACAGGGAGTGAAGAAGGTTTCAGTGTACCTGTGTTGCTTAAAAACTCTTTCAGCTTTGCAAAATTTTCAGTGCAAATTTTGCAGAATTTGACTGTGCACTCCCTGAAGTGAGAGAAGCATCAAATGAATTTGAGGTTAAACTGATGAGAGCTTTCCATTTCAGAGTAAGTGTTAGGGATCTCCATCCAAATGCATTTGATTAAATGAGGCTGAAAAATGTTTGTTAACAAACCAACTGAGAAGGTACAAGAAGAGCTCTCCAAAATTAAGGAATAAAAACTTAAGGAGGAAGAATTGGTATTTAGACAATTAATGCTGATTTTTATTGTTTTCTATTGCCTCTCTCATAGTCTTTAGCTGGATGATCAAAATACTTATCAAAATAGTAAAAAAATAAAGTGGCTGTAGGTTTTAATGGCAGTGACAGTAAAGCTGCTGCTTGAGCATTCTGATTTCCTGGCAGATTTGCAAATTGGTTAAAACCATGTGAGTCTGGAGAGCCAGAAGTTACTGGGAAATATGGGCACAAACCATGGTCAGGTCTACTCATGTCCTGTAAAATGGGGAAAATCCCTTTATGCCAAAGCCAGCAGCAAAGCCTGATTAAACATTTCATTTCTGCTTTTCCTATTAGTCCTTCACGAAAGGCCGTCGTTGTGGATATACAGGAAAGCCACCAAAACTGCTGCTGGAAGGAGTAATGTAATGGGAACTATACCAGTGTTTCTTTCCACTGGGAATTCTGAGAAACTGTTACTTTGCCCACTTCTGGTGTTGTATTTTGCAGGTAATTGTTTTTTGTGTAAGATGCCTGCAGCTAAATAGATGTGCTCACGTAAGGGAGGCCCCACTTGCCAAAAATTGTCTGTATTTCCATTTCTACCAAACCAAAATCTGTGAAACTTCATTCTGGAGGTACCAAGTTTTTGTATCTTCAGAACTGAACTGGTGCTTTGCTCAACTTTTTTTGTTTGCAGTGGGAAAATCAAACCTGGGTGTCGGTAGCCTTTCATAAGCCCCCTCTTTTAGATGGGTGTGCTAATTCTTATTCCTGCAGTGTGCATTGTCTAAAGGTTGTAGGAAGGGGAAAGAAAAGAGGCATGTGGGCAGAAGGGCTTGGCTGACTGAGCTTGGATTTTTAGGAGCTGTGGCTGGGATCAGGGCAGCCTGGCAGGGTGAGGTGTGATCTGAAAAGGCTCCATCAGAGCTGTGTCTGATTTCTGCAGAAATGTCACATTCCTGAGGAATGTCTCCATCCTGACAAATGCCATTTTGGGATCAAAAATGTTACCAGGAAAATGTCTAACCTGCCATACACACGAGCTGAGTGTTTCTCTATTCCAATATTCTATTTTCATCAAAAGAGACATGTTTATTCTGCTGCAGGACTGCTCTGCTTTATATCTAAAGAAGCAAGTTGTATGCTGTTTCTTTGTAATTAAAATTCTTATCCCCAAAAACATGTTTTCCATTAAAAATTCCTGCGCTAATAAGTCTAAATCTTGTAACTATTGTGTGTCTCTGGAAATACACATTTTGCTATATGCTGCATATAAACATTTATTTCCTGCCCGAGAAAATGTGGGTTTTACCATCTGTAATATTCATATTTGTTTCTCAGAGGGAACAGTTGGGGTGACAGAAACATAATACAGGCACTCCTAAACTCATTAAGAAAACAAGACCTCGTGACCAAGGCTAAGATGTTTGTTACAGACCTTAGTAAGCTTTTTCATGTGCCTTTTTGGTTTTTTTATTGCCAAACTTGCTTTATATGAAGGTTTATATTTATGTTGCAGACCAACATTATACAGTTTGTTTTTTTGTTTTAAGTGTGAGTTTTTCAATATTTTAGCTCTTGTCTTTGACCAGACTTTAACATGAAGGTTACTGAAGAGAAGAGTTGCTCTGTGTGATAGAGACAGTCCCAAGAATCAGAGCATTTTTGCTTCACATGACTTCATGTGCAATATTCTATAGCAAGGTTGCCCTTGTTCACTTCTCACTTTTACTTTTGAGTTTTGCCATAAGATGTAGTGGTACTTGATTAAAACCTATAACTGACTTCCATAGTTCTTGCTTGCTCCAGCTGACTCCTTCATTCTGTCAGTGCTGTAAAATCTGATTTTAGAATTTCAATTCCATTTCCTGCACAAAAGGGAGGCCCACAATGCTGTGTATTGAATTGCTTTTACAGCAGAATAGCCATGTTAACACTTTCCTTTTACCAGGAAGGTTTTCTCAACTTGCCCAGGCTCTTGGGCACCTGAGCAATTCAAAAGATTCAGCTCATTGCATCATTTTGTTCTGAACTCTTTAAATTGCTGTTGGCTTCCCCATTCTTCCAGAGCCTTTAGCTGTCTTTTCAACACAGTCTTCCTAAATCACATTTCCAAGTAATAGCTCAGAACATTAGAGAACTAGTTTGAATCAATTTCTCTTTAATCTTGATTTTTCAAGAAAAACATTCAATGTTGATGTAACATTTTCCAGGGATGAAGAATATCCTCCAACCCTCAGAAAACACTTCCAATGGTACAATAAAAATAAAAATGTTTGCAGTTGGAATAATTAAGCAGAGCTAGACCAGTTGCTTAGATCTTGTTTTCCTTTTGTCTACAACATGAAACTGAAAAAAGCTGCAGTCACTTTCCCTATAAGCCAGGTTTGTTTTTAAACCAATGTGACCTCCTTGCTCAATTTTTGTGGCTCTTTGGGCCTCTTTTAAAATGTGCTTCAACAGCTCCCAACTGTTATACACGTTTTTCCATTTAAATGTTTTTCCCCAACAGATTTAGCCCATAATTATATTCAGCTTTGAGAGCGTGATTTTCTAAATCACACAGCATTGTTGCCTGTGTGCTTCCTTTCTATACTGTGTGTTAGTGGTTTGGCATCTATTCTATATGTACATAAATGTATAATTATATTTTAAAAAGAAAAAAAAGAGGTCCATCTAAGGTTAAGCTGAGTTGTGCTCTTTGAAAATAATGTAGAAAGAGCAGGACATTTACTTGCTAAGTTGAGACCACAGCAAGTCTTGTTTCTGGTTTTGTTTGTTTCTTGGCAAATCTTGGTTCGGGGAAATTTTTGGGCAAGTTGGAAAATTAACCTATAGCACTCTGTAAATGTATATATTGCAGATGAAAAAAATAATGTATGTTTCTTTGGTCACACACTGGTGCACCTGAGTGTGTATCATCCAACCACACTGAAGGATGGGGAAAAGTAGCTGGAACATCCTTTGGACAGGTCTTTTTCTTCCTGTGGACACATGATTTTCAGCTGGTTTCTTCCAAGAGGGCCAACATTTTGTGTGTGATAGAGATACCTGTGAGAGGAAAAAAAATACTTGTAAAACAGCATCAAAATTCTAGTCTTGTGACAGTATCTTCATTTAGTCTGTGTTTATAGCCTGACAGTCACAGGTTGTCAGCATTAGATTTTATGCATTCAGTACCTCTGGAAACTAGGCTGTTAATATTGATGTGTGTCTTGGAGCCTGGGAGGTCAAAGTGAGAAACTATAACCCTGTGATCAAAATTCAGAGGTGACCTGGCTGGGCTGTGGCGATTTGTCCCTCCAGCAACCAAGGAAGAACAAGAATGACTGCTCAAGAAATTTGAGGTCAAGTTTAAAAAAAAGGCTCCCCAAAAAAAAACACTATCCAAAAATTACAGAGAAATGCAAGCCAAAAAATCAAAGAATATGAAGAGCTATTTAGATTCCCCAATTCTGGCATATGTGTGGCACTTTTTTCCCCATTCTGGAAGAACTAAATGCTGTATTTAGGGAATGGGTTTCAGATTTTGCAAATATTTTCCTAGTGCCATTCTAGAAAATGAGTTTGTTGGCATATTGTTATGGGGGGCTTGTTCTGCTAAAGCATTGTGATGCCGTCTGTTTCTCAAGCTGATTTGGCTGTTGCAGCTCAAATATTATATCCTACTTTTAGAACATATGGCAACTCCTTTTAGGAGACATAGAGAGATGTGCATCTCATTTCCAGAAATGGGTCTTTTCCTTGCAAGACTGAAAGTGCTTTTCCATCTTGATTTTTCCCATTCTTATTATTTGAAAGTCTAAGCTAGAGCTTCTTCTTCACCCCCTGCCCCAGTTCTGCTGCTGCCATCAGCCCTCCCTGCATCCCAGAAAGGCAGAGCTTGCTGGCATCTTCAGAGTGAAGGGGAAGGGACAATGCTGCCTTGTCCAGGTGGCTTCACACAGAGGAGTGTGGGTGACAAAGGCTGTGGTGTGGCTCCCAGGCAGGCTGTGCTTTCCTGGGAAGCCTTTCCTGGGCTGCTCACGTAGCTCAGTCTGTGTTCATTGATGGAAATGCTCAGAGCAGACGGGGTGGGAGCTCCGCTGAATCCTTCAGAGGCTGCATCCCGTGCCACTCTCTCACAGTGACTTCATTCTGCATTCACTTCAGTTGTGTAGGAGGTTTTTTCTGTTCTTACTTTTTTTCTTCTCTTTCTTTCTTTTTCCTCTTTTTTTGTGTGTGTGGTTTTTTTTAAGCCTACATGGCAACATCAATGTTCCTTGCCACTATTGATGGCCTCATACCCCTCGTTGCTCTTCCTTGCTGGAACACTGAGTGCAGAGTGCCCCAACACAGCAGTGCCTTTGTGTGCAGGGCAGAATGCCCTGCTCAGAGGAATGTCTCTGCTCGCCTGCATTCACCTCTGGCTCTGCCCTGCTACTGTAAAGCTTTGCAGAGCTGAGCCTTTGCTCTGGGCACTTGGTTTAAGGTCAAGCAGAGGCATTTATGGACGTAGCTTTAATGTTACAGCTTGATTGTCAGCCAGTTAACTCTGGGTCAACTCTGATCTGGCCACAGAACTGGATGAAGTATTCAGCATGATACTAGTCCAAACTTCATTGAAAACAAGACCTGAGGATGTTGCATTACTTTGTTCTTTGTCCACATACCTCGTGAGCTTTGTTGTGAAAACACAACAAAGTTTGTGTGTGTGGCTGTTAATCAGTTTTATAGTTTCATCTTGGAGGTTTTTCATTTTAGTAGGAAAATATTCTGCATTTGCCCTCCCAGGGGGTCCCTTCTCTCACCTTGGCTCACCTTGCTTCTCTGTCATTCCCAGAGACCACCTGACAGTCTCCATTTCCTTGTCATGTGTGTGGATTCTTAAAAGTGAACAAGGAAAATAAAAAGCTGTGTCAAGAGTGAGGAGATTGTAGCATTTCTTGAAAATGGCGTATAGGGGAAGAAAAGAGGTCTTCTTTGAGTCAATAACAGAGTAGGAATGGTTAATCTCCAGCTTTTAGTTAGTTAGGTTCATGATTAACTATGGCTACAAAGCACTGGGGCAGGCTCCACATGTGCCAGCACCCATCTGGATGAGGCAAATGATGTTTCTGAATGTGCCTGGCCAGTTCAGAAGTGTTTTAGAGGTATCTAAGGCCAGCAGTCATTACACTGCTGACCTTGCTTTTCCCTCTTCTATTCACCTTATGCTCTTGTTGCTTGAGCAGCATGTTCTATCATATTTTTGCCTCATGTATATGACATTTTCTGTTCCTTAGGCTTACCTGGTGCAGGTGCGGTTGCCACTTTCTCTGGAGAAATGTCATCATTTATCTGCTGTCATGATGCCATAGGCTTTATGTGGACACAAATGATATCACATGATTTAAGAAGAGGAGCAGAACTTAAAGCTCAGTATTTTGAGGAAGAAAATAATGAAACAGGTCCTTCTTGGGGTAGAAAGATGTGATTTGTCTGTCCATGGCAGAGCAGGCTCCCCTTCCTGGGATGCAGCTGTGGCTGTGTGGCCTCCCTGTCTCTCAGGTCAGGATTGTCCTGGGCTGCAAAGATGTCAGAGGGTGAAGGAACTTTTCTTCTCCAGGAGCCTCAAGAAGTTCAGGGCTGAAACTTTGAGGTCACCAGAAGCTTGAAGGGGCCAAAAAGGGAGAGAGGCTGGGCTTGCTGCTGCATTTGCAATTGTTGCTGGTCTGAATTCAATTGAGAGCAGCAGAAGCATATTTGTCGCAAATGTTCAGAATTTTCAGGCCTGGTGTATAAATAATGATTTTTTTTTTTTCTTTTCAACCTCAATGCCTGAGCTCTGGTGGGTTTTTCTGGCCCTTCTCAGCTGAAAGGCCATTTGTTTTAATTTAGTGTAGAAATATGAATCACCATTAATGCACAGAAAATAAGGTGGAGCAGCCTGCGAATGCAGTAGATGAGGTGACGTGCTCGTAGAAGAGTTTTACCAGGGATTTATGATCTGTTAAGTGCATTTCTGCAGCAGCAAATGCTGAATTACCACCTCAGTGCTGGTTCACTCACCCATGCAGATTGAGAGTGATACCAAAGGTACCATGCCAAGAAGGCTCTTGCCTGCTCCTGATTCTCAACATGACCTCAAAGTTTTGAGTGTGAATATGTCTCCTTCAGATTCACAGCTTACACCTAAAATAACATTTTAAGAAGTTCTCTCAATAATAAAGTAACAAGTGTTACTCCTTCTCTAGACAGGAATTACTGGCTGCACTGAAGTGCTCACTGCTGATTCAGCAGCCAGGCTGCTGCTGCTCAAGTCTTAACCATGCTCCATCAAAGTGGGGTTTTATTGCTGTGCAGGTAGCTCATCCTGGAACTTGGTGCAATTCTTTATGGCATAACCCTCCAGCTTATCATAATTTCCTTCCACTGGAAGCCCTTTGCAATGGATGAGGCTTTGTTGTTAGGAGAAGGTTCTAAAGCATAAAAACTGGGAAGTGTTTTATGGTTTACTTCAGGAGGTAGGCAAAGGGTGAGCAGTCAGTTTGCTTTTGGTGTGGATTTGTTAGAATGATGGCAGCATCTGGGCTCTCATCTGAGCAGTTCATCTGACTGCAGTCTGGTTTTAGGAGGCTGGTACTAATTAAAGTAACATTTTTGTTGGTACTGGGTGTAGCATTTCCAGCAAAGATCCAGTCTACACCCTCAGACCAGTAGTTTTTGTCACCAGAGACTGTCCACATTGGAATGGAAGCTATCACTGACAATAACAGATGAGGTTATTGAAGCATTTATGGGGAACATTTAAACATCTGGACTTGATGGCACTAGTGTTGGTACCCAGCAATAAAAGTTCATTGGTGTTTTTTGTTTGTTTTTTCAAGGAAAAGAAATTGAGAAAATAGAATTGGGATCAAATTAGGTGTTTGCTGAGCCATGTTAATTGTTAATCTGAACTCCCATGGCAGTGTTTAAATATCATTTTAGAACACTGAACCATAAAAGGTTTTTAAGTTTACTTGTGTTAGGAAAATGTACTAGCAATTAATTTATCAACATGTTGTGTGTTTACAAGGTACCTTCATTTCATGGGTGGCTGGAAGACAGAACATGCTTATATTGTATTGAATTTAAGAAGCCACATGAATTCTTAAGGCTTTTAAATGGGCTGTTTTCTCTTCATGGTCTTATTTGAACTCTGGCCAACCATGATGAATGTTTTCTTGTGTCTTTGACCTCACAAGAGACATGAAATAACAAATGTAGGTACTGGACTTTATTTACTTATTTACTTAGTAGTTAAAACAAGAAAGCAAACAAAACCATGATGTATTTCACCTCTTCTCCCCAGCAGCCCCTTGACAAATGGCTGTTGAAACAGTGCTAAACTGTGACCTTAAAGCCACAGGCGTAATGAAACTGTGATCTGGCAGATGTGACAGACTCATCTTACATAAATCACTCTCTTTTGTCACTGCTGGCATATGGCCAATGAATCTTCTAATTATTGAATGGCTTTTATAGCCCCATTATTTATAATCACTTTTGGACAGCAGCTGGAAGACAAGGATGGGCCAGGATGAAACGACACAGCACAAACTATTATCATTTCCATAACAACTGCTGGGATTAAGAGTATTTGATGATGATGTGGCTACCAGTGCAGTCTTGTTAAATGATAAAAATCTTCTTGGCCTTCTAAGATGGGCTGCTGCCTCCTGGACCTTACCATGAAAATTATTCTATTAATTTGCCCAGAAATAGAATATTAAACTCTCCAAGAATTAACAGAATGTATGTGTGAGTATCAGGGCCACCTTTGCAGCAGGACTTGAGGAAAATTGATGGCAAGTATTGCTGAGAGACAGTGGTAATGCCCTGGCATTGCTGTTGGAAAGGTTTCAAGAACTGTCTCCTGTTTCCCAGGAGCCCTTTCTACACCCCACTTCATAGTAAGGATTTAACAACAGATTGAGAAGTTGTCTTGAGCGACATTATTAATATTTCAACATTTAAAAATAAGTTGTTGTTTTTAAGGGAGTCGTAGATTTATAACCAGCTTAGTTAACCCACTTTATATGTTAAGGGGAGCTATTTTGGCTCTAATTACAGATGAGTTTGTGTTGAGTACCTTCTGCTGGGCAGAGCAGGAGCCCTGGACAGAGGAGCACAAGTTACGTCCCCCACCTGTCTAGAAAACATGGGCTCCAGTTCTCTGGTCATGCCTCTAAATCAGCAGGGTTTGGATTTTTTTGTTTGCCTTGTTTTTTGTAGGGGTTTTCCCCCCCACCTTATCTGCAGTTCTGTGTTTTGTAGCACAGAAATAAAACCCTGCCAACCATGATAACTTACTAGTTAAATACCTTCAGATAGAGATCTTCAGATGAAAGACAGTACGTTACAATCAGGGGTTTATACTGCAAATCCAACATGTGCAATCTTTGTGTCTTTAAAAAATTGAATCCTTCCCTCTCAATGTAGACATCAGGGTGGTGAGAGAGAGTCTTAATCCAGATGACTCTATTGCACTTTTATCCCTTTAGTGAGGCCTTTAACCTTTCATTGCTTCATGGCCCTGTTGTTTTGAAATGGTCTTTGTCTGACCACAAAGAATCCCTCCACTAAAGACACCTTTAAACAGAGATCCTGACAGGAGAAGGGGGATTCTGCTGCAATTCAGGGATGGAAAATAGATTTTTCCAGTTCAGATGCTGTCAGTCACTGTGAATGTAGCAATTGGTTGCCTTCCTAAAGAAGGGTAAAGCAAAAAAATATATACTGGTGTAATCTGCTTAGAGGAGTGTAATATAGGTCAGGGACCAGTGTGTCCCAGGCCTGACCCTGACCCATCTTTGCACAAGCATCTATAGGCTCTGTCAGAGTGTGGCTGTTTATCAGGATTATCTGGGACCATCTCAAACAGAAATGGGATCAAACAGCTGCAGTAATTAATATAAACATAAACTGGAACATTATCGTTTCCAAACACGTAAAGCACAAGTTCAAAATACATCTTCAGAACACACATATTTCACAGTCCTGGCAGAGACCATCCACCAGCTGGCAGGAAGGTGCTGGCAGCACTGATGTTCACACTCAGCTTTTTCTTGGGGGGAAAAAAATTCAGATTCTGCTTGGTCATTTCTGCAGTCTGCTTTCCCTACTGGAGGCCAGCGTGGCAATAAGGCAAGGAGCTCTCAGCCCCAGGTGTGTGCTGCTGCTGCTGGGGATGTTCTCTCCAAGAGGTGATGTTCTCACACAGCAAAGTTGGTGTTAGATGATCCCACATGCAGCTTTCTTCCTGCAGAAGCTGGGAATTTTAGCACCAAGTGTCAGAGCACAGTTCAAAGCATAGCTTCCCTAGGGACTTTATATCAGGGAGGAGGACAAATGTGTGACAGAATTGTGGGTTTGAAAGCAGTGTGTTTAGAAATAGTCAATATTCTTCATTAATCACAAACCCATCCAAGTTACACATTGACCTGACTGTTTATTGTTTCTCAGCAAACCATATGTCAGTAATTTTATTTTTTTTTTTTCTTTCTTTCTATGAGAGATGTTTCCCCCTTGGGTTTCTTTTTACTACTAAAATGTTGTTATGATATAATAGTCGGGGAGGGTGATAGATGTGCTCTAAAATACAGTACAATAATTAAGAAGAATAGATTAAACCAGCCATTTTGCTCTGTGTTTCATTCAAAGGATTCAGATAATAAGATGGAAGCATCTCAGATTTGGAGTAGCACTGTGGGGAGTGAAGCAGTGAAAAGTTGGTTCTCTATCTTCACATTAAAAAGGGGCATTGATTTTGTTCAGCAGAGAAAAAAGGGAAAGCAAACTCTTGCAAGAGCACCAAAAAAATCCTTGAAAGTCTTACTTGTTAACTATAAATTTTGGTGAGCTTTTCATTTTTTGTGTTCGTCTGATCTAAAGCTACATGTAATTTTCATTACAGAAATAACAAAGTGATTTTTCTGTGTGCAAATAAACAATTTCCAAGATATCCTGACCAGCACAAAGGAAGAATGGAACATTGAGTCTTCAGACCTGTATCCTCTGCTTTGGAAACTGCTGTTCCTGGGTTGTATCTCCTGTCCCTCCACTATTATCACTGTTGGATCTTTTTACATCCTTTTAGCAGAGAATAAAAGAAAGGATCTCAAAAGAATAAATGTAAAATCCAGTCTCCATGAGAACAGGGGAGTATTTTGAAGGCCAGTATATACTTCTGGTTGACACAGCTCCTCTCTAAAGAAGTATTTTCTTGAGCACAATGACATGGATTTAAATTTTAGAAAGGGGAGGATTTTTGCATAGAATGAGGTGGTTCTGGGCACCTGCCCATCTTTTGGTCTGGTAGTGGCTGGTGCATGGACAGAAGGCATCAAAAGTGAGGCTTGGTCTCAGAGGGAGTTTGCACAAGCCAGTGATGCCCCTGAGCATCAGAATGAATTTTGCTGCTAAGATTTGCACAGAGGAGGTTGCTTAAATGTCACTGGCATATTTTTCAGGTTCTCAGAGTTTTTGGGTGCATAGATTTTGGACTAAGAGTATAGCAGAATTTATAAACTTGTGTGCAGCACCAGAACCTACTAAATAAAGCCAGTGTCAAACCTGTGCCCTCTCAACTCAGGGGAGATTTTTGGGAGAGATCAGAGCAGACAGAAGCATTTCAAATTTTAAAAAATCCAACATGTTCCAGGCTGGATCCATTTGGCAGCTTCCTGCACAGAGTTAGTTTCTGTGTTAGCTCATTTTCTTCTGCCATGCAGTGGAGGGAGTTCCTGAACCTGCTTGTGCCCACAGCTTGTGGCCTCAGCGACTGCTGAGTTGAGATCATCAGAGCTGCAAGAAGCCTTCATTTCTGTCAAGACTTCCCTGGAATTTAGGAACAGGAATGCAGCTCAGCAAGCTTTTCTGGGGGGTTGGGTTTTTGCCTCTTTTTTTCCTTCTTCTTCTTTCTCTTCTAAAATAAATGTAATAGAAATAAACATCACTCTGAGCCCCCAGAGGGGACACTTACGTGAGTGTAAGTGTTGCTACAGCCCCTGTTTTTGCAAGTGCATTTTTAACTAGTGCTTCAGTGACTCAGCTGGGAAATCCCAGCTCCTGCATAAACCAAATAACCAAACTTTCCAGCAGGGCCATAATAGGCTGAGATGCTAGATGGAATGGGCACAGAGGGGAGCTAAAAGCAGATATCATCATTAAATTGCGTATATTCTGTGGTCAAACAAGCCCTAGCTCAGCAAAGCCTTTTCACCTCAAGACGTTATTGTGACATAAATCATTGAATCAGGGATCACGCAGTGTTTTGGAAGAAAGTTTACTTATGTGGTACATGCAGTTCTGTGCATTAATTTCTTCCCTGGAATAAGCCCTTGCATTATGCCCAAAGTATGTCATGTTTCTTCTTTTTTTGCTATGAAAATCCACCTTGCCTTACTCTCTTGAGCAAAGAAAAATATGGACTGTTTAGTTAAAAGATAAAGAACTACTTTATTATTTCAGCAGATGCTCTTTTTTGTGCCCAGTCTCCCTCTGGAGTAAAACAATGTGGTATGAAATCAAATATCTGGAGTTTGGAAAGTCATCTCTGATATTGAAAAACTGTAGCCCACAAGTCTACCAAACCTTCCATGTGCCTCTTACGTGGGAAACAAATTTTATGGTGTAATAACTGGAGACCATTTGTTAGAAAATGGGTTGATAATTTGCTCTGGGAGTGAGGGGTGTTGTTGGTGTTGCTCAGGAAAGTGTTTTCAGCCAATTATATCTCCCTTAACTTCAGTTTTGTTGTTTCATTTCTGTAATGAGCATCTTTGTCTTTAAAAATTTCCTTCTGTTAATAGCTGGGCTTGCTGCCTGAGCCTTCCTTTCTTCAATAAGAGATTTAATTAAAAGAAAAAGCTGTCAGGAGGATCTAAATACAAATCACAAAATTATTTTTAAAATTTGACGTATTACTTCAGTCTCCAGGGTTTTTTTGTGTTTAGTTTTGTTTTAAAACCAACATTTCTGGTGAAATGCTGCAGGGCTGCAGTGATTTTGTCCTGCCCACAGTCATGTAACAGTCTGCACTCTTTTTTATTTCACCATTTGCCTGGTGCTGCTTCTGCCTCCCAGACCCACTGTCCGACTGCACTCCATTGCAGTATTATTATTTTTGATTTGCTCTGCAGTGATTCCTAGATTCCTGGTTCCAGCCAGGAATCTGCAACTGTGAGGCTGCATTCAGTGTCCAGATGTATTGAGATGATCTCTGCATTACATATTCACAATCAAAAAATCAATGCAAATGATGTGAAAACAGCTGCAGTGGTTCAGCCTGAGGTCCATGGAGTCCAGCATTTTGGCTCCAGCTGGAGCCATAAATGAGATGCCTGACAAAGGGAAGGAAAAGAGCAAGATATTTGATATTCCCCCACTTCTTTCCCAGGTCTCCCAGCCACCAGCAATTAATGCTAAGCCGAAGGGATTTCCTTTTCCCTCTTCTTTTCAAGGCCAGGTTGGGTGGGACATTGAACAACCTGGTGCACTGGAAGGTGTCCCTGCCCATGGCAAGAGGGGTAGAAACAAGGTGATCTTTAAGGTCCTTTCCGACTCAAGCCATTCTGTGACTCTGCAGCCCTCAGTGGGTCTGCTTTACCAGTGCTTTTCCATCTCCCCTGGAATGTCCTGAGTCAGCTTCTTGCTCCCACAGTGCTCTGCAGGGAGAGCTGCACAGCCTGTGGGCTCCTGTCTGTGATGACTCTGAACCAGGCTCCTGTTCAGCTTCCCTTGGTGTCTCCCAGTCCCTGTGTTGGGAGAGGCAAGCACTGCCCAGTCCCCAGGAGCCCTCAGGATGTGCTGGAGACTGATGTCCACAACAAGCTGCAGCATCCCTCTCTTGGTCCTTGTGTGGCAACTGCTGCAGGCTTTGATCATCCTCGTTGTATTTCTCAGAAGCTTTTCCAGTGTTTTTTTTCTTTTCATTTCAGAACAGAAGAGTTTCAATCCCTATTTTTGCTCTTCAGTCAAATTAATGTCACTGTTATTTCAAACTTGGAAATATTTTTTGGGGAAAGACTTCATTAAGTTTCTCCAGTTCATATGTTCTGCTACCAAAAAGGGTTTGGTATTCAGTAACTGGCAATGTTCATTAACAGCTACATTTTTCTTTCTTTTTTTGTATGTTTGTTTGGTTTTGTTTTGTTTTCGACTCGTTTATCTTCTTTCACACTTCTGAAGGCATTCAAACCTGAACAGGCAAATAGACAGATTTAAGTGAAAAGCACTGGATATTATATTTTTTTGTTTTTAAGGACTTTGGGTGATTTTAACTCATTAAGTCAATATTTTTGCAACTCCTGCTGTGTGTTGGAATAGATACCAGTGGAAAGTATATTTGCCATATTCAGCTTTATTAGTAGCTCTAATGGGAGCAGCTTTTGCCTTCTCTCTGCCCAGTTCATCCTCCAGAGACTTGCAAAAGCAATACCTTTATTATTTTTCTTCTTTTTCCTGTCATCTGTCTGTCTCCATTTGCTCAGACAAATAAATGATAAACAGGAATGACGATCTGTTTAACACCACAGGAAGAAGGATGCATTACGAGACAAGAGAGACCTCTTGTTGACAGCAAGTTATTTTTGGTAATTAGCCATTTGTAGAGGAAGATGAGCCTCTGCTCGTAAAGTCAGCGTGCCATAATTTAGGGGACTCTGAATGGAAATCTAACATTTGCCTCCATTGGAAATGGTAATTGTGTGCATTTAGAAATAAATAAATGGCTGTTTTTTCTCTTTGCAGGGAGTAGGCTGAACAAGGACCTGAGGCATTATCTCAACCAGAGGTTTCAGAAGGGGTCTCCAGATCATGATTTGCAGCAGACCATCCGAGATAACCTTTATCGCCACGCTGTGCCTTGTAAGTGACAAAACCTGCTGGGCTGCCTGGGCTGGAATTTCATCTGCATTTCTGGGGCAGCCTTCCCTGTGGTGGGTGTGCACCCCTGTGGGGGAGACTGTTTGCAGTTTGGGCAGACTTCCCGTGTGTGACAGCAGATAGGGTTGAAAAGGAAAATGATTCATCTCTGAATGAGGGGTTTTGATTACCTTTTTGGAGCAGTTGATGGTGTGATGCAAGCCTTGTGATGCCTGCTTTGGAGAAAAAAACCCTTAAAAAACTGCCATGAAGTGATTGCTTGGCTTAGAAATAGTCTATGTTAATAGCACAATGGTGAATGTTGCTTATTGGTTTCAAACCTATGAATAAAAAAGTGGCTTCTATTTTTATTGCCTGAGCAGAACTTTGCTTCTGATGCTTGTTTAACTTGTAGAATTGAACAGCATTTTATGGCTGCGTGCCATTGTTGGAGGCATCTGCCACTGTTGGAAGGTCATCCTTGATTCATGTAGGAGATAAGCAATGAGAGTTAGCAAAGCTGAGAAAGGAATGCTCATTTTCCCTGAAAAAAAACCAAACTAAACCAGAAAACAACCCAAAACAAAGCAAACAAAAAAACCCTGAAACAAAGACCAAAACAATACCAAACAAACAAAAAAAAACAACAAAAACAAACAAACCAACAAAATATCAAAACAAAACCAGCAAACTAATTGAAAGAAAAAAACAACAACAACAAAAAAACCCAACCAGAAGAAAAACTAAAATCTCTGGAGCATGGTAATCTTTAGAATGTCAGAATCATTACTCAAAATGAGACTGTTCTTGGCATTTTGGGAAGATATACAAAGAGTGGAGAGTGATCCTACTTTGTTGCACCTCTGTTTGACATTCTCCTGGTGGCAAGGGACACTCTTCTAAGGAAAAGGTTTTTTTGCTTAACTTGGCTGAGCTGTGGAAATAATGATATGCCCTTCAGATCAGCCTGGAATAAGAACTAGTAAACATCTTAGCTATAGGATACTGAGATAAGCAGCACAATAATTTGAAGTTTTCTGTCTTGTTGTGAATCAGAGATTGTTTATCCTGGTAGAGTTATATAAATATTGAATAATTAGGTTGGAACTCAAAAATCTGTATTTGCCAACAAATATCACATAGTGGTACACACAGTAGTAGTAATTTTCAGTCTAAGTGTTGCATGCAGGAGAGCTGTGTAAGACCAGTTAAAATTGAGTGGTAACACTGACAAATGTTAATTCTTCAAATGGCAGATGCTGTTATAACACCATTGAGTTTATGCTCATTTTATCAGTGAAAAGCACGAAACAAATTATGTTTGAAGAACGTAAAAGAACATAAGGAACAAATGTGGATTATTGTTTCCTATCGAGCACTTCCATTTGCCATTTTGTCAACGTGAAATATGATTATTTTTCAATCACCTAACTTGGCAGATTTTTAGGGCACATTGCAAAAAGTGCCTTCCAGGACAGCATGTGCAGTGTTAGGCTTGGGAGATGCAGTGTTGTGATACTACTGCCCTTCTGCTTATGTGTGATATTTCATTTCCTAAAACAGCAAATAAAGCAAATGAGTGTAAGTTCTGGGGAAACATTTTACACATTACCAAGGTTACATTTTGAAATGCTTTCCATTGATTCTTTTATCTGATTTATTGAACTTGATGGTGAGCAAAGATGCTTGAACTTGCTTTTGATTTAAAATTAAGAGCAGTGAGCATTCCTGCCTTTTCAAAATAGCTGGGGCAGATGTGGGTTGTTGGTGTATTAATAATAAGCACATCAGTATTTATGCTTCACTTATGAAACAAGTGGAAAACCTGAAAAGTGGTGCTAGTTATTGTGTGTCTCCACACTTTTTACGTTGTTGGGCTGGTAGCATTTAATTTTTGCTTCATTTACTGTGGGGATGGTATTAATGGCAGCCTTTAAGAATGATGCTAATATTCATCTGTGGCTTGGAATGAGACTGCTGCATGGTGGGTTGGGATGCTTTACAGGTCTGGAGATTAATCTGGCTGTACACTCATATTTTTATTCCTTGGTGCACGTGACCAGTAAATCCAGAGCCCTGGACCAATCTCTAGTGCTAATGGATTATGAAGCCTTGTATTTTGAAAATGGAATTCCCTGATGCTTATGTGGTAAACACAAACAAGAACACAAGGTCACTTGGACTGAGCATGCTTGGCCTGACAGCTGCTTTTTATTGCACTAATATAAGGGCTAAATGAGGTGATAATTAGTAAATGCAAAATGGAAAAAAGGTTAACCAGTTCTTGCCCAGAAATTCTGGTGAGAATAGCACATGATTCAGTCCTGATAGGTTTGGTACAGGTGGTGAGAAAACCCAGGAGGTTTCTGTTTCCCACACAGCCCTGTGCCCGTCGTGTGCTTGGCTCTGGAACTGAGTGGAATAGTGACACCTTTTGTAGAAGACAGAGGTAAAGCAGAAGGGAGGAAAGATGCAGGTTGTTTGGCTTATCTTCATTATTTTGTTAATTACACACTGCTTTAAGCATAATTTAGATTTTTTTTCTTTAGCAGAGTTGGTTAAGAGTTTGATTTATTTTCTGGTGAACCCTTGAGGATGAGTGGGATGATGTCAGCTCCCAGGGGCCATATGAGCATTTGCCTGTATGGGTGACAGGATGGTTTTCTGAGAGATCAGAGGATTTGATCCCTAAAGGTGGGAATTATCATAAAGAAACAAGACCTTGAAATGGACCCAAAAGTGAAGTATTGTTGAAATAAGTTGGTGAACCATGCACATATTTCTGCAAACTGAAGTCTTCCCCTGCTCCTCAGTGCCATCTGCCCCTCCAGCACATTTTGTGAGTCCTCATACCCTCAGCTCCCAGCTCCCCACTGAGCTGATTTCTCCCTGCCATGCTCTGTAGTAAACAACAGCTGTGACAAGATTCCAGGTGGCTCCAAGTTGGGCCGTCGTGAGTCGCGGGTGCTCTGCTGTTCCTGTCACACCAAACCCACGGGTTTATTTACAACACAAGGCATTCTCTGAGTTTACAACTTGAGCAGTAGCATAAGCTAGGACCAAGACAGAGGAAGGAAGAGAGGCAGGGCACCTATTTTTATATTTGGATGGTGTGTAAATGGTTATAAAGCCATGCTACAGTGGACAAATCTTTGGAAGAGTTAGTGTGGTTCAGCCACTGGATTAGCATTTACTTCACATGAGCCACCACTGGCTTGTTATTCCCTTGACTTTCTTCCTGAAGGTTTCATTTCATTGTAAACTTCACCCAAGCCTTTACTTCGGAATATTTTTGTCTTTTGCTTAAGAAAAGTCAGGATTTTAAAACTTGAGCAAAGTTATTCTTACAGATACTCACATGAATTACTGTTTTCATTCCTAGCATGTAGTTTCTATTGTCAAAACTAGACAAAAATCCATCAGTACATCATCCAGATTAGTATTGTGTTGGTCCAATCTTTAACTATCCTTTTCTTTCTTTTGTTTTGAAGTACCACATTTTTCCTGTGTTTTGATGTGCCTAGTGAAAGTGACCACAAATTATGCTCTGTTCTGGGGTAGTTAATGGCTCCACTGAGTTTGGACTATACTGTGAGATGGCAACAATTCCACAATTACCCCATGGCCCTGCCTCTACCAGGAGTGCTTTGACTGATGCAAAGTCCTGTTCCACACCTTTTTTTAGAGTGGATTTCACTTACTCCAGCTCACTTTTGCCAGCCCAAACACTTGAGAGCAAGAGGGAAGGTTTATCAGCTGTGTGAGGCATCTTGCTCGGGCACATTTGAGTCCATCTGTGCTCACAGAATTTGGTGTGATTTGGAAGAGGCTGACAGTCAGTGATGATGCAGTGTGTTGACATTCTGGCTTTAGGTTTCAGAGGGTGTTTCTAGGAGCAGGACTTCCCAAAGAGGCTTGTTGTATGTGAAGATTCACCTAGTGGAATTTGTGATTAATTGGAAGCTCATGTAAGAGTATATCCATTAAATAGGTGTTTCCAAACAGCCCTACCTGGGGATATCTGTGCAATAGTGTTTATTGAGAAAGATATGTGATACCAACTTACTTTAAGGTGCAAATGCAGCAGCCTGTCCAAACCACTGTTCACAGAAGATTGAACACACAGGATTGTCTTCCTCTTTTTGAAATGATGGCTGAGGGTATCTGTTTAACATAAACATGCAGTACTGGCTGTTTGTCCTAATTGCTTATGCTCAACAACCTGGCAGCAGTTTTCTTTTCAAAGTGCATCAAGAGGAATCAGAAAGATGATACTTCCATAAAAGCTTATCTCAGCATGTTGTTTGACTTTGGGTTTTTTTTTTCCTCACTGACTCGATTCTCCACTTGTTTCAGTCCTGTGTGACATGCGGAGGCAGCTGTGGAGGGTCTGGTGTCTGTACCTTTACTTGCCAAAGCAGTATACCTGGTGCAGACATGACTGAAATAACAGCTAATCCTACTTCTGTACTGTGCAATTCCTTTCCTTGCCAGGCTCTTGCAAAGCTCTGGAAGGTGCAAGGTCTTTTTGATGGTAGATGAAAAGGTGACAATGTAGTGGCTAGCCTAGAGTTAAGTCAGACTAGGCACTACATGACATTCTTCTTTTTATTTTTTCCCTTTTCTTCACAAAATTGGCTTTTAAAATGTCAGGAGGTCATCATTCAACAGCTGATTGACTTCCCCAAAACAAGTACGTGTCCTGGGATTAATTGACTGGATTAGAGATTTACCACTTTCATTTCTGCTGTCTCTTCTCTCACCTTCCCAGAGTTTGATCTGTTCCTCTGTCCTCAATTACAGAACAGTAGCTCCAGCTATTGTGGTTGGTCTTATAGAGGAACATGGAGCAAAATGGAAAGAAGTGGATAAAAATCAATAGTTGAAAGTGTTGAGTGATCTGTGAGGAGGCTCAGAAAAAGCCAACAACACTCAGGCTCCTGGCTGGCCTGAGCTCTCTCACATTTCAGTGGGAAATTTGAGAGTAAGTTTTTTTATTCCAAGTGATCTCCTCATGCAAAGGAAAAGTCTCCTTTTTGAGCAAAACCAATAATACTGAACAACAGAACTTCACAGTTTTGATAGGACAAACTTTAGTAAGTGATTGCAGACTGCTCATAGAAGCTTATTCTCTGAATTCATGATTTTCATGGATAATTGAACTTTCAAAGGGCAATTTACTTTCTCCAGGAGCTGGATAAGCTGAACAGCATAACTGTTGTATAACTACCATCATCTGCAGGTAATGGAGGACTAGAGAGACTAAATGGGCTGGGGTGTGATGAAACTCCTGTCAAATGTGCAGACTTAGGTGATTTCCCAGGATAGTTTTTAAAGTCCTGTGGCTCTGGCTTCCCCCATAAGTATTTCTGAACTTCAGAATGAATTGATAAAAGGGATATGCAAACCAGGTTACAGAAGGTTCTTTTCTTTAGTACAGAGAGCATAAAAGTGTATCAGTATACTGGGAAAAACTGCTGAAGTGAAGCATAAAGACCTTTATGTTACAAATTAATGTGTTTTTACATGTGTGGATATTTGAGTTACAATTTTGAAGTTATTTTTAGTTACTAAGTTTTATTAAGGATAAACAGAATCACTGACAGTGGACATTAGTTTTCTTCCCAGGCAATAAATCATCAGTTTATGTACACAAACGTTCTTGAATTCTCAAAAGCTTTCCAGACCTGCAGACGTATTTATTATCCAAGTACCTTTTGTTGCAGTTCCCTTCCTAGAGGTGTAATTCTGCTTTTGTAATGAGAAATAGTTGCAGGGTCCATGAAATATTCATTTGAAGGCCCACACTGATAAGGTGAGGAGCAGCAGACTCTTTTCTAACACATAAAAAATAAATAATTGTTTAACAAGATTTATGTTAGGAAAAAGTTTTAAATACTTTTAAAATAGTGTCATTATCACTAGGCTGCCACATATGGATACCAGCAGTATGTAAAAATAACTTTTATTAAGGATATTTGCTTGTGAGTTTATCTAACTTTGTATAATATGAAGTATATTTTCCATACCAGCTAGTGTACACACATTTAATTTTTCCTATGTATCCTGAGTACAACCACTGGCTTTTAGAAAAATCCTTATACCTGTGTTCCAGGGAGTGCCAAATTGCAGCAGTGTCCCCTGTAGTTTTCAAGGATATAATTCTTTTACTTATCAGTGAACCAGATGTGTTTTCGCTTCTAAAAGAGAGAAAAATGCCCTCTTTTGAGCAACAGGGCCAATATTTCTTTAGTTTAGTTCCTTTCTATAGACAATAATTTTTCTTTAATCTAGAAGACTTCAGGACCTTTTTCCCATCTGGTCTGTCCTTTCAGATCAATAGCACGTTTTGTGCCAGTGAAACTATTGTTTTGGGGTGAGTTTGTTTGTTTTGTTCTTTAATTTTGGAAATAAAAGCACTTATGATGGCAAATATTGCTCCATCTGCTTCCCCATTTGTGAGGAATAGCTTTTTTTGTGTTTCACTGTACACCCAGTTGGAATTGCATGAGGCACCAGAGAACAGTACAAAGCAGAGGAGCTCAGCCTTCTCTGCTCTCCCATGCCACTTGCCAAAGGAGATTTGGGTAAGGAGTGTGGGAAGAGATTACACGGCCAGTTTTCTTTGTTTGCTTTGTTAGTCCCCAGTGTACTTAATTTTGCAGGTTTTTCATTGCAGTTGCTTTGTACTATGGCAAAGCAGCTGCCAGTGGATATTTAGGTGCAGTGCAAACAATGCCTGTGCACTTGTGTTAAAACATAAAGGCTTCCAAGGTGAGAGTCTATGGGAGAGCAGAGAGTAAATCAGACCTGAGAGCAGGTACTGCTGTTTGGAGGGGGAAGGGGTGGAGATGAATTACTCCACATTATTTACTTCAAAACTGGCTCTGTCCTGCCATAGGTTTTCATATGATGTCCCAAGATCCTGATTAGATCTTTTGTGATGGCTGCAGTGCCACAGCTTTAGATTTCTAGGCAGTTTAATTTCTTTTCGACCATCACCATGCATCTGTTCAAGGGTTTGAGTGTATTGATTATGCTACAAAGCAAGGGAACGAGTGTTCCAAGCAACAGGATTGTTTTAAAATGAGGTAAAATTAAGTGTGTAGCTGTTCTTTAACCTGTTTTTTTTCCATTCACATTTGCATTTGGGCTTCACATTTGATATTTCATGATTGACTCCCTGCAGAAAGCACCCATCACTGTAGAGATGTGTTTGTGCTTGGGTGTTTGTGCTTGTGTTGGTGGTTTCCCCATTACAAAAGTCCTGTGCTTTCCATCAAAGATGTCAGTATTTAAAAAGGAACATCTGTAAATAGCATTTATGTGAGATTCCTCTGGTCCAGCGTGATACCTGCAGTACAGCCTGGGCAAAACCAGTGGGATTGCAGGGGAGGAGTTTCCTGTGTGATTCCCAGTCACACATCCTGCTACCGTGACAGTCTCTGAGCCCAGGGGGTAGTGGCAGATGCCAGCTCCTGATGGTTTGATGGGGAGGCAGAGTTGTCACTTTTCATCTTCAAACAGTTATCCTTTTTTTAACATTACATGCTTCCTCACATAAAGCTTGCTGTGTTTGTCCTCTAAATCCTTTTTGTCTTTATTTCAGCAGAGAGGCGATTAGCCGTGTAATCATTTATAAAGCTGTTCAGATTCTGCTAGCTGGTTTTCTTTGGGGAGAGTCATATCCAGCACCTTTACTGGGAATAACTCTGCAAATTCATCCTCACTGCTTTCCTTCCCCCCACCCCAAGTGAATAAGAGGGTAGAAAGAAAAGAGAACAAATATTTGTAGTTCTGCCCCTATTGAAGGAAAAATAAATCTTTCTTATTAGTCTTAAGAGTCTAGATGTATCCTTTTTTTATGATGTTCTCTTGAATAATTAGAGCTTTGAGTTATGAAGTCAAGATTCCTGGGTCATTGCCAGAACAGATTTATTTAAGGGGGACACTAGTTCTCTGAATTCCTTTTAAAGGGCTTTGTTAATGTCCCAGACTCCTCTTAATTAGTGATTTAAGAGGGAATACATCTGTTTCACTGAGGATTGTGAAAATTTTTATTTAAATGGAAATGTTTAATAAATGGCTCTTTGAAAGGCTAATGTATCTTCAAAATGAGATGTGTATCACAGAGTAATCAGGTGGATAGTGATCTGGCAGTTCTTCTTGCACCTTTTTTTTGGAGCTGAATATGGAAGAAAATCTCATCAAACACTTTTGGAAGTATCATCTGCTATTGAATTATATTTCATACTTCATCATTCATTCTCTACCTGTACTTTTTCATTGAACTTCAGGTTTAACACTTCATTTACCAGGGGGAAAAAAACAGTAAACAAAAGTTGATGTTGGTGAAAGGCCTATAAAAAGGCTTATTAGAGACATTGATGATACTTTGGTTTTTTTTATCTCAGACCATCACAGCAACTCAATTACCAAAATTTAAACTTATTAAACTACTCTGTAGGACATTTGCCATATGCTAAAAATGTGCAGGTGATCTTTGCTGTATTAGGGATTTGAACTGGCAAACCTCAGAACAGAGGGGCTGGAGCAGATGCTTAGGGAAGGAGGAACTCCACATTTAGAAGCTGCTGCTTTTAGCGACCTCTTCCTTGAATACATGAGGAGATGGCTATTAATAAACCCAGCATTACCATCTCCTACTGTTCACAGGTCTTTTCAATTAGTAATCAAAACCTTGACACTGGGTATTTTGACTTTTTTCATATAAGTGTTGATTTATGAGCCCTTGCTGCCATCTTTGTTCATGTTTTTCTAGGGTGTTTGTTTTTTAGTGTTTTCTTTTGTTCAGAGGGGTTAACACAGGAGAGCTGAAAATGTGCTTGAATAGTGAGGTTATTAGCAATTTCCCTAAATCCAGATGTGGAAGGTTTTGAGGGGAGCAGCAAGTGTTGCAAGGGGTGAAAGAGAGTCACGGAAAACCCAGAAGGACAGTAGCTGGCAGTGCAGAAATAGGAAGGCTGGACTCAACAGTGGGGCAGAGCTGGACTCAGTTCTTCCAGGAATGTGAACATCCCATCATGTTCATAAATACCTTTCCCATTTTTGCATTTCCATCATTTCAAAGATATAGATTGCTATCTCACTTAGCAATCCTCTGCAAAATGCCCACTGTTTTCTGGAAGGGAAAAGCTGATGAGATGCAGTAGTGCTGCTCCTGTGTAACTAACCACACTGGAGAATCACACTGACAGACATTCTGCAAATTGCCCACATTATAGAACATTGATGATACCATTAAAGTGGTAAATTTAATATTATAGTTCTATTAGATTTCTCCCTCATTAACTCTGATCTGATAAACAACCTCCGGCATATTTTGAAGGTAATAATCACCTTACAATCACTCCTGTTCCTCTCTATCTGGCATTTCAAGCTCCTTTAGATTTACAGCTCTTCTGTCATCTAATCTGTACTTACTCCTTTATTTCTTCTTTGAACTTGTGCTTACAGGCAGACAACTCTTTTCCAGAGAGCCCTGGGCATGCAAATAACACTTCATAGCCAGAATAAAGTCATCCCAAATTCCATTCCTCAGATTTTTTGACAAAATGGGTCTCAGAGTATAGAATTAACCCATTGTTCAGGCAAGCAGGATGCAGGCCTACAGAGGTGTTGTAGGACTGAGCACTTTCTAAGGGTTGATGCTGGGGAATGTTGGCAACAGTGGATTGTGTTCTTGGATTTTGCACACAGGTATCAGAGCAACCTCTGCAAACTCTTGCTGGAAATATAGGAGGTGAAGAGGAGACCATGGGCACAGCCCTGCCAGGCAGAGCAGCCCTGCTGCAGCATGCAGGAAGATGGAAATGCTGAAGAAACCTTTGTCAGCCACGTCTGTCTAGTGGAGACAATTTCCACTCCTAAACATTTATCCTCAAGCAGCAAACCTGCAGCTTAACCAAGTAACCTTAGCTCCTCTCGACTGGCAGGAGACTTCCAAGGAGGTATCACTTGCCTCTTGTTTTCCTAAGTGAGTCATGGTTTGATTAGAGTGCTGTCTCGGGGAGAAGGTGGTTGTTATACATCACCTATCACAATGTAAAAGTGGAAAGCGATGCTGAAATGCTGACCCTTAATCTGAAGTGCACCATCTGTGTTGTATTTCCACATCTTGCTGAGTTTACAGTTATTTGAATTCACAGTTTGTTCCCCATTTGCTGTTCCCACATGGTAAGTGAATTGGATCCAAAATGTACTGATGAAAGAATGAGAAGTCTGTTGTAGAAGTTTGTTCCTACCTACAAGAGTGCTCTATCTCACACTTTTTCCACCCTGTGAGTTAAATCCCAGCTGTAAAATCTTGTCTCAAGATGGCCTTCTTTCATGGTGGGAAGCCGGGGTTACCGTGAGGACAAAGACTCCTTTCCCCATCCTGAAGTGATTTATGATTTGCTTATGACTTTCAGCTCTAGAAAAAGGTGGAGAGTTCTTACATCTGACAAAGTATTTGCTTTGCTGTTCCTGTAAATTTCTGCGGATGCTTATCTGGTAATAAACTCTTGGTGTTGGAGCACCACTCTTATCTAGTATTTCTCTTCTGTTCATATGAGCCAAAGCGTTTGATGCTAAATTAAGACTGGGTATAATATAATGATGAGAGCTGTAATTACAACTGTAATAGTTTTTCATGATGCAACTTTGAACTACTCTGATCTTAAAACGGGCAAACAGCTCAAAAACAGGTTGAATTTCATTTATTCTCCCTTCCTTCTATTTTTCTACCAAGAGCAACCATTTTCTTAAGACATAACTAACTGTAGAAAAAGATATAAAATTTAAACATGCCGTATTTCAAAAGCAAGCCATCAAAATGCTGAAGGCTGTATAAACTTAAATACCTTCTTTGGCTTTTGCTGTAGACCACACAAGCTCTGAGAAATTGATTACTCTGGTACTGGAATGGGCTTTCATGATACAGAAACAGAGGTTTGCATTGAATTTCTTTCTTTGTGTGTGGGACTTTTTTTTTGGAAAGAAAAAAAGCCTTTAAACCTGAGATTAAAAATAAGTCATTTCATTGTTTCCGTTTTCCCCTCTTCTAAATCTTATGAAAGCGTTTCCATAAATGACTGGGGAGCTGCATCTCTGAATAAATCTAAAGTAAAATGCTCCATTTCTTTTTTTAATAAAGAGGCTTTTTTCTGGAATGTTCCATGTAGGTACTGCCTCATTGAAGTTTCAGCTGGTTGAGAGAGTTTCAGGGTGGTTCATGCAGATTTTTTTATTTTGTGGACACGAAGAGGAGGGGCGAGGAATTTGAAGTAATTTATTTTCATATTGCAGTCTTCAAATTTACTGTGTGCAATACTCTAAACCCAACATTATCAAAGGCTTTGGAGTTCCCACAGCAGCTCTGAATTGACCAGACATACCCAAAAAATAGTCTATGGTTCCAAGAGGCCAGTGTTGAAAGATCAGGAAGGTGATCTTGAGCAAAGAATTTTTGTCTTTTTTTTTTTTTCAAACAGAGGACATATAATGGGCCAGGACCTTGGTGTTCTCATGAAAACACTGATGTCAGATAAATTTGAGACTGTTTATAAGCAGGTCAATCTCCTGTTGGTGTGTGGTCATGTCTCCCACAAAGGTAATGCAAAGGTTGCTGGCTCTCAGTGATGTTTTGCCCATGTCTACTTCAAGCACTTTTGAGGACTGGGTCTGTCAGCAAGAGCAGTGTCTGTATTTCGTGCTGGGTTTTGTGGTGGGGCAGGATGATGTTTTCCCCTGCCTGGCCCTTTCACACAGGTGCTGTGACCCCTGAGCTGTGTCCTGCACCCACAGCTGGACAGAGCTTCTTTGCCAGCGATGGCTCTTGGCTGGTGTGGGCCAAAATTCTGCTTGTTCCAAGATCAGAACTGGTGCTGAACCCACTGGGCCATGGGAACAGTAGCCCTAGACTGCCCTGTGCCCACCCTCAGGATTCCCATGTCCCTGCTTGTCTCAGTGTAGCTGCAGCAGCCCCAAAAAAGCAGCCCTGGAGCTGCAGGGGAGCAGGTTTCCTTGCAAGACTGGAGTCCCTCGGGATTTCGGAGCTGCATCTAAGCAATTGTGTCCTGTGAGATGTGTGGAAAGCGTCCAAGACGGACACCTGCTGGCTCTGAAGCAGTCAAGTGGTTTTTACAAAATATCTTTTGGCCTCTGTTTTGGATGTTTACTTTTTTAAAAGATACAGGCGTGAGTTGGCTGTAAAAGAAAGGGGGGGTGGGGAAATCGTTGTTGCTACTGTCACTGAAATTCCCTGCAGACTTAAAAGGAAGATGAAAGTTGGTGCTTTATAAGAAACTCGAAGCCCTTGGGACAAGCACAGCAGAAAACAGGGAGATGCTCTGTATTCTGTCCAATTGCTTGCAAAAATGAGTGCTGTATCTCCTACAGAGAGAGAGAGACAGAGCCAGAAACACATATTTGCATCGTTCCCCCATGCTTGAGCCTTGCTAACTTGGACAATACCATTTTGCACTTCCCTGGGCATATTCTCAAACAGCAGCTCAGTGCAGGTGATAGAAGAAAAAAAAAGGTGAGGGAGAAAGAAATGAGGGGGGGAAATCTGCCTGGTGGTATTTCAGATCTCCAGCATACACAGGTGCTTTTTAATCCCTCTGGCCTACATATTCCACAGCCCCTAGGAATAGAGGAGTCGTGATGTAATGCTCTTTTCCTCACACTCGCAGCTTAAATACAGATGGAAATTGTTGTCATGTGTTAGAAATGTCACCAATAATATAAAAGGCAGGCTTCTGCATTCTCCCTTTTGCACTGTCAGCTGCTGCTGCCAGCTTATTCTTCCCTCTCAAACCTATTGTCATGTGGCAGAAACCCTGATGTAAGTAAGCCCTGTCCTCCCCCTGCTCATGATCCCTGCATTTTTTATTCCCCTCTGCTGCAGTGCTGAGGATCATTACATACCACGACTTAAAGACAAGACCTCACAAAGGAAGGATTAATCTTGTATTTGTGCTTGAATTTCGAAGGACTCAGGCAAGTGAGAATGTTCCGTTGTATTCTCTCTCCCTTTTTCTTCCCCCCTCCCTGTTTCCTAGATGCTGAGGTACGGAATGAAAAGCAGCAAATGTGCTGAGCTGTGGGTGCGTGTTTCGGGAGCGCAGGCGGCGGTGCCCGAGCCGCGGGTCGGGATGCAGGGGAGGCTGTGGGGCTGGGAAGGAGCCGCGGAGCGGGGCTGGCAGCCCGAGCCCAGCCTGCCAGGACAGATGGCTAGTGCTCCTTTTTAATTCATCAAGCAGGCTTTACGTGAGGCCCGTTGGCGAGCGGGTGCGCTGCGAAAAGCGGGGTCAATGGGCACGAATAGGCTGAGATCAGGACCAGATGCCTGCCGAACAATGGGGCTTTTGAGGGAAATGCGGGAGGAAGCGTGGCGCTGGCTTTGTACTGCCTCCGCATTGCAGGTTGGAATGGGGCAGCTCCGATTTAATGAAGTGCATTCCTAAACGCGGTCGTCAGCCCGGGCTGGGAGACAAGGGGACATGTCAGAAGGGGGCTTGTGGGGCCGCCGCTGGGAGAGGGGGAGCGATCCACTGATGGATCGCCCCGAACAATGCGGTCTTAGTGCTGGATGGGGAAAAAAAAAAAAAACATCCATACATCCCTGTGCATATTAATGCGATACAGCAGGTGTTGCTAAATGTCTGTCCCCGCATTGTTCTCCTGCGGCTCAGCCGGGGAGGGGGCAGGAAGGAGAGTCCGATAGGGATGCGCTCATCCCGGCTGGAAAGGCAGCGGGGAGAGCGGCGGGAGAACCGGCCCCGGGGTCACTGCTGGACCAGGTGCAGGGCAGCCGTGCCCTGTGCTGGCCCTGGCCAGCAAGGGGGTTCAGGCTCAGAGAGGCTGGTCACAGCTTAAAGGCATAGCAGGGCCAGAGGGGTCTTTTTTTTCCTGCTAATATTCCCCCAAAATAAACAGGTGTGAGGGAAGGGAAGAGAGTCTCCCGAGAGCAGTCTGGGTCACCAGGGCAAGGAAGGGGGAGGCAGGAATGGTGTCTCAGCTGGAATTCAGCAGCGAAAGAGTTAAAAAAAAAGGGGCATATTTTTTTTCAGCTTCTCCCGAAATGCATCGATTGGGAATGAGTTGGGGAAGCTGTGCGAATGGCAATAAACAAGGTGTACAACATGCATAAAACCAAACAAAACATCCATGTCTTCTTTTGTGTGTATCCTGCTGCACTGGGCTGCATGTAAGATAGTTCCTTTAAGATAGTTTTCTGTCTAACAGAAGTAACATCCCTAAGCACTTACAGCCATGTTTGCCAGTGTGATTCTTGAAGGGTTGGGGAGGGGGAGAGTGTACACAGTCAGTCATTATTATATGTATTTCTTAATAAAAATACACCCATTTAATTGCTGTCATTGTGTTGTCTGCTCCCCTTGTGATTTGTGACATGCTATACTGTATTTGTCAGCAGAATGAAAGGGGTCTTTGTTCCTTATTCCTATTATGGCCCACTGCATCTCTCACTGAAAATGGAATATTTGCCTTTAGAGCTAACTCAGCTGGTGATTTGTGCCTGCTGTTACACTGGGAAGGGTTTGCTTTTTTTTGCTGGGAGTTTCAGAGGAATTTGCAAGCAAGGCTTGAATCATTTTACTTTTTTATTTTTACGTATCAGTGGGTTAATAATGATGAAGAGTGATCAGCCTATTTTGACCAGTGTCTGCAGCAGCTTCACATTTTGCAGCTGCCTTTCTGTGTATCCCTTTCCCGTGGATGAATGGCCAAGTTGACCATGAACTGGGATCGTTGTGCACCTTTGATCATTTGCTGCTGTGTAAATTGCCAAAAAAGGTGTCGAAAAATAAACTAAGAGTGTAATATGGACACAGCTCATGTGTCTGCTCAAAGGCTGGACAAGGCTGCAGATTATAAAGGCTGTTAGTGACTGGCCAGCTGTGGGGGTGACTGTTTGGAGGTGCCAGTGGCACCTGGAGAGTGCTGTGCAGGCGCTGTGGGGTGTGCTGTGTTAGGTTATGTATCTTGTAACATCAACAGCAATATCACTTGTGTTCTATTTGCTGTCCTTGCTGTGCTCTGGCTACTTGGGTATCAGTCTGTGTGCCTGTTAATGGGAATGGTTTATAGGGTAGCATCTGGAATTGGCAGCCAAAAAAGATTTAAGGCAGTGCTTGCACAGACAATTCATAAGACTTCTTCGAGCACACCCACATGGCATGAATGTATGGAGCTTGTTTTTAAATTGAGCTACCAGGTTCAGCAGCTTGAGCTTTATGTTGTTAATTATGCTTATTTTCTACTCTGCAGTGCCCAAGAAAAAAATGAGCAAAAAATGCAAAGGCTGCTCAGCCTGGGAGGCTGCAGTGTGTGCAAAGGGCTCCTCTGATAGAGGGGCTGGCTCAGCAAAGGGCTGAGCTGGGAACCTGTTGCTTGTTGTTGTGTGGCTCCTTCTGCAGTGTGGGAAACAGTGTCAAGGAGGAGCTTTGGTCTGGGGAGAGTGAGGAGGTGCTCAGTGGTGCAGAAGCACAGGGAGTGTTTTCTCCTTTGCCAGTTTGTTTCCCCTCATCCTTGTCTACTGCTAAGTCCTGTCAGATGGAAGCAGTGATGGATCCGTGTAGATCCAAGAATGATGCTTCCCTTCCTTCAGGGAAACTGCTGTAATGCTTGTGAGAAGGAGCACAGGCAGCTGTTCCAGGAGCACTTCAGCTCCCTGCTGTTGAAGTGTTGCAGAGCCAGGTTTTGCAGTAACAGCAATAACCCTTTTCCAGTTGAATATCTTTCTTTTTTTTCCTTTTTTTTTTAAACACACTCTGCTAATGCTGGTGATCCAACCTGGAATATGAAACTTAAGAGTGTCCCTTTTGTCATTATTGACAACCCCTAGCACAGGTAAGGTTGTCATAGCAGTCAGTGTTGCATAAAGAAAAAAAGCAACAATGAAGCCATTAATTCAGCAGCAGAAGCTGATTGAATGGTGTCGGGTTCCTGACTCTGCATCTGACAGTGACAACGCTTGCCTTGAGTTTCAGTTGTTTAAAAGTTCCTGTGCTGCAGGGAAAGCCTTTGCACTTTGGAGCTCCTGCACTTTGGAGCTGTGTACAGACACATTTCTGTCAGCTTTCCATCATTTCTAGTGCACTAAGTCTTCAATGGTTGCACAAGAAATGCTTCTAAAATCAATGCACATCAGCCAAAAGGTGCTGGGTGCTGTGGTGTTCAGTAAAGCTTATTCAAACTGCGGTGCTATTTTCAGTCAAATTCTGCTAAATCCTGTCCTGAAATCCTCTGAATGTTTTGCTCTTGAATATTCTGGTAAGCATGATGACTGGTTCACTGTGTTAATCCTATATGGTCTTTCTGTCTGCAGCTAATCCTGAGCTGTTGTTGCTGTTCTGCACACATGAGTAAGATTCTGTCCCCCCTCCTCTTGACCATATACAGTAGAATTCCAGCTGACTGCTAGAAAATAGCAGATCAAATAATCTACTCTTCCTTTTTCTCATCCTTTAGTAGGAGAGTTGAGTTTTTTATACTCGAAAAACAAAACCTGGAGAAGTAGGAAAAATATTCTTGGTCTGTTGAGCTCTATCTGGAGGCATGTACTGGGCTCAGACTGTGCAGGGTGTCTTCAGGAATCTCAGCTGAAGTAGGCAAATGTGGAAAAAAAGACATGCTTAAAGCAAGATTCCAAATTCACATAGATTGGACAGAATTTCTATTGCAATTTCATATTAATTAGAGATGAAGCTGGCAGTGATGGCTATAAGTAAATATTTTCCCCCTAAAATAAAATTACTGTATTTTCCTATTTTTATCCTAGTGATTTTTTATGTTTTATTGCTGGATCTACCTGTGGAAGATGGCTTGGCCAAAATCCATCCCTTGCTGGTGAAAAAAAACTCCACCTCTTCCTTTGGGACAGTTACTGTCACCTCAAAATTATTACTTCAGCATGTTTGAGGTTTAGTAGAAAAGCTTGTGGAAGAAAGGGTGATAGTTTAACCTTGGGTTGATTCTCCCCACCCCCACTGATTTTACCCATGGACAGACATTGTAGCTCCTTATAGTCAGATTAGCATATTTGCATAAATATGTTAATATCCATATGGCCTATATTGACATGATTGCATGGGATGTATATACCTGGTGTGTGTGTGTAATACAAATGCTTACACTTGATTTTAACTACAAACATCAAAATGTCATGAACGGGAGAGTCCATGATAACCAAAGTCAAACTTTTTCTTAAAAACTGTGTAATATTTAGTTGATGTAAAACATCATGAACACTCACTCTTTTCCTTGGAAGAGATTGAATTTTTTTCCCTTCTAAATAGATTTTCAAAGGATTCATTAAGAAATTGAAACCCAAGAAGAAAAATAGTTGACCCAGCAGTTCGAGGTCAATGAGGCAATTACCCAATAAATTTGTGTCAAGTCAGCCCTAAGTGAGCTGTGCCTAAATGACTTTATTATATATATTTTCTGAAAATGTTCCATATTGAAATGGGAAAAAAAAAACCCCTGCTAGATGAATAATATCATTCTGTCAGCAATTGGAATATGGCTGTGGATATCAGTCACCATATAGAAAATTGCTTGTTCCTTTGCCTACCTAAACAGAGGTAGTGTCTCACCTGGAATTTGCAGTGTTACCACCTTCATCTGCCTGAGGAAACACACAATCCATTGCAGATTGGAAAATTCCGTTTGTTTGTGGGGAATTTTTTTATGTGTTCTGTTGTCATCAGGGTACAACATGCATGTGAAGATGTGAGTGAGGCACACAAAAAGTAAAAGCTCTGAAAGAACTCTGTAGCTGAGATTGTGATATCATAGGGAAAAAAAGTAGATTTGCTCCTTTTTTCCGCCTTGTGCTTGCATCTTCTTTGGGCACAGGCTTTCTAGAAGGCTTTGGAAGGTTTATTGCTCACATTGAGGACTCTTTGGCGTTGATTTTTTTGCGCTAATTTAAATGAATGGGGAGCAGCTGAATAATAGTCATGTAGAAGGTGCTGTTGGAAGTGCAGTTGTGTCAGCACTGCCTGGTGATGAGCAGTGTGTCATTGCTGTGGTGGCAAGCTGACAATTCAGCACCACAGAGCAAGCCCTTGGTAAGAGTGGGGACGTGACTGGGGGGGAAAAATCTGCTCTTCCTCTGGTTCTTGCATGGATCACAGCAAGGACCTGAGGCTTGAGACATCCCCTGAGGCTCAGACTGAGGGATCCAAGTTCTTTTCAGCAGCAGAAGCTGGGAATGGGCTGTAGCAGAGTATGCAGTGCTGGTTAAAGGTGTGTATTGACTGTAGTTTAGTGGACAAGTGTCCTGGTGTTGATAAGGCAATGTTTTACCGTGTGATAATCTGTCATCCTAAACTCTTATGGGAAATCAAGGGTTTACTACATTTAGATGCATGAGTTAAAACTATCCTTTGCCTTTTCTTCTTCAAGACTTGAATTTATTTATTTTTTCCTGGTGAAGATGAAGTCAACTCATTTTGAGTCCTAATCAGGAAGTGATTCAGAGTCTGTGCTCATTAAATCCTTCCCCTCACTCCTGGGACTGTCAGGGAGGATGTCACACATTACCTGCTGATGAGATGATGTTTTGTGAAGGAGATGAATGTCCCAGAAAGTATTCTCACAGTGACAAACCACTGGGAAGCTGGAATGGTTTAGGAAGCCACAGTGAGGCTAGAACTTGAGCTAGTTTTATCAGCACTCTGTTAAGCAGCTGCTTACCCGTTAGAAGGAACTCATCTTTAGTTACATGTGATTTGGGGGACGTGAAGGTTGAGCCCTGCTGTTCTCATTATTTGAAGTTTCAGATTTTCTTTGGGTTATTAGGGTACAACACAGAGCATTTAATTCCTCTTATCAGCTCCTTCAGTTATCATTTGATTGGATGAACCCTTTTCAATTTTTTTCCATTTTTCTCTTTCTCATACTTCATGGATGCTATTGTTTTATTAGTTCACTGGCCTTTCTGGGTCATTGCAGTCTAAGTATTCTGACTTTTATAAAGGTCTTGGTGACTAAATATTAGTGACCTCTATTCATCTTCCTTTTTCTTCTCCAAGGCAGAGCAGTTTGATTTTTGAGCTGTTCTGTGTTACAGTATCAGCGAGTTCATTGTGTGGGGAATCACACCCCATTTCTTCTCCACAGATGAAGATGTCCATTCAGTACACTGAGCTACAGAGTTTCTGTTTCAGTGTTTGGATAATAGGATCCCTGGAAAAGTGATGGAGAGAAACCAGCCCGTGGAGCTTCCCCAGCCTAACTATAATAACATATCATTACACAATTGAAGGGATATTGCTGGATTCACAACAATTCTAGGAAAGTCTAACAAGCTGAACATGATTGACTTGAATTTCCAGATTATATAAGAGGAAATGAAAAAGTTACCATTAGCTGCACTAGGGAGCTTGTTATACCAACAGAAGCCTTTTTGGGAAATTCAGCTTTGTGTTGGTAGGCTTGTGTTTTGAGGCATTCCTTCTAGGGCACGGTCTATGAGGCATTTCCCTAGCTCAGACTCTGACTGAGGGGTGAATAGACATGCCCCTGTGGAGAATTTGAGGTTCCAAGGTCAGGAATGGAAGCTGCCATAATGTGAACATTTTACACATAATATTTGCCATTATCTGGGCAAGTCTTGTCAAATAGGTGTGTAACATTGGAGCTTTCCTCTTGCTCAGTCTTGCTTTCTCCTTCTGATAACCCTCTGCCTCATTTGTTACTCTCTGCTGCTCCCGAAGTGAAGTGAGAGATGGGTTTTATAAGGGAAATAAAACGGTCTGACTTAAGGGTGGAAGAGTTCTTGAGAAATACCTACAGGAACAAAAAGAAACAAATCTGTCTGAGCAACCTGAACTGCAGGCTTTGGTAGCTTGGAAGTGCTGTATTTGGGAGACTATATTTTAGCAGGCGTTATTTTTCTTGTTTACTGTTGTAGTGTATTTTAAAAGGCAGGGAGGAGCAAAGGAACACACCAAAATTCCAGAGTTCTACCTTCCTCTCAAAGCCCTGCCTTGAAGTTCTTGAGGAGGGTCAGAGAACAACTGTGGGAGATTTTTACCCACAGCATTTAAAGTTTGGGAAATGGAAATGGGAGTCTCTGAAAGCAGAAGCTGACAATGGAGTGTGTGAAACAGCTTTTCAGGTGTTGCTGCTGCCCGTATCTGATTCATACAAAGCTTGCACTTTGAAGCAAGGGGACATTTGAATGCTGCCCAAAAGTTGCTTTCATAGGTAGAACTCTTTGCATCTCTAGCTGCAAATGGCCCACTGGCACCATGGGGAGGTCTTTTAATTGAAGGACCTTTCTCTAATAAAAGGTCTGCTTCACTGTAAAAGAGATATTAGAGCTATAGCATCTTGAAGGGCAAGCTTATGAATGAGATATTATTATCTCAATGTGTTCTTTCAGTGAAATATTTAAAAGTGGCTCACTCCTGGTGAATTACCTGCTGGCCTCATCCTCTAGCAGCCTTATTAAATAGTTGCCTGTTGTAACATTCTTTGTAAAGTTAAAGCATGTCCCACTGCACTAAACACTATTTCAGATATCTCCACTGTAACAAAAAATCTTTATATAGTTATAGTGCAAACCAATGGCTCTCGTGGGTGCTTTCATAGTGAGGTTTTGTGGTGGCTGTTCTCTGATCCCTTTTCTCCTTTTTCCAGTGTATCAAACTTACTCAATTCCTCTCCATATTCATAGAGCTTTACAAATTTGCTCTTCAAACTCCTCCAGTGTTCCAAACATCAACACCTCTGATACAGAATGGCTTTATGGCAGAAAATAAGGGTATCTTTGCACAGCAAAGTGCTTGAGCTGGAATGGCTTAATGAGCCACTGGAGCCACGTCTGTACTCCTTGCCCTGAGCAAAGGCAAAATGGAAGGAATTAGTTTAAAATCTTAAAACTTTAAGACTTATTTAAAAGCTTGACTTCTGCTTGAGTACTGGGGTGCTCTGTTGCTGTTGCATGGCAAGTAGTAACTTGATTTCTTCCGGTCATATGTCTGCAAGATATTTTTAAGTATTTCTATTTCCCATTTGGTGGTCAGCAGCTGCCCTTGCTGGTGCTACTTGAGGTCTGCAGTGCTGTCACAGCCACAAAACTTGGGGCTGTGACCAGCACCTGAACAAACAATTGCACTTGTGCCTTGTGGTTTGAAACTATAGTCCTTGGGTATTCTTGGGTGGAGTGGAAGAAATCTTAAACTCCTTTGATGACTTTCCTGGCCTCTTATCTAATTAAATATTTTTTGATAGTTTTCCCTCAGGAGTTCCTTATTTTAAATCCTTTTTACAAATACATGTTCAAATAAGCCTGACACTATTAATTTTTGTAGTCTAGTTTTTTTGTATTGCTGACCATCCCCTTGGTACTTGAACTTCTTCCTACAGACAGTATTCACTGTACTTCAAGAACTTGTGGTCTCTCCTCACTGAAATAGAAAGCGTGGTTGGGTTAAAACCTTCTGCTTTTTCTCCCTTGACTCATATGCTTTGCCCCAGTTTGACTTGGTCTGATGTTATTTGGATGCATCCAGGCAATAAGAAGCAGAGGTGCTCAGAGACTGCCAGTTTTGTTCTGTGATTTGTTAGCAGTGAGGTTTGCCAAACCCCATCTTTGTGCAGTGAGTGCTGGGAGCTGATGGTCTGATCCACAGCTGAGCAAAGGGCCAACAGGTATTGGTCCAATATTGGTCTGAGCTGGTGGATCTCTGTTGTATTCTCTGGGACACTTCTGTCTTTGACATTGGCCACCTTCATCTCTGCATGCTACAGGCTCATCTATCAATAAAGAAAAAAAAAGTGGGGATTGAGAAAATTACCTAAATTACCACAAACTCTGTTAACAGGAGCATGTTATGGCTGGGTGCCATGATTGACCTTCTGCACATCCTTCCACAGTTTATCTCAATCCTGACAATTGTCTTTGCCCTCTGAGGAGCTATTTTGCTAGATGTTGGCTGCATTTCAAGAAAAAGAGGGAAAAAAAAAAGATAAATTTCAAAATACTACATGAAGCAACAGCAAGGAATAATCCTGGTTTCTGGACGAATGCTGCATGAGCTGGTGTGGATGGTCCTTTGGTCTCTGCTGCTGTTTGACACAGCTACAGACTGCCCAAACTATGTGCAGCAGTAGGACTGAAATGATCCCTGTATTCAAAGCTTCTCTGGCTCAAAGTTTTATTAGAAATGTCTGTTGGGCTCTGCTTGCAAGCCCATACATCCCACACCGTGCTGGCTGTGAGGTCTGATACCATCTCAGTAATTAAGTGCCAGCATCCTACAGCACAGTGGGTCTAAAAGGCTGTCAGCAGCTTAAATGCCACCTGATATTAAATTTATCAGTCTAACTTCTCAACATTCTGCAGCTGACCCCCAGTAACAACAACCATAGCAAGCTATTTGTGGACGGTGCCAGCTGCACCCTCACTGCTTTGGCTGCTTTAATTGCTGATCTCTAATCTTCCTCACAAAGGTGGGAGTGCAGGAGAAGAAAGGCAGCACTACTTACAGTAGGTTTTTTTGCCCAGCTGCCATCAGTCCATTCTCTGGGAGATTTTTGATTTTCCCAGTGCATCATCAGGCTGTGCTGGGCCCCCAGGGCAGTCATGTCCCCTGTGCAGGGTCAGTGCACAGAACCCTCACCACACTTCCAGCCAGGTGTGGTGGTTCCATCACTTCCCTAGGCAGCCTGTTCCAAGGTCTGACTATCCTTTCTGCAAAGAACTTGCTCCTAAGATCTAATTACAGGCTCCTCTTACTCCCCCAAAAATGCAAATAATGGCATGGATTTATCCCTCTCTGCCTTATTTTCTCCCATTGTAAGTTGAGGCTAATGATACGCTCCTATTTTAAAGCTCTTTGGGACTGTTGGATGAAAAGCACTATGTAATTATAAAAATGCAGCTTTTATGGTGCTGCCTTTAGAAGGAAGGGGAAAAAATATTCACTTGGCAAAATATTGTGTTGTAGATGCAGCTTTGGAAATCTGACTTTCGTTGTTAAAGCTAAAATTAAACAGGACTGTTCCACTGTAGAGTGTCATACTAAAACCAGGCCTGTGTTGAGGCTGCATAGAAGCTTTGTGTCCCACTGGAAATGTATAAAAAGAAAGAAAAGCAATCTGAAACAAAAGAAAGGCTGGTCAAAAATAGAATAAAGCAAAGCCAGGGATGGCTGTGAGTGCCACTTGTGTCTTTGGGACACACAGTTGCTTAGGCAATGTAACATCGAGTTCTCAGCAGTGTAGATGCTTCTGGCCACATCATTTTCATGGCCATTAAGTTCAAATGTTTGTCTGTTTCCTGAGATGAAAGGAGTGAGAGCTCTCTCAGAAAAAGAAGCCTGCAAATTCTAAAGCAGCAGTGCTGTATGCCATTTGCCTAGGAATTTTACCTCAAAATACCATTTATACCTACTTTGAACAAGGCAGAGGCTGATATGAATGCTTCATTGTTTTGTCTCAAGATTGTTTTCCCAAAAAATATCTTTCAAAATATTTATTTTTTGGTAAATACATGTATATAATTATAGATAAAGGCTAATTTTTGTCGCTGATTTTTATGCTGTCAAATGGAAGCTGAGTGGTTTAATAGCAAAATGGGACTTCACATTTGAATCATGCCTATGTGCTTTTTATGTTTTTTACAATAGATTCAGTAGCTAATCATCACCTAAATTGGCTTTTCTAAATAACAAGCCATATTAGATAGTTTAATGGCTTACTTGGAAACTGGGAAGCAAAAATGATACCAGAGTGAGTCAAGACTGCAATTTTGAAGTTAAAAAGAGGACAGAAAATAATGCCTCATTTGTCTGCCCATGTGCACTCAGCCTTGCTGATGCATTTCCTGATCACCAGAATGCTGGAATGTTTGAAGAATTTGACTAATAAATTGAAAATCTCAAAAAAAAAGTCATGAAAACTAGCAAATGTGTAAATTTTTTTGCAGCAACATCCAAAGTGCAGGGTGAAATCTTGCTGAAAATGCCACAGAGTGTTCTCAGAACTCAGACCTTAATTCCAGTAAAAGCCTACCTGCATGGACAAAATGAGAAGCTTAAACTCATGACATTGTCACCATGATGGGATCATCAAAATCACGGAAAGAAAAAGCTGTGAAAGTCAATGCTTTCATTCTCAAAATCAACAGAGGCAGAGAATTTCAGGGGGAAAGTCTGTTTTCCAGTGCATTAGGCCAAGTTGTTCAAGTTTACCATTTACGTTTTTCTTCTCAATATCAGATGTGGCAAACAGCTCTGTCCATCACCCAGCTGGAAGAAACTAATGCACTGCAATACACAGCTCAGTATTCATATTGTCAGCCACATGATAATGATTTAAATGATCATAAAGCTGTTATTTTTATAATACAGAATGTTTTTTTAAAACAAAGATATTATTTGGTAGGCTCACTAGTTGCCAAACTTTCCAGAATTCTTCTGCTGTGGACATCTTTAGGAGTTCCTGTAAAATTTGTATTATTTATTCATAAGCCCAAATAAAAATGTTCAACTAAATATGACCTTGATCAGTTAAAACATTTGCAAGTTACAGAACTGTGGCCAAAAGTCCCACTTTCGCAAAAAAAAAAGTTAATTTGTATGTAGGTCCATAAGTAGACCTACATACAATTTTTAATGCAGGCAGGTGTCTTTTTGGTGTTTCAAACCTGTCTTTTATTGGGCTGGAGATACTGAAAATGGAATAGCTATGGAGAACTTGTGGAAACTTGTTTTGGAATGAACAGAACTGCAATTTTAGTCCTTAGTATTTTTCCAGTGGCCTTACAAATGGCTTTATGTGGAGAACCAAGGGGAAAATATTTGGCTTTACAGTCCTGATGCATTCCAGGTATGAGTTTTCCAACTATAAATTGTCTGAATTCTGGTTGTGGAGTTTGAGAGGGAGCAGTTGTGTTCTCTGGGTATCACAGACTGTTCCCATTGATCCAGTGGTGAGCACTGGGTCGGGGCTTTGTTGCTTTATTGTGGCTGTGGATGAAGCTTTGGGAGGAGAATCACTTTCAGCTCTGGTGTTGCTGTATGGTGGACACCCACCTGCCTTACAGTTCAGTTTAAGCCACTTGCTACCAAATTTCCTGAGTTGTTCCAGGAGATGAGCATCCTCTGGCATGGAGCCTAATCAGTCACTTAATTTTTAAAGTGTGCTCATCAGTTGGGCTTTAATTTTGCTGATTTGTTGTGTTGCTGATTTGATGGGAGAAGCTTCTTTGAGGTGTACATGTGGTTATTTGTGTAAAGAACTGCTGCACTGACCCCTCAGGACAGCACTCCTCACTCTGGAAATATTTCTAAGCCTTGTAAATAGGAATTTGCACTCAAGATTTAAAGGGGCAAAGACAGACTCCTCTTGCCTCTCTTGAAACAATTAAGTATCTTGGCTTTGTTTTATAGCATTGCTACATACAAACTAGGTCCTGACAAATTTCTGAAAGAATGGGGTTGGATTCTTCTAGTCTTTGAGACATCCAAATGCTTTAAATATCATCTTAAAAGGTACTGTGTTGTTTAAGTGGAAGTTACAGCCATGGCTGTAACTGTGTGAGGTATTACTGGGTGAAACAATCTTTGCTTGTCTAGAGAGATCAGACTGAATTTTAAGAGTTTTCATGTGGGAAAGATTCTTTCTTTTGGATTGTTCTAAACTTGAGGGCTAACAGGAAAAATTCCTCCTGCCTCACAAGAGAGGCCGTCTCCTAGTTTAACCTCCTCAGCTGGCATAAATCACTGCAGCTTTTTTTAATGTCAGGTCACAGGCTTGGATAAGCATATTTATTCATATCAAGCCACTGAATATTTTGAGGTTCATCTATGACTAACTGAAAGTCTTTAAAAATAGACCAAACATCGGAAAGCTCTTGAAATGTTTTGTGATATAAAGTCTACTTCAAATAAATGGGATGGTCTCAATGGTCTCTTACAGCTGGTTCATTTTAATGGATTTTTATCCTCTTTTCTTTCCCTGATGAGACCAAATGCAGCTCACCTCTGGCATGAGGTCGGATGAGTGCTTGATGAGATTTGCTAATGTCCCTGGTTATAATAACAGCCATGGGCCCACCTGACGTAAAAGGCCCCTTTGCATTTATCCCTGCACATCCAGGTCACCTGCCCCTCTGGGGACAGGCTGGGGAGTCTCTGGCCTCTCTAACACATCTTGCTATCACCTAGATAAAGAATAATGTTTGGTATGTGGGTAACTGTTACCCTTTGAAAAGTTATAATAAAAACAAACTGATGGGCCACAAAATCCAATATGGAACAGCATTTTAGGTGAGACTTCCCTTTAATTCAGAATCTTCCCCAGGATTAAGAATGCCAGTTCTCCCCTGAGATAATGTTCGTTTGAAGATCCCTGTTGGTGGGCTTTCTGTCATTGAGGTTGTGGTGCTTGTATTGGGATGCTACTTAAATAAGGCTTGTCGGAATGGATCTTGGATCTGAGCTCTTTGCTTCTGTGTTTTGCCTTGATAGAAATCAGCATCAGTTCGGCCTACAGTTAATTCACATGATTGGGATGCAAGATAGAAAGGAGACATGTTCTAAACAGTTTCAGTTGAGGATAAGGGACAGACAGTCCAGGTCCACTGGGCTATAGAGGTCCCAGAAAATTAGGATGTTACTTTTTGTTTTTCTATTCATTGTAAAAGGATGAAAAAGTTCCTCTTAAGTTCAGTTATGTTGTTTTATTATATTAATGATTTGGTGGTGCAGACAACTTGAAGTGGAAACTGAATTCAAGAATGTCATTGAGTCCTACACTGGGCAAGTAAATTAGGGACCACACATGCAGGCTTGAAAACATTTTATTTTTAAAATCTTGTTATGTAAGGGGGCACAAAACAATGTAAAAGACTTGGGGCCACACTTGCAGCTGGCATAGATCAGCATAGCACCATGGATTTCAGGGTAGCAACACCAATTTCTGCTGGTTGAGATCCTGGCCTTTAATCTGTCATCAGTCTAATAAAATCGAGCTGCTCTAATTACCACCATGTCAGTCAGAAATATGTTTGCCTGAAATGATAAAGCTGAGTTGGATCCTGGAGCCCACACAAGTCAGCAAACACTGTGCAAATCTGAGTTAAACCATTTGTTTGCCCACTTAAGGAGAGGTTGTCCACAGTCATGGTATGTGTGGAAAGACAGCGGGGGAGTGAGAGGAGCAACTGAAACATATGGCCCAAGTGAGCTTTCTCTTTATTCCAATGCATCAGGATAAGACAAGCTGTTGAACCGATGAGAAACCTTCCTTATATACCATATTTCAAGATTAAAACTGGGAGAAATTCAGTACCAGTGATCTCACATCTATGTTTGACTAAAGGTATAGAAAACCATTAAAGTGAAAGCAGAAGAAAAAAGCCCCCAGGCCCAACCTCCCCTAATCCATAATAGCTGCATCATTATGTAAAAGAAAACAGCAATTTCCCCACCAATGTGTCCATAAATGGAAACCTTATCAATACCTCCAGATGCTCCCTGGCTTTATGACACTATTAAGTTTAATTGCACTGATATAATGGATTTGTATGGAAAAAGGTCTTTTCAGGATTGGGTTTGGGGAGTGTGCAGGTACAGGAGAGGGATGACATACATTGAGACATGCTCCTCACTGCACCTTAACTTAATTATGACCTCTTGTTTCTTGAAGAAAAGTGTGGAAGTGACATTTTTGCAGTGTCTGTGACCTCTGGAAAGGTCAAGATTGAGAACTTTACTGCAGCTGCACTTGCTGCAACTTAATGCTCTTGCAGTGGGAGTTAATTTAGTTTTCAGTCAAGAACATTGGATTGTTATTTAACATGAACATAGGAGTTACATTTTTGAGCTATAATCCTTGGGCTGCTTCTCTCCAAGTCAATGGAAAGGGAACTTTTACCTTTAGTTTCAAGATGGGCAGAGACCAGCTTTGGCTGGGTCCAAAAATCCCAATTTGTGGTGAATCCAGGGAGAATCTTGGTGTCTGTTCTTGAAGCCTTGTATCAGCAAACCCTTTCTACCTCCCCAGACTTAATGTTTGCAGGTTTTATCAGCTGTCTTAGCAGGATAAATTCATCTTGTCCATTCCTGTCATTAATTCAAAACATCTGCTTTATGTTGTAAAATGTAGCCACTCACTGGTGTTGATGTACCAGTAAGATTTGATAATATGACAGCATAAATACAGGAAAAAAAAAAGCAACACTATTCTTTTCTTGCCTCTCCCCCAGAAAACTCAGACACCTACAGGGTTTTCTTACTTCCAAACAAAGATACTGCCTCAGAGCCAGGAATAAAAAAGACACAGATTTTGTCATCTTACCATCTTTTTTTAGCTACATATGTAAATAAAGATACCAGTATGACAACCAGTGACTAAGTGCAGCTCACTGTGAGTAACACCAAGAGGCTGTGCCCCAGCTTTGCCTTTGCAGGACCTTCTGAAATGATCCCAATGAAGGATGCAAAAGCCAGAAAAATTGCCATTGTTACATGGTTGATATCCCAAGGCAGAGGCAGCAACCTTACTTTCAGTGCAAGGGAACAACAGTAGTGTTATGGGTTAACAATGGGATTTAAGAGCACATCTTCCAGTGCCCCAAAGCTGCAGATGTTTTGCAAGATATATGGATAGAGCTTTTTCCCCCAAATTCTTCTTTGGTGTAAGGTGATTGGAACAGTTGCTGGCATGACAATATCAAAGGAATTGCCCTTCGTGTAATATAAAATAAAAGTGAATCTTTTCTGTATTGAGGGTTTTTTTTCTTCATGTTACTCTTGGAGGGCTTTCACCTGAGACAGCTTTTTCTCTGCATGATATATTTCATACTTAGCTATATTATTTAAGCATTTTTGGAAATTGATGGAGTGCTAGATTGGCTAACAGCTCTCAACAATCCCAGGGCCATCACCTGCTGACTCCTTCCTGGAGTTGTGTTTCTCCATCAGGTACTCTGCTGAGTGGTTTTATTTTGTTTTTAATGTTGCCTCTCTGAAGTGATAGTTGCTGTCAGAAATCTAGTCCTATATCACTCCTGGTTAAGTCTATGTGGGTAAATATAATGTATATATTTATTTTTCCATTATTTTGAAAGATTCTTGAAAGTGTTTCTAGGAAGTGCATAGCTCTCTGCTTTTCTTTCTCTGGGTGAACTATTCCCTTTTACTATCATAAGAAAATCTTTACCTCTTCTCCATTACCATGTCATTTAGTCATCATAGGCAGATGAGTTTATCTTCTAAGAAGTGCCTTTAAGATGTTAAAGTGGTAGCATTACAATTTAAAATCCTTCTGACACTGCCTGTTCCACCAGAGTACTAAATCTTGTCTTCAGTGTGAATGGAAATCAAATAAAGCTTTCACTTCCTTGACAATTGTTGCAAAATAGAAGAAAATGTTCAGGCTTTCATATAGTAATGACTGTGTCATGTCAGTGCAGTTCAAAGAGCAAACCCTTTTATGCACATAGACAACGTTTACTTTCGAGATCCATCACTATTTCCAAGACTTTTGTGGCAAAATTTAACAAGGGATATTGTAGTTACCATGCTGTTTACCACAGTGTCACTTAAATGATCTTGCTCATTCACATCCTAAAAAAGAAAACTACATTGTCAAAAAAACCCAAAACATTGGGAACTGATAGACCAGAAACAAACTGAGAAGCATGGAAGGGTTTGGGAGGTTTTTTTGTCTTCTGCATGGTGGTATAGCTGACACCTGCATAGTGCCATGTAGGAGGGAAGAAAGAAATGGTTTATCAGCAGTCTCATCTCCAAAGTCCCAAAGAATGAAAAAAACCTGCAAAATGAAAGCTGTACAGCAGAGGAAGCAAGAACTTCACAAAAACAAGATCTCTCTTGAATCACAGACTTGAAAACAGAGGAAAATTTCATGGTTGAAATGCCATCATCAGGGTTGAAAGTGCCATGTGTGCTTTTTCTTAAGGTACACAAAAAGCTAATAAGTCTGCATGCTCGTTACTTCTGTAATATGCACTGATGGAGAGGGGATAATAATAGTTCTTTACTCTTTATGGTTTTTTTCTCCTGTAGTTTCTGAAATCTGGGTTTCCACAGGGTGTTGTGTATGAGTACAGGTAATCGATGCTGCTAACAGCCCGGGCCAGGCTCTGTGGTAACAGAGGAACAACTGCCTGGTATGATTTGCCTTTTTAATTATCACTTCAGTCATGGGTGCTCAGCATTTGTAATGGCAATTGATACAGTCATCAAGGCATAACGAGGAATCATTGAGTAGCGTGAAATTCATCACGTTTATTTAGCCTTTGTGACCCTTGGAGGAAAAAAAAATCTGATTTTTCATGAATTATTGTATCCATGAGAGTTAAGGTAAAGCTGGATAGGAGAACATGACTTCTGACATGAGTGCAGACTTGTCTCACCCTCTGCCAGGACTGAGCAAGCCTAGTCAGCCATGTAATGGGTATTTTATGGGGTACATGTGAACTGAAGGGACTTGATAGAAGTTTCCACCTCCATGTGCCATGGGAATAAATAGGGACTGCTGAGCCTGCTCCAATTTGGAGGCAAGCTGACAGTTTTCAAACCCAAAGGAAGGTCTCTTGCCTTCTGCCTGTGCTTATCATCCTTGCAAGGCTGAGCTTCTGCTCTTGCTTTCTCTGCACACATACTAATCATCTACATCCCACTCCCACTGACTCTGGGATCTGCCTGTACCTTTGAGCAGGACTTGTGGAAGCTGGCTGTCTTCTCTCCATGCAGACTGCTGAAGCTGCAGCTCAGTCCTGCAGGTTGGTTCTTCTGTTCGTCCCAATCCCACTTGTGTGAAATCCAGACCAGACCATGGTTTTCAATGTGGTGTAGGGACCACTGACCTCTCAAGCTTCTGTTAGCAGATTCTTGGCTTCAGGTTTGAAAAACTGAAAATATCCCTTTGGGAATTAATACAAGAGTCCTAATGAATCCATATGTGTGTGTCCTTTCCTGCTTTTCCCCTGCCTGTGTCAATTAGCCATATGGTAGCATGGTGTATTTGTTGTTACTCATGTGGGACAGCCCGTGACAATTTGTTTTTTAGACTTCAGCAAGGATATTGTTTTCCTTCAAAGCCATTTCAGGATCTCTTCACAGAGACAAAAATAAATTGAAGGGGTCAATTCCTACAGCAGTTATTTTGTAGTAGCTCTGTTGGATAAAGCCAATTACTTACATGGCCAGTGAACTTGCATTGCTTGTTTGTCTTGGGTTGCATTTGTATGAACTGAAACAAAAACCACATCCAGACTGCTCTGGAGTGGAAGAATTCTGCTATCAGTCCAATCTGTTTTCCTTGTTGTTGTTTCCATGTAATGAAAAGATAAATATGCAAACATATTTACTTCATTAATTTTAAACAGTGCCAGGAAAAAGGCTCTGTCTAGGGATTGTGGAAAAATATTGTGAAAATTAGCTCTACATATTTTGCTTTCAGTCAACTCTCTTAATTAGGATCAAAGTACTGCAATTTTTAAAAGTTCTCACTGTTCCTTCCCACACATTTTCGTATTTCAAGAAGATGCAGTTAACTAAGTCTGAGACTGTCAGTAAAGCCCATGGGAATGAGGGCTCATGTGCTAATAGCTGGGTACCAACATCCCTGAGGCCTTCGAAAATGTCAGGATTAGCTGTGGAGGGAGGTCAGATTGGGTTGCCTGTCCCTTGGGTGACTGCTGGGATGGAAATGGGGCAACTGTTTTCCCACCCATCCTCACTGCAGGGTGTTTGTGTGTGGTTTCCTCTTTGCTGTGATAAGACAAGTGCTGTGAGATAGCTGTTCTTACAGGTGTGAAACATCTCTTTTTGCCCTGAAATGAGCAATTGGGTACTTGCAGGGGGAAGGAAAAAACGAGTAGTAAACTGTGTTGGTACAAGGTACTGGTAGATTGTGGTTTTCCAAATGAGCTCAATACCAAATAAAGTCCTTGAGGTGGTTGTTTGAAAAGGAAACTGGGACACAGAAAGGTGATGTCCAGTCTCCCAAACCCTCTGCAGGCCACGGACAGAGTTGCCACACCAGAGCCATCACAAACACGAGGTGCTCATGCTGTGCTTCATGTGCCTTTCCTCTCAAGCATGAAGACATTTCAATTTTAAGCAGGCACATAGTTATAAAAGGATGTTGAGTCAGCTTAAAAATCGTGCTGAGATAAATTATTTACCTTTATTGGCACTGATAACACTTAAAATTCTAAATACTATTTTCCCTGTGTTTCAAGGGGGATTCATGACTGTAATTTATGTTGCTGTGTTGCTTTTTCTCAGTTCAGATGCAAGGCTTCTTAGTTTTGTGCTTTGATATATATTTTACTTCCCAGTTACTGTGCACTGAAAGATCACAGCACTTCCCTTTAAAACATTGTGTGAACTTCTCTGGGTTCACTGCTGGATCTCCAGCACTGGCCTGTTAAGAGTTTCATTTTTTAAATGCAAATGGTATGTAACTGTTTATAAATCTGACAAACGCCTATACAATGGGCATAGATCTGCCCTAATTTAATCACACTGGAAAAGTGGCAGGAGGTTTATTTTGCCCCCTCTGCAGAAGTGTCAGCTCTCTTCCCCCTGCTGAGAAGCCCTTGGCACTTGGCTGGTCCATTCCCAGTGAGAGAAACCTTGCCTTGTAATTCCCAAGGGCTGGGTGAGTAATGGCCCACATCAAACACGTTTTCCCAACCCCAGTGACTGACAACAGCATATCAGAATGGGTCATGGGTGAGGGATTGCTGCTGTTTAGCTGTAGGTGCCTTGGAGCAGGAATCAGTCTCATTATTCTTTGTTACTACAGCATCTTCCTGAAAGTGGCCCTGCTCTGTAGCTTGGCTGTAAAACAAATCCTGCTGCAGGCTCTCACTGCTCTTGACTCACTTCCTTGACTGGGAAATGCAAGGGGCTACAGAGCTGCAGCTGCACCAGAGCAGGGACAGAGGCACAGCCAGACTGGCCTTTTGCAATGCACACCATGCAAATTCTGCCTTCGGTGCCAGAAACTGTCCTCTCCTGCATCTCTTGAAACTTCACTGTTTGAACCGATCACATCTTCCACCACAAATGGGTGACAGTCTTGTCCCCTGCCTTTCTTGGGACACTTGCTGGTGATCTAATCTGGCTGGACAGGCATGGCAGCTACCAGCCTTCCCTTGTTCTTGCTTCTAACAACCATCCTGGGTGTAGCTGCTGATACAAAGCACTGTTGTTTCTTGGTTTTTTTGGAGAGGGGGATGTGGAGTGTCTAGTGGCTCAACAGGGAGATGATTTCCCTGCAAAGTGCACAGCTATTCAGTTAACTTTTGAGCAAAATTCAAAATCAATCCATTTCTGTCGTTGGGTGCAGTCTAATGGGAGGCTGGTGTGTGGCATTAATCGTTTCAGACTCCTGCAGCGAGGCTGGGAGGCATTTGTATTCAGGCAGAGGATTTCTAGGTGCAGGGGGAGATCTGAGGCTGATTCCAGACGTGTTGTAAGCAGCAGGCAATGTGTGCATGCCTCCATCCCCATCCCTCTCCTGCCTTCTCCTGGGCTGGAGAGCATGGCCAGGGCTCCCCAGCAGAGACACAGTCCCAGCTGGCAGCATGTGGGAGCCACAGGTCCAAATCCCAGTTTGATTTTCGGAAAATAACCTCCCTTACTCTGTGTCCCTTTGGGCTTGTCTTTTTCAAACAAGTAGCAATGTTGTTGTTTGGTCCTTGTATATTGAATTCCCGACCCTGTGCTCTATTTAAGGGCCGACTATTACTTGTTACTTCACCAAAGTGCAAACAAAAATAAAGAGCTCTGTTTAGTCCTTGATGTTTGGTGGGAGAACTGGGGGAAATTACCTTCAGGTTGGAACAATGAAAGAAAGACATATATTGCGTTTTTCTAACTAATAAAAATTAGACACATGGTTTCTAATCCTCAGCCTGATCTCTCTTGCATTCCAATTCATAAGAATAGCTTCTATCACAGAATATTAATTTAAGACAGAATTAAAAAGAACTAAGTTTCAGGCAGGTTTTCTGTCTGTCTGCAGTGACATGGGGTGGGTGGTAAGCCCGTGCCTTCTGAGCAGTTCAGATGTGCTCAGCTGCAGTGAACAGTGGCCAGTTGGGCTGGGGGTGGGCATGGGAGTCATTCACATCCATGGCAAGGAGAGGGGAGATGGCAGCTGGCTGCTGAGGTGGGCAGGTTTGGGTGGCCATGTGGCACAAAGGAGCAGCAGAACCTCTGAGCTGCTGACAGGACGTGTCTTGTGTCGCTTGGTGCACACAGCACAGGTTTGCAAAGTTCAGTCCTTGGCAGAGAAAAGCCTGGTGGCATTGTACCCTGAACCTGCATGGGAAGCTCTGGCCTTGGAGTGACTTCATGAACAAGGTGTGAAGTTGCAGCCATCAGCTGGAAACAAGGAATTGAGGAGGGGGGCAGTGGAAGGGCTCCCAAATGTGCTCATGGGAGTATCCTCACTCCTGTGCGAAGGGTCTCAGAATCCTGCTGAGGAGGAGAGATTCTCCCTGGCTGAGGAAATTGATGGGGCTTTCAGCAGTGCAGTTTGGAGGCTGCAGTGTTTATGGGAAGAGGGCTGCCTCTCACCTGGCAAGAGTGAGCCAAACTCCCACTGCTTGTGATCACATAGATCTGAAAGGGCAGAATATGCTGCAACTGGATGACAAGGATTGCAAGCTGCTTTATTTATTTTATCAATAATATTAGTATTAGTATTGTTATTATTATTATTTATAATAATTATTAATTTGTTGTTGTTTATTGAGGCCTGTGCAGATGAGTAGTTTGCTGCCAGGTGTCCTTGAAGCATCATGCCAGTCTAAAATGAATGGGATTGTGGAGCTGGTCTGACTGGGCAGCTCACCTGGGCAGACTGGAGGCTGTCATCTGAATTGTGCTGGTTTAGGTTTAAGTCTAGTCTCCTACAGAGCAGCTTTGCAGTTGAAATTAAATAGTTGAAAATGGAATAAATTGCATCAAGTGGGTCCTTCGATGTCAATCAGCTGCATGAGCTGTCAATGAGCTGTCTGAGTCTGGCTCACGTTAGCAGTTTATCAGGAGTAGATGTGAGGAAGGTGGCATTCCCATGGGTCTGTGGATGGAGGAGCTTCTAGTGTGTAACAAAGTGAGTTGTGGCTGTCACTTTTTAAATGTTTGTTTTATTCTTCTGTTTATTTATTTTTAAAGAAGACATGAGGGTGGGGGAGGATTGAAGACAGCTTTGTATTTCTCCTATATTTGTCAGCTCCTGTCTTTCTAAAAATGTCAGATTTAAATTTTTCTGTTGTAGTATTGAAAAAAAAAATTATCTGTGATCATTTTGTCTCTACCATTTTCCCTAGAGTCTGCATCACCTAGTTTTTGTTTCAAATCATTCTTTACTTTGGCCAGTAAAGAAATATCAAGGACCAGAATTGCAGCTGTGGTAAATCTGTACAGCTCCCTCAGTGGGGAGCAGCCAGGTACTGGGTTGTTACTGGAGTTGGTGCACGTGCATCCATACCCTGCCAGGCCATGAAGCCAGACATCATTTTCCAGTCCTAGAACACTGAATCAATGCTAGGAAGTGATGTAAGGCACAGCAAAGTACAAACCTCCCTCCACTGCAGACAGTTGTAGAAGTTCCCCTGGAGTCTGGAGGGCTCCAGGGAATGGTCTCTTGGCTCTGTCCTTCTTTGCTCTCATGCTCTCCTGACCATTTCCAGCGTTGCCACCTTCTTCTGTCCAAAATCAGCATTGCTGTGCTAAGCACTCAGCTTTCTCAAAGTTTCAACCCAGTTGCTCATGGTCCATCACCTTTTGGTCCACCTCAGCCCAGATGCCTTTTCCCCTCACACTTTACAAATCTGTGTGGCTGCACTGGCAGTGAGGTCTTTTCCCTCCCTGAACCTTAAACAGCATCACTTTACATGCAGGTATCAATTTCTGTATTACTGGTGTCAGTTTCCCTTATGTTAAAGAAACGTTAAGCACCATTAACATAATCATACATGTCACTGGCAGTGAACATACCTTCAGAGGTGCCTCAGCGAGTGCAATGTGAGCTGCCCTCCAGCTAGGCAGAACAAAAGGTTGTGTGTTAACAATATTAATGGCTGCACGAAACCAGTGCAGATGAAATCAGGCTTACTTTTAATCAGTCTTCAGGGGTTTCATGTGCTGAGGCTATTTGTTTATAGTGGAGGCCAGGTTGTGCCAGAACCTATTAAGCACGGGGAAAATGATCAGTCCATTTTTTTTGCACATTCCTAATGTGAGAAAAGGAGACACTCCATGGCAGGGAAACAACCTGAAAGGATACTTTGCAGAGCATCTCTTAGTCTGAGTGGGGCTGGGATACAGCGATAAACACCGTGATGGATCTGTAAAAGATCCTTTTAACATCATTGATTCTACTTACATCTGTAAGCATCAAAGCTAAATGTGTCGGTGGATTCTCTGGGGGGAGTCCTCAACCTCTTCAGGGGGCTCTGTCTCATAAAGGAGGAAAGGAATTGTCAGGTACAGATAAATACACCGTCTCATAACTTGTTTGTGGGTTGTATACTGGTAAAATATAAGTCATTCACCACTTAACTTGGGTGAAACACTTCCGTGATTCAATACAAAAAGCACTGTTTCCTTTAATAGAAAGTTAAATTCATTAGGAGGGTTGTTTTCTTTCTGTTCTGTGAATATTAGAAGTGTCATTTTCTATATATCAACTAGAATCTCTTAACTGTGATACTTTTATGGCATGGGGGATGCCTTTTAAACATTATTTTTATTATATAAGTCCACAGAGAAGTTTAAAAATGAGAAGTTTATTATTGTAACACTGTAAGAATTTTCATGCTTCTGCTCTTGCAAAACAAACAAAAATTCATATTGGAACGTACAAATGTACCACAGTCCAAGTTTCATATTGATATTTTTCAACACTAGACATTTTCAATATATATATTCTGTATACTTCCATTTATGTGTTAAAAAATGGTGTTCAGATAAACTACAATATGTGCTTCCAGACATTCTATGTAAGAGCAAGAAGGAATATCAGAATAGTGCAGGCTGGGTTTTATTTGTTTGTTGTTTGGGTTTTTCTAAGCTGATAATAGTTCTGCAATTATATCTGCCTGCGCTCAGTACCAGAGGAACTAATTGAAATTTTAGGCCTGGTTTTATACAGTGCAGATTAAATAATCTGTTCCTAAAATCAATGACCATGAAGAAAAATCCGTGCATAACAATGCACATAGTTGATTACAGTTTGCAGATGACAGTGAGTATTGCTGTTCATAATTGTGCCCTCTTCATGTACCTTTGTGTAGTACTCTGAAAAAAGTCAGATTTGCTCTCCAAGGACACACACATGTATTCCTTGCTTAGCAGGAGCAGATGTCAAGGACAAGCTTACAGGTGATGCCATGACCTGACATCTTATGATGTTTGTACTATGCTGATCAGGCTTTTACATTATTCCTCCCTCTCCTGTCTGCCTGAAATAAATAAATATAGCAAAGTAAGTGTCAAATTAAGTCTGAGAGAAGTTGGAAACCAACCAGTTGTGCTTCCAGCCAACTTCAAAGAGTGAGGTTGGTTTTTTTTTCTTCCTTATGCAACACAGAATCTTGTGGATATGGGCTCCAACTGTTTCTCTGAAGTTAAGTTTTTAGGCTGCTTTAAGATTGCCTCTATGTTTTTCTCCTCGCTTTGTTTCTTTCTACAGAGTCTTGGCCAACTCCAAGGCTACCCGGTGATTATTATCATTTCAGCAGGAGACAGTGAATGGAGAGGCACATATGTCACCTGTTCCAGGGTGACACTGCAGCCATCGCTGCTCTGCGGGGGTGCTTCAGGGATGCTGAGCATCAGGGAGCCGAGATTCCTGGAGAGAAAGATCTGGGGATTTTTTTAAGAACTAAATTGCATTCCCTTAACAAGTGCTCAAATGTGCGGGAAGAAAAATGTCTCATAAATCACTTTATCCTACTTCAAATTATTTTTTAAGAAATACTAAGTTAAATCCTAGCAATACACTAAGATGTCTTTCAGGAATCAAACGTGACAGCAAAGAATGGACTTTCATTTTCACCTATTCAAGGTGATGAATTGGACCTTTTTTTCCCTCTAATGTTCCACATCCTGCTGCCATTAAAGGACAATGACAAACCCCTATTGACTATAATGGGCAACTGTTTGGCTTTTTATCAGGGCTAAATTCTAATTAAGCCTGACAAAACAGGTCTTCAGCCAACTGTACTTTGCCATGCCAGTATCACATCTGGCCCGCATATCTTTACACTGTGCATATTCAGTCTCCTGGTGCTGCTGGAATTTTCACCGGCTTTGCCCCATGCTATGGGCACCTGGGGTTGCTCTGAGATGCTGAGCAATGGGTCTTGCTGAAAAGGTGAGGAAAGGTGAGGATGTTCACACTCTGGAGAGGTGCCAGCTGATCACCGGGGGGCTGCAGCATCCTTCACCTCTCTCACACATTGATTTTGCTCATATGGGGGAAGTCCTTCTTTTCCACTCCTTGGGACTAAAGCTATCCCCCACCACCCTTGGGTGATGTTCCTCACCCTTCCCAGGCCATGAGCTGCCCTCGGTGCGCTGCCCTGGCTGCCTGCACACACCTGTGAGCAGCAGCTGTAGCTTTGATGGCAGTATGGACTGCCCTTCCCCTGGACCGTGGATCATATTTTCCCGTGGGAAGAGGGACGGTGATGTGCCGAGCTTATTAAATAGTGTGTGCTGCAATCCTGGAGTGGCTGCAATCCCGCCTCCTGCTTCCTCTCACCTTTCAGGCAAGAGAGGTAATGAGTGAGCAGCGATGAGCGGAGGGGCAGTACCAAACCTGCGTGTTCAGACAGGGGCAAATTAAAGATAACAATGCTTTGCTGAGGCTGGAAATTGCAGGCGGGCGGAAGAACAGCATTACCTTTCCCGATTGTCAAAGGCACTGCTCACTCCCTGCTCATCCACTTCATGGATTTTTTTTTTTTGATTCAGTTCTTCCCCTGACTTTGAAATTAATTTATAACGTGTTCCAAGAGCTTTCCACACTTCAGTCTTACCTTTCTTGAGGTGTTTCTTACTTCCTACAGTCAAATTTGGATGGTGGTCCTGATTAAAGTATCATTTGCTTTTGGGTGTTGGCAGCCTTACATCATTAGGAAGGTGGGAATGGCACAGGAAGCATGAGGTTTGTTTCTTTATTATTCTTTTTCCTTCCTCTGCCTTTTATTATCTTTTCTCTTTTCTTAAGCCTCTGAGGAATTTCGGGAGTAAGTTCAAACTTCTCTTTCAGAGCCATAAAATTCCTTTCCCGTTTCAGAAAAGGAAGAAGGTTTTATGGAGTTTTGTGTTTGTGGTTTGTGTGTGATGGTTCCAGGAGCCACCCAACTACACAGCTGGGTGATGTGATGCCACAGTCTGTTTCTATTAACCCGTTTTTGGATAAACCTACTTTTAGTCAAGCATCAAATACCTCATCAGTGTTTACCTTTGGTTTATGGCGATGGCTTGCACTAACTTCTAGTTAAGTGCAAATGCTGACACGAAGTAGGCAGCCATCAGGGATCAGCCAGATTGTTTGGAGAACTCTTCCAATTAAGTGTGTTACTTTGCAAAGAGAGAGTTTAGATAACCAAGAGAAGCTGCATTTATAGGCTATATATATATGTGTGTTTATTTATAGCTCCATATGCATATTGCTTCCTATGTCGGAGGGGACAAAGAAGGACACTGTTAGTCCTAAAGATATATTGGCGCGCAGGGGGAGAGAAAAGGGCTTAGTTCTTCTGTCCTTTATGCAATGACAGAAAAATTGAATGACTTTCATAAATGTTTCTTCTTCATGTTTGACCCTATGGGTCCCACTCATGAGTGTATATAAGGGGAACTTATGCCTCCAGTGTGCTGTGTCCACCAGCTTTGCTCCCCACTCCCAAGGATGTGTGCTTTATTTCAGTCTGTGTGTGTGTGATTATTCCTATATGAATATTTTAAATGGTTTACTGTGGGGAAAGGAGGAGAAACAAAGGGCTTATCACGTTTTCTTCTTTAAAACAACAAAATGGAAATCAGTGGCTTTGTACAGATCAAGGATGCACTAACTGCGGTCAGCCTCACTCTCCAGGAATGTATCAGGCTTTATCCAGGATCTCTGTCTGATGCTCTGTGCTTATTTAGAAGTCTGAATGGCACTTCATTTCAGAATGACACTTCATATTCCGAACTGAGTTGATTAGGAAGGTCTTACCCATCTTCAAATCTTTGCATTCACTGTTGTGTTTTTTTTTTCCCCTCCTTGGTTGGGAGGGGGACCAAAAAAGAAAGGAAGGAGGGGTAAAAAGGAAGGGGGAGAGGGAAGGAAAAAGAAAGCTTTTCCCTTTAAAGTAAAGCCTTTCTTAGGCTTAGCTTTTTTCCCCAGACTGGGGCGAAGCGAGAGGTCCAGAGAGATGATTGTCAGGATCATGTGGTGCGTGCTGTGGGTGCTGTGAGAGCCGTGTTTATCCAGGGCCATGTGGAGGTGGGCGGGTGCCTACCCGGGGACAGGGGGACAGGAGAAGCCGGACTCCTGCAGCAGCCACGCTGTGAATAGCCCACATTGACTGAACTGTCTAACCGGACTAATTTGCTGTGCCTGTGGGCTTGATAAAAGAAGCAGCTGCTGGAAAGGGCTCGCTCAGATGCATGTAGATGAGGCTGTGGACTGCCAGAAGGATCCAAGCAGATTTTTTTTTTCTCCCTTCCTTGCTGCATTTCTGCTAGAATCCCTACCTCCGGCTCCCGTGAAGTTGCATTGATCAGGTAAACTATTTCAGTTGTTCCCTGGCTCGGGTGCCGGCTGGCCAAGCGTGCCAGCCCACGGGATGGAGAGCGGGATGAGCGGGCTGTGCTGCAGGGGTGGCAGGAACAGCTCCCTTTGGAGCAGACACACATTTTCACTGCTCCCTGCAAGCTGGCAGTCGCGAGGCTTTGAAAATTGTGCAGCCATGTTACACAGCCACAATTATTTCCCTTTCTCTCCCTCTCCTCCCCATTTAATTTTGCTGTGAATAAGGCTAAGTCTGGTATTTCTCGTTTGCATCTGTCGATGCACCAGCCAGCCATGTTTTTCGTATCATTCTGTGCCGTGTGGGTATTGCTGGGAATGCAAAGATGTTCGCTGTCGTTTTGGAGTCAAGCCCTTTACGTCTCCTCCTGGGGGGAAAAAAGAAAAAAATAAAAAAAAGGGAAAATATCTGTAGCATGCTGCATGTATTTCTGTGAGCGCTGGGGACGCGGGTTAGAGGGCTCGTTTGGAAGCAGGGGGGAGGATGAGAGCTGAAGGTTCCCCACATCCCCTCACCCACCAAATTTGATTTTGTATCAAAATAGGTGTTGTCCCATATCATCCCCCCCAGTCCCTACCCCCTCCCACATTTGCATCTATTTTTAAGTGTTGATTAAATAAAGCTATGGCTCAGCTGGAGGAAAATGAAGAAGAAAAAAGGATGAAAAGGATGGCCTTTTGTGTGGAGATCTTTTGTGCGGCTCACCCGCCCCCCTCCAGCTTCCCGGGGTAGTACCAGCAGCCTTTAGTTTAACTGGCTGCTGCCTGCAAAAAACAGCTTTGCAGAATTTGGGGAAGGGGTGCGAGGTGGGGGGGAGCTCCGCTGTCCCTGCTTGCAGCGTGAGAGAGAGAGATGTTAAATGGGATTGAGAATCTGCAGACTGGAAAATGCTGCACAATTTAACGGAAAGGGTATTACCTGCAGGGATTAACCCTATTTACTGACAGTCTCGTCTCTTTCTGCTTCTTCGCTTCACACTTGCTGTGTAATAGCTGTTGCGTTTCTGCAGCAGCAGCCTGGGTGCTTTGGAGCACGGGAGTGATTTTACCTGGCACATTTGAGAAATGCCCTGGTAAATTCTTTAAAACCCGAATGTTCCGTTTCTCCTCGAAGGAGGCTTTAGAAGGTGTTGTCCCTCCCTGCAAGACGTGTTAATCAGCAGGTTACACCTTATGAACTTCTGTGAATGAGTTTAGAATTCACTCGCTGTGAATATTCCCCCACTTTCCCCCACTTCAAGTGCTTCCGCCCCAAATGTATCTGTGCGCAGTCCTTTCTGTAAGTATTGCCACTTTTCGGGTCACAGCTGGTTTGCTGCGATGGGATTAATGGCTCCTGTGTTGTGGGAGGTGCTAGGTCTCTGAGAGAGCCCTGGCATTCCCTTTTCCTCGAGGAAATGCTGTTGTATCCCCACAAAAGCATACAGGTCGAGATCCGGGCTTGAATGTTTGCCTGCACTGGAGGGTGGAGCATCTCTCTGATATTAGACCTGAGTTTCAGGCTCTGCTGTTTTACAGGCATGGGGGAGCACAGTACCTTGAGCACTCTCACCCACTGCAGACCAGAGCACCCAGTTCAGGGGTGCTTGTGTTGCTCTGCTTTCCCTGAGTCTCAGTGCCTCATACCTGAATTCATAAATTCAGCTTCACAGCCTGATTGCTGTTGGCTCTCACAGCCACAACTGAGCATGTTGCAAATTGCAGTATGCCAACATGGGCTGTATCTAAAACCTGATTTTCCCCATCTCATAGTAAAAACTGTAATTAGGCTTGCAACGGGGTATCTTTGGGTACACATCATTCATCCCCGTGGGAATATGGGGGTGTCATCATGCAAACATCTTGCAGGGGTTTCAGAGAGAGTGGGGTGGGTCCAGGCCATTCCTGGAGGGATCTAAACCCTAACCCAGCAGCCTGAGCTTTGTTGTTCAGGATGTCGCTGCCTGATTAATCCCTTTTCTTGTGGGATATGGGCTGAGCAGAGATTGGCTATTGTCAATGTGAATTATGGAGTGGATGAGCATGTCATCTGTTGCTTTTAGTGGTATGCACTCTAAAAGGCTCATGCAGGCATTTGGAATAAGCTGAAAGGAATCTGAGGGAATGAAAACAGTAAAAATTATGAAACTTCAGGTTGCCTATGGACTGTCTCACCAGAAGGTGATGCTTTGTGGGGATTCAGATGCCTCTGCTAGGATCAGCACATGAAAACATAAGTCTGACTCAGTTACTGGTCAGGTAAAAAAAAATTCAACTCTCAATTTAAAAACAACAGCAGCAACAACTCTTCTATCGAAAGGCAGTTTTAATTTTCCAATTTCTGAGTAAATTTCCAATTGTGATTTTTATCTGCTTTTTTTTTTGCCTTTGTTTTTCTCCCAGATGAAACAGGTGAAGATAGAACTGAAACAATGAGATGAAGTGCACATAGAATATTGCAAAAAAAAGTGTAAAATATAAAATTATTAAAAATGAAAAAAACCCCTCTTTTTCTGCGGTCATCTGCCTTGCAGGCATAATTAAAGCTAGGACCAGTTTTAAGACAGAGCAGTGATTTTCAGCTTGATGGTGTCATCTTTAAGCCCTCATTGGTTTCCTTGCCAGTGACTGGTGTCTGGATGGATACATGATTGGAAAGCGAGTTTGCAATATGAGGTGCTGTGTTTCAGCTGTCCCTTCAGAGTGCATTTGAAAGACTGGTCTTCTTGTGTCTTCTAGCATTTAGTAGGATGGTGAGGTTATCCTACCATTTTCTTAGGTTTCAATTAAAAAAAGGAAAAAAGGAAAGAAAAAGCTTTTCAAGATTTTGGATAGTAATAAGTAGATAAAAAAACAAACAAACCCTCCGTGTGACTACCTAAAAGAATTTCACCCATGATGATGATCTGCTGTATAGGTTGTCACTCTGCTTAAATTCCACAGCAGAACTGTGACACCATCTGTTCCCTTTCACTGTGTGCAAAAAATGGTTTCCTTTCATTAGCATTAAGCTGCATAAAGAGACTGGAGATCTAGAAATATCCCAGTCTTTCCCTGACACATACCTTCTTATGACAGAGTTCATTGCAAACATCACTCCTATTCCTAAGAGAATGGGAGGGGTTGAGTTATATTCTATTCAAGATCTTTGAATAGCAGGGAAATAAAATAAAAAATCATCCCATCCATATATTGCAATGAAACCAGAAAGCTTTCTGAGATGTGTTAAGATGATGTTGATTCAGAACAGCTGTCTTTACTATTGCATCCCCTGAAGGCAGTAGGGCTGCTGTCTGCCAGTGTTGGTGGTATCTAGACTGCTTTGGGTTCTCTGGGACGCAGTGATTTCCTGAGCCTGGGTCAAACCCCACTGTGCCCATCCTCAGAATGTGAGATTTTATCTTTCAGTAGCCCTCTTTCGCTTAAAATTCAGATCAGAGACCTCTGCAAAGTCTCAGTAAGGTCCTCAGATGTAGAATTGTTCTGAAAGTTCTGCATTTTTCTTTCATTGTCTCTTTTCATTGACCACAGTGTGTTTTAATGTTATTTTAATGCCAGTGCAGTGACCTGTTGGTGATGACAGAGAGATGTGTATTCAGCACTGCTCTGTTTCAGGCTCATCCTCTGGCTACCAGGATAACCCAAGGTAGATAAATGCTGGGCAGAAGAAATCAACATCATTCTTCTCTGAAATGCTATCTATGTGTAAATCTGTGGTGCCATTTGTTCCCCTTTAAAAGTTGCAAAGCACTTTCAGTTCCTGTTTAGTGGTTGCTCCCTCTGAATTACATGGAGCAGTGAGAGAGGTCAGCCAGTGCTGTCCTGCGGGAACGAAACCTCTTTTTGCTGTTGTTCCACTCAGCTGTTGCAAATAACATCGGAGATGCAGCGAAGAACACAGAGCAAAGGAAACCACCAGAATTACACTGCATACCCAGTGGATCTCAGCATAAAATATTAATCAGGCACTGCAGATCTCAGTTGTCATCTCCTCGTATGGAACCAGGCACAGAGCCCCGCTCCGCCCCTTCCTCCCAAAGGTCCCAGAATTAATATATTTGTTAGCTGTGATTAATGAAGACACCTGACTGAGCCCTTGTTGTCAGGGAAGAGTCTCTCAGCATTTTGGATCAGGTTTAAGGATCAGACTTCAGAGGTTGATAGGCACAAGCCTAAGATGAAGGAATGAAATGTACTCGGTTTAAGCTTCTGCCAACTGGTGAAATTCAGTTCCCTTGGATGAGACAGTGTTTGTCGTGACTTAAAAAATGGTTTTCCCCAATTATCAATAAGTGATTCCTATTTCCTTTAGACCCCACTAGTTCTTCTCAGTTCTCTTTTTCAGCAGTGAAAAGAGCACTGTTGCTCAGGTTCATTTTTAAACTTCAGTTCTGGTGACATCTTCCATTCCAAACCAATTTAATACTACCACAGCTCTTTCTCTACAAGCTGACATGCTGAGGTGCATGAGTTGTCAAGGTGTAGGAATTTGCTTGTCACGCAGTCACAGGGAAAGGTTTCTTAAGAAGATATACTCTTGGTTTTGGTGTTGTCTGAGCAGTTGATTATTTCTTCTTCATCAATCTAGTGAGGGCCTGCTAGTTCCTGGTCAGAAGAGCAGTGTGTCTTCAACATAAAGCGTGATTTGGTTGGTGAGTTTATGCCTTATGAAGAGACTTAGGTCTGTGGGATGCTGTTGTGCATGACCTGTGTTCTTAGAGATGGAGCTGGCATGAGCTTTTCTCCACCAGAGCCTTCTCTCCACCCAAGCAGTAATTTGCATTAAATGTGTCAGAGCTGAATAAGTTTTACATTTTCCTCCTGTTGCAAAATAAAAGGTCTGACTTTTACTACTCAGATTAATTGGAGAGAATTTGACTACAGCAACATGACAATGGTAAAAGAGAAGGCAGGTCTTTGTAACTGACTACAATAACACAAGACACTACACTGTGAAAGTCTTGGAAGCAAAATGAATCCTGTGCAAAGCAGTTCTGATTTGGGAAATCCCCAGGAATGGCTCCTCTGAATTCTTGCCTGAATCACATTGCTTCAAGTCACAGTTCTTAAGATGGCCTACAAAAATATGGAATCTAATTTGAGGCAGCAATTTATGATCCAGTGTATAAGTGTATGACTGAAGATAGAGATGGAGGAGGGAGGACGTGTTGGGATTCAAAATGCTGGGCTGCAGAATTTGCTCATCATGACACAAAGTTAACACCCATCCTCCACCAGCCTGTCCTGGTACAGAATTCCCTGTGTTAAGTCCTGAGGGCAGTTGAGTTTTCTGGCCAAGTGTGGGAGTGAGCTGCATCCTGCCACGCCAGTGATGCCTGGGTACCCAAGATCCAGTCCAGCCACTGTGAAAAAAATGCTGGATAGCAGAAGGAGGCTTGAGAAGGGGTAAAGCCATAATGCTGAAATGTACTGAATACCTCTCAATTATGCTCAGGAAAGAATCAGATCTTCCCCTCAGTGTGTGGTGTTGTGTCTTGCAGATGTATTGAAAATCTGTGTTAGAGCTGTGAGCAATTAACACATTTCCTGAGGACACATGGAGAGAAACTAAACTTCCATGTGGTCTACCACAGTTCTGCCTTAAGAGATCTTGGCTATACCTGTGAATTTAAAATGACTTTACTGACACACAGCCATAGTCAAGTGGTGGTGTTCTGGTTGTGGGAGAGGGTTCATGGTGCCAGTGCAGGCTGCTTACACCCCTGGTTTGAGTGATTTGCTGGGATGCTGTGAATCTTCCCATTGCAATGGATACAGACTTTGATCCAAACTCAGACTGGCAGTTTTCACCTGGAAAAACGTGATTTGGCTTCTCTTTATGGAGATGCCTTCAGAAAAAAACATAGGTAATGAATGCAGTTGAATGGGAAACAATTTCCTTTCCTACTAAGTATTTTAAGGAGCAAGAACATTTTTTTAAGTTCAAGATCTATTGCATTTTTTGTTGAGCAAAGATGAGACACACGTTAAAAATAACCCTCATTGCAGCCAAAACGCATGGATAGAGGAGAGTATGGGAGAACTGGCCTTTAATAAACTGGATTGGTGGGTGCTACCACCATGCCCCTGGAGCAGGGAAAGCACATCCACTGCTCAGTGGGGACCAGGTCCATACTGAAAGGAAAAGGACTGGGTGAGCATCTGCATGAGGGGAGAAACAGCGGGTAAGAGGATTTCTTGGAGAAGAGGAAAGGGTGGAGATGAAAAAAAATAGAGCAGCTTGTCTGATCTGGGGAATGTTTGTTCAGATAGTGTGGCATGGAGGAGGAATAAAGATAGTGGATTTTTTGGAAGAAGACTCTCAGTCTCAAGTTTCAGAGATTTGAGATTGATTTGAGGTTAAAATTATGTGATCTGAACATATCAGTGACTTTTCTCTGAAATTAGAGTTCCTGATAACTCTTGGATGCTGTGCATGTGCTAAGACCTCATTCAAAACATTCAAACATAGATTTTAGTACTGTGCTGGATTGGGGCCACGATGATAAATAAAAATGTTAATGATTTTCCAGGCTCATACTTAAAATTCAGTGGTGGAAGTTTGCAAACGGATTGTGCAGATTGCCAAATTAGGTCCAATTACTCAAATTTAGATGAGCTTAGCATAAAACATACAAATGTGTTCAATGCAGTATTCTGCTTAGGTCTGTGATTTCATTTCACCAGGCTTATATTTGCATGAGTTCATTAAAATTGGTTCCATTTCTTTTTTCCCTTACCATCGCTTTGAAAAAGTGGTATTTAAGCTGGGGAAAAATAGTAAAGAACAGACTTGTAATTACAAAATGAAGCTAACTGGAGTCATGCAGCACTGCTGTGATTCATTCTGTCAAAGAGGGAACTGGAGAGCTCATTACTGAGCCCAAAGTTCAAACTGACCACTCTTCAGCAAAGGTTCCTGCTGTATAAGTCAATTAATTGCAACCTTCTATTCCATGGTTACCCAATTTTTGAAAAAAAAATTCCACTTCAGCAGGACTGCTCTTGGTTTGTATTCTAATTAATATTTATTTTTCTTATTAAAAATAAGAACTTGGACAAAGAAGCACTGCTCCTCTTCTGTTTGTTAATCCTTTGGGACCAAAAAAAAGTTGTCTTAGCCCAAACAAATGAGAAAATCTCCAGACAGACTAAAGGTTTTAATGAGGTTGTTACCTCTCTCTAAAGCCACACGATCCTTTCAAAAGGTGGTGGCCTGCCTGAGACATGCCTACTTGTCTGTATTAATGGCTTATTTATTGTTGTATAAGGTATCCAAATGTCAAAATAATATTTATGTTTATTTAGAGGTACCACTTAGCTTCCATTAAGTTATGGTTTGTTATTTGGAAGTTATTTTATCAAGGTCATGGTCCAGATGTGAGAAGCACACTTACTTTGCATGCAATACCACTTTTTCAAAAAGAACTGTAATGCAGCTCTACACCCCCCATATGTGTATCTGTATTGGCATAAGAATGAATTATCCATGCTGTGAGTCTGAACACTTTTAAATAGCAGTTTAAACAATAATCTCCAGCAGTCTCAAAGAAGCCCTAATGTTTAATAAATTGGTAATGAGCTCCTTAAAAAGTATATTATGGTATCATAACAGCAACTTTGTAATCGAGATTGGAAACTATTTTTCTGCTGCATGTGGGTTCTGCCCGTCTGCTCTTGCTCAGCCTTCTCCAGAGAATGGGTTTCAACTTGAAATTTCTTGTGTGTGATGGGAAGGAGTGGTTCCACTTGTCCCAGTCCCTGTCTGCTGAGGGTGACTGCACAAAGTGTTTCCTCTTATTCTCCTGTTTTGTCAAGATGTGATTTTGCTTTTGAAAAAGTGTTCTTGCTCTTGGATAAAATGGAGTATGTCAGAAATTGTTTTGTATAGGAGAAAAAAATGTTGTTTGGTTGACTGCCATGACAGTTATGCAGGTGTTTTCAGAATAGTGAGATTGTTTGTAGGATGTAAAAATTTGTGAGACAAATCCTCTCTGACCTCGATAAGCCATGTAAACCTTAGCTACTGCTGGGTGTGGTAGCTTAAATACCTTACTGTAGTCATAAAATCAGCCATGAAAATAGAATCCGATCTCTGGAGAGTCCAGAGTGTCCTATTTCCCCACTACCTCCCAGTACAGCCCTCTTAATAATCTGTGTGTGCTGGATGTGCCTTTGTTAGTGCAGCCCCTTTCGGCGTAGGTGCTCCTGTGCCATGTGCCTCTCCCACCCGGGAGTGGGAACAGTAGCTCCATTATTTGTGGAATGATTCCTGGTGAATGCTAACATTGCAGCCACTTCCTCCGAGTGCCCTGGTGCTGTCAATGTGAGTTCTCGCAGTGGGAGATGTGAGTTTGTGGGGAGTGCAGTTACATTTTATGTTTCCACGCTGTCACAACCCAACCAGGCGGGGCAGCCTGGGCAGGAACGTCTGGCACAAAGCGGTTCTCAGTTGCTTCCTCCGTGAAAGCTGTTGCTCGTTCATTTCATTTGTTTCTCTGCTGTATTTCAGAATGAAACCCCCTAGAACATACAGACCTCCAAGTGATAATTGTGTGAAGTTTTGAGGCTAACCTCAGTGGCTGAGCTGTGAAACAGAGGGTTGTAAATAAGGGCTGCACTCACCCTTGGACAGCAGTCTGGAGTGAACGTTTCAGCGTTTTCACTCCGTCTGTCACTTCCAGCCACGCACTGATTGTATTGGTCTGAGCTGCCTCATATCAGAAAGCTACACTGCTGGTTTTTATGTGCCTCCCGGGGCTGCAGGTGGCCTTCATGGGACAAGCAGTGTGCCCTGTCTGCCACCAGCCTTGTCCATGGGACAGCCCCGCTGCCCCAGCGCTCAGAGCCGTGATGTATTTGAGTTTGGTGGGAGCCAAGGTACTTGACACCTCTGAAAAATGAGGGTTTATATCAAACAGACTGTTCAAGCACTTTATAAAAATGAAGTCTTTGGGCTTTCCCATTTAAAACAAGACACCAAACTGAGGCACAGGAGGGAAAGCCAAACAAAGTGGCAGCTGCAAAACTCTGAAGCCTTCCTGTCTTTGGACTGAGCTTGCTCTGCCAGGCTGGTGCCCTGCTAGAGAAGCAGGGAAGACAGTAAAGGTAACCAAAGAAAACTGTCACTAAAAAGAACATTTAATCTGGACTCCTCTAATCAGACGTGCTTTGAGGCTTCTCTTTGCCTTTGGAGGTCAGAAGGGGCTCCCATCTGCAGCTGGTTTGGCCAAAATTCATTGACAGAGGGCAATGTTACCTGAAAACCACGTTTTGTTGTGATGGAGGTGTGGGGAGAGATATGGTCTAGATAGGATGATATCTTCTGGGTGTCACCTCCCTCAAAGGGAAATACAGGATGTTTCATCCATGGGGACTGGCTTGCTGTATGTGTCACCCTAATTTGTGTTATGGTGTTTGGTGCTATTCCTCCAAGAGAAGGCTCTGAGCTGATATGAATGTGTTAACAGGAATCTCTGTCTTGTGTCTTCCACCTTGAGACTTAGCAAGCATTATCTAAATTTGGGTTGTCAGGACTTGAAATATTTCTTGGTCTTCCTGTTTAAGTGAGATGCATCAGGGCCATCTGTGTTTCCTCCAGATTTATGCAGAAGTAATGCTACGAGTCCCTGCATTTCTAGAGAGAGAAATCAGGGCCATCAGTGTTGTGCACTTGGGCACGTTAGAGGTTGGCCTAATGCAATTCAACTTAAGAGATAAAATACTGAGTTCTCTTAGGTTTGTTGAGAAACCAAGTTAAGTGTTTATGTAAATACTCAGTCTGTGAAGCTCTAGGCATTTGGCTTAATGGGCAAAGCACAGTAGTTCAGGTATGCAGGTGGTGGTTGCAGATATGTATTTCTGACCTTCTTCCATGACCTTGGGAAGCTTTTCCTTTGTAAAATAGGGATAACAACACATCTCTGCTTTAGCAAAGTGCTTCTAAGCGACCTGATGAAGTGCTACATACAACCAGCCCGGGATAAGAGCCTTTATCTGCTGTGTCAGTTATTCCTATTCTAAGGTTGGCTGCTGGGGGAATAAATAGAACCTGTTCCTCTGTATTACAAGAGTGCCCGAGTTCCTGTCTGTTCTATATTTAAACATGCAGTTACATGTTTTAAGACATACTTCTTTACAAGTTTTGTTATTAAACACATGTGCCTTTCATGGTGTCGTTGGGACCATAAAATTTGAATGCTGGATGGGGAAAGGGGAGAATGAGAAAACCTTTTAACCTGCATTAAATGCATTAGAAATCCGTTTCAGATGATCCCCGTGGAAATGTTACTGATAGTTTTGTTTCTGAAGGCAGACATTAACTAGTCATGATTTTTCCAGAAAGGAAATGCTATGGACTCTGCAAAGACTAATGAAGGCTAAGTGGCTGATTTATAGTAAACAGTTATGGCTTTCTTATGGTTGCATGGGTTTTATGTTAATCTTGTTGTGTGGACTCTGTGTTGGTAATAATTGAGTAACATGGAGGATTGAGTAGCTTTTGTAGTCCATAAATTATTGCCTAGTGAATGTAGGTTGTAGTCTTGATCAACTTCAGCACCAGTTTATTTTATAACTTTTCCAGAATTTTAGCCACTTTCGTATTTAAGTTATGGTACATAATAGAGTTCAGAATGGAATTGTGTCCTATAGAAGATTGCTTCAATGAGGGATTCCTTTAAACCTGAAAAAGAGAGGACAGGAGGAAGCGAAACATTAAAGAAAACCCAGTCTATGTAAAGTGGAAATTCTCTCATTTGAATTCTCAGCATATGTTTCTTCAGATATAAAGGCATACAATGGCAACAGCACTGCTGTATTTCCTGCTATTGCAGAAACAGGGAATGCCACATTAGACCTTCCATGCTGGGAATGATCAAAAGCCTCCCCCAGGTTTTTGGCTCATCCTTTGGTCTTAAAATGCCTTTTCAAGACAACATATGTGGAAGAAATAAGAGCAAAGGACAAGGTGCCAAGGTTTCTGCCACTGAATTCCAGGAGCAGCTGGGTGCAGTGGGAGGTGAGCACCTTTGGGCATCCTTTGAGATGCCTTCCAAAGCCCTGCCTTTGCTGCAGGATTGTCACCAGCCCCTTTGATTTTCCTCCCGGCCTTTACAGGGACAAATGAGCAGTGAATTATGCATGATCCATAGGTTATCTCTCCACATTGACTCCTGATCAGAAAGAAGCACCCTGTAGCTCCTAAACAGCTATTTTGTGGGAGTTCTGCTGCAGTATTTTAGGGGGAGCACAGCAGAATGTACCCAGCTTAATAAACCTGTGCCTGCAACATCTTTCTTTATTAACAGGAATTAACACATAAAAAAAGGGACTTTAAAGGTGCATTATGTAAATCAATCCTAGATTTCAGAGAAGATTCACATTTCTGTGTTAAATATGATTTTGAACCATAAAATATATGATTTTTGTAGAAAGTATGTGATTGTGATAACTGAGATACACTTACCATAAATACTTCATTCACCATCTCAGCTAAACTTTGAGCTTGTGACATCTTCTGCTTAAAAAGAAAAAAAAAAAATCCACGCCCAGCTAAAGAAAGTTCTTCTTTCCTACTTTCGACCCAGAAATTAATCTTGCACATGACATGTTTCTAATATCACCCAGGTAGCTGGGAAATCCTCCTTCTTTCTTACAAAATTCAATGTGTCAGATCTGAGGACAGGATGGGCGTGGATTTATGCTGCACTGAGCACAGCTCTTCTAGATGCGAGGATACTGGGTGCTTAAAAAGGTTTCCTAGAGAGCTCAAGAAACAAGAGCTTTATGGTACTGAAGCATGGAAATTTTTACCAACTCTATGAGAGGACCACCTCTAGACTTGGGAGAGAACTATGCAATCAGACTTGAAAGCTGTCACACTTAAAAGCTCTCTCTTTTTTTTAGTGTTTTATTATTTCCTTCTCAGTTCCTGTATCTATGTAAAAATATGCTCTGTTGCAGTGCATGTAATTTTATTAAACCAGAGTCTTTCTAATTTTCCTGTGCACCAGTGCAGAAGAAGGAGAAGCTGCAGAGGGTTTCAGTAGATGCTGCTGGGAATGGCCTCTGTATCTCCAGATGGGCTGTGATGAATAAAGGTTATGTGTGTTTGTAATGCTGAGGAGTCCCACTGATGTTGGTTGTAGCATGGCTTAAATTTAAAGCTAAAGAGGACAGCTTGTGCAAGTTGGCCAGCAGATCTAAAGCTCTCACACTGTTTTTTATTCTAAGTATAGTGTGGGGTAGCCTGAGAAGGGCACACTAGTCACAGGTCAGAGCTGTGCTGGGTGATGCTCAGCACAAAATCAATATGCAAGATTGCCAACAAGATATGATGCAAACTGATGCAGACAGGAAGGGATTCTGTAAAATAACTTGTTGGACAGTAGCTGGTGCTCCTGGCACCTTGACAAGCCAGCAGCTGCCAGGAGGAGCCTTGGCTTTTGGACCATTATGACAAAGGAGGCTGGGAAGCCACAATGCAACATGGATGGCTGCTCAGCACCTCTGCCCACCTGTGTTACTGTGAGCAGAGCAGCAGGATGGGTCTCCAAACACTGCTGGTGGCAGATGGATGGAGTGAGATGTCAGTGGATATTCTACAATATAAAATAGCAATATGTAAGAGACAAGGGCATGTGTTGACTTAGCAAGGTCTCATATTAACCAGTGTTTAAAGATCTCTCGTTTTAGAAGAGAGATTCCACTTTGGTTTTCTCAATGGATTCTCTCAGTTGCCATGATCCACACCTGGGCTGATTTTTCCTGTGAGGGTGGTGAGGTACTGGGAGAAGGTCACCCAGGGAGACTCTGGATTCCCCAGCCCTGGCAGTGCTCAAAGCTGGATTGACAAGGCCTTGAGCAACCTGGTCTAGTGGGAAGTGTCCCTGGCCATGGCAGGCCCAGCTAGGACTAGATGATCTTTAAGGTGATCTATTCCAATCTCTTAAAATTCTGTTATTCTAATGATTGTCAGTTGGGCTCTCAGTGAGCTCACCACAACCCTCTTGTAAACTCAGAAGCAAAGGTAGAAAGAGATTTTGTGCCATAGCTCTACTTTTTCATTCCTTCTGCTTGAGGGAAGTTTGGATTTTGTCCTCCTTTCACCCTTGGCACTCTCCCATGTTGTTTTTAATTTCAAAGCAACATGGTGCTTTTTCCTCAGCTGGAAGAGTTGGCAATAGTTCTTTTGTGCAACTGAGACAATAAACTGCTCTATTAATCACTTCACACAAGGTAATAAACAATAACAGAACTGTTGCTTCTGCCTCTCAGGTTTCTACTAAAATAATCCAACTTCCTGAAGGCCTTAGAAGTGGGATTATAGAACTGGATTTAAGTCTGTATGTTTCTGAGTGTCTTCTGCCTAACCTTGCACCATGTGAGATACCAAAAATCTAATTGGCAGTGTAATTACTAAAATGAGTTCTTATTTGGAAGCAGGATTGTAGACAACCTTTGTGTGTCATGTACCTGGTAAAGTCTTGTTTAGGTGTGGGGAAAAGAACAGTCCCTGGCATCCTGAGCCATATGGCTTTCTGTGAGATGTTGCTAGGTGCAAGCTGCCTTTCTTCTCCGGCAAGATTAAAAGGAAAAAGGGATAGGATTGCCCTTTGGGGGTGGTTATAGATAGGATGTGAGAAGCCCTTCAAAATTCCTCTTCTCAACATTGCTTATTTTGCTAACAGTACAAAGCATCGAGCACACACCACAGCAGATAAAGGGAGTTTGGAAATCACAGGCCCAGACCAGTTTTTCAAAGTCATGGGGTTTGATCTTTTGAAGTTGACACTGTTTTACTGTCCCTACCCATACTTGTAAACAGCAGCCTGGGAAAGCAGAGCAGGAACAAGGATTTCAGTGACACCACATAAAGGTTGCAGGCTGGTGGGGTCCCCAGTGTGCCCGAGGAAGATGTGGCATTCTTTTGTTCTTTTTCTACTGAGGGATGGGAGACCCATGTAAAGCCTTTGTCAAGCAAATGTTACAATTAGAAGCAAACAGTCAGGTGAGCTGTAGAAAGTGAGCATGTGAATGCATTTAGCTCAATGCATAGGCAAAGAGAAATGCGTTTCCCTCCTTTATTTCACCATATTTAATTGCACAGTTGGTCTAAGGGGGATGTTGCAGTGAGGTGCTGCAGCACAGCTGGGCTCTGGTCAGTGCTAAATGGTGGTGGCTGGATTTAAGCACTTGAAATATCTCAGAAAAACTCACATTTTGTTGTTTAATTTTTGAAAACAACAAGGGTCGCTTGCTGGGATTTAACTACACTTAAATACCAGAACAGAGCAATTTTTCAGGTTAACAGTTAGCAATGTTAGTGGCAATATTTCGGTTCAGGGCTGTCTTGCAAGCAAGGCTCAAAGCAGGAGTGCCTGAAAAGCAGAAAACCACAGCATTTACAGTGGAGGAGACTGTAGCTGTTCCCTACTGGGACATGGTGCCCATCAACTCAACAGCTGTTCTGCTCTGCAAGGACACTGCCAAGGTTATTACTGTCTACAAATTGAGTGTCTTGCTGATGATCTTTTGTGAAGTATTTAATTTCTAGGTGAAGGAAGAAGGAGTGAATAAATTGCTTCATCCCTTGTCAAAGCTCTCCTTTATGAAGTACAGTCATTTTACTCCCAGTTTGGGATTGGCTTCCATATTTTTTAATTACAAAATTAAAATATTCTAATGATTAAATTCTTCTCAGGAGCAATAGCAATCTCAAATGTTTAGCAAGAACAAAAATGAAGAAAGAAAAAAGCCCATATGTGACGTTTCAATGTGGGTCATGCACACATGAAGTCTATTACAATTTGTGAAAAAACAAGGTCACTTCAGTATTTCAATATTTCAAGGTGTTTCTGCAGGATTTCTGTAGCCTGGTGTGTGGCTGCAAGTTCCCAGATGCACCAATGTTGCTAGCACAAGGGAGAGAAAATGCCAGAGCTTCATGGAAAACTGTTAAATTTTTCCAGGACTGGCTACCCAGAGTAGAATGGGCTTTGGGCAGATTTGCTTATAAGAGAAGCCTGCATGATACTTATCTCAATGAATTGGGCAGACAGAATTGTAACAGGATCAAGAAGTGATCCTGAGCTGATTCTCAAGTGCTTTGGGTGTTTCTTCACTGTCAAAATTTACTCTTTTTTTCAATGTGAAACTGTGATTTTCATTTTCTTGAATATCACTCAAAATGCATGAGCTGTGAGCACAGAGTTGGCTTCCTACACAGTGAGAATTACATATGCTTATGTGATTTTTTCGTTAAAAAACAATGGTGGTAAGATTCAAAATTCAGAATTCATAAGAGACTTCTTAATGAACACAGATGCAACCCAGAGGAGAAGCTTTTCCTTCCAAATTGTATCAGTAGGAATTTTTAAAATAAAACTTGACCTACATTAGCAGTCCCACCTAAAACAGCACACCTTGCAGGTGATTTCCACATGGTTTTATTTCCTGGCAGATTAGTGTGCTGATGGCAGAATTTCTTCTTTAATAATGCAACAGAAGTGCAAGGAAGCAATGGTAACTCAGCTGCCAAGGCAGAGCCAGAGACTCCTGGTTGGTTCAGTTGTTGGAGAAACCTGGAGATTGGAAGAGATGGCAGAAGGTGTTGCTTCTGTCTTGGGTGGAGAGAGAACTGTCCTGTGGCAGATCATGGATGTGTGACTGGGGAGAGGGAGGTGATGGAGAATGTACCAGTGAATGTGAAAAAACAAACCTATCCAAGTTTGAAAGAGTGCCCAGAGACACAGGAGCAGAGATGGAAGAGGGAGAGGAGGGTGAATGCACAGTCTCAGGTACGGGATGAAGAAGCTGAGTCTGTCAGGTGAAATACAGAGGGGATTTACAGTGGTAAGGAGGGATTGACACCAAAATTCAGGGCCACTGAGACAGCCAGGCTGGTGGCACTGGGGTGATGATGCTGGGTGGGTTATGCTCTGAGGCAGCATTCATCTCACCTGACTGCAAACATCTACAGCTGAGCTAATGCTCTAGAAGGCCTTAAAGGCCAGTGCAGATAAACTGATGCTCCTGGAGCTCATCATGAGGTGACTGCTGGCCTGAGCAGTGCCCTGGTTTGACTGTGGTTGTGTCTGGCTGCTGAGAGCACGGGGAGTCTGAAGCCCTGGCTCAGTCTGAGGTGTCTGCCTTGCCAGCAGGAAAGCTGGGTGACATCAGTGCCACCCCCAGGATGTGACTCAAGCTCCAGTGCAGCTGATGACTGGGTGGACACTAAGGGACTTCACTTTTAGCAGCAGCAGAGAGATTTAAATGGCAGCAATAGCAGAGGTTTCCAGCAGACATGGCTGAGCTGCTCCTCGCACGAGTGGCTGCTCTGAAAGCACAATCCTTTGGTTGGGTGCCCACTGAGTGCTAATAAGATGGCTTGTGTTGCATTATTTCATGAGTTGGTGTCAAAGGCTACAGAAGATCTTGTTAGTAGCTGCAGGAGGACTGTGATATATTCTGATTTTGTGTTCTCTTCTCCCAGAGGAAAACAGTAATTTAGTACTTTTCTCATGGGAACCAAACACTGGAATAAACTCTGGGGTCATGAAATCCAGTGACCCTGCTCCCTCAGGCAAACACATAATATCATCCCTTTCATAAACTGATCAAATATTTGATCTCACAGAAACCCTACAAACTACAGGTTATGCTGACAAAAATAAAACAAGCTTTTGTAGGGGAGAAAGAAACGTTGCTCTGTGTTTTTTCCTAGCTCTTTTGTTTGTTGTTTTATGAACCGTGGTGTCACTACTCAGGGCTTTACTAAGGCTGTAAATATAGATTTTTAAGAGAAGATTTGGATTTGTTTAGTATTTGAACATCTTTGTGCTGTCCATGGTAATTCTCACCTATCTCCTTGTGGCTTTGAAATGGCAGTTGTGTTTATAAATGGCTTTAAGATAATTGATGAAAGGGGTGATTTGCATGGAGAACAAAGTAGTGCTGAAACTTTGGTGGAGACCTATCCACACCTTTTGGTGCATGGGGAAATATAACATGAAAAGGGGAAAAGGTTTTTTTTAGCGTTTTTTTTCCCTCCACTTCCACTTGCCTTTGTTCCTGCCCCTGGAGGATGCCCGTGAAGCACAACTGCTCTATTCCCAAGATGATTTTAAATAAGTAATCAGTTGGTCAAAAGTATAAATACCCTGTATCAGATTTAGTAAATGGATTAAGGTCCCAGAATTGATATTCCCCATTATTGTAAATGACCTTTCCTTATCACCCTGGAGAGGCAGCTAGCTGGCTTCAAGGGTACATCCTTGCAAGAAGGTTGGAGTGCAGATCCATGGGGTAATACAGCTGGATGGTTAAAAACAGACCTAAACTGAGAAATAGGTGTGAAGATCTACTGATGGTTTAGAGCTGATAACATAGCTTTCTACGTGGATTTTTGGGTTGGTTGGTGGCTTTTTTTTTTTTTTTTAATTTGTAATTGTAGAAGAATTGAGCAGTTGCTCAAAAAATAGAAGAACTCATCAGCTGCCCACAAGGAAATTTAATCAAGTCCTCTATCAATTCTGTTTATTTGAGGTTAGTTACCGTAAATAACCTTCATAAGGTATTCCAAAAACAAAAGGGGGAAAAAGCTCTGGGACCGACAAGCCACCAAACTTTCCCAACACCAGCGTTGGGCAAGAGGTCTGGGGCCGAGAGCTGGTGCTGGTGTGCTGAGAAGCCTGTTCCGGAGGGCAGGGATGAGGATGCTCCCCCTCCGCAGCCGCTGCGAGGGGCGGGGTGCGGGCGGCAGCTTCGCGGTCCCTCCTCCGCATCCCCCGCGCATCCCCCGCGCCCCCTCCGCGGCGGGGCTGCCACCAACAAACACGCCTTTTCCAGGCAGAAATCCCCCCGGGCACCAGGTCTGCACTGCCTACAACTCGAAGGTTTTTCTCGCCTCGCCTTTCCTTCTCTGCTCGCCATCGCTTCTTCTTGAAGGTCTCTTCCAACCTACACATTCTGTGATTCTGTGATTCTTGCTCCGTGCGCCGGGGCGGGCGCGGGGGGCTCCGGTCCCCTCCCGCCACCGTTCGGTGCTGGCAGCCCCCGGGTGACCGGAGCTGATGGTTGATGTCAAGGCTGGGAGCAAACAGCTGCTGATTTGATTATTACTGTTCCATCTCCTAACCTTTTGGAGCGTTGTGGGAATACTCACTCACCTTGTCACGCTTTAATGGCATTTGGTGCGGTGCTTCCCCAGGAACAATGGAGGAGTGGTGTTGTACAGAGGTCGTTTAGAAATTCCTGTTCTTTGCGTTTATTTACAGATATAGGGAGAGAAGCAAAGATCTTGCTGTATGGAGGAATGGAAAATTCATCCCTTTGACTGGGAGCAGTTACAGACATAGATGTGCAATATGTTAATAAAGTAATTGTGCTATGTTGCTATAAAGAGGATGGTTTCATTATAAAATTCTTGGTTTAATACTGTCATTACAGCAGATGTATAGCATATGAACTAATTTGCATGCAGATAAGGAGGCTCTGACAGCTTGGTAGCATAATTACTGCATAGCATACAGCTCACTAGTGCTGGGAGCTGAAGCTGTTCCTGGAGGGGTGCTCATGGGACTAATTACATTGGCTTTGTTAAATTTAAAATAGTGTATAGCCAGGAAAGAGACCCTTCTCCTGTGCTCCATGGTGTTGTGCACAGGAAGTTACAGAAGCCTTGAACTGCTGCAGCCGTTTTAAGCCATGCAAATGTCTGGATCTCAGCATCTCCCAGTGTAGTCGAATCATTGACTTGGCTTTAAGCAGGGTGCCTGTATCAACTTTCAAACAAAAGGTTTGAAAACTCTGATATTTCTGTATATTGAAACTTCAGCTAGGTCCTTTGGATAAGTGAAGAAAACTATAGCTGCAGTAACTTTGTTCTGTTCAGTGTCTGATGGAAGTGGATGCTGAATGGGTGAACTCAGGCTGGTGAATGGATTCTCCCCCCTCTCCCGGGTGCACCTATTGCCTTGCTTCATCACATCCGTGTCTTTGTGATTTGTCTCCACTTAATTTCAAAAATATTTCTGCTTCCTTTTTTTTTTGTCTTTGCTTTGACTGTGTCTGCAATTTTTAAATCTTATTATTAAGGTTCCTTGATGGATTTCAAAATGTTTAATTCATTACTAAGTCATTATAAACTGAAGGCATTTTATTTTCCCAAGGAAATCAAGACAGTGCCACAGGAGATTATTTCCCCCCTGCTACTGTCAGATTAGCTTGCAGAGAAGGGAGGAATCTGTGAATGCACAGTTGACTTTGATTATGTAAGCTGGAAACTGGCGAACAGTATGGACTTATTTCAATTCCATTTACTTTAAAAAGAAATACATATTAAATTGTGGGCGCCTTAGGGCATCAGACAAATGGGAAGCAGGAAGTGTGTATTCCTCCCTGACCTCTCCTGCAGAGCAGTAGGTGATGCCAGGTAGCTGGGCGGGCAGAGCTGCAGGATGGGCTGGAGGAGTGGGATGGTTTTGGGGAGGATAGGAAGGAGACAGGGGCTGGTTTATAGCCAGGACTGGGCTCTTTGCCCTCAGGGAGGGGAGAGGCTGCTGGTGTGTGTGGGGCACTGCAGGTTCTCACTGGGATCTTGCGGGGAAGGGCAAAGGGAAGCACCCCTCTCCCTGCCCTGCTGGGGACACGGGCAGTGAGGGACCGGGCGATACTGTGCTGTGACATCCTGCTTCAATCAGCTCCCAGGATGTTTTACCCCTGAACCCATCAGGGCCTGGCCCTTGTGCCAGGAGGGCCCTTCTCCCATCCCTTACCTGCTGCCAGCCCCGGGATGGAGCTGGATGTGGAGCCATGCTCCTAAAAGTCATCAACATCAAGGGACCACTGGGACACTCAGCAACTCTGTCCCATGCCGTGGGTGAGGACGTTGTGCTCCATTGCCTTAACACATTTCCTCCCTCAAAGTAAATGCTGCAGCTCCCACTCATCTGTCTCCATAATACCCCGTGCTAAACAAATATTAACTTACACCTTTTTTTTCTTCTGTGATAAATATTTGCCCAGGTATTTTATTTTGCGAAATTCAAGCTCATCCTTGTATGATCTGCTTGCATTTTGTTAATCTGAGAATATTAATAGCCTGCTGGCATTGCTGCTAATTTGGAGTTTCAGCTGTGGAGTGAATATAGTAACAAATTTTTGGAATGGTTTGTTAATCTTATCAATGTTCATTATGTATTTATTAATAGTAATTAGAGCCAGTCATAGTGATGCATTCGGATTTTTTTGTACCAATCAAACAAGCATTTTTTGAGAGGATGATCATTTAATAGGAAATTCAGTATGTAAATATGTAACAATTATATATGGTAGGAGAAATAATGCAGGAAAACACTGAACTGAATTAATAGTTTTCACCAAAAGTCCTGTCTTGTCTGATCCTCCCCTCCCCACCATGTCCCGAAGAAAGTAAAAAAAGGTGGAAGAAGGAAAATACCTTATCCCTATTTTTTAAAAAAATTACTCATTGAAACAGTTCTAATTGGGCTTTTTCTCATATATCAGGGATTTCAAGGCAATTTTTTGCAGGTTATTCAGAAGTTTTAATATGCACATGCATGTTGAGATATTTTTCTTCTTTTTCCTTCATTTTTGGTGCTGAACTCAAGTTATTTCGAAGTGTTTTGGTTTTTCAAAGGCCAAAAAGGAGCACAGTTCTTTTGAAAATCAGAGCTGTGTGCTCTCTTGACTGGGTCTCAGTCACGTAATCAAACCTTTCCCGGCCACTGGTGTTGCTCACTCCTCCAGGTTAATGTCACAATGTCCTTTTAGGACAAGTCCTGAATGAGTCCTTCAAGCCTCTTGCAATCATATGAACAACAAAAAGAGTAAGAGCATCTCAGAAGAGTCATGATTGGACTTTGTTGTTGTTTCCTCACCAACTCTGCTCCCCCGTTTATGCTCTTTAGGCCTGCTGTTGCCACTCAGGAAACAGATTATCCAGCACTTCTCCATCTTCCAGCCCAATCAGAGATTTCTCCTGAATCAGCAGTGCTTATTATCTCCAACTGTACATAATTATGGTAGAGAGGTTGCACCACCATAACTGGATAATGTCAGCATTTCTATTAGAGTGCCATACTTTTAGTGTCCTGAAATGGGGATATAAAATCTCACTTTAGCTTTATAGTCCTTCCAGTGGTGAGAGATAAGTGTTTGCAATCAGCCTTTAAGCAGTTAAAGAAACCCATAAAAAAATTCCTCTTTGGGATGTCAGTTCTGTAAAACCTTGTTAAAAACTGGGGTTTAATGCACTTTTGCAAAACTATTAAGCACCTGAATCTAGCAAACAGCCATGAAAATATCAATAATGCTCAAGCACAGAATGATTTGCAGGTTGCTGCAATAAAAGAAAAAAAAATAAAATATGTGGGCTCCAGTTTTAGCAAGTCTGCCAAAATGTTGTGAATATTTAAGGGTGAAGAATGACTCCTGCAGAGCTGCTCTACTCCAGGAAACATTTGAGTATACATATTTAACAATCTATTAGTACAGTTGTATAAAAACCTTTAATACATATTAATCCTTTATAAAAATGGTATTTGACATGTGAGAGGTCAGCTTTTTGCAGCTGTTTTTCTTTAAGTTTTTAGTGGTATTTTGAACCCTTTTTCTCACTGCAGGCTGCTCTCCCTCCTGCTACCCCCTGCCCTGTTCGCAACATCATGCATTAAAGGCAGGAGGTTGGCATTAACCAAGGGCTTCTGCAGAATGAACCAGCCTGATTTCTTAAAAACATTCAATATGGTCTTTTTCAAACAGGGGAAGAGGGTGATAGTTCATCCCTGTTGAAGAACTCGGATGAAGGTTCTGCCTCATGCTCTGCTGCTTATCATATTCATGCCAGCAGAGACCAGTGATGATTGCAGTGCTCTCTCTGAGTTCTGACACACTTCTAATTATAGCAAACACTGCTGTAAACTCCAGAGGTGATAATGAAGCCTGGACCCATGTGTCAGCAGAGCTTTGAAAGGGTAATGCATTCCTGTTCTGCACTACTGGTCCTTATTTGTATGTATGCAAGCACCTAGAGTCCAAAAATGATGTCTTGCTTGTTTTCACTGAGCCAAGAGGTGAAACATGCAGAGCAGTGGAGATGTGTAATTTTATCGAGGTAATTGAGTATTAACTATTTGCATCTCCTTTGAGAGATGCACAAGGAGAGGGGCAAGGGCAGGAAGCTTTTCGCACAAGACTTTGTATAAACTTGTTGCCTAGGAAGTGTTGACAGGTCTTTAGCTCTTTGCTGTCTGATGACAAACTCTTTCCACTTCTGAACGTGGGGTGTAGGAAATGACTGACCCCTGCAAACCAGGCTTGCTTCTATAGCACAAACTCAGCATTCACAAACTCAGCATTCACAAAGTCGGGATGTGCACAGGGTAAGGGAGGGACTGCACTGAAGATGAGTTACAGACTTGCCTTAGGAAGTTCTTGGTGAGTGATGAAAACTTCTTTTTCTCCAGAAGTGATGAACATAACTCTGCTGCTCTCTGACGCTTTCCTAATTGAGGTGTGAACCCACCCTGCAAACCTTTACATATTCTGCTCTTTAATTTTAGCATGTGAACCAAGCTAGCTCTCAGAGAGGGAGGTAGCCAACTTTGTCCTTCCTTCAGGTTCTCCAGCCAGAAAAAAAATAACCTTCCAGGCTTCAACCACTAGGAACACCTTCATGTCTGGATGACCTGACAAATGAGTCCTGCTTCTTACTGCAGATGAATCAGCGCAGTCTGTGTGAGATTTGGCCTTCCATTTGCTTTGCTGTGACAAGAAGTGTATCTTGAAACAAATCATGAGGGTGAAGCAACTGGTGTCTTCTGTAGCCATTACTACTTAGTGGGAAAAGGAGATAGAAGTGACCTTATGGTCCAGTGTGGGAGGGGTGTCCCCACCTGAACTTCTCATCTGTCTTTGGTGAGAAGGTTGGGACTTTATCCCAAGGTCTAAGCTACTCATTTGAAAGACAGAATCACTTGACTCTTGTGGATGTGCTACCTGTGGGCCAAGGGTACCAGAAACACCTGTTTCAACAGGTTTCAACACCTGATACAATTTCAGTCTCCAGGAGGAACAGAGGTTATCCCCTGCCTTCACTGTGGGGTAGAAGCAGCTGAGGAGAAGACAAATCTAATTTAGCAAAGGTTTAACAGCTAACATGCTCCGAAGATTTTTGATATGTGTTGGGGGAAAATCTGACATAACTGAAATAGTACAAAAATCAGGCATTTTTTTCCTTCTGATGTCACCTATTTTTGTCAAAGAAAGAGACTGAAACCCTTTTTATGAGAGAGGGGAAAATTGCTAGAACTGGTAGAAAGGGAGGGAGGGAGGAAGGAAGGAGAAGAAGGAAGGAAAAGAAATCACATCACCATGGTCTCCTGATGTGCTAAGCCAAAAAACTGCAGCCCTGAACAAAGCTCAGTGCTGAAGAACATGGGCCTTTTGGTTCATCCATCTCTTTTTGTCCTTCTAAATATGTTCTTTCAATTGTGTGTAACCAGCTTTCATTTACCTGGACCACGATCATCATCCGCAGCTGTCTCCAGGGTTATACAGAATATCATTTAAAATTAGTTGGTATTGTTTCAATCCAAATGCAGCGTGCTGAGGGCTGCCAAGCTGTGCTGCCCGGAGGGCTGTGCGAGGCTGAGCCGGCCCTCGGAGGTGGGGATGTGCTGACCGGGGAGGGCAGGGGGCACTTGGAGGTGAGCAGGGGGTGGGAGCTGCCGGGAGCACGTGGAGCCGCGCTTATCGGCGTGGAAAAACGCAGCAACACCTCGCAAACTTTTAAACCTTTAATCCGCAACGCGAGTTTATATAAAGCCTGCGTGCGGAGGTGTGAGGGTCACCGAGCTGCGGCTGCCCCGAGGCTGGAGGTGAGCGGGGGCTGCCCGGGGCCGGGCGGGGGGATCGCGGACCCCGCGGAGCTGCCGCGACCCCGGCTCGGGACACGGAGCGGGAGCTGCGGTTAAACCTGAGTTACCAGGCAGGGAGTTTAGGTTTTGAGGTAAAAAATTAGGTCCTCCTCCGAGGTGTCAGCTCTGACTGTTTCTGTGTTACTGTGAATAAAGGGGTCTGTGGGACGAGCCGGCCGGGACTGTGCCGTGCGGATGGATGGATGGATGGATGGATGGATGGATGGATGATGGATGGATGGATGCTGGGGTGGGACCGGGGGAGGAAAGCTGGTCTGGCTGCGGGAGTGGGGATGGGGAGCGGGGTCCCTGTCGGTCACTGGAGCCGCTGTCTCATGTGAAGGGGCTGCAATCCCAGTAGCTGTAATGATCTATAATGAGCATATTGATTATAGGATTATATGTGACAATATGTAACAGTTCTATATAGATTGTATAACGATATATGTAAAAGTTATATATGCAAATTATTGAATAAAATCCTGGAGCGTGCAGAGCTGGGCACAGTAGTGAGTCACACCCAGTACCCTCCTCCATCCCTTCTCCATCCCTCCTCCATAACCATTCCTCTCCCATCCCAGGTGGGCTAGGGGGAAGAGTTTGGGTCTGGACAATGCTCTCAGGTGTACAGTGGGATTGTTGGGGTGTCCTGTGCAGGGCCAGGAGTTGGACTCGATGATCTTTGTAGGTCCTTCCCAACTCAGGATATTCTGTGATTGAGTGTGTGGCTCTGGCTGTGCTGGAAATTGTTGATCACAGGTGTGTAAAGGTCCTTGGCTGGATCTGAAGTTGAGTGTTGCTCATAATCCAGACACATGATCTCTTGCCCTTGGTAAGATGCAGCACCTGCCCTGACAAATCCATAAATACTTGGCTGCTGAGCTCTGTCCTCGAGTGACTGCAGTGTAGATGTGCACTTTGTAAAAACTCATTTGAAAGAGGCCTGCTCTAAACGGATGAATGGGTTGGCTTGGATAACTTTGAAAAGAAAAATCCTTTTCTACCAGCACACTTTACAACTCTGACATTATTTACAACAACATTGCCCTCTTGAAAATTCTGCTACATGATTACAGTGTTGCCAGCTCTTGTGATTTGCAAACTTTTAGAGGAGACCTTGAAGGAGGTCGTTTAATCCATTCCTCTACCTGAAGGCAAGAGCAGCTTTGCTTTAGCATCATCTGTGAAAGACGTGATAGGGAGAGTTATTTTTCTGCTCTTCATGGTTACAAAGCCACTGACCACTGGGACCACTTGTAGCTGCTAGTGCAGAGCCAGTCCTCCTGCAGACTTGAATTTTTGATGTTGAACTCTCTCAAAATCTACCTGTAAGTGTAGATTTAAATATCACATTTAAATATCACCCTGGGAATCTGGAGTCCTTTCCATGGGAATAGTGTGTGGAAAAATAGGATATCACTACGTAAACAGGTGCCATCAGCAGTCCACACGGTTACTGGCCTGTGTAACACAGAGTACCCAAAACAAACCACTCATTTTCCTCTGCACTACTATTAGGCCTGGGAGGAAGAAAAGCAAGCACTGGATGTCTGAGAATAAGCAGCTTTATAAATCCAGTTCTATAAATATTGTGTCCATTGCTACCTGACTAGGAGGTAAACCACTCTAGATTAATTCATTATGATTTATAAATTCACACATTGTGGTAACTTGTAGTCATGGTTTCCAAACAGATGAGGAGTGTAAGTTAAGGGTGACTGAACAGTACCACAGATAGCCTGTGGATATCTTCAGCACCTGAGCTTTCATTGTGTCTTCTCATGGCCACACACTCCACATTTCCACTGATCCTAGTGAGAATCGTTTGCACACACCAAGTGGGGAATAAGCCAGGAAATCACTCACTTATCCATTAGAAAGGCTGTATGTAGATCTGTGATGGGCAAGAGTCACAGCTGCCACTGTGAAGCATTCTTTCTGAATGACCTTGATTTGTGTGCCATGGAAAATACCTGCTTAGGTCTGTGGTAGCAACAGCCTTTGATCAAAGCAGGTTTCTCGAAGTTTGACTTTTTAAAAGTGTGTAAGTTCATTGCTGTGCATTTATTTTTCAGAAAAAATTCCTAATCCAAGCTGTGGCTGATCAATGGTTGCATTAATTATGCACAAAATGGTCAATTCTACCAGCCTCGTTCCCTTTGAATGCTGCTTTACCCTGGGAGGAATTGACTTGCATTATGCAGGTTGGACAAATTCACCTCCAGTCTGAACTTCTATAAAAGTCTCCAGGGAAGGTCAAGTTTCTGTTATTTTCAATAATAAATGAGATTCCCATTGAGTAAAATGATCCAGGAAATCAGCTTTAGCTCTCGGAATAACAGTTTTGTGGTCTCTGATGGAGGGCTGGGAAGAACTGATAAGAGTTAGAAGAGAGATGAATGAATCTCTCCAAGCTTCAGGTTTTACAATTCTAACCTAGTAGAATTGGCTCCCAACACAAGTGTTAATAACTTTTTATTTATTTTGAAGGTTGTCTCAGAGTTGTGATTTTCAAATGCACTTGTTTACAGTCTTATCCTATCTCAAGTAAAATTTTTGTAGGTGAAAGACAGCTACAACAATAAAGGCGAAGATGGTATTTGTGTAATCGACAATGATTTTGTGAAATAGACAATGATTTCTCACAGCTCACAGGAATGTTTTCCCTTTCACATGTTTTTCTGCCAAATGGATGTTTGGAAGCATTAATGATTGTGTTTTCCTCTTCAACCCTGGAAGTAGCCTAATTTGGCTGAAGGGTCAGAGGGGAAAAAAGAAATAATGTGATTCATTCATTTAGAAAGTGTAAAGCATAACTTAAATGGCAATAGTAGTAGAAAAAATGCTATAGTGAATGTTTCAAACTTCAGATTTTCTGTTGAGGTATGAAGTGATCTGAAAGGAGTGGGGGCAGTTCATCAAAAGGATGTGTGTTTTCTTCTAATACTGTTTTATTGGCCCATTCCAGCTATTAATCTCAGAATTGCTAAAACTACACAGGATAATTGATGCTTGCTGTTCAGAGCTCTAATTTACTTTACTGCACAGTCACTGTGGGAAAGTGCTTTAGCTACTTTGACTCTTTTGTATTGCCTCGAGAAAGAATTTTCCCCATGTGTTTTGCTCCAGAAGTCATCTGTTGTTTTTCAGTGTATGCACATAAACAGCTCTTGCCATTATGGCTGAATGTTGAGTCAGCAGTTCCCTGTGATAAAGCCATCACCAAGACCTGTCACATTTATCTGCACAGATCAGCATCACAGAGCACGTAATGCTATTAACTCCCAAACATTGTCTGCTAACCATGGAACTGTGGGACACGAGTGACCTTCTGCTTTTTCCTTCCTAATCGGCTCTGGGCTTGGCCTGCCAGCTTGGCTGTTCTGTGCCTCCATAACCCATCTGAAAAATGGGCACAGTTTCATCTTCCCACCTCACTGGAGGCATTTTGAAATGTACTGACTAATGAGACCTGCTCAGATTTTTTGATGTATGGTGGAAGATTGGGGTGTTTGTTTTATTTTTAATTTAAATATTTAAAATGCCTCCAATGAAATTGTGTCTCATTCACTGGACTTTGGTCACCATCATTCTGCAGTGGCAGAGGTAGCAGTGGTTTCTCTCTTATTTTCTTTTGCCTTTCTGCAACACGTCCTTGACAGGATGAGAGAATATTTCTTTAAAAAATGGTGCTGGGAGATGGAACTGCTGGCTCTCTCCTGTGCCACGGGCAGCAGGGACCACCTTAAATCAGCAGTGTCCTGAGTCAGAACCAAAAGACAAAATTTATTTTATTTTTTATTCACAAAACATTTATTGCCCCGAGGCTGTTATCCTGCAAAAGCTTGAGCATGTGTTTAACACCAATCATGGAAATTGGTCTTGAAGCAATTGAGATACTCGTGTGCTTTGAACTGAGCAGGTGATTTGCAGCAAGTCCCATTATCAGTTCTGTACCAGCATCTGTCTGGCAGAGTGGTTTCACCTGCGTCACTCCTCTGAAGGACTCAACACAGCTGTCAAAGGATAAATGCTTCACACTTTGAAAATAAGTGCTGGAGTTTATATTTAAACTTTTTTTTTTTTTTTAGTAAGGTCTTATCTGTCATATGATATTCTTGTCCTGAAGAAAAGCAGTCTATCTCTAGTAATCACTCGACTGACCTCTAAGTCACATAACATACAGATACTTCTGAGAGAATATCATCTCGGGGTTTTTCTAAAGCCTGGATCTGATGGTGTGCTTCCAGGCATTCATTTTCCAGACATATAGTGATTTAGCAGCATAGAAAATCAGATTTCTGGGGAAACTATCTTCTCAACACCTCACATCACAACACCCTCCACCAACCGTGTCTAAGCTGAGGAGGTAATTGGGGTATTGAGGATTTCTTCCTTTTCCTCTGTGTGATGCCAACACAACTGCGAGCTGAAACCTGGTGGTGTTTTCCTTTGCAGGGAATTGGAGGCAGGACAAGGAACAGCTCATTTGTTTGGGCTGCCAGACAGTTGCATGAGGATAACTATTGTGTGCTGTTTATTTATGTTGGACTCAAACCAGTGGTGATGCAGACCTGGAGATGCTCTGGAATTACTCACCGCAGTGAAAGTTGGAGCTGCTGGTGTTACAGCCCCGTGGGGCACCTCGGGTTGTCTGGTGCCCAGTCAACACCAGCAGGGCACTGATAAACCAGCAAATGAATTTAAAATGGCATTTAAAACTGGGGCACTTGCAGAAAATTATTTGCAAGAAGGTAATAAAGTGATAGAGTGTGTAATGTGATGGAATGATTGTTTTGTGTGAATGTGGAGCTGTAAACGACTATGCAGGGACATTGAACAGAGAGAAGGCAGAAATAGAAGTCATCAGATGAAATGAAGCAAAGATCATTTAAGCCAAGCACTGGAGTATTTTATAGGGGTGTTGCTTGGCTTCAGAAAGGCAGAGTAAAGCACCCTGTGAGAGTTTATTCTATGAAACTCCTAGGTGATAACAGGATTTGTAGGCGAGGTTTTTATTGTTTGTGTACAGCTGGAAAAGCAATAAAATCAATGGAGTAGCTTGTATACATTATCAATAACATGACAGTTCATTTTGGACTGCAAAGATGCAGAGTTATGCACTACCTAACCAGCAGGCTTTTACTGTACCAGGAAATGTTTTAATTAAAAGTGAAGAGAATGTATTGTAACTTGAATTTTCTTTAGTATTCTATTGCACTTAGAAAACGACAAGGTTTTTTTGTGTTAGAGCTGGTGGATGTGGAATTCGCAGCAAAGGAACTGTAAATAACAAAGTATTGTAATAATTTTTATTTCAGTGAGGTAAGAAAATATTTTAAATTTGCGTATTTGATTTCTTTTACATTTTAACATTTCCAGTTATCAATAGGGATAACTCTGAAGCTCAACCACCAATCAGCCTCTCAATGTTTGGCAGTTTTTCAGCATCTTCAGCTGTTATCTAATCAGCATCACAGAAGGTGAACCAGGAGAGTGTTTTCAACCAGCTGAAGTGATAGCAATCATGGAGGACTAAAGCATGCCTTGCATACAGAGCTACTGAAAAAAAAATGCAGGAATTGGTAGCAGCTAAGAACAGGTAAAATTAAGGGATAGGATCTGTAGAGAATAGTGCCTAAATGTGCATATTGCTGGGTAGATTTGCTGTTTTGTTCTAGTCCTTCCCTTGTGTTTTACAGCAAGTGCATCCATATGGTTACATGACTGCACATTTCTATAGTCTGCATCCTCCTTGCATAAGCATTTGCATTTTTTTGATCAGTATTGAATATGAAGCTGGAAAACTGCTAGCAATGGTCAAAGGAGGATTTGTGAGGGAAAAAGACCCATCTGAACCAAGGATTGGTGAGTGGGTGGAGCCAAAACTTGAGTAGCCACTGGAGACTCTGACTTTCCAAGAGTGTGATGAGCTTATCACAGTTTGAAGTCCATTAGTTTTATAGCATTTCATGGCTCTGGGCTGTGGGAGAAAGTATTCCATAGAGACAGTGTTTTCAGTCTATATTGTTCAGGGAAAAAGACTGCTTTTAATAACTATATTGATGTCCTGTGGAAGTGTGGTGGAATATGGGTGGAGCTAGTGGTGTTTGTATGTTTGTTTTGTTGGTATTTTTTTTAAATAGGGAAAAAACCTTTCTGACTCTTTCTTTTCAGTAGACTGGATGCACTGATTGCATTTCAGATTGCACTGAAACAGGCAATGCCTCAAAGATAAATCAGTATGTTTTCTATGACTTTTTCTTTCTGTGGTGGAATTTTACAGAGATTAGACTGATGAATTCACTCTTCCTGCTGCTAGGTGAGGTGTTTTATTTAGACTTTTAACTACAAATTAGAGGCCTGGTACAAGGGCAATTAAAGTCAAAAGAAGGAGTTTTATATCACACCCAAACAGGGTTGACCCATATTGTGTTGTATCTCAGCTATACAAACAGCAAAAGGAGGTGAAGGACCTCTGTTGAGGCAGCTGAGCTGATGGACATCAAATAATCTGAAATTTAGTACTGTGGCTTTTAAGTGCAGAATATTTCTTCATGGATATATGTGCACATATGTATGCAGATGTGAAAAGCAAACACTGTTTTTGAATAAAAGCTGAATTTAAATACTGCAGGTGTTCAGTCTGTGTTGGAAATGCCATTTATTATGAGCTTAATTATGGTACCTGATCACAGGGCACATCTGAAGCCTTGAAGTAGAACAGAAAATAGGATATCTTATTTTGTGGAATTTTAAATGTTTTGGTATCCAGTTTTAAAAAAAGGAGTTGCATTTTTTTTCTTCCAATAGTTGTGTCAGCTTGTGTAGTAGTGCTGTTGAGGAATACACCTGGTCCAGGTAGCTGGTACAGATTGAGATGGAGAATGAAATGCACTTTCAACTTTAGGTGGGAGCCCCAGACAAGAGGCCATGAACTGTCAACCTTTGGGATAACAAAGGATATGAAGATGGGGATGCCAGCCAGGTGAATGGACACCGCAGGAGCCTTCCAGTCCCAGAAATTAAAGCCTTTGGCCTTGGGAGTGTGACTGCCAGGGTATTCTGTTGTTTGAAATAGTCACAGATATTGCCCAAACAAGTTTTAGTTCTTTTTTGATAAAACTGGTCATTGTGTTCTTGTTCACTGTATTTCTGCTTCAAAGCCCCACTGCATGTCTTTCCCCAAATAGGAAAATTCCTCCACTACTTCATAGCAGGCAAAAAGGATTGTATAATATTTATAAAACCCTTAAGTTTTCTCAGGAAAACAGTGAGCTTGGCTGATCAGACTTCCCTGGGTTTGTGTCTGTCTCTACCCTGTGACTTGACAATTCATCTTGTAAGGGTTTACAGTGTACTCAGTCCCAAATGCTGTCTTGTCCCCTCATCTTTTCCAAAGCCCTTTTTTCCCAGCCTTTGGTCTGGAACATCAGGCAAAGGGTTTGAGAGCCATTTATTTCTCACCTATTCTATGGTTCTACTCCTGTATAACCTACCCAACACTTGTACCCAAGCCATATGAAGATCTGATAGCTAATGAAATGCAGTTTTTAGTACTGCACTGTCTTAATCCAGCCACTCGGCCAAACCTCAAGTCTATGGGTGTTTGCTTTCTCAGCTGCTGGACACTGCTACTGGACCAGTTCACAGTGTGGTTTAATGCTCTCCTAGAGTTATGAAGCTCTCAGACTGGGCTACACTTTCTCTTTGGCAGTTTGGAGAAATCAGATAGCTCTGCAAGCAGCCATGAAAAAACCCAGATATAAAGCATGATAGGTTATGCCTCCTGGTAAACTGCTTCCTAAAATGTGACAGTATAAATAAGACAATGAAGTATTTGTTTAAAAGTGCTGAATGCGTGGGAGCAGCCCTGCATCCCAGGCCTCCTGTGAGTTAAGGGTATTTTAAACACTTCCCCCCACACACCTTTGGCCTGTTGTATTTAATACAGATGTGCACATTCATATGGAATTGTCATCTGAATCCACATTGTGCTTTTCCAATGCTCCGCCTCAGCCTGGTGAGGCTGCAGGTGACTGATGTGGAAGCACTGCAGGGATCAGGCTGGGCTTGGGTTGAAATAGCAGAGTGAATGATCTACAGGATTAAAAATAACCAGCTAATCAGGATGCTCTGTAATTATCCAGTGTATGTATTTGATTTACCACCCTCAGCTATAGCCTTTCCCAAGACAGACATTTCTACTGAAAGTAACTATGATAATTTTTACAAATTTGAAAGGTGGACTTTTTGAAATAAAGGTGTGTGCCATGGGTGCAGAATTATCTAAGCTTCTAAAAATGTATATATGAGAGAAATGGAATGTAAATGCAAGTATATAATCACTTTGCTAATTTACTTTCAGCTAATTTCACTTTCTATAAGTTGCATCCTCACTTAGACAAATGACAGTTTTCATTCATTTATTTGCCAGTATTTAAAAGCAGAACATTACAGTGCAATGTCATTATGCAATGTCATTATTACAGCTTTATTGATTTATAAAATTACACTTTATTAGACTAATTCATATATTAGAATGAATAAAACTGTGCATAGTTATAGCTAAGGTATTCTTGCCAGGGAGGTACATAGTTTGCTTTTTCATCAGTAGTTCACAATTTAAATTAGTGGATGTCATGCTGTTGGACTCTAGGAACACAGGATTAATGGCAAACTCATTAGTTCATGAAGTTTAATCTTCTTGGTGGGTGTCCCACCTCGTGGGAAATAAGAGGGATTTGGCTGCAGGTGTCTGGTGAGGTAACAGCAATCACTCAAAGAAAGCAATCTAGAGCTGCTGCTATTGTGAACCCGATGATATTTATTATTTATGCTTTATTTGGTGCCAGAATACTCTTTTCTTTGCTTAGGAGAAAGCAAATTAATGCTCTGAAGGACACATGAAGAGGCTGTAACTGCATTAGCAAGTGCCACATGGCAGTAGAACCACTGGTGGCACTTCTTTCAGGTCAGGTGTGTGATGCTGTGTTTGAATATTTAGCATAGATCCTTAAACAGTTTTTTTAAAGTGGCTTTCTTGGGGAGTGTGGCAGGTTTTATACCCTTACTTCTCATCATCAGGTAATTATGAGTTTCTTTTAGGATGATATTGCAGTGGAGAGTGAACCCCTGGTGCTGAATTGGCTTTGCCCAGCCTCGGTGTGGTGTTTCGCAGCACGTACAGATGAGCTTGCAAAGCCCCGGCGCCATGGCAAGTTATTTTTGTCCTTTTTAATCTGTTAGGCCCCTGATCCTGATATGTAGGGTTTCCTAAATCCCATTGATTTCTCTAGAATTAGGTTCCTGGAGTCCTTTGAGAGCCTGGGTTTGGCTGGTCTTGTGCTATTAACCGGAAACAAACCCACTTTTTCTACCTCAGAGCCCTCTGAGGATAAATGTGTTGAAGATTATCAGTGTTCTTATTTGGTGGCAGGGAAGGCCACTGAAATACCAAAAATAGATTTATGAAGGACAAAAATAACTTGCTGCCTGGAGGGTTTACACAATCTGAGCTGTGCTGTGTGGCTTGGCTGAGTCACTTCTCCTGGGAGGCTCAGGGCAGTCTGTGCTGCTTTGAGGGGAAGGGCCAGGGACATGCAGCTGGACACAGCACCTCGGAGAGAGGGAGAAGGGCTTCTGTGTGTGCTGAGGGTCAACCTGCCAGCCCTTGTGTGCATGGCTGGCACAGCCCTCTATGCAACAGGGGTTGTTCCTCACAAGCTGTTGCACTGTGGTCCTTCTTTGGCCGCTTGCTGGAAAGGCAGGTGGGAAGAAGGGAATGCTAAGCTCTTTTGTACAAATCGCTTCCATCTCCCCCATGGAAGGAAAATTGCTTTAGACCACAGCCATGAAATGCATTTCTCTCTGAAATGTGTCTGTAGAAAGGCAGTTTTGTCTTGGTCAGCTCCTTTCTGGGTTTAATCAGTCGTTCCTGCTGACCACAGTGACAGAAATTTGCTTTTAGTCCTGCAGTTGTGTGTGTGGCCAGGAAGAGTCAATCAGCATCTGTTCCTGAGCATGCATCATTAACAGGGCTGTGAGTTAATTTCTAGCAGCAGACACATTCTTCTTTGGATTGAACTTCTACTCCTGCACCAAGACACTTTGGATGCCTGTCACGTTCTTGGGCGTCAAGTCACTGGCTGGAGAAGGGACAGAATTTAAAACCTCAAAATGGGCTTCCTGAGTTTCAAGTTTCAGGAGAAAATTGTATTTATAAGCTGAGTGTGTTTGGTTTGTAACAGATTGGGCCTGTCTGAAATGTCCATATTTTATGTAGTTACAGCTATGAATGATCCCTTACCACAGGTACGTGGGGTTACAGAGTGTAATGGATTGCACAACAATGCCCAGATATGATTCCTTTTACTTCTGTTTGGGAAAAAAATAAGGTATCCTTAGTTTGAGTGACCCCAGAAGTCAATAAGATAAGGTAGTTCTGTGTACAGTGTCTTCTTGCAGACAGTTACACTTTATTTTCGTGGATGTGGATAAGGCTGTTTTTAGTACTGTGCTGCTGATAAGTTCTGCCTTAGTCTTGGCTGCTGATCAGGTTCCCTTTTCTGGAGTCAGACCGAGTTGTCTCTGTCTTTCCCCTTCTCCATTTGCTATTAGCAGATCTGTGAAGTTTGTTCTGCCTTCCAGTTTTCTGGCACCATAGGTGACAGATGCAGGAGAGCCAAAGCAGGATCTCCAAATTACCCTGTGATGTGAGGGAAGAAGGTGACCTCCAAACACAGTAGGAGGGAAAAGGGGCTGGTTTTCCTAAATATGTTTCTTCTTTGGCAGCTGAAGGCTTTTTCCATGTGGGTGATGAGAGCAGTCTCTTCTTGCTGAATGAACAAAAATACCAGCTTTTTAGAACAATGGGAAGAGCAGCATCCTGCCTTCCTCCCACCCCAGCCTTTCCAAACCTCCCACAGCACCATTTGGCCTTGCAGCCTCCTGAGCCAGGAGCATCCCTGCACAGTTCACATTAAAACCTTATTTACTGCAGTTCCACCCTCTGCTGGTAACCACCAGTGGCTTGAGTCTGTATAAAATATGGTTGTAGCAACTATTACCATTACTTGGAGTGTACCGCTCCCACATTACCTGTCATTTTAAGAGATGCTGGTCAGTGGAGATGAGGAGCAAATGGCTTGTGGTTTGCTGAGATGTGTTTTGGTGGCTCACCAGATTGTCACTGCCAGCCAGTGGAACTAGAGAAGGAGTTAGCAGAAATTACTGCTTTGCAAATGGGAGTTGTAGGTATTCTGAACTTGAAATGGTGACTTCCAAATTACTTGCTAGGGGCTGTTTTGGTGCACGGTAACAGAATTACTGCCCAAGAACAGTTTTTCTCTTAATATGGAAACAATTGAAGTGACTGCAGCCCCATTAAGTCTTATTTTTAGATTACAATAAGCAAGACTCTGATTAATTTAGCAGCAGGGCATCAGTGAATATTAACAGCTTAACCTGAAGCCCTGGTAGATTGATAAAGAACTAAACAGCCCCTGAGTCATATATTAACAGCCTGGCCATAGTATAATTGAGGCTCGTGTTGGGTAAGTGTCAGCATGGTTGATAGGAAACACAACAGCAGAAGCTATTTGTCTTCTAAATGGGCACTTAAATTATTCAGCACAGTAGTTGATAGTCATCAGTACATCTGAGCCACAGCCCAGTTATTCTGGGCATGTGTGCAGGAGCTCTAATTAGTTCACATACAGCATTGAGCTCTCCTTGGGCGAACTCACCTGTGTCTAGAAGCAGTTCTCAGGTGGGGTCTCCAGCCCATGATGAGACCCCTCTACTGTGGCCCAAGCATTAGGGATGCATGATAAATTGGAATGCAGAGAGCTTGGGGGTGACAACCAAACCAGCAGCTGGGCAAACACTTCATCTGAGCCACTCATGTAGTTTTACTTCCCCAGTCCACAAGAGAAGGTAAAAACTGCAGTGCTAACCTGTATCCTTATTTTTTTGTTTTCTTAAGTCTTCTGTGGTTACAGGGAGTTTGAGGAATTCCTCTGTGAATGTAATGTGTCTAACTAGTTGTGTGAGCTGTGGGATATGCTAGCCAAATAAGACTGAAAGCTTATGAACCATTAAATGTGCAGAAGGAGTTGGTAGCCACTCAGTTTCCCCTCCAGTTCCTTCTTGCTGCAGCATTAGCAATTCTGAGGTAGTCACACAATGGACATAGCTCAAATTAATTAGCTAAATTGGTACCTAAAGGCAATAAGATTTCATGCCACTTAATATTTCAATGCAAACAAGACGGGCAACTAAACGTATTTAAATATGATTGGCTCATCTTCTCGAGTGGAGTATCTTATCTTTTGTTTGGGCTAAATACAGCTCTCATTGTACTCAATTAATCCTGCCATTAGCAGTGGTCTGACCTGCTATTAGCTCTGATAAAACGTGCAGTCATCCCCTTCACTGAAGACCATCCTGTGGTAAGGATGCTGAAATGCAATTTAAAGAGGGAAGGAGGATACACACACTTTGCTTTTGTAAATAATTAAGCCACGCTAGTGATGGGAGACTTAATTACAATTGGAGTTTATCAGCAGAGAGCTGCAGTGGTGGCTTGCAGGCTGTGATGGTGCTGCCCTGTGCACACACAAGCTTGGAGCAGTTGTCCCAGGCTGTGAAAGGCTTCTGGGTGGAAGGTGCTGATTATTCTCACAGGTGTCCTGTGCCTGGGAAAAGTCACGGAGTTTGTGCCGCTTGGCTTTCTTTTCTTCCCTCTTTTCTTGCTGCCCGCCCTCTCCCCCCACCCTCCTTGTGAAGCAGCCCTTCTGGCTTTGTTGTAAGTGTGGTTTGTAATCATTGTACACATCCCAGATGGTTCATGAAAACTCTTTGAAATGCCATCTGCCAGGCGTGTGTCCAGCCGGCAGCCTGTCATTCTGCTACAAGAAAAACGGAGGCGGGTTTTCCCTTCCCCCTGCCTTCCTGAATCGCATTCAGTCACACTTGCTCAGATGTGGAGCAGGATAACAGCCGGAGCATCTGCAAGCAATCTCTGCTCCAGACAGCAACATGGAAAGTTGTTGGGTTTTTCGCCCTCGCCCAGATAAGGTGTCCCAGCCAGTGCAGTCTTCGTTTTCCCTGCGTTTGCTGCTGAGGACCAGCTGAGGCGACAAATGTTATCTCTGTGATACAATGTTTTCCCTTTCCGCCGTGACTTTCCTAATGCTTTCACTGTGTGTTGCAGGCAGTCGCGCTGATAGCAGGCACAGCTGCCTTTTTTTTTTTTTTTTTTTTTTTGACTTGAACATATTCAGGAAATTAAGAACACTGAGATGAAACAAATAGATCCATTAAAATGGCTCAGAGGAATTATGGCAGAGATATAATTGTCATGTCAAATAGGCAGCCAGCACTAGTAAACTGCTGACTGCAATTTCACCGCTATAAAAATTCAGAAGGAAGGAAAAAATGATTAATAAATATGCTCTGTGGGAAGATAGAGATAAAGGAAAAAAAGAGGCTTTAAAAGATAAGGTGAAAGCAATCCTGAAGTTCCCTGATCTTTGTGTCTCATCAATGTGTTAGTAGTTATTGGGAAAACACACGTCCCAATCTTTGTCATTCAGCTCACGTGCCCCATGGCTGGGGGTGAAGTGTGGCTGATTGATGAGCAGTGCTGCAGAGTCTAGTTCTCACTTCCATTGTGCTCCAGGCATGGGACAGCTACAGCATACCACTGGTCATAGTCATTGGTGTGGCTTTTCATCCTTCTTGCTCTCACCTGAGGCTGGGTTTAGGGGAATGTGCCAGTGGCCACCAGGCACGATGCTCTGGGGAGGATCCTCACAGCCTCAGTGGCAGTGACAGTGCTCAGGGAGGAGATGTGACACCTGGGCTGTGCTATCCCCTGCTGGATGTGTGCTCCATGCTCCTGGTGTGCCAGGGAGGGACCTGAGTGAGCTTCTCTGCCTGCCTTGGCATGGAATCACTGGCACTGGTTTGGAGATGGGCACATGGTACAGCTCCAGCATTTCTCTGGACTAGATCTGTGAAAGAAAATTGTCTTCTGTTACAATCTACCCAGTAAAAACTGTTGTGGCCTTACTATAAGGTTTCAGAATTACAAAGAAAGCAAGACTGAATGCTTTCCAAATAGGAAAGAGTAATTCTGCTAGCAGGGTGGAGATATCCATCACTATTTCCATCTCCTTCCTTACTTTTTCTTCCTCATTCACCCATTCATTCAGCTCCAAGAGAGGAGGAATGATGGAAAAAAGCACAGGAATTTATAGACTCTCTGAAGGCTGACGGTAAATAATAAAAAAAAGAGAGTTTCTATTTTGAATCAAGAAATGGAAGATGTTAGAGAGAGTGGATGTCAATCAAGGAAATTAATCCAGTGATAGTCTTTCAAGGGTGTCACTCTGTCAGGACTGACCTCTTGAACAGTCTTCAGATGAATAGGAGATAAGCAGACTTTCCGCTTTCCTGGCACTTGAGGAAAACATTTGCCAGATGCAGGCATGGTAAATTTATGCTCTTTCAACTTCTGAGAACTGGAATCTTCCCAATTAGTTTTCAGAACTCAGCTTCCTTATTCTTTCTTCTGTCCTTTTATAGAGGGTTTAAGAAATTGTATGCACTGAGAAGACATTGCCCAGGGGCCAGAAGAGTCCCTCAGAAGTGAGAAATTATGCTTTGTTGAATGTTAGGTGTGGTTTCCATGTCTCTGAAGTTATTCCCAAGCCAGCAGACTGGTTTCAGCCACAGCATTTGGACACTTCCAACTCTCTAAATCCAATCTTTCTTCCAAAATTCAGCTTCCTGTACCAACTGTAAATCTGTCATTTATATTTAATCTCAGATGTACAGAATCCAGTCACCTCCCAACCTCCAGAGTCATGGAAAATAAAGGCTATTGAGCAGAAATTGATCCTTATCAATGGAGCTGTGCTCAGTGACCTAAAATACAGTGTCCCAAGTCATCTTAGGAAAAAAGTCATGAAATGACTCATCCTACACTGTGCTTCAGAGTGCTATAAATTGGCCAGAAGGGACAAGAGTTTCAGAGCTGGCAGAGTGGCAGTGATCAGAGCCAGTTCTCTATGGGCGCTACAGAAATTGTCAAGTGCTGCAGAGAGAGATTGAGTGTGACTTGTTACTCAAAAGTATCCCTGAACTGGAATGAGCTTGTAGGTGAACTTCTGTGGGAGGAGTTGTCAGGTTGTCTCTTCAGTGAGGATGTGTGAATGGTGCATCAGAACTGTCTCATGGTACTTTTTAATGCTGAATGAAAAATAATAGCAAAAATAGAGATGAAACAGTAAGAAGAAACAAGGGAGAAATTATGTTTATGATGTGAGAGAACACTTGGTGAGATAGTGATACAGAAATAATGGAACCTGGAAAACAGTTGCCTTATCTGATAATACAGATTGCAATTCTGATGATGTTGAAGTATGAGAGACAATGCTAACAGCAGAAAAGTAATTGCTGGCATATTCCCGGGTACCAAATATTTCCAGCTGTGTTTCTGGACACAGAGATGAGAGATTTCTTGGCCAGAGTCATTCTGAGAGCACAAGAAATGTCCCTCAGTTGTTTTGTCTTAACTGGTGCCACCAGTTCAACCTGAAATCTATATCTTGTTTTCACATTAGGCTCTTAATTTCAAACTTCTTTTGAGCCTTGCAGCTCACAGAATGGTGTTTTACAGATGTACTGTTGTATCTTTGTGAAAATTTGTTACTGTCCCTTTTAACTCTCCGTAAGAAAGCAACTCTAATAATGCTCTAATTTTTCCTTTCAGGCACAACCCGTCCTCCAAGAGAAGGAGAAGTGCCTGGTGTGGACTATAACTTTCTGACTGTGGAGGAATTTCTGGAGTTGGAGAGAAGTGGAACCCTTTTGGAAGTAGGAACTTATGAAGGTATGGAATGCCAGGCAGTGAAAAAGCACTTTAAGCACCTGTGGTGGGACACCACATTTGCATCACCCTCACTCAAGTTGGGACCTTGCTTTCCATCCCAGTGTCTACTTCCCTTTTCTCTGTAACCTGAGAGAGGGAATTCCAATTTTGCTGTGCTTTGATCTTTTGCCTTCAAGTTAACTGCCTGGAAAGATCAACGTCAGCAGGCCAGGAAAATCCAGTATGTAATCCCATAACAGAATACTGGGGCAGTGTGCATTTGTTCTTTGTATCCACTAGGGCTCATCTCCTTTCTTTGTTCAGTTTCTTTCCTCCTGCTCTTCCTCTTTCCCTCCATCTTCCCTAAATACACTTCCTTCACACCCAGTTGTGTGTCACTATGCGGCTACATGACGCACTGCTTTTTTTTTTTCCCTTATTCTTGGAAAATTTCGTATAACTTGGGTCATTGTATTGATCCTTTTTACAGCACAACTTTGCAAACAACAGCACTGAGACACCCAAGGGGCACTGAAATGTCACCAGGGTGAGAGCAGGAAAAAACTCCAGAGAAATGCAAGGCAAATTGGCCATTTTTTAGGTACACAATAGGATTTGTTTAACTAAATCTGCAGTTTATAGCCCCTTTAAATTGAAAACTCCTGTTGGAGTGAGTCGGGTTTTTTTTCCTCAGGAGAACATTCAAATGTACCACTTGACAAGACAATGAGAAGAAATACTTTACAGGTTTCAAAGTCCTTCCAGTGTACTTCAGCTCAGTCATTTTGTATTTCCATTTGAAAGAAGCTTAATGGTTCCTTCTGTAAATATGAGAGATTGAAAAAGTCTTATTCTTGCAGCTTTATTCTAATTATTCTTTATAAGAAATGTAGAATACATCTAAAAATACAAACTACACACAACTAGCCAAAAGTCCTTGAAAAGTAGTCATCAAACATGAACAGAAAAAATTGTTACATGTGGTTTTGGTGTTCAGGGTCTGAAGAAAGAATCCTGAAATACTGTTTGTCTGCATCTTTGAAAACTCCTTTTTAAGGGCACCTTTAAACGTTGTGCTCATTCCCAACTGCAGACAATTGCAGTGTCAAACCTGGTTTGCATGAAGATGTTAAATGTATAATTTGGTTTCACTCTTCCACATCTCTGAGCTGATTAGCTCCATCAGCACCAGTGCTAACGTTCCAGCAGCAGCTCTTCTCCAAAATGAGCTTTTTCCTCTCTGTGTTTCTAATTATAACACCGAATTAGTTTTCTTTGTTGTGGTGCTTGAAATAGATCAGCTGAAAGGCTTCACCATTGCTTCCTGATCTATTTGTTCTAGTGACCTTTCCACTTGGAATGACAAAATGGGTAACTGTCTGTAAGCTGGCTCCTGGGACATGCTGGGAATTAGTTCTCAGGAAATGCTGTATCCATCTGGGACAGTTATAACATGGTTGTTTCATTGCTTATGTGATTATATGCAGCAGCAGCTAAACTGTTTAGGTTTCATGGCTTGCTCTTTTCAGTTGCTGAAGATGAGGTTGATTTCTCATAAGTCTAATGTGTATTTCATTTTTGTGGGTGATAGAAGTGCCTGAACTTTAAAGGAATAATTTGTCAGAAGTGCTGAGAAGCTTCTTTCCCCGTTGACATCGGTGATGCTGGTGCATTGTGGTTCTGGAGTGCTGGCCCATGGAAGGAAAAATCAATAAGAATAAAGCAAATAATGATGATGCATGTGTGCACGTATACATCAAGACACATTATTGTTTGATTGTAATGTGAAATAAATAGAGTTCATTTTTCACTTATGGCTTAAAGAAATTATTTTGCTGCCTTCTGACATTTCTTTAATGGCTTTGTTGTACTTTTTTTTGGAAATCTTATTTTACAGCTGTATTGATCAAGACAGTGTTGGTCTTGATTAGATCTTGGAAAACCGGGTGATTCACACTCGATGCTGCAATCACAAGCAATTTTGTCTATAAAAAAAAAATCTGCCAAAAACCCAAACCACAAAGCAAGTTACACTTTTAATGGCCAAGTCTCTGTTATTGTCCAGCTTTACAGTCTTAGGTATTTTAATTATCACTTGTTTCTTGCTGCCACCTTTTTTTAATAAATGTTCCACCATGATGAATTTGGCTGTATTTTTGTTCAATGATGGCTTATTCTAGACCAGAGAAATCAAACCCAACAAAAGGAAATAATCTGCTAGTCCTACCTGCTGGGCTGAGCAGAAATTGGAACACTTGAAGAGACAGGGTTGCTTGTGATTTAATGCTCCCAGGTGATTTAGAGATGAAGGAAGAGGAATGCTGTGAAATGGACAGTAGGGATGAGGAATGGGGAAGTTTCTGTGTGCCAGCCAGCCACAAGCTCATGTATCTCAGGCAGGCTGGTGGTTTGGGGTCATTGTGGTCCCAAGGACCCTTCTGGCCTTAATTTTTAAGCATCAGCATGTGGTGGTGGAGAAAATGGACGTAAAGTTACCTGGATACTGTCACTGGGAAAGATCTTGCAGAAGAAGAGGTAACAGAAGCATTTAGTAACAGTTACTGAAGAGGAGTTCTAGGGAAAAAGATTAGAAAACAGGGAGCCATCAGAAGAGGGGTAATACACAGGACTTTGATGCTGATACAGGTACTATTGATTTGGAAAGAATAAAGAGCAAGCAGAAGAGAACAGTTGGAAACCATTAAAAAGTAGGAGAGTGTATCAGGTTTTCAAAGAACAACCTGAGTTTTGAAAGTGCTGTAATTGCAAAAAGAGAAAGTGCAAGCTGAACAGGAGAAAAGAGGTGTTGCTGACCTAAAGGGCTTGGTAATGCCATTTTTATTTCTTCTGGTGCACTGCAAATAGGTTCCTTTGGGCAGCTTTTGATTCACACTCCAGTAAAGGCAGAATGGGCAGGGCAGCTGCTGCTCTGGTCACCTCTCATCTCCCTGATGTGTTCTGCACCCAAAAGGTTTCAAAAAATTTAATCAGGTGGGAAGGGGCATTGGCAAGCCTTAATTCCTGGGGTTTTCAGTTTGGCTTTTAACATTCTGATTTTTGCCCATAAAGCCCAGAAATAGCATCTCTCCTCTCCTGATGAAAGCTGTGTGTTGATCACATGAATCCAGCAGCTGGAGCTGGAAGACCTGCCCAAAGCTGCAGTTGGTGATTTTGCCCCACGTGTGTGCTGCACACAACACATCCAAGCCAGTCAGAAATACCCATTGACAATACTCATTAGCAAGGAAAATTCTTTTTAGGCTGCACATCGTCTAGGCCTTCTGGTGGATAGGAAATCACTGTAATTGTAGTCTCAGGCATTTATTGACTGCTCCTTCAGGGCAGAAAGTACTGATGGATGCATGGAAGTAATTGTGTAGGTTACTAATTATTTAGCAATTACTTCTGCATTTGAATTGCAGGCTCTCGCAGGCACCCCAAGGGAGGGCTGTTTTGAGCACAGCCACTGCTTCCAGATTTTATTCCTGTTTTTTCCCCAGCTGCTGAGTGGCCCTGGGCAGATCAGGTAACTGCTATATACTTCAGGTTACTGGCCTGGAGAATATTAAAACAACACTTACTTCTCTCTTCATTAATATTTCAGCAGATACCCTGTGCCTGCAGCTATCTGCTGTTTCAGATGGGAGGGGGAGAGTGGAGAGAGGTGTTCTGGAGGGCTCTGCTGAATTCAGGCAGCCCTGCAGATGGGAGCTCTGCAGAGGCACATGGGGCATGGTGGCTGAATTTTGAATGGGAATGGCTGTGTCACCAGGCTCTGCTGAGGTTGTGTGAATGAATGCCTGCCCAGCACTTAGTGATCCTCAAAAGAAAAAGTGCTGCACTTTATAACATGTGAAGGGTTATTACATTATGGAGTATTATTGTCAAGGCATCATCTTTCATTCTCGGGACAAGTGTTATGTGATTGCCAAGAGAAGTAATAAGTAATCTGCATTAGTCTCATGACTAAGATGTAATGGGGTGACTTGCTAACATTTTCAAAGTATATAAAACTAGCTACTGTAGACAGGGTCTCCGATTGTGGTTCTTAATGATTGTAATAAATTACATTAATAGTGCAGTTTGAATTTCAGCCGAAGTAGAGAGGTGTATTCAGCAACATGCTTCAAATCAAGATGCCTTTAGCCTAATTTATCTGATGTGCTGGCTCTCCTTGGGTTTCTCTGCAGCAGCCACACTGCCTCAGCTGCTTTAGCAAAATGGGTGGATGTTTTTGGTGGTGCTATCCCAGCCTGTGGGTCTCACCACCTTGGTCCCACCTGGAAATGAGAGCTGAGCCTGTGGCAGGGCAGAACAGGAGGGGAAGACTGGGTGAGGAAGGGTGGCAGATGCTGGGGGTGCCCGTGCAGGTGAACAACATGTTCCACTTAATAAGATCAAACCCACTGATTTTTGTCTCCAGACTAGAGATTGACTCAATAAATCACAATGGCTTCTTTAGCACCATTATATTGGGTCATAGTAAATATCCACATACTAGTGTCTGTGCACTGCAGAGTGATTCCTCTTCTATTTCTGGCTCTTAATACTTTGCTTGCTTTTTTTCTTGTTACTTTTTAAGTTGAGAAAAGTAATATTGTATTAAATACAATAAATAAATTGTAAAGTTGTATTTGCACAATTATCAGTGCTAAGCATGAGTGCTGCTGTTCTGAAGTGTCATCTGGAAACGGTGCTTCATTCTGCAAACATCTGAAGTGGTACCTGAGTAACTCTTGTTCTCTAAAAGATTCAAATATCTGTCAGGGGTTCAGAGTGGCTTTGAATTTCCTGTGGCATTCCTGACTGGCTTCTCCCTCTCTCTGCACTTTCAATAACCACTTTCTCCATGTGAACTCTGTCAGAAATGGTTCATTAGCAGTCATGTGTTTTAAGACAGGAACCTCAGAGAAAAGGTTCCCAAACACCTCTGACAAAAAAGAGATATGGTGAATTAGTTGCTTTCTTCTTAAGTTAGAATTCAGGTTATTTTAGGCATCATTTACTTTATAACCATAGTTTGATGTGCTGGAGACTGTTCCTAGCAGTCCAGGCACATTTTGGCATTGTTTTTTTTTGGTACAGGGTGTTCTTGGGGCTCTCCAGAAGTGGCAGCTTCTTGCTGGTGTTACCCAGCTCCTCTGCAGAGGCAGCCTGGCCTGCACAGACTGCAGCATTTCCCTGCCTGCAGAGTTCACTGCCACTGCCTCCCAGAGAGGGAAGGTGCTAATGGGACACATCCTCATGGTGGGACTATATATATAAATATTTAACTGTTTGCAAGAAGAGTTTCATATTGCAAAGGCTTGACAGGGTATTTTCTTTATTCCTACAGCCCTATGCTGGGTAGGGTGTTTCCAGCTGCTTCTCCTGCTTTCTGTATATACCATACACAAGTACATGTTTATTTATGTTCCCTATGACTTTTTTTTTAAATTTATTTGAATGTGGATGTAGCTGTTGATAAAACACAGCTGGTCTCATGGAACACCCTGAGCCTCCCCAGCCCCCTCCTGATCCATGCTAACAAGCTTGTACTGTTTATTTATTACTTTAAGTATGATTGCTTTGTTTTAGGATTTTTCCATGCCTTAAATGTGCTTGGATACACTTGTACATGACTGCTAACAATAGCATGTGGCAACACCAGTGATAGAATAGCAAAAAGCAGAATAAGTAAGAGAGATTTGTTCTGTGGATAACTTTTTCCCATGCTGCCACTGCCTTTAGGACACTAATTGGAGAATATGTTGAATTTCAGACCTAATTGAAATGTGCAGTTTGTAACAGTTTGACTTACTTAACAAGCAACCCAAACTGACCTTTCAGTTAACCTCATCATTAATAACTACAAAAATTGTCAGAGAATCTCCTATTTAAAGCAAATGGGTTTATTGTAGGTTAATTTCTCTGAGCTCTCCTTCATTGCCTGTTTTCCTTCCGATCCAGATGCTGCATCCGCAGCCTCCTCTTGGTTGCCTGGATACTCTGAATTTCCTCAAGGCAATTGCTAATCAATGTGCAGTTGCAGCTAGGTGAATCCCACAGACAGCAGCCAGATCTGTCATCTAAATGTGGGAATCTGTAGCAGAATGTGATCTGGGAAGAGAACAGACAAAACACCATAGCAGGAGCCCTGCTCCCAGGAACGAATTCATCCTGTGCTCATCAGACACAGGCACTCTTGGCTGGATTGGATGAACAGAAGCTCTTCTGCTAAAATTAAGGGTCAATTGTTTTGGTTCTTGTACAGTGCAGAGAAGAGGAGCTGAGTCTCAGAAAATAAAACAATTACATTAATAATTGCATTTCAAGTCTTTGTGTCAAGGCCTTGCTTAATTTTGCTGCTTATCTCTGAGTGTCTTTCCCAAAATACCCATTTGCACCAAGACAGAAAACTATGAAGTGCTTTTTAAAAATGTGAGCTGTTAATGGAGTCCTTGTTAGCACAGAGTGGTCTCTTTGAAGATCAGATGCACCTCTCATGGACACAGAGCCCTCTGTGCTGCACAGAAGCTCTTGAGCTTCTTGGGATTTTTATAATTGCAAAATTAGACTTCACAGGGAGGCATCAGTAAATTCGGAACTGCATGAACTCTTCTTGGTCCTTTGCTGGGACACAAATGCACTCCCAGTCCTAGGCATAGACATCTTCCCACCAGGAAGGAGAACAACTGCTGCAGAGCAAACACCTGCTGATGAAAGTAATTCAGATATTTGGTTTGGGACCACATTCTTCAATTGCTGTAATTGCACCATTAGAATTAATTCTCAAACTCATGTTTGACCTTGCAGTCAGCTACTCTGCCTTCATGCACCTCTCCATGTCAGCTCCCTGTCCCCACCCCAGCAGCTTCCATGGTCTCCTCTTCCCTCTCTGCTTTAATGTCCGTTCCACTTCTGAACCTCTTTGATTGTTCTTCTCTTCCTGTGCATTTCTACCCATTCCAGAAACAGCATCTTGGCTGGATGGAGTCCTTTCAACCTAAAGGAAATTGAATTCAGTAGTGAATTCAAGGGTTTTATGGAATAGATTCATAGATATTTTACTTAAGGTAGCTAATTGGTGTATTTTTGTGAATTATATTTTAAATTCCAGGTCACATAAACAATTTAAGGTGAACTTACTGCCCACCAGGGGAATACTTAATAAGAATGCTTCGTTATTTGAAATACAAGACAAATTTTCCACAAACACTTCATTTCTAAAACTTAAAAAAGAAAGTTCTCTTTACTGACAGTGTTGCTTTAATTCAGGACAGGGTGGAAGCTGCTGTAGATTGCTTTCATTGATTGTGATCACTGCTTGAATTGGCAGAGCAGGAAGTGTTATGATGATGAGAACTTGTCTTATTGTTGTGATAAGCTGTTACCAAAGTCTAATTACTGGGTGTGATGCTAAAATGTGTAAGCTGCCGACACTTAAAGATAAGGAGATGAAAAGAAACCAACTCATTCCAAATAGCTCTTCTGTTTGGGTTTTTCCATTATTATTGTTATTTTTGTGCACTCTCCTGAGAGGTGCTTTAGAGTGTATGGATTAAGTCATGGATTTGGCTGCAGATGCTGCCATCAAACTTCAGCTGTGGTTAAGTAAGTTTTAAGCACCAAGGGACTGAATAAAATAACGGTTGGGGAAAAGTGATGACAAGGGATTCAGTTAATGGTGTGTGCATCTGTGGAGTGAATGGGCTGTTATTAGCTATTAATTCACGTGCTGTGGGCAGGATCCAAATGTGATTGAGAAGGGGGTAAGGGGTAGAGGCCCAGTTCCCATAGGAATTGGACATGGGAAAGTGCCATTCCTGCCACGCTGGCTGCTTCAGAACTGGCATTTCCATAGAAAACTGGAAAGTTTCCTGCAGTCTTGTCCCAGAAATCTCCATTGTCTGGGAGACAGGCTGCTCCTTTCCAGCTCAGAGATGTCCTGTTGAGGTCAGAATCCTCAGAAGTTTTGCAGAGCTTCACCTGAGCTCAGCACCCCGGGGAGTCCTGCCCTAACTGCTGTGCTGACTTCAGAAAACGTTTTGGGATCCTCTGGGATGACAGATGCTTGTGTATGCACATGTAACATGCTGTTAATAATTAGAGCTGATTGGATATTCAGTACAAATTACACTGGCTATGAAGTTAGCCCCTTCCTTAGGCTTACAAGTGGCTCACAAAACACTGTTAAAGCCTATTTTTAAATGTATGTTTTTTCATAAACACTGATAGATTTAATTTCAGTGAATAATGTCAAGTCTCAGTGTTGTAAAACTCTTGCTGGGCTGTTCACTGTCAGTCGTTAATGGAGCATGTTTGGATCTCTGAGTCACAGTGTAAATATTTTCTATTTCCAATTTTGAGGATGAAACATGATGTTTGGTGATTATTTTTACCAGTCCCCCCTAATAGTGTGTCTGCTCCCACACCCAGGCCCACATGACATGTCTTCAAAAATAACTGCTTAGAGAAGAGAAATAGGGCTGACTGCATCCAGCAAACATGAGGCAAAGGTGGCATTTCCATTTTCTCTTATTTTCCATGTCACCTGGAAGCTGGGTTGGAGCATTCTTCTAAAGATTTTCATCATGGGCTGGGTTATTTCCCCAACCTGTTTGTCCTTGTGTGAATCTGAAGGAAGAGCTCTGATGTTTTTTTGAATATTGACTCAGGCTTAATCTGCCTCCTGTGGTGAAAAAAGAAAAGTTCAGCCCCAGTGGCTACATTTCCCATAAACCCCACACATGCAGAGCCATGCTTAGTTTCAAATTCCTATTTGCCCTTTTTATATGCTCATTTATATTTACAGGGATCCTCTAAGACAGCACACTGTCTTGGTAGAGAGTAATTATTCACTAATGTTAGTACCACCAACCATGGCTGGTTTGAAAAATGACTAATGATTTCAGTGTAAGCAAACCTGAAATACTTTAGAGAAGCCTGTTTTTCTGTTGAGGAGCAGCTCTCCATGGACTGGTAGGAACTCCAGCTTTGCTGTTGCTAGAGGAACTGAAGAGGAACAAAATTTGAAGATATAATCATACATTTCTCCATAATTGGAGGAGGGATGGTACCATCTGTGCTTTGTTCTTGTCCAGGGGAAATAAAACCCACACTATCAACATCTATGTATCCCCTTCATCCTCTTTGTTGCATCAATTCTAAAAAATTTAACCAGTTAAAACAGACCCAAAATAACTTTTGCATAAAATAGTGATGTGCAGTGCTATAAATAGAAGTTGTTTTCATGTGTGTGGCACACACATGACTCTCTCTGCTTAGCAGTTAATATCCTTAAAAGACACTTTTTTCTTTTTTTTTTCTTTTCCTGGAAAACCAAACAAAGCAACAACCTTAAAAAAAACCAAAACAAAACCAAAAAACACACAAAATTTCAGAGTAGTGTCGTTCTTCATGAGAAATGCCAAAGATGGGAGCAGGGTTAATTATCTTTTTTTTTTGTTTGGCCACCTACGTTTGCATTTTCCCTTTGCACTCTCTCTCCCCCGTTCCGCCTCTTTTTCCTGTAAAACAGTTCTGCAGTATGTAGAGCATGAGAATTATTTCTCCAGCAGAAACTGCAACCTGCTTGTGGAGCCTCCGTACCCATTAGAGGCTCTTTCCAGAAGAAGTAATTTCCTTCTCCCCATAAATTATGCATCAATGTGCATTTAGGATTCTGAGATGATGAGCAGAAGATGAAAGCGGTGCCGCTCCCGCGGAGCCGGATCCGCGTCGCCGTGTTCAGGCTGGAGCACACCTTGTTCACACAAAGCTGCACGTGTTTGCTGTCCTGCTACTCCAGATGTAATGGAGGTGGGAGCTGCTCTGGCTTCTTGGTCCTCAGCTCTCTGAGAAATACTTCTTCACTTCACAAGAGGGAGTGAGGAGGGATGATGATGAGTGTTTCCTAAATGGTCCTCCCAGATGGACTCTGCCAGTCCATGTCAGGTGGTTCCAGCTCCTGATGGCTCCTGGTGATCCTCCTGGTCCAGGAGGATCTGCTCCGTGAAAATTTTTAAGTCTACCCTTGGAATCTGAAGACGGCAAATAAAAATTAACAGTAAATCCTGAAAGAAAAATTTTGGGTAGTTTTATATAAAATTGTTGTACATAACAGGTCATTGTGTAAAAATTAGAAGATTCGCCTTGCAATAGGTGAATTCTCTGTATCCCTCTGAATTAGAATTTCTCTGAATTCCTGTAAGGCCCAGTGCTGTGGGAACAGATTTCAGACCTGAGGCTGCTGTGGAGAATTTTAGGGCAAATCAAACACTGCTGTGGTGTGGACATGAAGTGAAACAGGGCCAGTAAAATACCTCTGTGCTGTTCTGGCATGAATGAATGTGCACTTATTCTGTGTCTCTCCCATGGTCACTGAAAATAGCAGGCAGCCCAAGCACTTTGCACTGTTTCCTTCAGATTGGTGATGGATTCCAAGTATGTATTGACATAACTGGGGCTGCATCTGTGCCCCTTCAAGTTTAACTTTAAGGTCTGATTCTTCACTTCTACTCAAGTTGACCCAACTGCTGAATTTCCTCTTCCGAAAAAGCAGTCTTTCCTTTTCTCTCCTTTGACTAAGTTTTCTTTTAGAGAGAGAATAGTGTTTGCTTTCCAAATGCAACATCCCCCCTAAAAGAACCTGAGTACTAAAGCAGGCCATCGAGCCTTTCATCACTTCTCTTGGTGATAGCAGTCATGAATTTTTTATTTTCTGCAGGGCTCACTCCAGATCTGCCACAGCATTGTGTGGGTGCACACATGTAAAAAGGCTACTAATTGAAATTCAGATGTAAAGAGATGAAGTTTTGCTATTCACCATGACTGCCTTTTGTTTTAGCCCATGTACACTCAGTGCACCTAAACAATGCAACCATTGCTTCTCCTTTTAGATTCGACAAGGATAACTAAAAAGGCAAGAAATATTTCTGTGTCTGCTGTAGAGATGAAAAGTATGCACCCCCCAAAATGGGAGTGGCACATGTTAGCTTCTTTATTTACTTATCTGTGGGGAGGGATGGAAAGTGTAATGGAACTGTAAAGAAAATGAAATAGGAAACTTACTGCAGTAAACTGTTCTCTTTTGAAGATGCAAATGTGTCTCTATTGCCTAGGTAACTATTATGGAACACCGAAGCCTCCAAGCCAGCCCCTCAGTGGGAAAGTGACTTCCACCAATGCTTTGCAAAACCTGCAGTCTGGCTCCAAGCAGTCGACTCCAAAGCGAACCAAGTCTTACAATGATATGCAAAATGCTGGCATAGTGCATACAGAGAATGAGGAAGAGGATGATGTACCTGAAATGAGCAGTAGCTTCACAGGTAAAGCAAAAATACCACCGTCCTTCAGTTAGAATGCACGGGGGGAAGGCTTTTGGAGGGTATTTTGAAGAGGGGTGTTGTTTTTTAATGTGTTTTCTGCAAAGCTGTCTGTGTCAAACAGACCTGGTTGACACCTGAATGGCTGATGTCCAGGTGTGAACAACCACATGCACAGCTGTGTCTTTCCAAAAAGGCCTTGTGGGATTGAGCTGGTTGAGACAAAAATGTGGTAAAGTTCAAATCCAGTAATTGCAGAAAGGTTGGGGATGAGTTGAGCTATGATTGACAGTTGCAAACAGTATGAAATTACTCAACCAGGTTTACATTTGCAATTTATTATTGCTCCCCCCTAAATATGTTGCTGTCCTTTATCCTTCCTTGCATGTAGAGCTGCCCATCACATGCAGTTACTGTCCTGGTCCTCTTCTCCAAGGTACCTCCCAGCACATGGAGTGCTGTTTGCTGCAGGAATGAGATCTGAAGCATGGGTGCAAGTTCCGTATTTCATGAAGGTCTTGTGTCCTGCTGATCACAGATCTTGTTCCACCATGGCTGCCATCAAGCCTTGGCTGAAAGATCACTGGAAACCTTTGCAATCTAAAGTCAAGTGCTGTGCAGGCAGATTCATAACAAAACACTATTGGGAGATCCACTGAGTTTCCACAGAAATCAGCTGGAAGTTTGTGCAGGTCTGAGGGGCAAGAGCTCTTCCCCATGTCCCCAGGCCTAGTATTTGTTAGTGCTTAGAGCATTGTTACCTCAGCTCAGTTTCAAGCACTGAATTCATCTTCTGGGCTCCTTTTCAGGCAGGTACTGAGCAAGTATTATCCACATCTTCAAGTCCTTTCCAGCTGCTTGTTGTGGGAGCTCCCCATAACTGGCACCAGGTCCTTTGTCCTCAGATCACTTTCCATCACCATGAAAATTTTCCCTCCCAACCTCTGATGAGTCAGAGGATCTATCCTGTTCAGTTCCTACCTGCCAATGTTCTGGCTCTAATAGCTGTTTAGGGCTTTAGAAGGATTTAGACTGAGATTTAGTTTTGGTCCTCTTTGGGCCGAACTCTCAAATGGCTTTTGAGGGTTGTAATCTGTTTGGCTGCTACCTGCTACACATTTCCAACTCAGATTGCTTCTAGCCAGCCTAATTTCTCCCAGGTTGGAATTCCTGTCTCTGCTTACCAGCTCATTGGCAAAATTTTGCACTGAGGGTGGTTTCTCACATGTTGTGACATGACAGCAGCTTCGTCACGGGATCTGATTTTGGGAAGAGGCTGGTGGGAGATCTGTTATTTGATTTCCTCGCTGCCCCTGAAGTAGCTTGAGCATCATTTCTCTTCCTTGTTTTCCTTTGCAAGATGAAATACTGGAGGATGCAGCTCATTTGTCACAACGTTATCACACCCTGGCCCCTTGCCTTCATTAAATGGGCACAGAATCAAGAAAAGAGTTATTTCTCAGATACCAAAGTGATTCCTTATGCTTATTTCACATGAAAGTGTGTTTGCCATATTAAAATGCTCCTGCTTCCCTAGGAGACCTCTCAGTAACTTGTGTTTTCCAGATTTTGGCATGTTTGTGCTCTCAGTTTTAAGCTGGGGATGATTCTTTCACGCTTCTTTATCTTGTCGTCTTCTACCAAAAAATATCAAACTCCAGGAGGGCTGAAAAGCAAGTGCTGAGGGTACTGGTATAGTCTAGATGTTTTTCTTCCTGTTCCTCCCAGTTTATTATGTTCTTCTCCTTTGGTATTGGCATCACACAGACTGGAATAGTGAAGGAGCTCTTTCCAGGGCTGTGGGCTGTGAATTGAGGGTGTTCATGGTCTCTGGTGTGGAGAGCAGGGAAGATCCTGTCTGTGAAGCCCTTTCAGCCCCTCTCCTTGGGGACTAGGCAGAGGGTGACACTGATCTTTCTGTCTTTTGCTCAGTGTGTTGTCTGTACTGACGTTCTCAGGGAACGTGGAAGTACTGCCATAAATTTTCAACACCTTCAAGAACCAAACAGAGAAGATCCCTTTGGTAGGCAGGGTAAATTTTAGAATTTGTGTGTTGTTGCCAAAGCCTCTCTGTGAAGGAGTGAGGGCACAGGCCTGTTTATTGGGGAGCATTTACAGTGATTAGTGATGGGAGGGGATGAGCAGCAGTGTTTCATGGATACAGCTCAAAACTGCATGGATACAAGCATTTCCTTAGAGGGAGAAGGGCCAGATACAGCATAAAATATTCCTGACTGACTTTGAGTGGAAGGATACTGTGATGAGCTTTGGAATAAACCTCAGACAGCAAGAATGGGCACTAGCGAGCAGCAACATGTGGACACATGGTACAGTGCTGACATTCATTTTAATTTTTAATTTAAAATAACGCACTGCACTGAGGACATTCCCCGTTAGCTTGTTGACTTTGAGCTTCTGGCAACAGTTTGCACTTGTAAAATCTCCTCTTTTATCATTCTTCAAACAAGAAATTTTATCCTCCTAATCCTGTCCCACAATTGGCACTGCAGGAGTGAAGCTGTAAGCCTGCTTGAAAACACACTGAGCTCCTCTACATCAGTGAGGCCTGGCCTCAGACAGCTTGGAGGAATTTGGTACCTCAGCAGGGCCTGTTGGAGTGAATACAGGAGCTGATCACAGCTCCTGGTTTGTTTGGCCAGGGCCTGGCTGACAGGGTGTGTGTAGGCAAGGTGAGCTTGCCCTGCTGCCACAGAGTCTGCTGGGGCTCTGCCCTCGCCTCATCTGTTGCTGTGTCTTGTGAATTAAAAGGCAAGGAGAGGAAAACCAGCAAGGATAATAAACCTGGAGGAGCAAACTGGGGAAGGAAAACACTGGTTCTCACTTTTGTGTGTGTTTGTTCTGCAGCAGAGTCTGGTGACCAGGACGAGCACAACGCGCGCGTCGGGAGAGAGGCGGCCCCAGCGTCCACCATTGAGAGCCACACCCACGTCCCCACCACGGAACCATCTCAGAGCCTCCCTCAATACCTACCTCCTTCTGCCGAGGATAACCTAGGGCCTCTGCCTGAGAACTGGGAGATGGCCTACACAGAGAACGGAGAAGTCTATTTTATAGAGTAAAGCACTTTTTTTGTTGTTCTCATTCCATCTCTCTCCCTCTCTCAGGGCATGAGTAAACCTCCGTGGTGTGTTTGGTGTGTGTGTACGTGTGTGTATTAAATATTTAGTGTATACAGTTAGGTTGCAGAGCTGTTAGTTCTTTACTGCTTCTGAAGGGGGTTTGCATTTCCTGATTGGATTAACATCCAAATTACTCCTGAGTTCCAGGGCAGCGGGAATTCCTTGTTTTATGAGGGTAGTTACAAAAGCAACACACACTGATAAAATACAGGCCAGTTGTTTTCACGGGCGGGATGAAAGCTCCTAATTGGAAGGCCTGAGACTTCATTTCTGGTGCCTGTGTCTGTGCATAATGCAGCAGAGGGGATTTCTCCAGTCCTGTGCACAGGCAGCAGAGCCAGGGATAGACTTTGTGTGTTGTCCCCTGGTCACAGCAAAGGGGCCAAATGTGTTGATGTTCTCCAGTGGTTTGCAAAAGGTACAGCTCTGTGCAGGGTAGGCACAGCAAGTTTGGAACAGCAGTACCTCAAGCTCTGCAGTCTTTGCCTAAGAGCTGATTGCTGACAGCAATTTTATGCTGATATTGATTTTTTTCATGTCATATATAATAGTCTCAAATTATACTTGTCTAAATTTATTGAGGTAGGAGTAACTTATAAAATAGGACCTGTTAGTGTAAGAGATGTCTTGCACAGAGTTTAGCTAGACATTAGCACTCAATTAGCCTTTGAAACTCAAACCTTAGCTGCCAAGTAGAAGAGGGGTTGAGGAATTGATTTTGGATTTGATGGTCTGTTTAATGCAGTTATGGAAACTCTACCAGAGGCCAATGCCCAGTTACTGCAGAAGGACTTCCTCTGCTAATTAGCCCTCTCCTGCAGAGAGTTATGCTGGATCAAGGTGTGAGGGCAGCAGTCCTGCCTCATTGTCAGGGGAGGAGACTTTTGGACAGGGCCAAGGAAAGGTTCGGGAGCAGGTTTTCCCTTGGCTACAGTGGCAAGGGAGCACAGGAGAGAAGATTGCCAGAAGATCTGAGGATCTGGGATGACTGAGGGCACTGCAGCAGCCCTTCTTCAGCTGGGAGAGGGCTGCTCTAAAAAAGGCCATTTTCCAGGGCACTCTCAATTACCTGAACAGGCTCCAGCAATCCCTGAATGTAAGACAAGGTCGAGAAGGCAGAATGCAAATTCTCATCAGATGAAACCAAGATGTGTACATTACCCTGAGCACACCTTTCTGCCCCTCACTGTATCCTCAGGGTGCCTCATAAATTGACGTACTCTGTGGCCTTTTTATATAGAACAGCCTAATAGCCCAGTCAGCCTGCCATTTTCCTCCTTGGAGGAGGACAGATGATGAGTAGTAAATGCTGCCCAAGCAGTTGGTTGGTCTTTCTGACCCCACAAGGGCCCCTGCTGTCATTCCTTACAGGTGCTTCCATCGGGGGTTCTGCTGCTGTCACCGATTTCCCCAAACCCACCCCTGTGGCTGCTGTGTCTGTGTTCTCTGAACAATGCAGGACTGTAGCACCTCTAAATAATTTGCCAGGAAAATCGTGTATGTGTTGGGAAAGCACAGCCTGTACACATAGGCCTGTGTGATGTGAAGCTCTGGCAGCAGCACCCCCTCCCTCTCTGCAGCGCAGTTTGAGGATACATTCTCATGGGGCTGATTTTGTGCATGAACTTGTTGGTGTGGATGCAGCACTGAATGGCTGCAGTTCCATTCATTCTAAGGACACCCTGAGCCTAGAAACCATTTAGTCTGATTTGTATCAGATTAAGAAAGTGGACTAATGAGCAGTGTGGACTGAAGCTGGCTCAGATGTCTGTTCTAGTATCTGTGGTGCATTGGGTATCAAGTCAGGGTGCTGAAGGGAGCAGCATGAACTTGTTGCACAGAACCAGTGTAGGCCCAGTGGGGCCAGGGCTGTGTGTCAGATAACCAATCCTGATGTAGCTGGAGCAATTTGGTTCTTGAGCTATGTTTCTCTGGTGCTTCAATTAGGATTTTCATTACACAGCATATCCCAGTCTTCTGTTATCTGTGCATATTACAGGTCTAACACAATCCTTTCTGCCTCAGAGTGTGATCTGAGAGGTGTTTAGCTAAATTTTCTGTGCCTCAGCAAACTACACTGTTGTGAGCCTTTGGTTAGCAAGAACAAAATTGCAAGAAATATGCAAATATTCTATTTCTCTCCTCCCACCGCCCTCCTTCTCAGCTAGACTGCAGACTTCTTATAAATAAGGTGGCAAACCCCCTCTGCTTTATTTTTGTTAATTTGCCTGACTTGCTGAATTTCTGCCATTCAGTTTTCCAGGTGCTGATTAATTGCTCTGAAGCACACACAAGGATTAAACACGTTTGCTCATCCTGCCTTGGGAGGGCTGGGTAGTAGGATATGTAAAACAAGGACCTTTTATTTACTCACACAGATCCTGGGAGCAGGGCTGGCCCTTTTTTCTTCCAGTACAATACAAGTTTGCTGGTTGGTTGTTAGTTCCTCAGGGATCGTGGCCCTCATTACAGAGCCCTCATGAGACTGTTGTGAGGCTCAGGTTCAGTTTGTAAACCTCTTTGAGACCTTGAAGGGGAAGTAAATAGCATTACTACAGTATTGAAACTTAAAACTGTTAAGCAGTGTTAAAGGCTAAGCTAGATAAGAGATACTTCAGGGACTGGAGGGATATCTTAGCAGGTTGTGTCTAAGATGACACCAGGTTGTAGCAGAACATTACCAGATTGTCTGCTTATGCAAATGAAATTATGGGAGAAAATAACTTCTAGAAAAATGTGTTTTAAGCCTGTTTACTATGCAGTCTTCACCACTGGGACTGGCATCTTGAGGCTGTCAAGGGACTTGTGGAAAGGAAGAGTTGAAAGTAAAGCTGTTCAACTTCCATCAAAGGCTTAGACAGAACATTTTTTATTTGTTTAATTATAAAGTTTTCAATCAAAACCATTTTTGACTAATGCTTGGGTCAACTCTAGACATGTCAAAGGTCTTTCATATGAAAAGCTCACTGCATAATTTAGTGAGGTGAATGTCTCACCTCTGCCTTTAGCTCAGAGACAATTCTTGGAATTAAAAACAAGCCACTAAAGGCAAAAATTTGGAAATAAATATTATAATATTGCAGCATTCACATGCCTCTTTCCAGTCAGGAGTGCTGATTTGTATACTTTCACTTGTTACCTTTGTGTTTTCAATATCAAAATTCTTGGATTTGGTCAACTAGTTTGCACAACATCAAATCATAGTGCTGTTTCTTTGAATCAAAAGTGTGCCTTCAGGTCTGTTGAATAATAAAGAGGATATACACTTTATTGTCATGGATACTTCAACTCTGCTTTGTTAACAAAGGTCATATTTCCATTTTTGGTTTCCAGCCATAACACAAAAACAACATCTTGGCTAGATCCACGGTGCCTGAACAAACAGCAGAAGCCTCTAGAAGAATGTGAAGATGATGGTAAGAGACTGAAAATAGTGACATAATACTGTGTTTGGTCCATTCCTAGATGACTTTTTTCCTTTTCCTTCTCTCTTTCTAGTAACTAGTATTCAGAAAGACTTTCAAAAATTTAAAAGAGATTTATTAGTAAGTACAAAGAAACAATATCCATTATGTTGTAAAATCGCTGTGAATGTAAAGCAGCCATTGAGGTGCCAGATCGTTTAATAAAAATCAAGGAGGTGCTAAAAGTAAGAGACCTCTGTTTTTTTGCAAAGGCATTTGAAAAGTCACTGATGCTGAACAAGACTCAAAGCTGTCTGACATGTTTGCTTCTTGTATCACTGTGTGGGAGGGAGTGACTGAGTCTCTGCGTGCTCCGCTGTGTTCCGCTTCAACCGCCTGCTTCACATGGATTGGAAGAGTTATGTTGTTATTTCCTTGTTTGAGCAGAAATAACTCAATTGCTTCACTTCTTCTGTTAAATGCTGACAGTCTGCACGGTGTTGTGATTGCTGGAACAAATTCCATTTGAAAGTGTAGCTTTCTGACACTGAAAATTTGCACTAAGATTTGGTATTCCTTGAGATGTTGGAAATGCAAGCCACTGTCCGATTTAGAGCAGCCAAATGCAGGACTCTTAATGCAGACCCTTCCTGGCCTCCTTTAGGAGGTGCTGGAAGGAAAAATGAATTATGAAAATAACTTAAATGTTTGGGAAAATCTGTGAGGGAATTTTGGTCTACTGACTGGGAAAGGTGATGGTATTGAAATACATAATCTTGGCTAATACAGTACTGTTATTGTAGACACTTCTTAAAAATGGAAAGGTTTCCTTCATCAGTGTTGGTGCTGTCCATGTAAAGTCAGTTTTCAAAATATGGTGAACCTCCTGCTGGTGTCAGTCATCTTAGTAAAAATCACAATTTTATTTCAGAAAAACCAATCCCTTTTCACTGTTAGGTTCAACTGTGGCCTCCAGAACTGATGTTAGCTGTAGTTGAAAAACATGTAGTTTTTCAACCTCTCCTCTCTTTCACCTGTGAGATTCTGCAGGGTGTGAGAATTTACCTCTGCAGTCTAGGCTGCTGTGATGGAGCAGGTCACCAATTTCCCAGTGCACAGTGCAGGATACCCTCAAACCACAGGGATGTGCCAGGCAAGGAGCAGCCAGTACCCCAAGGCTACCGAGGGCAACTGAGCTCCTCTGTTACACAGTTTTAAGTCTCCTCGCAGAAGGGAAAGTCTTCCTCTTGTCCTCTTAGCAATTATAAAGCAAACATTGGAATAATTTGTTTAATTTGGAATAGAAACATACAGCTGGTATTATTGTATTTCATTGAGTTCATAATTTTAGAGAGCAGTGGCATCTTTGTTTATCAACTCCTTAAAATCAGCTAATTTCATCTTCCCACGCACTCCTTCACTTCATTCACCAAGTTGCTCATTAATGGATATTTTTAACATTCAATAGTTAAACCAGTTGCTTCGTAGTTACAGCAGAGCTCTGCACTGCTTTGCTTGGCTGCTCTAATCTTGCTTAGCACGTAAGAATAATTATGTTTCGAAAAACAAAAAGGAGAGAAGTTAGTTTTGTTTCATCATAGAAGCTGGATGTTTTTGGGCAAGGGTCAGTCTCTGTTGTGTGTCATTCCATAAAAGTCAGTGGGAGGACTCCTCTGTTTTGTTTGGTGTGTGTGCACGTGAGTTGCCAGGCTCATCTCACCCTCTTTATGGACTTTATAAAAGTTAGATATTGTTTCAGATTTGTTTGGGTGCAGTTGCTTTGTGCTTTTGCTTCACCAGGATATGTGTCCCTGACAAAGTTTTTGCTTGTTTCCCATTGTTTAGGCTATCAAAGGAAATTGAGTTTTGTATTTCATACTACTGGTCCCAAACAACTGCTTTGATAGCATATTTTACAAAGAGGTCATGGAAGTGGTTTTTTGGGTGTCCAGATGTTGCAACCCTATGTCTTCTGGCTGATTCTGTCATTCATTTATGTGGCTTAAACTTTGCTGTATTGGGTCCAATATTGTTTTTATCATCTTTGTTCTGGTTTTGTCACCATCTTTCATTTTCAGACTGCATTATTATTATTTATAGGCCAAGCAATACTTTAATCATCTGTGTCACTGTTAACTTATGAATATGGAGCAGATAATGATAAATGGAGCAACAGCGAATATTGATGGGTTTGTGTCTTTGAAAAATTATGTGATCTTTGTCCCAGGTGCCCTGCTAAAACTGGTGCATTCCTGTCTATGCCTCACCAGTGCATCTGGACTGTGGCTCTGTGCCTCCAGTCAAACAAGGCACTTCACTTCATGCCTATCTTAAATCATCTGAGTAGGACAGTGAAGTCTGTTGGACCTTGTGTGCACATAAATTTAGGTGCTTTCTTGAAAACCTTGCTACATTAGTCCTTATTCAGGTGCAAGGTTTTCCTCTCAGATTTCTTCATTAGTATCCAGGTCTGGCCTTCTGATAGATCCATGTGTTTGTAGAATAGATTGCAAAGATCAGACCATACGGATCTGAGGGAGAAGCCTCACTACAGTGAGAACATCACAGTTTCATGACTTTGCCATATCAAACCATGTCATGAAAGTAGTCCATTGGTGCAGATGTTTTGACAGTGCAAGAACCAGTTCTTTCATTATTTGCATCAGATCCATCAATATTCTGATCACTGGACTGTGATAAATGGGTAGCTTGGGCTCGGTGTGTAGAAAATTAGTGCTGGTTCTGCTGTTTGCTGTAGGGAATTTCTTGCTTGGGGCTGGTATCTGAAATTTTCTTTTAATTTTTTCTGTCTCATTTACTGCTCTTCCCTTGGAGAAGAAGGGGTGCACACGGAGGAACTGGACAGTGAACTAGGTAAATCATCCATCTCTCATTTTGGTATTTGACTTCAACTGCACTGTTTTGAGCCTTTAATTACTTACTTTCTTTCTCCTTTGTATCATTTTGCATCTTTCAGGTTGTTTTTTTTTTTTTAATTTCAGCAAGAGTAATTTATCAGCAAAACTTCTCCAGCACACAGAGTATTTATCATTCCCTAGCTTCAGATCTGCAGTGGTTTTCTTACTGATTCAGAGTTTGAAGAAAGCTAGAGAGACCCAATCTTGCAAAGTTGTTTCGAAGCTGCTTCCTCCTGGACTCTGCAGAAGTTGGGGTCTTTTCCTTTTGCATCTCTGGCTCCAGGAAAAATCTTATAGATGCTAAAGATAAAATGAAGTAGCTCATGATGCTTTTTCACTGGGGCCCAAGACATTTCCCAGACAATAGAAGCTGAGTGTGATTCAGATAGTTTCAGTATTACATTGGATGCTTCAGCTGAGCTTGTGAATGAAACAGCTTAAAATTTTCCCTCAGTCAGTGATTTTATAAACAGATGATTTTCAATGATGTGGTACACTTTTATTTGCTGCATCTCTTTGTGAAGGATGCTGTCTTGATATCTAATCTCAGCAGTGCTCATTGTGTTTATACTGATGGCAGAGGTAGTTGTTATTTCTGTTCAGCTATGCTCTAGTGCACTCGCAGAGCTGAAAGGATAAGAGGTTGCATAGGATTTTATTTCCACTAGGACTATTATTGCTTTTATAAAGGACTGTAGTTACAGTTCATAGTTCTGCATACTGGAGGAATTGTATTACCAGAGAATTAAGCTCTGGTTTCTGTAATGACTTGCAAGTAAGTGTATTCTGCTCCCTGCTCCTGTGTGATGGATACGGCATCAGCAGCTGGCAGTGGACTTGGAACACTGCTCCACGAATGCTTCTTCTGAATAATATGCCTGTAATAGTATGCCCAACTTCTTATAGAGCAAGAATTTGAAAGAAATGACAATTTAAAGAAGAATACAGTCTCTTTAGTGGTCCATGAGTGCTTCGTGCAGCTCATACAAATGATCAGCAGCAGACCATGTAGCATCAGAAGTAGGTGGATGCACATCAACAATCTGCAAAGGGTTCTCACGAAGGTCTGCACAACCTGTGGCTTAAAACGAGAGGGAGGTTCTAAAAAAGCAAATTTGGAGGCAGTATTAAACAGAAATTACCCTTCTTTCAGTCTGCTGTGAGGAACTAGTACAAGATCAGAGCTGAAAAAATAGATGCAGGAAAACTCATTAATTGATAAGCCTGACTCTGGATCTGCAGGCACTTACATGCACAAGTGTTCTGCTCAAACATCACAAGATGTTCCCTTTGTTTCAATGCAGATAAGTTTTATGGAGCTCACAGCCCATCAATATGCTGTTGAGATGTGCAAATATTGCAGTGTAAAGAAAGAAATTGTAAAAAGAAAGAATTTATAAAACATTTTCAAATTGCTCAATTGGTTACAGCAACATCAGGGAGGGGACATGAAAACTTAGTATAGTTATAGTAACTCAGGTTAGTAAAAACTGGTTGGCAACAGCTACTTAGGACCTTAACTTATCAACAGTTTCTGTTCTAAATATAAGAAAATTAAGACTTGAGACATTTTCACAACTTACTATTTTCCAAAGAGCTGTGGAGTAATAGGTCACCACATTTTAACAGAAAGTTGTTCTTCAGACACAAAAATTTAACCTATAAAGGAGAATTTGACATGGCTTGGACCAACTCTCCTGGCTTCACAGGGAGCAGTAAGAACTGAGTGTGCTGAGTTCCTCTCCAGCTCCTTCACATTAGTGCATGGCTGCAGCTGAAACACCTGGTGTCTAGAGAAGTTATTTTTTAGGAACCCATCCAGCCCCTCTGTATGTAGGGCAGGATACTAGAGCATCTCAACAGGAATCCATGTACTTACCCAAGGCTTAAAAAATTGTGACATTAGATATTTGTCCATTGAATTTACCCACCTGCTGATAAATGCTCTGAGACTGCATTGGTGCTGTGTGGATGTACCAAAACAAAAACCATATGGCTCACTCAGGCTCCTAATGATGCAAAATGTTTTTTGAAATCTCATCTTTGTGATAAACTCTAATGCTCTGGGTCATCTTCAGTTTGGCAGGAGAGATAGAGAGAGGAGATGAATAATTCAAAGCAGCTAAGAAGCTAGACTGCAGCATGGCTATGGAGAATATTGCCTTTTATTTCAGGGAATTTCTGGAAGCTTGTAGGAGTTGAAAAGCGCATCTACATAATCAACAAGAAATGTGTTAAAAGCTGCAGTTTTGTATATTGTTATATCTGAAAACATGGAGATTTGTTCCTTAAAAAAAGCTGCAGAGATAATAAACTGGAAAGATTTTGGCATAGTCCCATTTTTGGGGTTAGGAAAATGCTGGTGTTCTGATCTTTTGTGAAAACACTTTAAAAGGGAAGGAAAAAAAAATAATATCACAATCTTTTGTGAGCAGAAGAAAAAACCGATTTTTTTTTGCTTAAACTTTAAAAATAAAATAGCACTTAGTAGTCCAAAACAGACAAAAGATATTCAGCATGAAAACTGGGGGAACTCATTTGAAGGCATTTGTGCATCACTTCTCCTTTTCCTCATTGACTTTTTATTTTTCTTTCACCCCAGCTTGATCTCTTTACCATTCTACTTTCACCACAGAGCAACAAACTAAATGGCTACAACAGCTTGTGATTTTCCCAGCTGCATGTTAGGTCTTAATTGAATCACACTGAAACTCTTGGAGCCAGTCCCATGGTGTTCTCACCTTCTGGGACTCCTCTGCAAACCTGAGAGTTCCCTTTGCAAAGACTTTCAAGATTGGCCTCTAGCTTTCTGACTTTCTCTCAGATAAACCTGCAGGGTGTAAAGGAATATCTAATTCTGAGGCGTTCAATCTGCTGATGAACACATGGAGTTTTTTCATGCCCAGAAGTTAGCATTGGCTTGCATTTAATGGCTTATGTCTCAAGGAATCCAAAGGTGTTAAACACAATGAGGATAAAATAATGATAAGAATGGAAAACCTACCTTTTATCTGCAAATAAGGGATGTGGAGCAAAACTAGTGACAATTGATCTGATCTCCAGCCAGTTCTGAACACAAACATAAACTTGGAGTAATTAGTCCATGTGTGTTTGTATAGATTCTGTTCCTCTCCACTCTTGAGATATTTCTATCCTTATGGCAACATTATTCTAATTAATGGGGCATTGTTGATTGTATTGGCTCAACAATTTATGCCATTAATGGAAATAAATCTCTGCATTTGATAATGAACAAACATAGATTGCTGTCAGCGTTGACAAATTTCATGTTAAACTTCTACAAATTATTTTGCATGGGGTATTTGAACTAGTGTTATCCAATATGGATAACACTATTTTTTCTAGATTTAAATGAATGTGCAGAGTTGGTGGGACCACATGTGCACAGTCCACAGTGGTGGAGCCTTTTTCTGAGTTGTTTCACAGTATTACACAAACACACCACTCTGTATTGTTAATAAGATGATTATTTTCTTACCCCCAGCCAATGGGAACATTGTGTTTAAATGAGTGGCACAAGGATCAGGCCATAAGTAACACATACAGCTTTAATAACCCTCAGTGGGATGCTGAAGTGATTGCATTACATTCACTAATTATAGTTAAAGTACTATCTGCAGTCTAGAAAATCAACAGGAACAAAAGCGGATCCATTTTAAAATGTTAATTTCAGAACTGGGTTTTTTTTTTTTGTCAATCATGGTAATGAAAGGAAGGAAATCTCTGTTCCATGTGACTGGAAGTGTTGTGCAATGAAATACACCTGTGTTCCAGCCCTTCTTGGGTGGGTTGCATATGTTGGTATACATGGTAAATCCACCTTGTCCTGGTTTTGTGCTGGGCTTATGGCTGAGCAATGCAAATCTCAAAGAAAGGAGTAAAAAAATCCTCTTTTCTGCACTGGTGAGCCTAAATGGTTCAGCCCTGGTACAGGAGATGGAAGTGGTCTCTGCCAGTGGGCTACAAATTTTTTCCATAGTCTCACCCACCTTCATGGGTTGGTGTTAAAATGCCCTGGCCTTTCTTGCACTGATTTCCCCTGCAGTGCTCCACCCAGGGCCACTGGCCATGGTGGGGAAACCAGGAGGGTACTTGAGGCAGTCCCAGACAGGAAATTTATTGAGCATTTGCTCATTTAATGCAAAAAGTAAATCAAAAATTGACTGGTATGGGCATCTTCCCAGTGATGTGCTGACCCAGCACAGGGGCAGGGACTGGGATGTTGGTGTTGTGCTGTGCCAGCCCCTCAAAGGGGGCTGTGAGCATTCTGAAAAGTATCCAAAGCAAGGTCTGGTCTACTGATGAGTTCTGCACATTGGGCAGGAGCAGCTGCCTGTCAGAAAAAAAACCCTGCCTTGGAAGCTTCAGTAATGCCTTTTCTATTTCCAGAGTTGCCTGCTGGTTGGGAGAAAATTGAGGATCCCGTATATGGTGTCTACTATGTAGAGTAAGTGCTGCTCCCTGTTTTGGTGTGGCTGTTTGGGTAAGAAGGTTTTCCCTGCACCCCACTCTGTGCTTTGCTGGTAACAGCTCAGACCAAGGAGGAGGAGAAGACCTTGGCCCATTACAGGCTGGGGGATTGTTATGGGGTGTCTTGGTTTAGAAAGACAGGTGTCTGCCAGGGAAAGCTGGAGCTGCCCTTGGAATGGAGAATGTAAACCCCCTCCCTCCAAATTACTATAATTTTGCAATTAAGGTGCTTTCAGGCAGAAATATGGGAATAGGAATAACAGTTCTTTACTAGGAATGTTAAAAATACAAATGTAGTAGTACAAAAAAATCCAAGCAAACAAAAAACATCCTAGAAACACTGATAGAGTCATAATATGACCTGACACCCTGTTGGTCAGGGTACTGGGAGCAGTCCAAAATTGAGTCCTCCAAAATGAGTGACAGATGTGATTCTGTTGGAGTAGAGATGATCCTGTAGAAGGGTCCAGTGGTGGTGAGATGGGTCCAGTCTTCCTCTGGGAATCCAGTGCAAACAGGCTGTCCTGGTATTCTGAATCTCAGGTTTTATCCAGGTAGGAATG
>JBBMKD010000027.1:6465482-6554112 GCA_037834095.1 Argya squamiceps
GATAAGGAACATTGCTCCACCTGGTTTTAACAGCTGCCCATTAACAGAAGGCACCTGGCCCCTCCCCCCTGGAGTTATGAGGAATGGGTTATACATGAGATAAACAAAAAAAACCCCTCCCCAACCAGTTTCAACAGGTGGCAAATAGAATACATATTTTTGGTTACATATTGCAACCCAACACATAGGATCATGTGAGAGGGCAGCCCTGTCTGGCCATTCCCCATCCACCCCAGAGTGGGACTGGGCTCAGGGGAGACAGGAGTGCCCTGGGAGGGGCTTGAGCTCAAGGAAGACAGGAGCAGTCCAGGGTTGGGATATGCAGGAGCCCCAGCACCTCACAAAATACTTCTGTGTAGAGGACATTAATGAGTGTGCAGTTAACTGAGTTTGATCACCTTTGTGCCGTGCTGTGGTCACAAAATGAGTGTGCAAAGCAATCCTCCAGCCAGTTGTGTCAGAAGATACCCAAAAAGAGGAATGGAGAAGATGGTGTGACCAAACAGCCATGGCAGGGGCTCTTCTATCAGGCTGTGTGGCTGTGAATAGAATTACAGATTTAATGGGACTCTCTGTGGAATTAGAGCAGCTTCTCCTTTATCAACATGTCAGATTGCTCCTTTGGGAAACCAGAGATCGGAGTTTTGTTTCACCACTGACCCCATAAAATGAATTTTTAATTATGTGTATACTCCTGTCTAGTAGGATGGCTTATGATAGCCCTCAGAATAGACAAGGAATACAGTTTCTGTCTGCTTTGGCTCATTTCTGACCCTACCATCTGTGCCTAGGGAAACAAGGTTAGCAAACTGTGTAATTAAGGCTTGACATTTATTTACCAAAGACATCAAGAATATTTTTTGGCTATTAAATGCCATGCCAAGAGATCTTTACAGGATATTGTCCTGTCACATTATATACACATGCCCGTTAGTTTTGTGGCACTCCTTACTGATCGAATTAAATCAAAAAGTAACTGCAATAAGACATAATTTTATTTTACTTGCTGTCTCTAAGCTAGCCAAGATGGTTATAATTTTAGCATTTGTCTATGTCCCTTCAAATCAGGCACTCTGTTATTACATAATAGTTTTTATTGAGAGACAATTGTATCATGAAAAAGTTTATATCATTTTTAAAGTAGTTATAATTTTTTCTTGGCTCTCTGAAGATATCTTGAAATGGGAAATCTTTTTCAGTGAGTGAGTTAGAACTCACTTTTAATGAGTTAGAACTCACTAGCTTGTTTTTTATTTAGTAAGTTAAATATTTTTCTAGTGATTTAATATTGATCTTCAGCAGAAAAATTTCTGAACATAAATCCCTGGAGTGCTTCTGTCACAATTACTTGAAAATGTGGTTGGTTTTATATAAGGAATACTGGATAGGAGACAATATAACAGCAAGTTCTTAATGGTAAACTTTGCTTTGCATACAAGGATAGACTTTAAGGCAATACATTTTTCTGAGTTCTACCTGTTCCTCTGCTGTAGCAAAATCACTGCTGAAAATGGCTGTTGAACAGTTGATGAGCCATTCAGGGAGTCCCAGCCCTGCCCCTGCCACCCCAGCATCTCTGGCTGCTGTTCATCACTTGGTTTAATAAAATGGTTAATCCTCTGTTGAGTGCATGCCTTGTCTGCCATGATGGGACTGGGCTGATTTCTTTTTGCTTTTCCTGGAACTGGCACAAAGTGTTGGCTCTCAACATCTCATAGAGCTCAAAAGCTGCCTGAGGAAAGCAGCTGAAATTTCACTAAATGCTGGTTTCCACTGGGAGTATTTGCTGGTGGCTGATTCTGGATAGATTTTGATGCATTTGGAGCCCAGCTCATAGCCTGCATCCCAGCAGGTATTTTTAAGACACCCTGTGTGCATTGATCAGATCACTGACAGATGCTGGGGTTTGGTTTGTTTAGTTTTGTTTTCTTTTCTTTTGTTTTTAACTTGGGTGAGCCAGGAAATGACTTCACCTCTGGGAGTCTGATTAAAGCAGAGATGGTACAGGCATGTCTTTTAAAATGCAATCAGACAGTATGCCTTTCCTGCTTTAATCTCATTTTTCACAGATAAATCACTACTTTAATGTATTTGAAGGAATTAGCCATCCCTACTCAAGACATCATATCAATACCAGAATCTGCTTGTTTTTCTAAATACTCTTTGTGGGACAACTGGGTGAGCCTTGCTCCACACCCACTGCTGTTTGGTTTGTTTGGCATTTTACTCCTTTCCTCAGAAAGAGGAGTAAATGCCTGGCCCTCATTCCTGCTTGTTGTACAGAGGGTTTCCCTGATTCATGGTTCTCTTCCACCTCCAGCCACATCAACCGGAAGACACAGTATGAAAACCCAGTTCTTGAAGCAAAGAGGAAGAAGCAGCTCGAGCAGCAGCAGCAGCCTCCAGAAGGTTGGCACCCTTGAGGGTGTGGTGGGTGGGATATTCATGGGGAATGTCCTCCCTGGCCCTGGCAGCACCGTGCCAGTGTGTTTGTCCTTCCCTCCGTGGCCTCAGTGGGTAAAGGAAAAGTGATGTGTGTAGGAAAGGCTGTGTTTGTCCTTCACAGAAAATGCAGCAGAGGAGGAAATCTAAACTCTACCCCTGAAACGTAGAAGGTTGCAATCTTGTTAAACAGGAGAGATTTTTTCTTTATATGTCCTTTGTTTCTGGAAAGTTTCTGGACTTCCCAGAGACAGCTAAAACACATTTTCCTCTTCAGTCTGCTCCATCAAGTTAGTCCCTATGGCTGGTGTTGTTCCAGTCTGCACTGGGACTCAGGCTGTCAGAGGGGATGAGGAGTGGGCACTTACATGCACTAGATAAACCCTGCATGAGAGACTTCTTAAACTGAGACCTTTGTATGTTGTCAGACTCTAAAATCTGAAGTAATTTCCTTGTTTTGAAACACTTTTTAAAAATTATTTTCTTCCACCCAGGCACTTTTTTTTTCTTTCTTACTTTTTGCAATTTTTTTTCTTCAAATGCAACCCAACTGCAGTGAGAGACCTGTTACATTTGTGTTTGTTCTTCTAGTTAGATGCCGTGAGTGGCACAGGGAGTAGATTTCATTTAAATGCCAAGTCCACTTAGATGCGAATCACATCCCAAGTTTCAGTGTGAGATCTTAGCAAATGGATCAGTTGACCTGGATATAGAGATCCTTCAGAACTGTTTTTTGGTCATCCTATTCATTTTATTCCCTCTGTCTGTGACTCTGTTTCCTCTCTTGCCATACTTCTCACCTCTCCTCTGCTTGACCCCCACACTCCCAGCATGTGCACGTCTAGCAGCTGGTGGTGCTGTTGTGAAACCAGTAACATTTCCCTCTCTGCCCTCTCTAGAATGGACAGAGGAGTGTCCATCTCTCCCTCCACCTGCAGCTCCCAACCATGTTTCAAACAACCAAGAGGCAGTTCGGGAAGCACCAGTACAAGGTAACAGCCTTGTTAAGCCAGTTGTAAAAGAGCAACAAGGTTTTTTTGCCTGAGAATTAAATTCCCTCAGCCAGCTCAAGGGCAGTATTTCCACGACTGGTGACACACCAGGGCCTGTGCCTGCTTATCTGAATTCCCAGGTTTTGAGACCAGTTGTTTCAAGACTACATTTGGTGCTGAATGCAAGAGGTGAATGAGATTATGTGCATCAAAAAAAGGATTGTGGCTATTCTCTGTGTAGCATTCCAAGTTTTCAAACACAGTAGATTTACTCAGAAGTTGTACTTCTGTACAGGTACTTTGGGCTATTACAGCCTTATTTATTGTGTCAGTGGCCTGTGCAGCCAGTTACTCACAGACCAGTTGTTTGCCTTAAATAACTCACCAGACAGGACACAAATCATTCCTAAATTTGCAGCATGAGCTGAAACATTGCCAGGTCAGGTCACCAGCAAGGGCAGAGAATTCCACTTGTACCTGTGGCAGTAAAGTGCTCTCCGGTTACAAGTGGTTGTAAGTAGGCTTACTTTTGACTACATCTGAATTGCATAGCAAGTGAGTGGCATTGCACTGGTGTGCAGGAGCCAGAGCCTGGGGAAGGTGAGAGGGGGAATCTGGCTGGAATGCATCTTCCTGACAGAGTTGGGAGCAGCTGGGAGCTGCTCCTGTGGTCTCTGAAGGCAAACCTGACTGGAGTGCTGCTGTCCCAGGCAGCCTTTCCTGCCAGGAAGTGCTCTCTGCAGCAGGTGGAAACAGATCAGCCCTTTAAATACAGACGTGGAATTTCACAGGACCCAAAGCCCCTAGCACAGTCCTAAGGGGTATTAGAGTACATTAGAGTAATCCAACCTGGCAGCAAGGAAAAAACATGGGAGGTCTGAGGATGGCACCCTGACCACCAGGCACCTGAGTTTAGAGATGTCATCACAGTGCCCTAAAAATGCTGATCTTCCTCCTGGAGGCATCTGTGAATGCCACCTTTGCCCTTTCCACAGCCAGGCTGAAGCAGGGGCTGCCCAAGAATCCACACATGGCAATGCAGAGGAGCCATCATGCAGGGATGATGTTGGGAGCCTGCTCAGCCACCAGAGTTGTGCAGCAGTGTTAGAGCAGAGCATTAACTTGTCTCAGCACCACTCTGAGTGACATGTCCTGGTATCTGCTGATGACTCTTCCTGTCTTTCATTCCTTCTTCTTCCTTTCTCAGTGCTGCTCCCTCTTCTCTCTCTCCCCATTTGCAGCAGTTTTTTTCCAGCTTCCATGCCCAGAGGTTTCCATCTCTCCCCCTGATGGCACTTCTGGCAGGGACGTGGGCAGAAAGAGCCCTCCCTGTGCCCCTGGCAACACTCTCACAGCCTGGGTTTTGTAGATACACTAATTTCAAATGTGATACCCTCTTGAATGCTGTAGGTGGGATGTAGCCTGTGGTGCTGCTGTCCTGCTGCTGCAGGGCAAGCTCAGCTTGTGTCTGTGGGCAAACACCAGCAAGCTCTGCTTGTTCTGCTTGTCCTTTGAACCAGAAATGAGCCCCACTGCACTCTGCCTCTCAGCTGTGTTTGTTACCTGAGACACTGAGTTGCACTTTGATAGTCAGGGCTTTTTGCAGGCTGGGGTCTGAGCAGACCATCTGCCCACGATGTGCAGGATTACCATGTTCCTCTGCCACCCTTCAAAGGCAGAAAACTACAAGTCCTCACACTGCTTCCTCATGAATAATCTTCAAATATACATTTTTCCCCCCAGTTAAAGGCTTAGGAATCTCAAATCCCCTCACTGTCCCCCGAGGTCTCCTTTCTGAGCAGAGGCCCACAGAAGTGCTGCTGAGGTGTTTGAAAGTGAGCCAGCTCTGCTGGCTGTGATACCCACTGCTGATCCTGGAGCTGTCACCAGAGGGCTTAGTGGCACAGGCTAAGCGTTAAAAACAATTAAAAGTGCAAAGGTGTTTAGTATTGGCACTGTGAAGTGCAGCAACCATGATCCCTTTTCTGAGCCTGTGCAACATGCTTTGCAAGGATGTGCTTTTGTCCATGGAGCACCTCTTTCCCTCTTAACTGTGCTCCCAGAGAGCATTCCCAGCCCTCCAGCACAACTGCTCTGGTCCTGGGCTGCTCTTTAATTCATACTTCACACCAGAAGTGTTTCATCCACAACAGGCAAGGAGCAGAAAGGGAAGAGAAAAGACTTCAAACAGTGTCTGAAGAACAACATCAGCGTCCTCCCCTTTTTCACCAGAGGAGGTCACAGGGTAGTAGCAATGGTGGGGCTGGGGGTTATGCTAAAGGGTATCAGTGTCTTGTCAGAGCTCAGAAGTTGCTTTTTGCTCAGTGGGTTGGGAGAAAGACAAGTGGTGAAAAACATAATGATGCTTCTTTCTGCAGAAACTCTCACTGCAGACTCCTTCTGTAGGAGGCCCCGTAACCCTGCCCCATCCTTCCCAGGATGGATATAACCACCTCAGGACAGAGATAAAACACATCTAGCCCAGCATTCCCAGCTTTAATATATTCCATTCTTTAAAGCAGCATGTTTTCCCTTTTGTAGCCTTGGGGCTTTGGTGCACACGACCACAGCTAACAAAGTGCCAGGTACTGGGGTTTTGTTCCTGCCTTTTACTGCATGCCTGGATCCAGGGAGACAGGTGGGGTGTGATGAGATGAGAGGGTGCAGGAGTGAAGTGCAGTCCTGTCCCTGCACACTGCTGTGTTTGTCCATGGACTCGTTAGAATGGGGAGGAGCAGAGGAAAAAGAGATCAAACACTCTTGCCTGCCTGCTTATAGATTTTTTTTTCTAAACTTCCTACACAGGAAAACCTTTTTTTACACGAAACCCTTCTGAGTTGAAAGGGAAGTTCATCCACACCAAGCTAAGGAAAAGCAGCAGGGGGTTTGGCTTCACTGTCGTTGGAGGAGATGAGCCAGATGAATTCCTCCAAATCAAAAGTTTGGTGCTTGACGGCCCTGCAGCGTTGGATGGCAAAATGGAAACAGGTACTGATGCTGTGTATCCAAATCATCCCTGCCACTTTGGTTTGTGTTTTTGCAGCTGTTTGAGGTCCCATTCATAAAGGACTGTAGTCTTCATCCCCTTCTTGGGGAAAGTCATTTAGTTTTCCTATCAGCAAGTAAGGAAGTGAGATACATTGAGGAATATATCCATAATCTTGGAAAAAGACACTTCATATGTTGGAATTCCATCTCAGTGTCAAAATACCCAGCTGACACTGCCAGCTCCTGCTCTCCCCACACTGATCTGAGGAGAGGAGCCAGCAGTTGTGGGGTTCCAAATCAGGCTAAGGGTTCCTGCTCCCTTTTGTGGCAATAGGTGATGGATTTTTGTAGGGCTGCACCACCATTTGTTTGTGTCTCTGCCATGCTGCTTGCCCCTTTCCAAAGGTATTCCCAAGGAATGGGCAAAGCAGTGGGCTAAATCTGCATTTCCCTGTGTGGAGCCACCAGGGCAAATTCATTTTGCCAGAGATCAGATCCACCACAATTCAGTGGCAAAATATGAAATGTAGTTTAGTGGTGAACACAGTGGTGCTGAGTTAATGATTAGACTCAATGATCTTGGTGGTATTTTTCCACCTTGATTCTACGAAACCCTCTTAGGCTTTGTCTGAGGTCACAACTCCTCACTTTCTCTTGGAGCATCACAGCACTTATCATCCCTGTTTTGCAGCCCCAGTGCTGATAAAATAACTCATAACTTGATCGATATCTGGATTTCAGGCTGAAGTATGAGACATGACATGTGGCACTCACTGTGTTTGAGCAGTTGGTATTTGAGAGCCTTCTGTTACAGCTCCCATGTGCTCTCAATTTTGTTTGTATCATATGTCAATGTGTAACAGTGAGAGCTGGACTTCAGAATAGCTGTGAAACGGGCCATATACCACCATTTAAATTCATTCATTTTTTGCATGAGCCAATTCCATTTCCACTTTCAAAAAACATTTATGTACATAAAGGCTTTATGCCGTGAACCCACAGAGTTTTTGCTCCCCCAAGTGTCACCACTCCTTTTTCTTGTGCTGAAGTGCTGCTGTTGCCTGCGAGTGGTACCTGTGGATGCTGCAGATCGGCTCTCAGGTTCTAATGCAGTGCATAAAATGTATTTTCTTGGTCTGTCTGTCTGTGTTTGCTGCAGGGGACGTCATAGTCAGCGTGAACGACACCTGTGTGCTGGGGCACACTCACGCCCAGGTGGTGAAAATCTTCCAGTCCATCCCCATTGGTGCCAGCGTGGACCTGGAACTGTGCCGGGGCTACCCCCTGCCCTTCGACCCCGACGACCCCAACACCAGCCTGGTCACCTCCGTGGCCATTTTGGACAAAGAGCCCATCATTGTGAACGGGCAGGAGAACTACGACTCCCCGGCCAGCCACAGCAGCAAAACAGGGAAAGTAAACGGCACAAAGGAGGCCAGGCCCAGCAGCCCGGCCGAGGCCTCCTCCAATGGACCCCACGGCTACCCCAACGACACGGTGTCCTTGGCCTCCTCGATAGCAACACAGCCTGAACTCATAACTGTGCACATAGTGAAAGGGCCCATGGGCTTTGGGTTTACTATAGCAGACAGTCCCGGGGGGGGCGGCCAAAGAGTCAAACAAATCGTGGACAGCCCGCGGTGCCGCGGCCTGAAGGAGGGAGACCTCATAGTGGAAGTCAACAAGAAGAATGTGCAGAGCCTCACTCACAACCAGGTGGTGGATATGCTGATTGAATGTCCTAAGGGGAGCGAAGTCACGTTGCTGGTGCAGCGAGGAGGTAAGTCTTCAAAACTGCTTTAAAACACCTCTTGAAATTAAAAAAAAAAAGGAAAAAATATGTGTCATGAAGAATCTGCTCTCCTAAGCTTCTCGGTAGAAATGGCTTTTTTTCCTGAGGTGTAGGAACTGCCCCAAGTTGGCCGTTGTCAGGTCACATAGATGGTTAAAATTGTTTATTGTGTGTTGCTGCACTGTGGGGGATGCTCAAGTGCACACAAAGCTGATAAGGGGCAGGAGGGTGGTGTGGTTACATGTGTGGATACACCTTTGCTTACATAACAAACCCTGGTCTCATGCTCAGGAAACTTGAGTGTTTTAAATAGAACATGGATATTCCTTGAGCTATTCTGAGATATGGAAAAGGCTGGTAATATGTTCTGTAATTTGCAGTGTTCAAAAAGCAGATGCCTAATGACTCTTCATTGGGGAAGGATTATACCTGGGATACATTTGGGAGCATAGCAGAGAATTTAAATTTCTCCAAGTTGTAAGCAATTGCAGTGTGACTTCTGCACATTTGTTTGCTGTGCCATTGGGAGCTGAGCTCATTTTTGGCAGCATTGCTGAGGCTACCAGCAGGTACAAAACCCATCCCACAGGCAACACACATGGAGCATGGTTGGCAAGTAACCTGTCAGTGGTCAGTCCATCCACAGGAACTTTTTCTCTGCACATAGTAAGTGTAAAGTAACCTGAGGTAGTGCCCCTTTAGCCTGTGGATTGAGATTACTGGGATAGGGTCAAGCTCACAGGCAAAGTCCAGGTTGGCTGTTGAGTGCAAAATCAAGAGCAGAGGGACAAAGGCCTGTCCCCACTGTGCTCCCTGTCCCATGCAGGTTTTTATGGACAGCACACACATGGGTGCCCAGTGGATGACAGGAGTGACCTCGCTGCAGAGGCAGAGTTAAACAGACAAGTAGGTGCTGAACACAGCCCCCAGCCAGCCCTCTGGGGAGTGTGTGCTATAAAAGTACTTTCCTGCTGACTTTTCTAAAGTGTTTTGGTTGTAGTAAACACCAAAAGCCAGTCCATTTTAACAAGGGACAAGTTGTTTCCTGAATTTACAAGTCTGGCTTGTTGTTTTCCAAGACCTATTTCAATGCATTGAATCCACTGATTCTGCAATTAATAGCAGCTCTGGAGAAAGCACTGTTTTTCCTATACTTCTCTCTTTCTGAGTGCTTACTGTGTTTTTGTATTTTGATAATAAATTAGAAAGCAGAGAACAGAATATATTAAGAATTCACCAATTTTCAAAGTGTGAGTTCCTTAAAGACTTTCAGTACTAGAAAGATTTAAAAAATGCACTTCATTCTCATGATTAATATATGTATTATGGAGAAAATATGGTTGGAAGAAAAATAGCAGCTATTATTAATCCTCCTGGAGAGTGCGTATATATCTAGTAACACCATATATTAATTATTTGAATTGTGCCTGACATTTAATAATCCTCCTAAAGCCTTGAAGGCATAATGAAAAGTTTTGATGAGAAAATAAAAGCCTAGTTTTAATAAAGTAGTAAATAGTTCCCTGGTAATCTTGTTGAATTTTTTTTATTTAATCAAGATACTAACCACATCTGCTATCACCTTCCTACATAAGGTACCATATCAGTCTCCTTGAACTGCCTCCCTCCCTCTTTCAAGGTCCTCACATTTGCATCTCAGCACAGAGCACTTGCAGTTTTGAATTTCATGCTCTTGTGGTACAGAACGTGGAGATCCTGGATGCCCTGATCCACAGTTAATCATTGAAACAAGGCTCTCCTCACACCCAGAGGAAAACTGGACCAAAAGGCACTCAAGCTGTGGCAGAGGAGCAGAGCCTGCACAGCAGTAGCCCTAGAACCAAAACCAGTCAGGTTTGTTTAAGGCTTCTGAGGTGATGTTGGGGAATGAAAGGCTGGGCATGCCCCACTCACAGCCCAGAAATCCAACCATGTCCTGGGCTGCTTCCAAAGCACCATGGGCAGCATTTGTGGGGGGACTCTGCTCCTCTGCTCCACCCTTGTGAGATCCCACCTGCAGGGCTGCATCCAGCTCAGGGACCAGCACTGGAACAACAAACATGGACCTGTGACAGCAAGCCCAGGGGAGGCCACCAAGATGATCAGAGGGATGAGGATATGAGTAGCTCTGCTATGGGTGCAGGCTGAGAGTTGGGGTTACTCAACATGAAAAGAGGAAGCTTCAGGGAAACCTTACAGCACCTTACAGTACATAAAGGGGCTACAAGATTGCTGGAGAATGACTTTTCACAAGAGCATGTAGAGACAGGATAGGGAATGGCTTTAAACTGAAAACAGGTAGGTTTAGGTTGGATATTGGGAAGAAGTTGTCCCCTGTGAGGGTGGTGAAGCCCTGGCACAGGTTGCCCAGAGAAGCTGTGGCTGCCCCATCCCTGGAAGTGTCCAAGGCCAGGCTGGATGGGGTTTGGGACAACCTGGGATAATGGAAGGTGTCCTGTGCCCAGCAGGGTGGTTGGAACTAGATGATCTTTATTGTCCTTTACAACCTAAACTATTTAAAAAAACAAAAGGTGGAACTGGCTAAAATCCACGTGGCACTCAGTGCTGCTGTACTTGGGTCCCTTCCCCTGTGACTTTACCTCGTGTTACCCCTGCCGAGTCTCTCCTCAGCAGCACCACCCCCAGACAAGGCGCCGCTATTTATTTTGGTCTGATTGCAGAAATGTATTTGGCTCGGGTGTCTGATAAGCTCCTTCAGGGCTTTTGAAGCTGTTCTTCAGCTTCCCTGTCACTTGTCCTTTCCTCCTCCTCCCTCTGGTGTCCAGTGAGGAAAGTGCTCTCAGATGCTGTCAGCATTCTTTCAGCCCAGCACTGGCATTCAGTCCCGCTGTGCAGGAAGCATCCCTGCAACACTGAGGCTTGTATTCAAGAGCTGTCGAAAGGATTTTCAGAAGTGATTACTAATCAAGCAGAAAAATATCAGAAAGAGATGAGCAGTACACAGGAAAAGCTCTGCCTGCTCCAAGCTGCTGGTGCACTCCCAACAAGGAGGCCTAATTGTTAAAATGCAAACACAGGGCTGCTGAGAACAGCCTGTAAAATATTTACTGTGAAGTGTGTTCAGCTGAAGCTTATGGGAGAGGGCAAATCCTGCTGCTGTCTCTGACTGAGGAACACAAGGGCGATTTCAGGAGGGATGAAGCTGAAATGCCCCTTCTGTGTGCTCATGTGTCATCTAAAATCATTTGCAGGACTCATGCAGGATTGGTTCAGAGGGATAAATACTTCAACACAACGATCACTGAGAATTTGCTTTCCAGACTCCTCATAGAAAATTTACCTTGTCTATGCTCTGGTTTATATATATATTTTTTTTTTCTTCTCCCTCCTCCCCTCTGTAGGATTAATCATATTGCTGTTGTTTTCCTGTTTCACCTAAATGTGGATAAAACTGGATCAAACTCACTGATCTTGAGGGGTTCAGAAAGCATTCAGCCCCCCCAGGGTGCAGAGGGTTGATTGGGCTGGTTGGCAAAGCTGCTTTTGCTTAGCAAAATGAAGGGACAGAGGGGACAAAATAATTATTGTCTCTATCAGGCAAGAGAGATAGAAGGTACTTAAATGAAGGAGTTGGCTGAACAACTGTGTGTTGTTTGGCTGTGAGTAATTTAAACTGGAAATGAGAAGAGATTGCCAAGCCATTAGAGCCTGTAAGTCAAACTGGAGGAGGCATGAAGGCTTTACTGCCTGAAGGTGAAGCTCAGCACGTTTGAAGGGGACAGGACATGGTGCCTGCAACGGCAGAGGAGATGCTTGATAACCCAGCAGGATCATTTGAGAGCTTTGCTCCTGAAAGTAAACCAAAATACAGAATACAGAATTAAGTATTTGGTTTTGTCCCTGCACTGGAAATTGTGATTACATACTTTGGTTATTTTAAAGAATTGTTGTTAATGTAGCCACAAAAGGTACAACTTTATTTTGAATGTTTGCAGCTGAAAAGGTTCTTTTAACCTTGTACCTACCAAGTACATAAAGTACTTTCCACAAAAAAAAAATTTAAAAAGCAAAGAAACAAGGTAATATTATTTGCTACTTGAAATCCATTAGTCATTGAAGCTTTGCCTATGCACTGTAATCAACTGAAATAAGCAATTCTCAAATACCTCTCCATTCTGCACAGACTCTATTCATAATAAAAGAAATATTTTGTCAGAATAATTTTCCTGCTTCCCAAGGGACTTTTATTCTGGAATTTGTGTCCATGTTGGGACAGGTGGGGGGATGTTGTGTCAGAAGAAGTTATTTTGCAAAACTGCTGTGCTGTATTTCTTGGGACCACTAAGATCTAATATTTGTTTCAGTGAAAACTGTCATGTATTTTATATTTTATGAATTGCTTCTGATTAAAGATTTTTTTCCTTTTTTTCCTATTTTTTGAGGTCAGTCTTCACATTAACCAAAATACATGAGTTTAGTTTGTGTTCAGTCCCAAGAATTACACTGAGCAGTGTTCATGCAGTTTTGAATGGACAGTTTACCTTCAAAGCTCTCACAGTTAGTGCTTAGTTGCATCTTTATTCACTGGAAGGTCAACAATAGCATAAACCTTGAGCCTGATCTACGTAATCCTCTGGAAGATGTGTTCCCACTTTGCTCCAGATCAAAGTAAAGGCACGCAGGTGAAATGTCATTCACATGCCTTGTGCAAATCAGTGCCATTTCTAATTGTTTTCCCTAGTGCCAAACTCCTGTTAAACTGGGGGATGGAAATACATTTTCTGAAAAAAATATATATGCTAGATAGATATATAGATATACACTAGAGTATATATCTGTAACTAAATGTGTTTTATGGTAAGAAGAATCAATGCAACATCTACTTGTCTAAATGCCCATCAGTGGATACCTGAGTCTTACCTCCATGTGAAAATCCATAGTAAATTCCCTATTTATGTTCAATGGAATGAAAGGTGCTTGAGGGAAGCAGTGAGGTTGGTGGAAATGGGCAGGGATCTGTTCCAACAGTCCTGCTCACTTGGTCCTCAGGTCAGTGGGTTTAAGAAGTTCCTTGTGAGACATGTAACTACAACAAAAACTTGCAACAACAGAAAAAAATTACAAAGCTCTAAAGCAATAAACCCGTCGAGTCTCCTTAGCTACATGGACCTTCCCTTGCTGGAATTCCTACCTGGAAATGAAGTTTTCTCCTCCATTCTTTAGCTGGAACTGGATCATTGAGTGGTATGAGCAAAAAAAGGAGTGGAATTAGAGTTCCTTTTCATTTGCTATCCCTAATGATGTAAAACCTTGGTATAATTAGAGCTGCAATCAGCTATTCAGTGCAGACTTGAACTCTTTTGAGCAAGCCACTCACTTCTGTTTACCCTTTAGGCTTGCAGTGAAGAGTGAGTTGAAAGTCATGCCACTTAAGCATTGAGCTGCCAGAAAATTTCAAACTGTCTTAGCAGCTGCTGAATTAGAGAGAAAGCGAGTCCAAACTGCATTTGGGACAAAAATCACAACCTGGGAGTCATCTGATGGTTACCACAGAGCATGTTTGCCTGTGCCAAAGCTTGTGGAATGGGAAGAAAAGTTCATCATTCCCAGCAGTGTTTTCAGCTCAAATACAGAGGGGCCAGAGCTTCATAGTGAGGTCTTTGTGCTGTGTTTGTATCTAGGAACTCCCTGGACCCCGTCTGGCTGAGCACAGAGCTGCTGGTGCCAGACATCCTTCATGTGCCACCCTTATGGTTGGTTTTCCTGTGGCAGCTCCTTCCCTGGACCCCCAGAACAGGGGCAGATTTAATTCCTTTCTGCCCTCTGGTGTGCTCAGTTGATTTCTAAACTTTTCAAAAATCCCTTTTCAAATCACCTCTTTTTTCCTTGTCTTACCTTCTGTCCATCACCACCAACTACCAAAGCTCCTGGTACCTTCTCCTCAGGTATCTTCCACCAAACCTGTTTGTTGAATCTTTCAATTTGTCACTCAGTAGAGGTTGTTTTGAGCTGTGTGCTGAAAAATACCTGATATTGTAGTACAAAAAGTACCATCCAGACTCACAGGCACCCCTCACCGGTTAGTAAATCATATTCAGGAAATCAGAACTGTAGCATGCTTAAAGAAATATATGTCCATGTGTAAGGCCAAGATTTATTTTTCAAGCTCATCACTTCATATTCCAGGGTCATTACTTTGTAATTTCAGAGTTATGGGTTTCCTGGTTAAAGTTGGAATATCATTGGCATTTAAAAATCTGTCTTCAATTCTTTCGTCTTGTTTATTGTTGTTACTGTTTCTTTTAAAGAGCTTTGCCTGGCAAGAAGGGAATCAGATTAGTGTAGCTGGTTTACACACTGTGTTAGAAATGAGATGTTTTTAAAAGTTTTGCATTGTGCCTTTTTGCCATTTTCTGGAAACAGACAATCCTAGTAAGAAAGGCATTGTTAAAATTTAGGTGCAGGGAAGGAGCAGGAGTGGGAGAACCTTTAGTTAGAAGTAGCTGAATCTTTTTTTTTCCAAACCACCAAGACTTTGTTATTCTCATCTCTCTGTTGACTGGAATTATATTCTAAGGCCAGAAGAAGCTGGTGAGATTTTAAAGAAAGTTTAAAGCAAGTTTGATGTAACATTTACTCTTCTCTTACAGCCTCATTCTGATTAGGCACTAGTGTATCAAGGTGCAGATAGGAAAATCAGTTGAAGTCTGGAAAAGATGAAATAAAGGAAACGTTATAAGTTTAGATATTTTTAACAAGAAGTTTGAAGCTCATACCCCCTCATTAGAATTGCTTATGTGCCTGTGTTTCAATCCAGTGTGCGAGTTAATTTTCCTGCAGCAGCTCCAGAGTGTTAGATACGCCTTTGTGGGACAATGCTGTGTATTGTTATGCAGCACCATACACTGATCACTGTAATTGGTTTTGTAAAGCAAGCGAGCAGAAACTTGTTTTCTCTTTGTGATAAAAATAAGCCGAACTTAACATTTAAAATCAGGTCGTCTTATAAATAATGTAATATGTTGGGATTACGTGGTGTTTTTTCTCCTTCAAAGTGCTTTACAGGTGTTAATCTTAGTGACATTAGTAGTTTGTTTTTGATGATCTGAATTTGTGAGGTTTGGGATGACTTTGCTTACCAAAAACACAAAGGGGGAGGTTTTTGGTGATGCTTGAGTCCATGGCAAGGCTCTCATTAGACTCCAGGAGGCAGCAGGGTTTCACCCAGGTTTTTCATGCCTACAGATACCTACAGCCACTAAGGGTAATTGTTGGTAACTTGTTCAGACACCAAGTAGTTTAATGTATGTCACTAATGTTTATATAAATAATGCAGTTGCAGGAATTAATGAATTAAGATTGCCAGGTCCTGCAGGAGTTTTTTAGTACAAGGCATCCAGTTGAAATAGTAATTGACAAACCCAAATATCAAAAAGCCCATGTGTGCAAAAATCCTACCTTAGGCTCCCAAAATTCCAGCTATAAAAATACCACCTCAGAGTTCTTTCTGGTGTTTTTTTATATTTTTTTTTTATTTCAAGATTCTGGTATTCATATTCAATTGCCTTTCCTAAACCATGGGAGGCCAAGGAACTCCGAACAAAGTACGTTGCCCTATGAACACTTGATTCCAAAACAAGCAGCTTTATAATATTGCAGTTCTGATAATGAAGGAGACTGGGCATTGCTGGGGTATGAACATTTTAATTGCCTGCAGAATTTCCAGCTATTGCTGGTGTGATACATGTGAATTGCTGACACTAATCTGTCCAGCATTCGAGACCTAAGTGTTTTCCCCTCAGCTACCCTTCATTAACTCCATTTGCACTGATTCTCTCCCAGAAATGAGTAAGCAAATGAAGAGATGCCTGTGAAATCTGCTTTTTGGGTCAGCATCAGCTTTACATGAGCTACCCTGCATTTTTGTGGCAGCATGGCCTATCTATGCTATAGCTTGTATCCCCCAGATATATGTGTCATCTGAGCTCCAGAGCTGCTTGGAAGTGTAAAATAGGATAGAACAGTTGCTGATTCATTATTTGTCATTTTGTTACACATTTTGCATTTATTTCAAGTGTTGATATAATCTTCTAAAGTTTTTTGCTATTCATGAAGTAGGCTTTAAGGCCAGGAGGAAACCTGTACTTTAATTACCATGTTTGGAATAGGGAAATAATGTCAGTTTTGTGTAGTCCTGCATGCTGACAGCACAATAGTGGTGGTGTGCACGTTACATGCATGGCTGCCTTTCTGTGGCAGGGAATCTGGATCTGCTTTAGCATCACTAAGAAAACCAAAGCATTTGCTGAATATTGGAAGAAAAAAACATGGCTGAAATCTCCTTATCAGGATGTTTTATTGCCTGAACCATCCTATCTTCCAGAAAGCAGTAGGCTCTGAGATGAGAACTAAACAGGAGGTTGCTTATCAAATAAAAGATGAGAGCTCTGAAATTCTTCCTAAAGGTTTTTTTTTTCCCCTCCTTAGCTTGAGGTTTTGAAAGTTCATGCTTTTTTTTTTTTTTTCACCTTATGTTGATTTGGTTTGGGTATTAAATGCTGAAGTGGTGTAAGTGGAGCAACTTAAACCCACACAGTGTTGTCTTACATCAAATGTGATATGATGTAACACAAGGTGGCACAGCAGAACCTAATACTGTGCATTAGATAAGGCAGATTTAGCTGGAGATGTGCCTCCCACATCTTCATTGGGATTTGCATAGCAGGAAATGGAGCAGATTTGGAGGTGTGCAGCAAGGAGGGTTTCATTCCACTCAGCTTTTCCTCCTACCCTCACATACTCCCTGGGTGAAATTTTGGTGTGCAAGTAAATAATGAGTTTTTATCAGCCACACTGCAGGCAGGTGCAGTAGCTGCTGCCTTGATTTGGCGTTATAATAACCAGCCATAACAGAAGTAATGAGGTGTCAGAAATCCAAGAAAGGTCTTTGTTTATCACTGTAATTAAATACATTTGGAGAGTCATTAAAAGCAATAGCAGGTGGGCAAAACTGAGGAAGAAGGATGACTTTGTAATAGACTAGTCAATGGTTTTGTTCTGAAATGGATTGCTTTTAAATATCTGTCTGCATGTCTCTAAGTCTCTCCAATCTGAATATAGATGTTTTTTCCATTGTGCATTAGGATTTTATGTTTATTTTTGTCTCAGTCAGATTTATTTCTGTGATGGTGATAGTAATTAGGTTATACCAGCTGTAAGACTCAGTTAACCTGCACCTTCTGTGCCAGAAGACCTGCAGTGCACCATAAATTGGGCTTCAGAATTTGGCAGGGCTTGTAGGCCAGACACACTTGGTAGAGAGGGCTGAGATTCAGGGAGGTGATAGCTGGCTGAGGACAATGAGACAGGTCAGGACTCTGTGGCTGGGAGCACATGAAGGTGATGTTGGTAGGGATGTGCAGGTAAATATCTCCTCAGAAGTTTCCTTTCCATCCTTCAGGATTAGTTTCTGAGATGTGCAGGTTATATCCTTGAAAGTATTCAAGTTATTGATCTATCTTAATAGCAGACTATTTTCAAATTAATAAATTAATAAAGTTATGTTAATAAAGTCATGTTTTGTGGAAACATCCATAAAGCCATTGTCCTCTAGTAGAGCTTTTTAGCGTGCCATGTGTGTATGTGCACTCGCCAGGTCTGAATCTGCCTGAGCATTCTGTAAATGCTAGCTGATTATTAAGGGATGTTATATATTAATAGCAGCATCCCACTAATACCAAAGAGCCTCTGTGCAGGCTGCTGGCCAGATATGAAACATGAGAATCTGCCATAAGCCACCCACCCAGTTGGAGCACATGGATTTACACCTTGTAGCAGTGCTGTGGTAAGTCTGAAGACAAACACTGTGACTGAGCAGGATAAATACAGATGTGACTGTAGCAAAATACGGTTTCTCCTCTCCAGTGTCCTCTGTCCTGAGCTTGCAATGGCAGTGGGGTTGGCCTGGAAGTGCTGCTGCTCTTCAGCACCTCCGTGGTCATGCCCTGAGACAGACAGCTGGGGAGAGGAGCTACAGGACTGGGCAGCTTCAGAACTGCAGCATGCCCCAAAAATTGTGAGAGGGTTCCCAGAAATAAAGCTTGCAAGTCATGGATTTTGTGGCCTTCTGGAAAAGGATAGGTACCCTCATGGATAGCCACACAGGTATGCTTATGTATATAAAAAATAGATACACAATACTGTGTGTACACACCTTCTTATCTGTGTAAGAAGAACATGGGGGTCTGTAATTACTTTCTAATTCCAGTGTTTAACTTCTGAAATTTGTGAGATTTCAGAAATTTAATGTTCTATGTACATATTTGTTTAAATATCAACAAAGGTTTTCCTCTAAGCATACGACTCTGACAGCTTGAGCTTTATGATAAGCACTTCATTTAATGAGCTTCAAAATAAAAATACAAGAACTGCTGACATGCTTTCAACCACAGGCTAGATGGGTAATTGTCATACTAATTCTCCATCTCTTTATTATCTTACTGTCTTGGAATTATCTTATATGTATATTACTGCATAGTTAAAATTATATTTTCATAGTAATTAAATAGCATTTTATTAGCCTATATCTTTTTTATCGCTTCTAAAATCAATTCTCATTTGAGATGCTGAAAATATGACTGAGACTTTAATGGCAAGGAATTGTTCAGTATCCCAACCAAAAATGAGTATTTGAGACTAATAAAATTTAGCATCTTTAGAGCATCTAGAACTGAAATTCTTCTTAATGGCAATAATGTTCTATGCCTCATTATGCTTTTCGTCAGTGACAGTGGGTTAATAATGCCCAAGATGATCTCTTCAAAACATTGCTTTCTTGGCATTAGCATTGAACATTAGCATTAGAAATGTAGCATTTTTCACTACATTTGGTAGTTACCAAACTTGATTAATGGCAGGGCTGTATTACTGCAGTGAAAATTATTCTCTTGCTTAAAGCTTGTATTGCATAGCTAATTTTTTTTTTTGCTAGTGCAGTGACATTCTTGTTATGCAAATCATGATGATGAGCAGAAAAGTTTAGCAGGGACAGGTAGGGGATTTCTTCTTGATTTTTCCTTTCTTCCTGTGCCTGCACAGATTTGCCTCTCTTGCTGCTGATTCTTCCAGTCTGGAAAAGATGTACTTCTGTCTACTCTTTTAAATAGTATTTGTCCTTTATTAGAAATTCTTTGGCAGTGGATCATAGGGAATCAAGGGGATTGCTTTGTCACCACCAATCTCCTGTCCCCTGCCTCCCCCAGCAGCACTAATGGCCATTAGCGTTAATTATTTAAAGTTCCTTGTTTTGCACACAGAAAGCAGCAATCAATGTTCAATGCCAGGTATCTGGTTGTGCACCCCCTGACTCCAGTACTTTACCTAAACCTCATCTTTCAAAGTGTCTATTTTCTTTGATACAGCCTTTGGTTTTTATTCAGCATGGTGTAAGTGCTATTTAGAAAGCTTGAAGGTTTTATTTTTTTTTCCAGGCAGGAACATTTTCTCTGTAAATGTTAACCTTGGGACACAGTCCAAAATCTTTATTTTCTTCTGTTTTTCTTCATCTCCAATTAATTTTCAGCACTGGTGCATTCTGGGCTGCAGGTGACATAAGGGTAAAACTTAATGGGTGACCTTTCCTCTTAGACCCACCTATGGCTTATTTTGCTCTTGGATATAGAGGTCCACAAGCTGTCCACGTTGGAAGGGTTAAGGAACTCTGAGAAGTGAAGATCTAGAAACAGCTTTTCTTCTCTTTCATGTGCAAAACCACCCCAAAACTGAAAAATGTTGAGCAGTATGCAGACACTGTAACCCATATATAAGATGATAGTCAGGCCTCCAGACTGGCTCTTAGCAATTCCAGGAGCCTTTGTCCTCTGGCTGGGTTGTGCAAACTACTGAATTGTTCCAACTTCAGTTGAAATCCCATTGAAATATATAACTTGTGTGTGGGTGTGTGGTGAAAAGCAAAGTATTCACAGCAGCTGGCCTCCATGTGTCCCAGCTGTTGGGACGGGCTGGCTGCATGGCTCCTGTGGTGCCTAGAGATAAGTCTTCCTTAGGATTCAATTTTGGATAATTTTGACCCACCATCTCTAAAACACAGGGCTGTGGAACAGGGCATGTTGTGTCTGCTGCCCATTTAGGTAATTTTGGGGAATTTGAGGCCTTCTGAGTTCTCACCAGAACCAGGCCCAGGGTGTGGTGTGGGTTTTTAGTCACACATTGCATTCTGTCCGTGCTCAGTAAAGCAGAGTTTGCCATGTTTCGTGGTCTTCCCATGTTACTTAGGTTCATAAAGACAAAGGAGTTGAGGGAAAAAGTGGTCCTTTAAAAACTGTGTGTTGGAAACAGCAACATTTGGGGTGAAGTTCTGTCCCATGTGTTCTTCCATCAACTCATCATAAATAGGGCTAGCAGCCTTACAGCTTCCCAAAATTTTACCGCTCAAGACTGCACAGTTAACACAAATAATGTGAAATAAGCTGAATTATGGATTTAATTCAATGGGCCACATCACTCACAACATAACACAGCGTCATGCAACAGAAGTACAGCTCCTCATGTGCATGGCGAGTGCTGAAGTCATGCTACAAAACTTGCTTAATGATTTGCATTTTTTCCCCTATGTTACAAAATGTAGTTGAGCAGATGGATGCAGCCAGCTGTACACAGAGCTTTAGGGAGTACTGGGGAGAAAAGGGAGAGGGTTTTGTTAAGATAAATGTAATAATCTCTGTGATAATTAGTTTAATTTAAATCCCTGCATCTGACTCATTTTTGACTAACCTTGTATGAGGTCTTTCTTGCTTTGCTGATGGGTCTGTGAATTTAGTTTGATTACAATCCCTTTTTTTGTTTTTGTGGATTACTCACTGATCACTGATATTTTTCATTAAGCAGTTGCTTTATTACATTGTTATTTAGAGGGAAGTAATTTGTGTTTTCTAATTAATTTAATTCCAGGCACATTTAGTAAGTAGCTACAATGAGCCCATTCAAGGGGTTTTAGGTCATATTGACATTGTTTACCAGATGTGCTCATTTGTTTTAAAACATTGTTAACTCTGTGGTGACAACAGCTCTGTGTGACTGCTTGACTCTTCCATCATCTTCTCTAATCTGCATCTCCAAAACGCCTCCAAAATTAGAAGATGAATTTCAGGTACTAGGGAGAGATGCCTGTAGGTATCAAATCCCAGGTAAATTATATTGCAAAGTCGGTATAAACTATTACTGTTCTATTGTTGGGTTTGAGGGCATAGCAGGGACAAGCCTTCTGGCTTCTCCTAGCCAGGGATGTGAAGCCATTTATACAACCACCAAAAAGCTGGATAATGCCAAAAAGATGCAGGTTGGGTGTTTAGTGTATGCTTGGCCCGTTTACCTCTGAAAAAGTTGCAGTGAGGCTGCAGGAGAGAAGGGGACAGCCAGGAGGATGAGTTTCCAAGCAAGGCATGGCATGAGGAGTGATGGGACATGTTAATGGAGTCCTAAGGCCAGTGCTGTAATTCACAGATGTCACTATCCCAAATTCATGGGCTTGGGAAACGTTTTCACCAGAAGTTTTTTGGAAAAGCTCAGCATTTCCTTACTAGTGGAGCTCCCAGGATTTGGGAGTTATTCAAGTACTTCATGTTCATCGCTGTTAAATACTGTATCCATTCCATCATCTGAGCGTGAAAACTCCCCATTATACCTATCATTTGCTCATTTGGCCTGCTGTGCCAGGAGCTGGAGTTCTAAAATGAGACCCTAATTAGATGAATAAATAATATTTTCACAGGAAAATGTACAGGCAGGTTATTCCCCTGACTACAAGCTTGTCCCATGAAAAACTACCAACATTTGTTAACATGTGCTGCAGTCACTTATTTTGGTAAGAAGTAAATTATTGCTTGTTCTGCAGCAAAGCCTGGCACAGAGCAGTGACACTGTAAGATTCATTGGCCTCTGAAGGACCCACCAAACAATAGCCTTGATGTGTTTTCCATTATTTTTCAACTGTTTTCCATCTCTTTGGGGTTGGAGCAGCTGACATTAATGATGAACTTTGAAGGAAAGGTTTGTTCAGTAGTTCATACTTACTAAATTTTAACATTTAATCCTACTGATGCAATAGACTGAATTCTGATACAATGCTACCCAGCAGCTCACCTGCATTTCTGCTTTATTTTTTGAAGAGAATATTTGAAATGCTGTTAAATCTTTTCTATCTCCTGCTGGTCTGTTAAGGGTGCGTGTGTACATGGGAATGTGTTCTATGTATTGATTTAATAGGAAAGATCATCTCTTGCAAAGGGAGAGTAAACGTGTGTGCATGCATGTGGAAGGAGGGACAGAGAGAGAGGAGAATATCTGTGTGTTTATCTCTGTGATAAATGATGCCTGTTAAAAATGTGACTTGCCATGAACATTATGAGTGTTTTCCTCTTTAAGGGTATTATACAAACACAGTCCCCGTCAGCAGAAATGAGGCTGCAGTCTTGATTGTTTAGTTCAAACAGTTTGATGTTTCATTGTCCCTCAATCAATCAGTGCCTGGAGGGGTATCAGGTATTGGCTGGGAATGCATCAGTGGCATGCAGAGCACAGATATTCCTCAAAAGCTTGAAAATATTTCATTTAAAATACTCATTACAGTATGCATCCCAGACTGAGAGCAGCAGCAAAGTGAGTTCTGATTATCATTTTTAATTGTGGATCTTCTCTATTCAGTGCCAACATCTCCCAAATTACCTTAAAATAAGCATTCTTCCTAGACAGATTTGTAATTCACTTGCATGGCTTATTTTATTCTCTGTGCAAAAGTTAGATGAGGGCATGGGGTTTAGAATAAACAAAATGCATAAAGTAGAAAACGTAATGCGGCATAAATGCCACATAAATCACATCCTAAAGACAAAAGCAGATTTCAAACATCTGAATTACTGAGCACTTAATGTGGAGTGTAATCTGTGTTTTGGTTTATGTTTGTTTCTGGAGTGTCACACTGAGAAAAATATGGGGGGTTTCCTCTCTCTTCCAATAGTGGGGGGAAAAGGGAGGTCTTGACCCCAAGGAAGAACCTTTCCTGCATTGTAGGTAAATCCCCAGGCAAGTGTCTCCTTTGCTGCTGGCAGCTGGGCTCTATGCACAAGTGTCTGATTGAAATCTCACTTGAGGTCTCTTGCTCATCACAGACTAAGAGGCTGCTTCAAAATGCAAAATTATCCTTGAAAACACCTTCCCTGGTGCCCTCCTTTGTTCCTTTACATCACCTGCAATCTTGTGTAAGCTCCCCTTCTCCAAGCTCCCTAGCATCCCCCTCAGGGGTCAGGACACTGGCAGTGCTGTTCTCAAGCCACAGCTCTCTGAAATTGGACCTAACAGATAAAACCTCAGGCTTCAAAGATTTACACTTAGGATGGACAGGAAGGAAAACGTGTGTTTTTTCAGTAACAATCATAATTTTCGGGAGAAAAGCTTATTCTTCCTCATGCTTTTGTTTTCCTTTGCCCAGCCCACACCTCTCGGCTCAAGCCCAATGCACATTTTCCGTTTAAAAAAAACCCCAAAAAACAAAAACCCAATTTCTAGAGAAATACTTTTTAAAAAATCAACCTGTTTCCCCTGCGCCGCCGCGATTGGTCCGATGGAAATCGCCGAGCCGATCGCGTCAAAAGGAAAGAGCCTCGGCTTAATTGTGAGCTAAGTCTCCTGTAATCCAGGGGAGCGTTTGAGATTCTGCCCAGGCAGGCGCTGAGGGCTGTGGGTTTCTCTGGCAGCTCTGCAGCACAAGTCAGCATAGCTAATGCAGAGAGAGCTCTCCCCCCTCTGCCTCGTCCCCGGCTCTGGCTGGCTCTGCCTCTCGCCGGGCTTTGATTCGATATGAACAGACTGGTAACTCCGGAGCGAGAGCTGACATGACTCTGCAGATGGCTACCTTCGGATGATACACCTAGGGCTTTTTTCTTTTAAGGGAAGGTAACGCTTAATGCTAATGTTTATTTTTCCCTTGTTGCCATTTTTCAGGACTGCCGGTCCCAAAGAAGAGCCCAAAGTCGGTAAGCACTTTTCAGCTGCTATTTCTGTGTGTTTGTCTGCTTTGAAGGGAAAAAAGCATGAGTTTGGCTTGTTTGCTTTCTGGGTCTCGATTGTTTTAAGTTGTCTTTCTGTTGCAACCATGATTACCTTGCACGGCTCCTGCTGCATGGGGAGATGAGAGGGGGATGCAGTATGGATGGGGGACTTGTTTGCAAATAAAGCCTCAGGTTTACAAATCCACTTCCCTGACAGATGAGCTTCTCTGTCGTTTAACTTACTAAAAAAAAAAAGCTATTGTTTCCTTTTGGAAAGATGGGAGGCTCCACCTTCTTGCCAGATACCAATTCCTGTCGGGTACTCATAGTCACCAACCTTCTCCATTAACTCACTGAGTTTTCTTGAGAACCCATGGCTGAATTATTAACAGAATGGGTAAGCATGCACCTTGTTGGGAGAGACAAAGCATGAACAGAGCATGGTTACAGTTCCCAGGGAATACAGTCAGCTGTCCGAGTGCCTGCTCTGGAGGCATTTCCACACTGAGCAGGATTGTTCTGCAGGTGTGAGATCCCTCATTTTTTAAAAAAGCAACAACAGAACAATATTTTCTTGTCCCCTCCGAACGTATTTCCATGTAAAGCTGTTACCTGGAAACATCTCAGCATCTTAGCTAGCAGCACAGAAGCTGTGATCTAAAGTATCATTAAAGCTCCATGAATGATACTATGGAAGAAATTAATGTGCTATTTGTATGCAACCAAAAGCAGTGTTTTATTTTTAAAGGGAGTGAAATACCTAAAGTGTGAAAGTTTGCAGTTATCTGTTGAGAGAGGGGGAGAGACAAAATTCTCTGCCAGGAGCTTTGGGGAAGCAAAGCAAGTGAGGTATTTGCCGTGCTGTGAGATGGTGTGAAACTTCCCCAACAGTCCCTGGTGCTGCCAAAACCTGCAGCTGGGCACAGCCCACCTCGCCACAAACCTGGGCAAGAGGTTTGGGAAGCTGTTGAGCAGAAGCCTCTCGCTTTTAATACGAGCTCTCTGCTCATCCAAAAAGAAAGCCCTGAAATAATTAATGTGATTCTGATGGCTTAGGGCAGCGCTGATTAAAGTCATGTGAGCCCAGGCCCTCTACCATTGTCAGCTCGCATTAATGTTGGGAGGCAGAAGTGCGGGGTGTGCTCCTCGCGGATCGCAGCCCCGCCAGCCCCTGCCCGCTCGCTGCTGTCACACGCCGGGGTTGTTTCAGCCGCCGGTGAAGCAGAAGCCAGTGTGTAAAACACAGACGTGCCTGGCACGTTTCTGCTCTCTGCCTCCACTTTCTCCCCTGCTCGGGGCAGGATTGGCTGCACGCGATCTGGACTATGACTTCTGTCATTAAACCAGCCCTAATCCCTGAGCCTTGGTCTCTCCAAAGCGTGGATGCTCCCGCTTTGCCACACGCACACGTTTGGCATCGGGTGAAGCAGGATCCTGCACCTCTCTGGTTGACAGCTATGCACAGTGAAAATCTGAGCAGCATGTAAATCCATGTCAGGAAAGTCCCACCTTGGTGAACAAAGAGGCTGCTTACAAACAGTAGCTGTGCAACAGCAGATTTCTCTCTGCTGTTTGCTCTGAGGAGCCTGTCAGCCTGGGGAGAGCTGGCATTCCTTCGCGTGCCTCTCCCAAGCCTTCTCAGTAATTTTTCCTACGGTCCTAGGTGGTGCTGTTGCCTCTAAAGCGCAGGATTCCCAAAAAGCAGAGCCTCCCGTTCCCCTGGCTGCACACGGGGTCGTTGGCAGCGCAATTAGCAGCGGTGTTGTGCTCGCTGCAGCACCGTGCGGCAGCTTTAACGAGCGACCGCTCCTCGGAGGGCAGAGCCAGCGGGGCACAGCCGGTGCAGCCGCTCCTTCCTCCCCAGGCATCGCTGGCATGTGGGGATTGAGCATGGAAACCTGCAGCAAAGTGCCTCAGGGCATCAGTGTGCACAGGAAGAAACTCCTCGGGCTCTCCGGGATGGATTTACACCAGCCCCAGAGCCCGTGTGGCCAAAGTGAGAGTCAGAAGCAGGGAAGTGGTGGTGTCAACACTGTCCTCCCCTGGTTTGTTGAAGGGCTGCTGCTCCACTGCACGGAGTCCAGCCTGACCTTCTTGGCTATGAGGATTCCCACTCATGACAGGCAAGAGCCCTGCTGGCACAGTCCCTGTCTGGGATACCATCTCTGAGCTCTGCCCTGGTATTCCCTGGGGATGCCCTGGCAGTGATGGGGTGAATGCAGGAGCTGCCATCAGAGCTGTGTGCCAGGGGCTGTCCCCAGCACAGCACAGCTGTGGGCTGGGGGGACGTGCTGCCCATCTCCCCCGTGCCCTTTGCTCAGTGCACAGGGACTGTTTTCCAGCATTCCTTGTACGATAAACAAGCTGAAGTTAGAGGACAGCACACATCGAGGCTGGGAGCAGTTGGCTTTGATCTTGGCTTGTGTTTGTTTTTTGTTTCTTCTGCTGCATCAGGGAAGTCACGACTCAGGTGTCCACCCTCATCTGCTTTGCTCAGGAGATGAGCCCTCTCTCGTTCCCTCATATCCTTTCCCAAAGCCCAGACATGTTCCCCAGTTTCTGCCAGTGGCTGCTTTTCCTTAAACAAGTCCTATTTTCTGTTCTCAGCCCCCAGTCCTGCATTCCCCAGAGGGGAACATCAGGCTGTTGGTACCTGCTGGCTGTGGTGAGGTGTTAAAGCTGTGGAGAGGTTTGGTGGTGCTGGGGCTGTGACACAGCCTGTGAAGTTTTGTTGCCTTCAGCTCAGTTTTGCTGGGCTGTATTTGTCAGCCTTTGTGAATCTTCTGACAAACTTTGCTCTTCTCAGATTTTAGGGAGAGTTTTTCAATCTTAGTGAAAGAGCTGAATTAGTAAAACACACCTTTCCAGCTGTACATGGGATTGGAGATTTCCAAGTGCTTTATTCCTTTCCCCTCACCAAGGACATGCTCTCAGCAGCTCTCTGTGCTGCTCCTTTATTTTTTTAATTACCCATTCATTATTTTTTAGATGAAAATAGATAATATTTTGTATTGACCATCTAGAGATATACATTTTAAGCATGAAAATTCTCTAGTGTAGCATTTTCCTCTGCAATTATCCTGGTATAACATGGAGGAAAGCTAACTTTTTTCTTTTCTTTTTTTTTTTCCTTGTTGCTTGCATCAAAATACTCCACAAGGGGGCAAAGATTCCCACTTCCAGCTCAGTTTGCTGTCCTGCCAGGACCAGCTTCTCCAAAAAGCTCTACAGCACAAAATCTGCAGCTAGATCATCGGAAGATGGGATCACTGCAGGGGGGATAAAATGCTACACTCTTCCAAAAATCTGGGGTTTTTTCTTTCTGATTTAAATAAGTGCATTGTCAGCATAGCTGACTTGTGACCAAAAATTCAATTCCTATGCACAGCTAGTCCCAGACAAGAGATTTGCCACATTTTTTGGGTGGATAAGCAGCACCAGGGGCTCTGCATATCTTTGTCAGGAAGAGAAATTGGTTCCACAGCGAGTCTGTACCAGACATCCCTTCTCATTCAGAGCTCAGAGGTTTGGGTAGGGGTCCAGCTTCCCATGTCTTTATTTTGTCATGGCTGTAAAACAGTATCAGGGTGATTATTTTATCCTATCACCTGTATTTAAGTGTGCGTTCTGCCTGAATGCACTCAAGGTAGTCGCCATTGCCTTATTTCTAGCCACTTTTGGAAAAGGTCTTTCTGGGGAGCCACTGATGCTTATCAGCAGCTCTGGAGAAGATCTCTCAAGAATCAGGGGTGCTCTTACTGGCTCGGGTAGTTCAGTGCCCCAAGTTCTTTGTAGCTCCTGGCAGAGGTCAATGCAGTTCAACTGATCTGCTTTACTTGGTGCTGAAAACCACAATCAGAACCTCAGGGTGAGGTCAGAGCCTCCTGCTCTGTCCCCAGCCAGACCCTGTGCTCATCCGCTGCTTTCCTGCCCCTGTGTGTGAACTGAGCAAGCTGGACAGTAAGATTCAGACTCAGGAGGATTGGTCCTAAAGCTGGGCACAAGGCAGGAGATGGACAAGCTCATCCCTCCTGGGAAAGCTCTTGTGTACCAAGACACAAACTTCACCTGAGCAGTGCCCATGGCAGGGACCAGGATGGTCAGACCCCTGCAATTCCTCACGACATGCTGAAGCTGCTGCAACATATGGAAAGAAGTTTGGCCCCCAAACCCTTTTTGGCCTCCTCTGGTGATGTGAAAGTCAATAAATATTATCTTGAATTAATTTAATTACGTACATTCCTTAGTACCATGGTTACATACCCCTTGTTCTGGTCCCCTCTCAGCCTCTTAAATAGAGATGTTTCAGGCTTTTTAAAGGAGTTATTTTTTGGAAAGCCACCAGTCCCACTAAAAAGGTTATCACCTATTTTTGCAATTGCATCTCTAGTTTAATTAGAGGTAGTTTTGCTTGAGGAATGCTGACACTTCCATTTGCAATCCAAATACAAAACAGAATTCACAGTTTGTTCGAAATTTAAACCTTTTTCTATCACAAAGTGAGAGCACTTTTTGAGGTTCAAACTTTGTTTCTTTTTAAATCAGAAAGCTTTCAGAGAGTTCTTATTATTTCCCTAAGGTCTGAATAAAGCTTCACATTTTAGTCCCTGTGCTCCACATTCTGTAACCAGCTATTTCCAGAGAGATTGGCCTGAAGTTTCACAGGATGCTTGTAGTTATTTTAGTAGTTTGGCCAAACAAACCAATCCAGATGGCTGGACTGAGAGATGTATTTTTTTATTTTTATTTTTTTAAGTTGATTATCCCCAGCATAGCTATTTCAAAATGGCTTCATTAAAAATTGAAGGGCTGCATGTGAATTAGCTTCATTTACCACTTAAAAAGCTAAAAATGTTGGAAATTGGTTCAGATATTTGTATTTGAAAGTCTGCAGATGAGTAATCACCGCAGGTAAGCTTTGTTCAAAATTGCTTTAAAGGACAAAGGCAATTTCACATTTTAGTCAATCGAGATACCCTTTAAAAAGATGCTGCTGGTGGATCAACAACTGGAGTGCAAGGCTGAGAGGTCAACATTATTTGAGCTGTTGAAGCTGGGATTTTTTCTCAGCATAAACCTGAAGAATGTGCAGCCTCACAAGAATTTTACCAGAGTTTTTGAGGTTTTTCAAGACTTCAAAAGAGGGCGCTTTGCATGATTACTTTCTCCTCTGTAATTAATTCAGCTGTTCTATGATGGAGCATTGGCTGCTTGGGGTCTCATGTTCAGAATGAGCCAAGGAGTGCCCAGACCTGTGGGCAGTGGGCCCCCCATGCTGATCTGTGTCTGCTGCTGGCTTCTGTCCCTACGGCACCTTGGGTTCCTAGAGAGAAGTATCTGAGTGTGCAGATTTCTGTTGCAGTGTTTTCAGAGACCCTCTGCCAGCAGGAGGCTTAACTTTCCACCTGAGGTTTATTGATGTGAGTGGCCGACCCCTTTTAGCAGGGAAATAGTGGATGTTGGAAAAACAACCTGTGGGATGCTGTTTTTTCCAGCCACCCTCTGTGTCACTGCAGCCCTGGGAACACAGCTCCCTGTTCCAAAGCAGGTGGGAGATTGCACTCAACCTTGGTGGCAATCCAAGGTTCATCTCAAAAGAGCATTAAAAAGCATTTGCTGCACAGTGTGGGGAGCTCTTGTTGGGGATTTTGCTGCATATTGAGCAGTACAAATCCTGGCAGTGCAAATGCGACTTGTGCTTCATTTGAGCACACAGTTGTGAATTTGACTTAAGAACTATATACCCTACTTAGCTAAATAGTAAGCAGTCAAAACTCTTGACACACTACTTTGTAATAAGCCCTGAGTTTAGATGGATGCATTTTTTCCTGTTTTAATATACTTAATTAAAACACATCAAACTTCAAATGGATATTCTCACAGTTGTTAAGGTCTGCAGAAGTCCCTTGGATGCTTTGGGGAGCAGAGCCATTAGAGGGGTTCTCAGTTGTCCACACACTTGTAATATGGGGATTTGCAAGAGCTGCAGAGAAAAAGTGATCTTGCATAGTAAGGGCTGTGCTTGAATCCATTTTAGAGGGACAGTCTGAGTTTTCACTGTGAAATCTGGTAGTTCTTCCATTTTCTTGCAGGCTTAACTTAGACCCAGGTGTTGTCTGAATAGAAGGTTGTTGTGATTTTCTGCCTTAATTCGGGGAAAAATAAGTGGGTTGAAACTAGTAACCTGCAATGAGATTTAGATCTATCTTATGTGTGTGATGAAAGAATGCTCTTTTTTTTTCATGTTAAATTACTTTGTTTTGTATATCCCTTTCTGTCAGTCTGCCTATCAATATCTGTCACTGGGGAATTTAACTGTACCCAGCATTAACTGGGTAGCAGCAAAACCGTGGTTCATATATTTACTTAACGTGCACGCAGAAAAGCATGATCAAAGAAGGGAGAAAAAATTGATGGAAAACACCCACTCAGCGACCAATAACCGTCTGTTCTCTCTCCCTTTCCACTCGCTCCCCTTTCCTTTGACAGCAACCACTTGAAAGGAAAGACAGCCAAAACAGTTCCCAGCAGAGCGTGTCGAGCCACCGCAGCGGGCACACGGCGTCCCCCGCGCACAGCGCCCAGGTGCTGCCCGACTACGCCGCCCCAGAGGCGCCCGCTGCCGACCAGCCGGACTCTTCTGGGCAGAAGAAGCCAGATCCCTTCAAAATCTGGGCCCAGTCCAGGAGCATGTATGAAAGCCGACGTGAGTATGAAGCAGGTGTAGTTGCTAAGGCTACGGCCACGGCAGCTGCTCCCTGTGTGTTTTCTTGGCAAAGAAACGGGATCTTTTGGGTTTCTGCTGGAGGTGTGAGAGGCTTCTGCCAGTTGATTGCGTGTCTGTCAGTGAGATCCACTTGGTAGAGCTGCAGTTTGCTCTGTCATGAGGATTGGATTTGGATCATCTCTAGGAAAGGGCACTTCTGGACCAAAGCTTAATGTGAAAAATCCCTTTAAAATTAAAGACCGTCTTTTCCCCTGTATTTTTATTGTGCTTTTAAATTAGGCTGCAGGAGAATTTTCAAGTTTGTTATCCAGATCCTAAACTCTTTTTTGAGGTTAAGACTCATTATCTGATATGCATAGGAATTTCAGTAAGGAGGGGAAGTATTTAGTTTGCTGAAATTCATATCAGATGCTTTTCAGCCTCACTCTGGGGAGGAGAAAATCCAGCTGAGCCATTTTACTTTGACCAGAGTGGACACTTTAACAATACAGATATTAAATGCATATTGTAAGTGGCTTTTATGGCAATTAATAATCTGCACACTTGGCTAATAATTCAGCAGGGTTTTGACTCTGTTCCAAGACTATAAATGTGGTTTCAATCAGTTTCTTCTCAGGAAACAAAATAAACACATGGGCTTTGCTTTAATTGCACTGCTGAAGATGATCAAATCTGTAAAAGCTTCTTAAAGAGTTAGAGTATTAGGTTCATTTTGAAAGGCAGTAGTTACTTTAGTTACAGAAAAGGGAGTTTCAAAGTCTTAGTGCTCTGAGAGTATCACCTGCAGTTTGATTTTATTGTGCTAACTGGAAATGGGTAAAACCAGTAAGAAATTAGCCTTTACCTCAGAATGAAAAATGGTAGGACTTTTTTTTTACTGGCCAAATGAATCACTTTGAAGTCTTATATCCTGGAAAAATTAAATCATGAGTCACAGTTTCTCGGCTGAATATGCATCTCTTTGGATTGAATGTCTCAGCAATGCAGTTTTGTAGGTGTCTCTGCTTTTGTGCACTCTTCCCTCCCCATCCTTTCCTAGGGATTAGGTTGTACTGACCCTGCAGGCTCCTGGGCCAGGTCATGCTGATCTGCAGAGTGCAGTGACAGAACTTGTACGTGCAGCTCATTGAAATAGGAAAAAGAGCTGAGGGACAGCAGCTCCTGAGCCCTGCAGAGCTGTGGGCAGAGCTCCTCCTTCTCCTGCCTGGGTGGACAAGTGTCCCATGGCACTGGCTTTCCTGCTGCCCAGCCTGCGTGGTTCCCCTTGGCACTGTGCTGCCATTGCCTCTGACCCCCTGCACCTACTTAGCTAATTTCTAATTAGCTGTTTAACTCCTACTAATTAGTCATTAGTATCAGCTTAGCAGCCTTAACTCCTGCCTGTCTTTCCTGATAAAACCCGAGACTGAGCTGGAGAAACCCTGAAGTGCACAGGCAGGCTGTCACCCTTCTGTGTCACCTCCAATACCATGTGCTGAATCCTCCCTCTTTCCTCCATGGCTGCAGTTATCCTGTAGAGGATTTGACTAGAGCCCTTCCAGAGGCCCTTTCACAGTCTTTTGACCTGCTGGTTTCCCACACCCCATCTTCTCTTGTGCCACAATCCTCACTGCTTGGGCCTGTTGCTGGACTGGGATCTGCTACACCCTTTCAGCTTCCCTGTCTCACCTTTCCATAGTCCAGCATCTCTGTAGTGAGGCTGATCCTCTTCTGCTGCTTCAGTCCTTGTCTCCTGCTTCTTCTACCAGATAAGACCTGTTAAAACATTGGTGCTTTTCTATGAACTTTTCATCCCATTGCTCTTCCCTTCCAGGAAGGTGTTTTTTGAGATTTCTTGGTTTCATAAATAGGGGTTTTTTGGAGAATGGTGGAAGTGTGATATGGTCATATCTCCTTTTAAACCATTAGAAGTGTCCAAGAGTCTGTGAATTTCCAACCCTAAGCTGGAGTGGAACACATTCCCTGGGGATTAACCTGCACTCTTAGCTAGTGACATGGCTTTGCTGTGGGTAATGAAATGTGAAGAAAAGCAGGAAAGATAAGTGAAAAATTGAGTTGGATGTGCTCTGTCTACTTTTGTGGTCTGATCCCAAAGCATAACTGGGGGTTTTACTTCGAGGTCAGTGGTCAGCTCCTCCTTTTCCTCACCAAGCCCTTATTTATCACCAGTCTCATAAGTAAACTCTGTGGTTCACAGCTGAAACCTGGCTCTGCTGCCCTGGGGGCTTGGGGTGAAGCCTTGTGTTTCTTTCCCTTTGTTGTGGACCTGAATCATCCCTTTGAGACTCATTCCCAGTGTTTCCCAAGCGTGGCTCTCGGGTCATTTGTAGGGACCTCTGCTGACACTGAGTATCATCAGAGTGTGCAATAGGAGGAACCATTCCCTGAGGCCTCCAGATTTGCTGTCTGTCAGCTCCACCCTTGCTGTTCTTCGTGTTTTTACCCAGCTGCAGTTGGGTTTAACTTCAGTGCCACCTTTGGCTTCTCTGAACAGAAGCCATGTCTTCTCTTTCCCCTTTACTTGGGCTCCCATTCCCTCAGGTTGTGGGACTCATCTCCAATGACATCTGTAGCTTTGGGTGCTGGATGTGACTCTATCTGCACCATCCTGATGGAGATGTGAGCAGAACTAATTGAATATCTTATGCACAGCAGGAGGATGTCACCCTAGTGCCAGTGCTGAAGGGTGGGTGACACCTCCAGTAACCAGGGAATTGTGTGGATTTTAGAAGGCTCCACTTCCTGAGGAGCTCCAGCACAGCTCTTCTTCCATTCCAACCAGGACTTGCCCTCTGTTAATTGCTGGCCTTAAATTTTAAAAAGCCTGAAAAGGGTTCTAAAATGTTCTTTTGAGAAACAGGGTTTTGAATCCTCAACAAGTGGACTGAGAAGCAGCAACAAGCCTTTGTGTTGAAGTATATGATGAATTTAAAAAGGACAGAATTTTAGAGCATTAGATCATCTTAAGTGTTTTATTTTGTCTCATTTTGGAAATTGTTGAGCATATAAAAAGCATAGTGCAGTTTTTCAAGTGCAGTTGACACAAGAAGATGAATTCATTAGCTCCAGCCCAGACAGATTTATTTTTCATCTAAAAATCATATTGTAAAGAGGTTTTATTCAATATATGAATTCCTCTTCTCCAAGATATTTCTAAGAAGTGCTGAATCTCTAATGAATACCTGCTGCCTTTTTCTCTGGGAATGCATCCCACTGTTACTTACATTAATAATAAGAATGTGGACATGGAAAGCAAAGGCAACATTTTAATTTTTCAGAATTTGTAAAATTCATTCTTCCTCTTCTTAAGTTGTTTTTGGATCAGTATTTCATTAAACAAGACTGTATTTGCCTTATGTGACCTGTCTCACTGAAGTCATTGGTAGAGCACAATTAGGTTGAAAAGCACCAGCTTATCCATAATTGAGTAAAAGCATGTGTTTCTCTGATTTACCCAATGCATCTTAATATCAGAAAGTGCTCCAATTCTGCGGGGGAGAGCCACAGACATTGCTTGTTTAAGGGAAGAAAAAAAAAAGGAATAAAAATTAAGCTAGAATTAATAATGCAAAGCTAAGCAAAGACTCCATCACTGTTTCTGGACTCTGGCTGAGGGAAAGCAGATTAGAACTGGAACTTTATTCCACAAACGCGGGTTAAAGTTCCTTCATGTGGAGCTCCCCGGGGTGAGGGGATCAGCCCTGCAAGGTGCTGAGTGTTTGGGCTGGGGTCCAAGGGAGCTTATTTCCAAGCTGTAAGCCCAAAGGTATGCTTTAAGGCTAAGGCTGAGCTCAGGGGCTGTACTGCAATCTGGCCCAGAGTCACCACTCTTTGCTGGATTAAGACATTTGAGAAGAGCCAGCTTTGTGCGAACATGAAAACAGAGCAGTTGGTGGTGGTAACAAATGCACTCTTTGCTGGTGCTGGGCTTTAGCTGCCTGAGCTCCTCGTTATGGGTAACTCATTACTGCTCGTGGGAGTTGTGTACATGAATCAGAGAGAAGGACAAACCCTTAAGGTTTGAAAGCTGAAGCAGTTCCAAGATCTAGGAATGACACACTTAAAGAGCACTCAGAGAGAGAAACAGCAATTGAACGGCTTAGCAGAGAGCCACAATTTAGAAACCTCACACTGTTTTATTGAAATATATTTTTATAATATGCTTTTTACTTTTCAATGTATTATTAAACTTCCTTAAAGATTAACACAATCTGTTGTCAAATTTTTCTCATGTGGCCTGATTGCTTTGCAAAATACCGTATCCTGCATATGGCCATCTGTCAAAACAGCAGTGACAAAATGAATTAATCTGAATTGCAGATGTGTTAATGGATCCCTTTGAAGGGCTTAAGCATTTAATTAAAAGTAAAGCAGAACACGATAGAGAATTTTTAAAGCTTTTAAAATATTCAGAGTTATCATTAATATTTGAATTTTATTTTCAGGCACACAATTTGTTTGGGAGAATTTTTCTGTCCCCAAATCTAATTAAAATAATACAAACAAGTCTTGACCCTAATGTGTTCCCTCATCGGCAGTTACACAGAACTAAAAATATTTGCACAATAACACAAACATAGGATACATCTCCCTTAAAATAGAAAAGAAGAATGCTCTCCTGAAATTGCAGCCACCTTCTGATCCAACTCAGTTGAAAAATGATGTTTAGTAAAAGCCCTTTGGTAGGGTTATGTCCTTTTATTATATTAATAGTAGAAAAACAGTTGCAGTGATACTCTTGGGCACACAGATGTATCCATGCCCTTGGAGAATGTGCTGCCAAAAGGGACCATGGTACTCCCAGCATGTCGCGTGAACTTTTCGTCTTGTCAAGAGCTCCTGCTGAAACCATCTTTCAAAAGCTTTCCATGCCACCACAAAGGGTTGGTTAAAAGGAAAAGACAAAAAAATTGATTTCTCCTGCAGTGGGGTAGTTTAGAAAATGGATTTCTTGCAAATATGGAACCTTATGAGATCTGTGGCTAAAATGCAGGACTTTTCAACTCTGAAACTCTCCATCAGCTTCAGTGAGACTGTCCACTCTCAAATTTAGATTTGTCCTCATATACTTTGCTGAATCTGGGTCTTAAACATTTTGTGCTTTGCCAAGCTATGAGTCACAGAAAATGCTGCTGCCTCAAATGAGCTGGTGACTAAAGCAAACTCACACTGATGATTCTTGAATCCAGCTTATGTTGAAACTGATGTAACACTAGGCAGATTTTTATTTTATATAGCATGTTAAAGTTTGCGTAGTAAAGTTTGATTAAAATACTCTGTAGTTAAGTACTGTGTTCATTGTTCATCACCACATATTTAGAATTTCTTTTAACATTAGGCAAAGATATTTTCATTTGGAAAACTAACTCATGTCATGAATTTGAAAGGTTTTTTGTAGAAAAGTTTATTTAAAGTGTTCTCACAGAAATTTTTCCTCTAAGGAGAAAAAAGGTTTTTCAAATATACCTGCATGCATGTGCATAAATGTGCAAATTCATATGTGTGTGTATTTTATATCCACGTGCACAGGTGTGTGCAGAGAGATGTGAAACTTGGTATGTCATAATCCATAGTAGCTATAAACTTAACAGATTGTGCATGCCAGCCTAACATGACCCATAAAGTCACAATTAATTAAATGAACTAACAAAAAAGCAGATACATTAAGCTTTGCAAAATTGTAAAATTAATATTACAGCTATGTCACCTTCACCTGCAACTGGACTGAGCAAGGGTGAGAGAGAGAGAGAAATCAATTCCACGAGTTTTGGAGAATGTAAGACTGTGCCCAGAATGTATCTGTGTCTTGTGATGTCTTGTTCTGGTGTCATTGCTGCTCTGTGGCGGGGGGCTCTTCATCACCATGGGGGTCTGGCAGGGCCATAAGCCAGGTTTAGCCACCGAGGGGCAAAGTCTGGCTTTGCTGTCCTGGCTGGATGGTGTAGGGGGCCAGGGGTGGTGGGTATATTGTGTTCCCGTTTCCACGAGTTTGCCCATGTGGCTCATCAAGGGTCCTGCATCACCCATCTTTCCTGCCATTCACAAAACTCTTCTTACCACTTCTGCACTGCTCTCCAAATGGTCTGGTTTAATTTGGGACAGGCAGATTGCTGTTAAATTTTATCCATTTGGGCTACGTACATGTTTTGTCAGAGTCAGACATGCTTGAGATCAGTCAAGGTGCAGGGTTGCAATGAATGACCCTAGAGGCCATTCTTCATTCATTTTCGACAAAGTTTCAGCAGCACTGTGTTCTTTTGAGTAAGGAAAGTGGCTCCTCTGAATTGCAACTGAATAATGGGAGAGCTTAAAATAATTCTCCAGTATGGAACCTCAGAGGGTCTCACCTCTGAAGCTTAGGGGCGGATGGGTGCTCTGGGCTGTGCTGGTGAATCATTGCCCTGCAGAGCTGCTGCAAAAAGTGGTAAAAGGAGCTTTGAACTCATTCTGTGTAAAAGTGTGTTGTCTGTGTGTCTGTTGTATCTGTGTTCCACCTCGCTGAAATCCTTCCAGTGGGAGGAGCGCTATGTGAAAGAACTGACTCCTTTTGGGGCAGACGTGTGTTTTTTTCCTGCTTTGGTGTGACATGGCTGTTCCCTCCAGTGGCGTTAATTGTGTGGCTGGGGCCCAAACCAGGGCCATACGGCCTCGCTCAGTGACACTGGAGGGGTGACAAATGGAAAGGTGCTGAGAGATGCCGAGGACACAGGCCCACACCTGAGCTCTCTGCAGAAGCCACTTTACCTCTGACAGATCCAACACACATTATTAATTGTTTGAGGCCAGCCTTTGCCAAAATAGCCTGCGAAGGGCTGAGAGACACTCCTGACTGTGCCTGCTTGTCACGCTCCCCTTGCTGAAGGCAGTGACAAACAGCAATTAATTCATTGTCTGAATTCTGTTGTGCTGCACATCTGTGTGGTGAGCTGCCTTCAGCCAGAGGAGATGAGCCACACAGACACCCAGCATGTTCATCACCCGAGCGCTCTGTAATTGTGTCTGGACAAAAATCAACCTCTAATTCAGTAAGGGCACGGGTGTTAAGCTTAGCTTATAATTGCAGGTAATTAAAATGTAAAAATATTATCTGTAATGGCAGCTTAAATGAAAATGTCGAAGCAGATATCTGTACCTTACCATTCACCTATTTGTTTAATTTTTGGTATTCCCAGTTCTTCAATTCATGTTATATTTTAACTCATTGAAGAGAGACCCTCAGAGGTAACCAAACATCTTAACACTGACAAGCACCACAGCAGACCCAAATTTTTGCACAATAAGCACAGACAGTGTGAAATCCAATTAGGGCCCAATCTGACTCACTGATGCCGGTAGAAAACAACCTGTTCATAGACACAGAAAGCTAGATGATGTTTCATTAAACGTGCTGCATCCTGTGTCTGAGTAGGCACTTACTTAAATTGGATTCCTGAATGATATACTTTGGTTTCTTTGCTGAAGTTATAGGCAGCTGACTGGTAAAGCAACAGCTTTTTATTATCATTAATTATAAATTTTGGGAGGGGATCATTACAAAATTAGTCAATGTTACAGATACTATCCAATAAATATTAAATGAACCTGAATTTGTCTTCTGATAATGTTAGCAATTAGTTATGCATTTTTAAGAAAGGGATGAAAGCAAGCATGAGTAACTTAATATAAAACATTACTGCTCAACAGCGCTTCAAGGTTAGTACTTCACTGTATGCAATATTCATTGTAAAAACCTTGCTGGTGTTCCATACTAATGAGTAGGTGAGGTTGGGCTTTTTTATGTTTCCAGCTGGTTTTATCTCTTCAGTGCTTTTGCAGAGCCTGCACACGAGCAAATGAGAGTCAGGAGAGCTGCATTGTTTTGAGTGGAGCCCTTTTGATTTACACCAACTGGGGATCTGTCCCATAGTTATTTAAAGCAGAGTTGGTAGGCAGATAGCAAACTATGCTTGGGAAAGTTAATTAAAACAGTAGAAGTCATAACAAGTGTCTCTTCTGTCTCCCATGAAAGAGGAGGCAGCTGTATTGTTTCTGGCAGAGTAATTCTCTGCTGTACACATTTATTTATTGATGGTTTGGAAGAGGCTCTTGCACTGGGTAATGATGCTAATATTGACAGAAGGAAATATTACAGTGATAAATAAAGGGCAAGTCACAGATACCTAGAAAGTAAAAACCACTGCATAGTTTTTAATAGTGATTTAAATAATAATCCTTTAGTATTTAAAACTGTAAATGTTGATAGTTATGTCTCTGTTTTTATGTGAAAACAAGGTGGTCTCCAAGCCCACCTCATTTAAAGGTTAAAATTGCATAGCACATCCTTTTATGTACGTCTGAGTAGTCCTGATTTGGGTGAAAAGGTGTGGTATTTTGATTAAAAATGATAGTTTTTCTTCTTTCCCTTCAGTTCCAGATTATCAAGAGCAGGATATCTTTCTATGGAGAAAGGAAACCGGGTTTGGATTTAGGATTCTAGGTGGAAATGAGCCTGGAGAACCTGTGAGTATCATGTTTTAGATTCTGACATCTTTCAGAAACACAGCAGTAGAATGTACAGGTGTGCAGAACTATGCTGTAGCATCACTGCTAAAATAGTTAGTGGACTGTATATATCCTGCATCTCCCCACCCTCCCTCCAAAATAACTCCACAACTCCATAACTGAAATGGGTTTGGCTTCTCCTTCTACATCAATGGTAAACCTTGGACACTGAGGACAGGATGTCCTGGTCATGTTTGCAAGTATTTTGATCTTAGAATGCCACATTCTCAGATCTTAGAATGCTCAGTTCTCTCCTTGAATTCAGTTAAATTTTTTACTATAAATCCAGTGCCTGTGGGAGGTTTCATCCTTTCCTGTGCTGCACAGGTCACAGCTAGATGATGACAGCACGAATTTCCATGCTTTTCCCTGCCAAAATTATTTTGCTCATTTATGGGGAGACCATGAATTCATCTCATGTTAGAGTAACTCCACAGAACTCACTGAAGATAAACCACAACTGAGTTGGTGGACAAGCATGTGGTGCAGAGCTTGTAAACCCTGCAGGCAGCTGAAAGGGTAATTCAATCTCAACTTCCCTGACAAGACCCTCAATACTTTTAACCATCTTCCTGTCTGGTCATTGTCTGGTTGAACACTTTTCCCAAGGCTGCCTGTCCTTAGAGTGAATGGGCTGCCTAAAGAAGCAAGATGTCAATTTATTACAGTTTCACAACGTGCTGTATTCACACAGAACCGCTTTCACAGGAGCAACTTTCCTGATCAGCAGACACTTGTCGACAATTTCATGTCTCTACTAAATGGGGTGTAACTACAAGTGCCCCTTGCTCCCAGCTGGCTGTTGAGCTGGTTCTCACTCACCTCTCTCTCTCCTCCTGTGCCAACTCCTCAGATTTACATCGGTCACATTGTACCGCTGGGTGCTGCTGACGCCGACGGCCGCCTGCGGTCGGGCGACGAGCTGATCTGTGTGGATGGGACACCTGTGGTGGGGAAATCACACCAGCTCGTGGTCCAGCTCATGCAACAGGCAGCCAAGCAAGGTCACGTCAACCTGACCGTCAGGCGCAAAGTGGTTTACACAGGTAGGCTGCGCTGTCACCCCGCAGGGGTATGATTTTCTTGCCAGGGTCCCCATCTGTTCAGCAAATGGCCTAAGGAAAAGAAAAAGCTTCTTCTAATGCTGGGAAAACTCAAGGGACCTACTGTTATCTTTCCTCTTTTGCCTGTTTTTAGTCTTTTTTGTTCCTGATCAAATAAGTTTCAAGTATTTTTTTTTTTCCAGTCAAGACTCTCTTGGTTGGCTTTTCCAGTCTTCGTAAGGTTTCTGATAAAATGGGGAACTGTTCAGTTGCAACATACAACTTCTAATTTCTCTTATGCAGCAAACAGACACTGTGGCCGACTGCTTGTGTTTTCTGTATACTTCCCAAAATAAATGTGCCCTTAAACTGGGAATGAGGGAAAGAGATGATGAAGAGTCCAAAGAACGGGGAGGCAAGGGCAGAGAATGAGTGAGGGCTCTGGTGTGTGGTGGCTGCTGTCCCAGGCTCAGGGGAAGCTTCAACATGTAGTCAAGTGAGCTCAGGATGGGAAACTGTAAACGTTGGTTCTGGTGGGCCAGGGTGTGCATGTTTGTTGTCACAGAACCATAGAATGGCTTGGGCTGAAAGGGACCTTAAAGATCATCCGTTTCCAACACTTCTGCCATGGGCAGAGACACCTTCCACTAGACCTGGTTGCACAGGTCTAGAGAGTTTTCTCTATGCTGAGTTATGCTGGGCTTTGTGCACACAGTGCACAAGTGTAGGATCTAAATGAACAAAAAACAAGCTGGCAGAAAGACAAAGATGAAAGAGAAGTGACACTGCCTGGTGCCATTTTGGCACCCAGATAAGTGATTGAAAAATGTCATGGCAGCAGAGAAAATGAAGACACCAGCATGAGCTTTCTAAATAACATGTGGCCTTATGTTTAGTATTGGAGAGTAACTTTTGAGTGCTCCCTGTCCCCTTGAGTCCCTTTAGGAACTCTGGTGTGGGATTTAATGCTTTAACTCACTCAAAAAAAAAGGATATTATGTAGCTTTTCAAGTTTAGGCATCATCAGATAAATAGGCAGTGATGTACTTTGATCCTAGAGAGAATCAAAATAACATTCAGGTTGGAAATTAGGTCCTCAGTGGAAGTTAGGACTAGAAGAGTACCTCTAAAATAGCTCTGTGCTCTTATCCAGGTCTGAGCTCCTTCTGCACAATAATAAATAAATGTTCACTTCTCATCTCTTTCCTTCTTCCAAATGTGGATTAAATTCCGGGTTATGTCTCTCCTCTGATAGCCTCTCTTTAATTCCTGACCAAGATCTGGTGTGAGAGAAGCTTTAGTAGAGCATTGGGAGGAAGGGGAACGGCAGCTGAATTTTGGTATTGTTTTTGTGTGTGGATTTTCTATGCAGTTTTACAGCCTCCAGGCTGGAAATTACCATGAAAGATTTAGATGCATGAGATCTCTCTTGATATTTCATTCAGAGGCATGTTACTGCAGATCGAGCTATTTCTGAATCATTGCAAATGTGGACACTTACTCTAGGATAAATTATTCAGAATCCCTTCTTTCACCTTATATTTGCAGGCTTTTAAATTTCAGCATAACTTTGTAGAGAAGACTGTTCCTGAATTTTGGTCCCTTGTTCCTCCTGTCATCTCTATGCCAGTAGGAAAAGACTGTTCACCTTAATGAGTACTCTCTGTCCTGAGATTCATGTAGGGGGAATTTTATGCTCCTGTATTCTTAATATGAAGAATGTTGTATATTTAGTACATACTTTTGAATATATAAGTGCAGACAGGACTTCTATCTAAGGATATTTTAAAGTCCTTTTTTTTACATCATGATTTTACAGGTTTAGATTTTGTTTGCTATCCATTTTCTTGCTGATGTTTTTAAGATCTTCAACTTAATTTTGATTCACCAAATTGGAGAAGTGACCTGATTAGCAGAGGCAGCCATTCAGGAAGGACAAGTGCAATATGCTGCTCTCAGCTGCACAAAAGGGAGAACAGAGAACAGGCTGAGTAACAAGACATGGAAGCTATTGCGGGCCATGAGCTGTATGCTGAGGTTGGCTCAGGTGAAGAAAAAGACTGTTCAGGGATGTAGGCAGGGGGGAACTCTCTTGATTTCCCAGCAGATGATGGCTTAGTGCAATATGGTCCAGCACTTCATGAAAGACATATTTGAGTTGGAGAGAGCCCAACTGGAGGGAGTCCAGAAGACCAGGGAAAATAAGAAGAGCTCTAGAAAACATGGTCTGAAAGGAAATATTGAACAAATTTGGATTCTTTGGCTTAAAGCAGAGGAGAGAGAGGAGGTATTAAACTCCCCAAGTCTATAAGAGGCTGCTGCAAAGAGGAAGGGAATAATATGTTCTCCATATGCCTGTTAGATAGCACTAGAAATAATAGCCTTATGTAGCAGCAGGGAAGATTTAAGTCAGATATTGCAACCAATACATTGCCGGGGGAGATATTTAACAGCTGATTAGACAAACATCTGTCAGGACTGATATTAGGTGTAGTTGGCCCTCACTAAGAGCAGAGTCTGGACTAAGCAATTTTTTTGAGATTTCTTCAAGCCTTGTGGTAGCTGATTAGATTTTGAACTAATACATCTTCCAACTTCAGTTGCTGTTAAATATATGTTTAATATTGTTAACAATGTTTAATATCTTTACCAGACTGTACAGATGATAGTTGCTGGTGGTTCTTCTACCCAGAAACGTTTGGTTCACAAGTTGTTTTGCTCATGTTGAGAGATAGTTATTACTAAAGGTCCCGTTAATCAAAGGCAATCAGTGCACTAATTGATAGCTTTCAGTTTAAAACTACACAAAAGGTGTTGTCAGATATTACTGCCTCTCCTTGTGGCTTGTGCATGTATATGTATATGTATGTGGCTTGTATATACGTAAGTGAAGTGGGGATGCAATAGCTAGAGGAGGCACATTTGAACTAATGTAATCCAGGTTTAAAATGCCACAGAGCATCCAAGCACATAGCACTGCACTGGTTTAACCAGGCTGCAGCTTGGCAGTGGATGCCTTTGGTTGAATGACCACATGCAGGAGAAGGTGAGCATGTGTGGGCAGTGCCAGCAGTGAGCAGAGCTCTTGGTGGTGACATCTGAAAGCATGGCCATGATACAATGGATAGACCAAAGCAGGTGATTTTCTTTTACCCTTTTCTCAGTAGACACCTGTCTCCAAGCACTGAACGGTTCAGCCTGCTCCAACAGTCCCTTTTTTCTCTCCTCCCCAGTTCCCAAGGCAGAGAATGAAGTCCCATCACCGGCCTCCTCCCACCACAGCAGCAACCAGCCGGCCTCGCTGACGGAGGAGAAGCGGACGCCGCAGGGCAGCCAGAACTCCCTCAACACGGTCAGCTCGGGCAGCGGCAGCACCAGCGGCATCGGCAGCGGCGGCGGCGGGGGCAGCGGCGTGGTCAGCACCGTGGTGCAGCCCTACGACGTGGAGATCCGCCGCGGGGAGAATGAGGGCTTCGGCTTCGTCATCGTCTCCTCCGTCAGCAGGCCCGAGGCGGGGACCACCTTCGGTGAGTGCCACGGGGTTTTGATTGGGCATCGAGGTGGGCAGCCCCAGGAGAGCGGTGGGATCTGTTTAATTAAAAGTCATGAGCATGCCCCAAATGATGTAGTTAATAGCGTAATCAGAGGCAAAGGCTTGGTAGGTGTTTGGCCTACCTTGGCATGGGTTTTGGGCTACCTTGTAGGTAGGCCTCCTGGTTTTTGTTCGGTGAAATTAGAAATCCCAGCCTGAAGAGATAAAATGCTACCAATGGTAATTCCTTGTCACAATAGGACACAAAATAAAGATGCTTGACTCCGGTCAGAAGGCAGTAGAAATCAGAAGGCTTTAGTTACAATTTATCCAGCCCTTTTAGAACAGATTGTGCTAAAAGGCACGTTATTGGTCCATAGGACTGACACCTCTCCCATTGGCTTAGTAACAGAAATAGCAAACAACACCTGTTTTTATGGGGAAGGAATATTGTTTACACAAGGTTGTTTTGGGAAAAAGAAAACTGTTGAAAAGTTTCCCTTGGGAAGAGCTCAGCAATTCTCGGGCTCAGAAGATATCGAGCCCACAATTCCTGATGCTCACTTTCTGGAAAGGCCTCTCCTGGGGTTTGCTCTCAGAGGAGCAGCTGGGGAGCCCCCCCAGTGATGCTGTTTGCCTGTGCAGGAATATAGCAGGTGGAATGAAATATGTCTCCTGATGGTGGAATCAAGCCAGTTGATTTAAAAGCAGTAATGCTTAAACTGATTAACTTCTCTTTGGCAATCAGGGTTATTCTGATCATCATTATGTTGTGAGCATGCTGGTAGCTGGAAAGTTTTAATTAATACTGCTTGATGGTGAGACATAAAATGGGGAATACTGTTAAAAGAACAGGATGTTTCTTTCACCCATTGCACCTCTTCCCAAATGCATTTCTTCAGAGTAGGAAGAAATTAAGTTTAAGCTATGACACATATAATATCCTGACCTAAAAGAGGTGATCATGGTTTCTGTCTGAAGAAAGTCTTTCTGCTAGGCAGACACCCATTTCCAGGGGTTGCTGCAGAGGAGATGTACATAAGCTGGTTTGGCAAATATGCCCAGAACAGCCTGTTCTCAAGCAGAAGTGTCATTGCAAGGAGGAAACCAGTCAGAGATGCTATTTTCTTCTCTTTCCATCTCCTCCAAAAGGAGGCCAGAGGCGGCATCCGGTTGCACTTTGTAAAGGAAGGTGTTCCTTTAGTCTGTGGCACATGATAGGGGTGGAGGGAAAGGAAGGACAGAGCACTGCCTTGGCTGTTCTCACAGTACCTCCCACAGCAGTGCTGTGGTTTGCAGAGAAAATGCATTGCAGGTTCCCTGTGCAGCTTGAGTGCTCCTGGGGCATGCAGGTGCAAGAAGTGACCCTTCCCTCATTCTCCTAGGCTTTATTTTCTGACATTTCTTGCCATTGCCCATCAGTGGCACCCTTAGTAATACATCAAGGGAGCACCACCTCCTTTGCTGGTGTTGATATAGAACAGGCCATTTCTAGCACTGTTCTGGGCAGTCTGGCAGCAGAGATTTCAAGGGGGAAATATTTAGTATAAAACTAGTGCATTGAGTTCTGTCAGGTCTCAGGTTCTAGGCTGTCTCACTGTCCTTGCTGCTGGAAACTGCATTTCCTATATAGGTGTTTTGGTGCCAGAACACAATGGTCTAATGTAAAACAGATTTAACTGAACATAGTCTAGAACAGAGGGCGTGGTTTTATCTTCTGAACGGATTTGCAAACGTGTGTAAATAACTTTTGCTCTATGAAGACTATGCTGTAACTCTTCTCTGCAGAGAAACCTTGACCTGAGGTTGTAAAAAGTTGTGTTTGCTTTAGCCCAAAATACTTGCTAACTGGAAGTTTTCTGTGCAGGGGCTCCCAAGGAGATCTGTTGATCTGTGACTGTTTTTCCTTTAATTTTTTCAAGTATATTCAGTTTTTTCCTAACACTCCGCATGAGACGTGTTCCCTCTGCTGTCTGGTGCTTGCCCTGGACCCGCTTTGTAGTTTTTTTCTTTCGTGGGTAGTATTTAGAGATGGGCCAAACTGGTTCTAAAACCCACCTTGGTCACTTTGGTGTGGGCTTTGTCATCTGTGTTTAATGGATTGGATAGAGTAGAAACTCCTATCCTCAAAACAGCCTGCAAACTGGATGGGGTTTTTTATTACCAGAAAGAGAAACTTTCTAACATCATGGTAAAAAAGAAAAAAAAAAAATCTCCCTAATATTTGTAACTAATATTAACACTTTCTGCCAGTTTTCATCACATCTTTCCAACCTCACATATCCTTGTCTTAGCCTTTTCTTCTTTATGGTCTTTCTAGTGTTGTCATGTGTGTGTATATCTCTAAAACTACTAATCAAGTAAAGACTACAGCAGAGATGGGAAAGTGCATCTTGAGGGTGAATGTATTGTGGATGCAAAGTGTGAGTTGACCACTCTGTGTACCCCCATGGCTTTAACCATGTGCTGTGTGCCCCAAGGCCTCTTGCCTACAATAAAGGAGCTGTACAAAAGCTCACTGGATTTATCTGAGTGATGTTGTGTATCCCCTGTGTCCCAATTCTGCATGTTATGGGGCAACCCTGTGTTTTTGAAACAAAACAACTGCATGGAACAGGAGGAGAATTTTGTCTCCAGAACACATTCATCCTGAAGTGCTCTCGCTCTGTGTGTCAGACATCTCAATGTGTGTGGTTTTAGAGGTATTTGAATGAGGAGAACCTTATTCCTTCTTTGTTTTCACCTGGTGCCATCTAAGATCATAAAAGAGGAAGGGTTTAGTAGAGGCTGAGGAGGGTGCCAGCACCAAACAGGTTACCTTTGTCAGTCTTGGCCCATCTGTAGTGGTCCTGTGCCTTCCCTGGTAGTACCTTTATTCACAATGGAAGAAAAATGTTTCATGTTGCTTCTCCATGCAGCGCTGGTAGAGTGGGTCTGTGTGGTAGAAAGGGAGCCACACTCCCTCCTAGGCCTAGAATGATTTTATCTTTCTAAATTGAGAAAGAACAAAACATTGGCAGAAGCTTGAACAGCAGTTGGCTTAGAGAGGAACTAGAGAGGCTGACACTGATGTAATCTTGGGGGAGAAAAGTTGAGTTTTCTACAAACAGTTTCAATTTTTTTTCTTCAAAAACAAAATCAGATTTGGGTTATGATGGAGCTGCTAAGTGCAGTTGTAGTCAATAAAAATTGCACCACTTATTTACAGAAATCCACTCGAGGGGCGTTTTGAGGGATTAACAAAACACCTTTTTGTGGAAGAAGTAAAGTGTTGTGCACTCAACTAGTTGATTGCCAATGTTTTGAACACTGGCAGCAAAGCTATCCTATAATAACTTTTGCTTGATGCATTAATTAATTAACCCTTAACCTTCTCTTTCCCTTTTCAACCCTTTTTTTCCTTTTCCCCTTCACCATATTCCCACATACGTAAACAATAAAAAAAAACACCAAAAAAAACCACCAAAACCAAACCAAACCAAAAACAAACAACCCCCAAACCAATACAAAAGCGGGAAATGCATGTGTGGCCATGCCTCACAAAATAGGTCGGATAATTGAAGGGAGCCCCGCAGACCGCTGTGGAAAGCTGAAAGTAGGGGACCGGATCTTGGCCGTCAATGGGTGCTCCATCACCAACAAGTCGCATTCAGACATCGTCAACCTCATTAAGGAAGCGGGAAACACCGTCACCCTGCGCATCATTCCAGGAGATGGTAAAGTATCTGTTTCCTGCTCTCTTACCTCACCCCTCTGCTTGGTTCTGTTCCCCGGGCTTTTTTTCTGTCACTCGGAGCTGCGAAGGCATGGAGGACTCTGATTTCTGCTCCCGCTTTGGGGGTTAGCAGTGAGGGACATTGTGAGTCTCCCACAGCTTTATTTTTTTTCTTCTTTTTTTTTGGTTTTTAACAGGGAGGTGCTGATTCAGCATTAAAAAAAAAAGAATATTACATTCTGTGTATCTGCTTAAAATGATCTTCCATAAATTTGATGGATCCCTCAATACACTTTGGTTTGATTCTTAGCTTAATAATGCAGCTTCAGAATGTTTGGGAATCACTTGTTAGCGTGTGGGATTCCTGAAGCTTTGTATGGACACAATCAGGCTGTAGAGTAAAGAGATCACAGAAAGAGATAAACACTTTGACATGTTTTAAGCTGTTTTAAAAGCAGATTTGCCTTTATTCTGGGTAAGTTGCTTTGGGAGCAAGCTCAGTACATTTTTAAATGAGTGCTTAAATTGTGATGGTTCTGAAGCTGCATTATAAGAGCTACCCTAGACAGGATCTCACTGTTTTAGATGAGAGAGAATGGGCAGGTTCCCTAATAATACGTTGACACTTGATGCTGATCTCAGGTCACTGAAGTATTTAATAAAAATAAGGATCTGTGTTATATATCAGTTCCATTAAATTAATCCCTAGCTTGATCCCCAGATAGGAACTGATCAGAAGCCTGGTAAAGTATCTGCAACAGAACTAAAATTGCTGTGGTTCTAAATTCTAAGTATTTTCTTTGTTTACTGTGCTTCTCTGCCATGAATGGGTTCAAAGTGAGAGCTTGTTGGGCAGAAACCTTTCCACATTGCTCCCCACAGGCCAGGGTGAGAAATGATCTGGTTATAAATTATTTCTGTTTAGGGTGATCTCTTTTGCACAAAAGCTTTATTTTCCTACTGCCTAGTGGATACCAGGTCAAATGGTATATAATCCTCTGCTGCTTGGAGCAAATAGGGTGTTCATGAATAATAAAATGGCTGTGAATCAAACTAACATCTGAGCTGGCCTGTGCATGCCTGTTTTGGAAAATAAACTGAGAGAAGAATTGTTCATTACCTGTATTTCAGTATCTGATAAAAAGGAAGGTGAATCTTTAAATAAATAAAGGGCTTATCTTCTAAAAAGGCAAAACCATCTGAGAAATAAGCAACTTCTGAATGATTTAAAAAAATGCTGAGCCAGTCTTGCTCATGCAATTATATGTCCCAAATATCATGTAAATTGCTTAGGTTAGGGAAACATGTACCTCTGATGGGCATCACGTATTGCTGGAGAAGAGGGAAAACTGTTCTTTAGGGAAGGAATCAACTCTGCTTTCATAGCAATTCAGGCTTTAAGTCTTTTTATTTACTGTCACTTTATAATTCCGAGTCAGATTGCCGACTTTGCACAGCATTACCTGCATTTATTTTCCAAAAGACAGTAAGACCCAACACTCTCAAAATCCTTGATGTGTTTGCTCTAAAACCCCCTGAGATACAAAAAATTGGTCTTAGCATTGTTTTATTTTTGATGTCTCTGTAAGCTTTTCTTGATTTGTTGTTTTCTTTTGTTTCTTGTTGAGTGCTTTCTTGGCAAATATAAATGGTCTGTGTGCTTCAAGGAGGGGGGAGCATAAATCAGAAGCCACTCATCAGATAAACATGAAACTGAGGTGCATCACAAAACTCACAATAAACTCACACTGCTAATCTCTTCTAACATTATTAAAAACACCAAGAGTTCTTGCTTTGCAATAAGTCTTGCACAAATTAATTGCAACAGATGACTGCAGGATTGTATTTGCAGTGAAATGATGATGCTTTACCACTCTTCCAGCAGATTCAAGGATACAGAATGTTGGAACAGGACAAGCTTAGATTAGGCATGTTAGTGGTGACTGGGAGTTTTAGGGCAGAACAGGGCAAGGAATCAATGAAATATGTAGGGTTTAGAGCACTCAATTATAACTGTACTAAAGATAATTTTTGCTATATTCTGTTCCAGTTTTGCATGGTGGCTGGCATGCATCCTGAAGCAGTGTCTAAAACACTGGTAAAATTATGCACAACTCCTGACTCATGGGACAGGGTGGGCTAAAGATAGATGCAGTACAGTGGTGTGAAGATACATCTGTACCAAAGATGTGTTGTTGTTCTGCTTGGTATTATTAGTGTGACCTACTAAAGGGTAGGAATCTTGCATTCTCTTTGAAGCCCATCTTCATCTGATCTCCAAATATTTGTGAAGGATTTCAGAGGCTTTTGTTCTGGATGAATATAGAACACTTTACCATGTTTTGGGGGCTTTCTTATGTAGGAGACAGATTTTAACATCAAGGTGTCTCTACAAAATAAACAGAATTATTTCTTAAACCCCAACAGTGTAATTACACGTAGGGAGATCTCCTTCTTACACAAGCCAGCTGTCAGTGGCACATCATCACAAGGGTGTGGTTTGGTCATGCCTACACTGAGAGGTGCAGGCAGACCCAGGAGCCCCTCTTGCTCTCTGAGCCACTGGACACAAGCCAGCTCTGGTCTGGAAGATGTTTCAGCTCCATATGCTGAGGGTTTTTGGGCATGTTAACTTGAACACAGCACTGCAGGCAAAGGAGCTGTGTTCTTGTTGCACCCATCTGTTTAAATGGTTCTTCTTTTTCTCTGTCCGTTTTCCTGAATTTCCCTTGACATGCAAGTAGCTATAGAAAGGAAAAAGTTTCCTCTTATCTAGACTTCTCCAGAATTAATATAAATCCATGAAGTAAATTAAATGCCCAGGACCAAGTAAGCCTATGACCACCACATCTTAATTCAGGTAAAAAGCCTCCCGTGGCTGCAGTTTTGTATTATAGCTGGACTCTGTTTAATAATGGCAGATTTCTCCATAGCCAGTAAAATGAATTAATGGATGCCTGTAGCTTGAGAGGCAAACAGGGGTAGGGTAGAAGGCCTTGTAATTTCATGCTGGAGACCCAGATGTTTCCATCCAGTTTTTGTCACAGTTGTCTTAGTGTCTGTGTATTCAGTTTAGATTTTGGTCTTGAAAGGTGGATCATGGTCAGTATTTTGTAGTTATTTGCAATCTGTGGTTCTCTCCTGGTTACAGTGGGGGTAGACACAAAGAGGAGGTCTGCAAAGTGAGCAGGTGCCTGCCACTGCAGTGGCTTTATCTGGGAGTGCCATGTCTGGGAGGGTTTCTGCTGACTCTGCCCATCATTCTCCAAGTGCAGCCAACATAACTTGTTGAACATTCTGTGTGGTTAAGCACCATGAAAGGTACCATGGACTACCACCAAGACTTCCTCTGAAGTCAAACTCCCACAGGAGGGGAAGGGTGTTTTCAGAAACTGCTGGCTTCTGGAGCAGCTCAGCATTTGAAACTCTTCAGTACTAATATCAGTTCAGGGTTGGTACAATACATAGTTCTGGAAAATATGTTGAGTTCAATGTGGAAGAGTTCCGGGTCTGTGTTGCTAATATTCAGCTAATGGCATTGACATGACCTTCATTTTAGGAACAATTTTAAGTGAGTTTGGGGTTAACTCTGGTCCTACTGAAGTCTGTGATGCAGTTCCAGAATGACAAGGGGAGTATTCTGCTGTGCCATACTGTGAGGGATATCTACACAGTCACTTTTCAGTTGCTCCCATCTCAGCTGTGGGAAGCAGGAGACAGGACCTCTCCTTGGAGCCCCTCCTTCCATGCCTAAAGAAATCTGCAATTTGCACAGGCTGATGCTGGGCTGAGGGCCCTTTACCATGGCAGAAATCAAGCTTAGAAGTTGCTCCTGGTCCCTGTATTCTCTCCGTGCACCCTTTTGTAAGTGCTACCCAGAGTTATTGATGCGTTTGGTACAGATGGCTCCACATTCCTGCTTTCAGTGCTAAGGCAGCAGTGGGTTGTATTTCAAAGAAGGATTTCAGTAAGTTTGGGTTTTAGCCCCCTTCAATATCATCTTGTGAGGTATTGGATAAGAGCCACATCTCAATTCTACTGGAGATTGCAGTTTCTGATGGAGTTTCTGACTGATAGACTTATAATCCCTGGGATAGTTATAGCCACAATTAAATTTATCCACCCAACCTACAATATTTAGAGACTTAATTGATGGCATTCATGTGTTTAGACAATAGACAAAATATTGTTCAATCCTTTATCTACAAGTGAGTCTTCATGAATGTGTCTAATGGTCAGGGGGTTTTCCAATCCAGATTTCCTAATTTAATTTTCTTTTCATTTTCCAGTTGAGTGTGCAGTTTCATATACATACCTAGTATATTAATTTGGGGAATTAAGAAACTTTATCCCATCTCCAGTTCTATAAAAACAATGTAATGATGCTTTTGAGTGAAATGCTTTTGCAAAACTCTTTTTTTCTTTCAGTGAATAGCCGGTGGTCTTTCCTCATAATAAAAACAAAATCTATTTTGCAGAATCCTCCAATGCTACTTTATTGACCAATGCAGAAAAAATTGCTACAATCACAACCACACATACTCCTCAGCAAATACCACAGGAGACCAGGTCAGATTGTTTTCCTTGAGGAGAGCATCTTGACATGCTCTCTCTTTGGTTACTTCTTAATCAATTTCACATCCCATGAGCTGTATTTTTCCTCTCTCCCTCTCATTCATTACAGCAGGAACAACACCAAACCAAAGCAGGAATCCCAGTTTGATTTCAAACCACCCCAAGCAGCACAGGTAAGGAGTACCTCTCTAATTGTTTTGCTTACCACAGACTGTTGTTTCCATTCTGCTTGAGGGCTGTGTTTAAGTATTTCCCTTGAAAATTCCTACTGAGAAGCTGCTCTCCCTCAGTCTGCTGAAAAGAAAGAGGAATTTGCTGATTAGTTTCTTAATATGTGTTGCTGTTGTTTCAGCTGAGAAACATTTCCAACACATTCTCATCAAGACTTTGAGGGAGTGAAAATAAAGAAAAAAAAAAGCTGACGTTTTTAGGGCAGTAATAATTTATGTGTTTGTTTATTGAATTGTCTATTTTGAGGGGCCTCTCCAGAAGGTATTGTTGTGTGCAAATTATAAATTCAGAGAATAAAAAAGAGAAGAACTTAATAAGGGGCGATAGCTGGAGTGTTCCAGCTTGCACAGACGGCATCTTATTAGAGAGATTATCTGTCTCACTGTTAACTTTCCTTGCCACTGGCCATCCCAGAAGTAACATCTTCCATTAGGGACTTCAAAACATAGCATTTGAGAAAATAGCATTTGAGAAAAACAATGTAATAGCATTTGAGAAAAACAATGCAAAGGCTTCTGAGCTTCTTGCAAAGGAATAAATGATGTGGTAACAACACGAAAAGCCAGGACCATGGCGCAGGGTCACCCCAGGTGCCATCAGACACTGCACTAAGGCTGGCACTGGAAGGGAGGTTGTCCTTGCCTTCCCTGGTTGGGAGAATCTTTAACCACCTTCCCAAAATGTCCCCTCTGGCCCTGGGCACGGGAGGTGCTGTTAACAGGGGTGCCCAAAAATGCACCATGGGACGTGGCCAAGCCCACTCATTCCAACAGCCCTTTACCAACCACCAGAACTCCAAATGGCAGAGTGGTGTCTGAGGAAGCAGCAAATCCTGGTCTGTGTGTGAAAATTCAACTGATTTTCCATTTTTAATTATTACTAACATAACATTGGCTGAATAATTCCAACATGATAACAGAACAGTATTTGACTTTCTGTTCAACTGAGCATTTGTTGTCTTCTCTCCAGCAGGACCAAGACTTTTACACTGTTGAGCTGGAAAGAGGAGCCAAAGGGTTTGGCTTCAGCCTGCGAGGTGGCCGGGAGTACAACATGGACCTGTACGTGCTGCGGCTCGCTGAGGATGGGCCCGCTGAGAGATGTGGGAAAATGAGGGTAGGCACAAACTGGCTTCAAAACCACCTTTCTTTTCCTGCCTCTCCCTTCTGCTGTGCCAGCTGAAAGGGAAATTAAATGTGAACTGAAAGTGGTTCCTGTTTAATTCTGCTGATGGTATGTGTTGCTCTTGGTACACAGTCCATAGCAGTGTGTGTTCAGTGGAAGACTTCATCCCCTTCTTCTAGCACTGCTTCCCAAACTCTAGTGCATGATCTGTTGTTTAGAGCCTAAGGGGCATACATATAGCAGTGAAAATGGAACAGCCACAGTCTTTGCCTGCTAGTGAACACAGAGGGGACAGAACACGTCTATGGCCCATGGCTTACAAAATTATAATGTAGGTTCTGATTAACATTAATTGTTAACTTCACATATCAGCTAAATGACAAACATTATAACAAGGGCATATGTTATAAAATGCCTACTGTAAAAATAATTTGACAGGTTTTATGTACTCCTTGAACCTCTGTTAGAGAATGAATTATAACTTTCCCACATACAGTTTTGTCTCCAGATATGTCATGTGAAGGGCATTTTCAAAATTCTTGTCCTAGGGGTAGATCTATGGGTCCAGAATTTTTGCTGGTGAAAATATGATGCAAAAGCAGTGCTGCCCTGCGAAAGTCAATGCTTTGACAAGCTCTTCCAGGCCCTGTTTTCTTCTCCTGATAAATGATTATATTTACAGAATCAGCTTTGCTGATTCATAGTAGGTATCTATATCCAAGTTAGAAACCGATCTGAAAAAGCTCTGTGAACATCCGGGTTGGAGCAGACTGTGAAACAAGCAACCACTTTGACTGAAAACTTTACAAATAATCAAAATTAAATAAAATACCACCAGTTCTAACACTGCACTTACCGTTGAGCAATACAGTAATTGCAATGTGATTTTGCAGAGCAGCAGTGAAATACTTTGATACCTCAAGCTTTCTCCATTATCTTCATGTCTCCCACACTGGGCACTGTGGATGGTCACTGGATAGAGTTGGGCATGTTTAGCTTCACCTGGTGCATAGTTGTTCCAGCTTTGCTATGGTCACTGTCTTGTGGTGTGCTGGTAGGGACCTTCGTGGGGACTTGTTTCTAATCATAGTCTCTTTATTACATTGGCAGATTGGTGATGAAATCTTAGAGATCAATGGAGAAACTACCAAGAACATGAAGCACGCCCGGGCCATCGAACTGATTAAAAATGGTGGCCGCAAGGTCCGCCTGTTTCTGAAACGTGGAGATGGCTCTGTCCCAGAATATGGTGGGTCAAACTATGAAAACATTCCTTTCTTCCCTGGCATCACTCCATGAATATTTGTCTCAAGATCTGAAGCGGGAATTCTTTTTTATTTTCCTTTCTCACCAGTGTCTTACCAACCTTTGCAACATATAATTGCCTCACTTGTGCTGAATTTTCTACACATTTCATCCTTTGCTTGCTTCCATGGACTTGGGGCACAGTGTAAGGCAAGATCATCATAGCAGTATTTTTTGGTGATCAGAGAGGAAAGCAAAACAAAACAAAACAAACCTTATTGTCTTGTCCAGCCAAAAAAGGAATGTCATTGAACTGTGCCAAACTGTTTCTCAGCGGCTGAATAGTTGCTTCACATAGGTCTCTTCTTCTAAACAATGCAAAAACTGGGATCCTGAGTTGCTATTCTGAAGCAGTGATTTTTTTTTTTGTTAGGTTTTTCTCTTAGTTCCTCTCTGTATCCATAGACATGGATGCCAAGATGGCTTATGAGATTTTTGCCTTTCCTTAACATTTATGTAAATATTTATAAAAAAGTTATTTGAAAAAAAGAAGGGAAAAAAAGCTTTACTGCAAAAATATATTGATTTGGCCTCCTGAGCCCTTTTCTGCCCCCTTAAACAGTCTGCTGGTTTCAACTAGTTAATTTGTAAGGTCTGAAAAGGTGAGGAGGTTATGAGAAGGTGCTCTCGTGTCTGTCTTGGGGGAAACAGTCAGTCCTCGTTTCTTGCTAAGAATTGCATTAGATTTCCTTTTCTTCCCCTGGAGGTTGGATTGCTGGGTGGCTTAACTTAGCACACTATTTAATATTATAATTATGTCTTATTTATTTGAGATAATTGTCAAATATTGTGCCCTCGATGGAGGGCTACTCCCAACCAAAGGTCTTTGAGGTTTCTATAGAAACTGATGATTGAAGGGTTGTCCTTTATACTTTCCTCCCCGTATTTGGGTTATTTCTGTGTCAGTAAGTTCTGTGTTTATCATTCTCTCCATGCCCTAACACCAGAAACAAAACCCTTCTGCACAATTTATAAATTAGATTTTCTTTTCATTTACTGTACTATGTTTGAGAGTTTCTGCTCAGTCTGCTTATTATTTAACTTAAAATGACCAATTCAGAGTATAACAAACAAACAATTGAAGTGTTTAACGATATGGAAGGGAAGTTGTGGGTTTACACTTCTGTAATATAAATAGCACACCAGAAGGTTCAATGATGGCACTGAAATTCTGTAATGTTCTTTCTACTTTTGTCTTTTCCTATACTCCTTTGGATGTACAGTACTGTATCATATGCTAGACTGCATAAATACCCTGTAAATTAAGTGCTTCACTTCTCAAAGCATATGTCTGTTGCACTGAGGATGGAAATCCATCACCAATTTTCTTTTGGCTGATGCTAACCACTAAACGTTCGTTCTCCAAGCAAGGATTTAATATACAGGGGTTGCACTACTGTAAAGAATATCCTTGTAACATTTGGGACTCCTTTCTCTCTTTGTTCTGTTCGCTGCAGTCGCAAATGGTTCCTCTAATAATGTTAAGTTCCAATATTTTTCTGACTTGATTGGAACGTGCTTCTCTATGAGGCTGTATATTTTTGTAATGAGTTTTGTACTTATTTTTAATGTTGTGGTCTCTGGTGGACTTTATTTTTCGTTGTTGTTTGATTGTTAATGTTTTTTCTATGACATTCTGTGTCGCTGTTCCAGCTGTCTTTTAGAATGGATGCTCTCGTTGTCTGGGTTATTGAATCACCTCTTAGATGTCTCTTTATGTCACAATAATAACAACTGCTGTCTTTGCAGCCTTATATTTGGGTGAAGCCTAGACAATCTGACTGGAAAAATAAACTTTCTTTATTCTAAGATAAAATATGAAGATTTTTCTTTCTTTCATCTTTATTATAGGGAATCTAAATTTTCTACTTTTCTCTTTCTCTTTCTCTTACTTTTCTTGGTGCTGGGCTCTTCCTTCCTCAGCGATGATACCTCCTAATATCGCTGCATGTATGAGAAATGACAAGCTCGGGGAGTCTTGCTTCTACCTTATGGGCCATAATCAAACTACGGTTTGTAGCTAAAATCAATATTAGGTGTTTTTGTGCTGTGGCCTAATTCCCTCACATTGCTTTTCTGCTTCGCTATATTCTATATGTACAGCAATTCATCCCGAACACCCTGCGTCCCCCAAATTGTAAGTACGCACACCACAGGACATGTTTGAACCTTGCTTGTACCTTGTGTGATAGGCAGGTTGCCACAAGCCACGTGCTTACAGCCACAGAAAAGCAGCGTGGTCCCATCCCCAGCTGTGGCCTGAAAGTGCTAAAATAGAGCAAAACTGCCCCCACGAGAGTTGCAACATGGGTTTCACTTGGAATTCACAAAAATCACAGCCCATGCACACACCAACCCTCCCAAGCTCAGGAGTGGAAATGCCATCAAATGGGAGACACTTGGCATGATGGCAGGAGGAATGTAGAGTGTTTGGCTTGGTGGGAGGGAAGGCAAAAAGGAGAAAAAGAGGGAAAAAAATAACCTGCCCCCACAAGTGTTTGTGAGGGTTTTCAGTCATTGCTATCAGGGCATTCCACCTCAAGGTGGATGTTGGGGTGTGAGTGTAAGGAAGTGGCTAATGCCAGCCAAGCTGCCACAAAGGAGTTTCTTTAAAAAAGAAAACAATAAGCAAATAAAAGCAGCACTTGCATTAAGGCAGCGCAGCTACTTTAATGTTTTTCATGTTTGTAATGAATCATTCATAAACATCCGTTACAAATGATGGGAGTAATTGTAGCTTAGCTGCAGCACAGGGCTGGGGTTTAGTTTGGATGTTCTTTTTCTACTTCTGCTTTGCAGTTTGTCTTGCAGAGGCAGCTCAGCTGTATTTTACCTCAAATAATACATGTGAAAAAAATGAACTCGAGATTAGATTTGAATCAAAGCCATCCTACATATTACAATATCTTTCCATTGCTTTGATATGAAAAAATCATAACTACTGTCATCGTTGTTTGAATCATTGTGGCAAAACCAAAATCTACCCAAGGACTTTACATAACATGGTAGAACTAAGTGAGATTAAGCTATGCCTTAAATGAAATGGAAATGGCATGATTAGAGTCTAATTCTCACTCCTTCAAAATGTTATTTTACAAGGTGAAAACTTAATAATCAATTCTATTTTCTGTACATTTTCTGCTATTTGAACCGAGGCCTCCCACACCTGGAAGGCAGTTCTTTATAATGTCTTAAAAGACACAAATTGTTTCCTAAAGACCCTCTTTATTGGAAGCTATTAAAAAAAAGCAGCCAACAACCTGAACTGCAATGGGGTTTTTTTCCTCTGGAAAGAATGTAGTGTAACTGAAACATTATGAATTGGGCTTGGGGAAAAATCTAAAGTGCCCCATGCCCAGAAGAGCATAAAGATGAGATCAGCTTGGACCAAAACATGGCTAACGATCAGAGCAGCACCAGTACTAACCTATAACTCTCGTTGTTCACAGTTAAATTAACAAAAGCTTCGGTTAGCCTTCGCTGACTGCTTTAACAGTTGTTTGTTTTTGTCACTAATGAAGTCTGAAGAGTGCTAAGTGGTGTCGCAGCACCACGGAAGGCATCAATACCAAACCCTTTGCTGTTATTTTCTTTCAGACCCCAGCAGTGACAGGAACAGTCCCGCCACAGGTTCACAAAATGTATCGGAAATGAAACCCGCGCCATCCGACCGACGGCAGCACCCATCATCGGAGTCCAGTTATCCACCAGACCTTCACAAATCATCACAACATGGGGACAAGCGGACTTACGTTAGAGACCTAAAAGGCAGCAGAGAGTTTAGCAGACATCCCAATGAACACCACACTTGGAATGGGACTTCTAAAACCAACGACCACGTGCCAGGCAGGAAGATGGAGAGGTCGCCGGAGAGGAGGCACCAAAGGCAGCCAGAGAGGGCGGTGGTGAACGGGCAGAAGAGGAGGTCTCCCGAGAAGCGCAGGGAAGGCACGAGGAGTGCTGACAACACTCTGGAGAGGCGGGAGCGACTGGAGAGGAGGAGAGACCTCTCTCCTGAGAGGCGCAGGGAGCGGTCACCCGGCCGCCGGCGGCGGTCACTGGAGAGACTCACGGAGCCCAGGAGGTCTCCTGAGAGGAGAAGAGAGAACTCCCTGGACCGACGGGCCAAGTCGTCCGACCGGCGCAGGGAGAGGTCACCCGACAGGCGGCTCAGGGAGGAACGAGGCAGCCACCGGGAGAGGGAAGACCCCGGCTGGAAGCACGAGGCGAGCCGCAGGCACCCGACCGAGCAGCGCAGGCGGCCCTACAAGGAGTGCAGCACCGACCTCAGCATCTGAGGGGCTCCCCAGGGTCTCTGCTGCCTTCCCCACACCGAGGGAGCAGAGGAGAGAGTGAAACCACCTGGCTTTCGCAGGCGACGAGACATCCCCGCCACCTGCTGATCCTACAAACCATTTATGCAGATGAAAAATCTTATAACAAAAAAAAAAAGCATTGTGCCTGATGTATAATATTAAAGAAAGTATTTTTCAGTGTATTTTTTTTTTTAATTACTTGCCAAATGTTGGTCCTAAAGGATTATAAAATTTTGTTTCTACATTCTTTGTAGATTTCTTAAAAATTATTCCTTTATTGGGCTACTTTCCCCCCTCCCCAATATAGTAAGTGGGGGTAGCCAGTAATATAATATAGGCAAAGGATTTTATGACCAAGTTTGAATAATTTGATCCAGACTGTTCTCTAGTGACTCACTGCTACACTGTATGTAGAAAATTTTTTAAGGGTTGGGGGTGGGGAAGGAAGAAAATTGTTCATCTCAGTAGGAATGGAGCGCTCCTGCTGAAGGAATTAAAAAGGAAAGAGACAAATGTTCCTAAAATTGCAAGAACTGTTTGAAGAGACTACTGTTTCAATGAAGGATATTTATAATAATAATAAATAATTAAAAAAATAAATAAAAAAAAGCAACCAAACCCACACAGCACAAGACAATTTACAATAAGTAATTTGTAGTTTGTTCCATGAACAGTTTATACTTTCAGGCCCCCTGGACAGGACATGCAGAGGCAGAAGGACTGGTCACCACCATGCCTGTGTCACATGCTAACGTGGACTGTTGAGCTCTCATTAGCCTCAGCAACATGTAACGATGATATGTCATTAAGGCAGCAGCCCTGCTCATCTCCCAGCTGTAAATGGACAGCAACCCCAGCATGCATGGTATTGTGTTATCTGCTTGGAAGCAAGGGGAGGGATTGGGATTCTGGGACAAGGCACAATGTGGTGGGAGCACCGTCCCCTTGCTCGGAGTAGGTGTATTCCTTCTGCTCAGGCAAACCCAGTGGGCTTTTATTTTGCCAAATTCCAAAAGGTCTCAATTCTTCTTGCTCTGTATTTAAAGGGTTGGTTTTCTGTTGTTTTACTGGATCATCCTTACTGAGACAAAAGGAGTGCACTTGCTGGGGAGGGAAAAAAAAAGTAAAAAAAAAAGTCTCAAAGGAAAATCACAGGCTAAAAGAGGCAATGAATGGGACAACCTGGTTGTAGAAGCCTATCCATACCTGGTTATGTGCTGTAAATTTGAGTCTAAGAACAGCAGCAAAAGAGAAACCTGCAAGTTTCTAAGTTGTATTTTTAAATTTGCAAGCTGTGTGGTAAGTCTGCTGTAGCATTGGTCTAAGTTTAATGGATTACTGCCTAGCTGAGCCAAAATGTTTGCCGTTACTGTTGGACCACTAAAGTAAACTGCTGCTTTTTCCAGTGCATTGGTGTGTACATGTATACTGACTCACATCCTCCATATGAACACAAAACCATTGCAAGTCTATCACTGTTGTTGCCATGGTACTGTAAAAAAAAAAAAACAAGAAAGAAGATGGCCAATCATTGTGTGTACAGTTGAAATTGTAATTAATAGAGCCTGTTGGAAAAAAACAAAACAAAACTGTTGCCTTTTTCTTGTATAAAAGAGGATTTATGACAAAATTTAGGTGTGAGGAATGTGATTAAGTGTTTATATTTCTAAAAATGGAAAAAAATTGATTCAGGGGATATATTTTAATGTAAACTGAATCAGGTATGTAAAGCTGTTTTAAAATGGGAGACTGTATCAGTAATTCTAAAGCTTTTGTTGGTTTGAATATCATTTCTTTCTTCATGGTGGGCCTGCTTATGTATTATTAAGCACTTGTATGCAGTCTATATTCTCCAGTCATCATTTCTTGCAACATGCTATAGGCAAAATGCTCTTTTCTGTGTTGATGAAAAGCAGTATGTGGGCCAATCTTTTTTATAAAACACTATGCATATATAAATACTACATTGTTCATAGCTTTATTTGACTTAATTGGGTTTATACATAACACTAGGATGAGTAGATGTGGACTAGTAAGAGCTTCTTTCCTTGGAACAGACACTATGTATATGATGTAGCAACAAAGAAGGAGAAAGTCTGTGAATGCTATTTTTATTATCAAATAAAGTTTTCCATACAAAGCATGCATGCGAGTGTAGTGATAAGATAAAGGAAGAACCACACCTTAATGTTACTTATTCATCCCTGCCTAAATTAATAAACCTGCAGGTTATGGTCACCAAGGGCCATCTATTAAATATGTATTAATCATCCATTAAATATGTATTATCATTTGACAAGCCTTAAAGCAAAGTTCCCCAGACTTCCAGGATAAAATTTCCTCCCCTAAAATAGTCAGAAACTAAAGGTTTAGGTGAAGCAGGGTCTGTAATTGTGTCTGAGGTTTGTGTCATTGATTCTTCATAACAGATAAGCATGTGTGACCATAGAAAATCAAGGCAGCAACTGCTCAGTTGCTGTTGTGGAGGTTGTTGGTGCCATATCTATATGTATGTATGATGTAGGTGTGTGTATACATATACATATACATACACACACATACATATGTGTGTGTGTATATATATATATATATATACACATCACCAAGGTTGTATGTCTCCCATCTCTTAGTTCTTAAAATGTAGAAAGACTTGTAGGGTTGAAAAATGGTTCTATTACATAGATTTTGAAAACAGTTTTTAAATCTTGCATAGTTTAACAGGCTCCACTCATCTGTTTACCTGGAACTTCTGGCAACCTGCTGGGAGTCCTGGTAGCTAGAGAGTTGATGGTGAAGGATTTGTATTTCCAATCACAGCATCCTCAAAGGGATTTGTCTACTGCAGCCTGAGTCACTGAGAAAGTGTTTGGTTATTTTAAATTTTAATCTCTTAGGATGATCAATGCCTTTTTACTCTGAAACCATTTTGTGGTGGTATACATTGGTTATGCATTTGTACCTTCTGTTGTTGCTACTGGGTTTTTTTCTCCTTTTTCATGTTATAATTTAAATGATCTTGCAGAGCTGAGTAGGTGAGTCTCAAGCTTTTGAAGTGTTGAGTCTCAGCTAAAGATATTACATAGATAATACCAAAATTACAGAAGCATTGAATTTAAAAAAAACACTGCAAGTTGAAAAAAAAAATCAAAATGCCTTGTAAGTGGTGGCATCCTTTCTACTGCTTCCAAACCCCCTGAGAACTGGAGCCCTGCTCTGCAGCATGAGCATTGCAGCTCCATGGTCTGTGGTGCAGCCTTAGTCACTTTAATTAATTCCAGCCTTACTTTTGACCATAAAATATTTTACAAAATTTCTAAAAATGAAAAGAACCCCTTTTTAGATTGTAACTTGGCTCCTGCTTTGTCAAACAGCATCCTACAACTGTGAAGCTGCCAGGAAGATGAATTAGAGTCTGTTTCTTATGAAGAACTGGGAAGTTTCTAATGTGGTACATTAAAAAGCTCTGCAAATTGATATTGTTAGGGTTTGGGTTTGTTTTGGGGTTGAGTTTCACACCCTTTTTTAGCAGTCAGACATGATCAAATTCCTGTGCCATCAGTATGCTCAGTCCTGTCATTTGCATTCATTAATTCCTAATTGTGAAAGTTTTGACTGCAGAGGGATTGTTCAGCCAACATGGAGAATTCTGTGGGGTTTGATCTCTTTAGTTAGTCTTGCACATAACTGCTGGGTTAACTGAGCTGCATTTGCTGCCTTTATACACTTTTACTCAGTTCACTCCTTGAATATTCATCCCTTGGCATTGGAGCCAGTGTTTTATTTAATAATGATCTTGTGTTAAACCATCTGCTGTAATATGCTTGTTTTATCACTGGAGTAGTAATTATAGATACTGTTCTCCTCCTCACTTTGATACCTTTTGTTACAACAGGCTTTCAGCTCTGTCTCTTGGCTGACTGTTCTGCTGAAGAACATTATAAATGGCTCATAATATGTTCAGTTTTTTTGGCTCTCATAAATAGTACCAGGAAAAGATGTCATTTATGACTCACTGCTGCCATCTGTAAATGTGTGCCTGTTAGGCCTTTGGGATTGTATTTTCTTAAGATTTATTTCTAAAAAAGGAAGAGTGGAAACTAAAAAAAGTATCCCCATTTACTTAGTGGTTGCTGAAAATCGCGTGAGTCTGAGATAATGCCAGTTTCTGTTTTGGATGTGATGCTAATCCATCAGCATTCCTTCCTGGTATATGATGAAGAAGCAGTAGAATGTCACCCAAATGGAAGTGTTGGGGTTTCAGGACAGAGAGATGTATAAAATATGTGGTGCCACAAGAATTGCTGCTTAATGAATGTAGGAATTCAGTGGTTGGTACTGACCATGATTGGATAGTCTTGACACACACATATGAGCTTCAATTCAAAGTTGGGGTTTTTTTCCAGAATTTAAGGCATACTGTTCCTGTGTTAAATGCTCTATAAATAGCCCAAGCATATCCTACAAAATAGGGTGCAAATGCCACTTAAATCCAATGAGGTTTATGCATAAGTTCAGGCTCAGGCACTGTTTACCCCCTGTGTATTAGCAGAGTTTGGACTTTCATTTCTGGATCTAGAGGCACCAGGAGATGAGCTCTGGCAAGTCAGCAGAAAATAATGTGTGCCCTGGCCCTTCTGCATCAATGTCAGACTGGCCCATTCTGGTGATAATGTGAGCTGAGTGATGTGCTCTTCACTGGAACAGCAGAGATGAACGCCCACTCTCCATGTTGCTGACTGGACAGATGAGGAGGCTCTTATCCTCAGCAAATCTTCTCTGGCAGCATGTGCATTGCAAATCCTCCACTTCAAGGAACAGTCTGAGCCTCAAGATGCTGAAGTTGAAATGGGGGCGGTTTCACATCTCCTTGAGAAGTCTCATTAGCTTTAATTTTTGCAGCAAAGAGTTTCTTAAAAGAGGACTTCTGAGGAGGTTTTGCTGCAGCAGGGGAGGGAGGTCATACTCAAGCAAATCCAGATTGCTGGCATTGTGCCTCAGCCACGCTTCTTTTGGTCCATTCCTTAGCTGATGTGACTTTGGTGCTGACTAAAAAAGAGTCAGGCTTATTTGGAATGGGAATTCCACCTTGCTTATGTAGATTTTGTAGACCAGGCTTCACCTCTGCCCCAGTGTCGTCTATGACCACTCTTAAATTTCCTTTCTTTCATTTGCATTTGTAAGAAATTTCAGTCTTCAGATTTTCTGTCTGTCACTGGTGGTTCAAGTTCATGTGGCATCACCTCACATCTGCTGTGAGCTAAGGGCATATGTGTGCATATATTTGGATGTATGGCTAAGCTTATCTGCAGCAATTTGTTGAGTCAGGAAAACGGGATGGTGACTGTCCCTGCAAGCCTGGTGACTCCTGTTCATATGAATGAGATCTTGAATTAGCTGCCTTGCTTCTTTCTAAGGATAGTCAGAAATAGGAATGTCTGGAGGAGGAAGTTGGCTGAGGCTCATTCCATATGTGCTAAAGAAAATATTGATTGGATGTGGAAGCAACTTGGAGAGCTTCTTGAGGACTCGGGCTTTTGTTCCATATAAATGAGCAGGGGGTTTTTCTCATTGTTTCTCAGTAAGATTCTTCTGGATCCTGTTTTTCTTTCATGAGTCTCCAGTTTGCTTTGGGGACCCACAGGCAATTTTTTCCTCTCTGTTTGATCCAACAATTGTTGCCACGGCTTTGAAGTGTGGAGTCTGCTGGCAAAGCCTTTGCCTTTGTAACCTCTGAACTGCAGTTGTGTAACACAGGGCTGACTTCCAAGAACATGAGGCAGTTTCTCTGCTGTACACTACAGCAGACATGGTCAGCATGTCCTGCTCCTACTCTTCTGTGGAAACAGATCCTGACCACAGGCATGGAGAGCTGAGGAAAAGCCAAGAATCACCCTCTGAAGGTGCACCCAAGTACCATGTCCTACTGGTTTCCAGATGTGACATAAAAACTAAAAGAAGTCATTAAATTTTGGGGGCTGATTCACAGAACTTGAATTCATTATTCTGAGAAATGATTTACTGAATGGTTAGAAGATGTTTGAAGATTCCCGTGCACATTATTTGCATGGTAACAACAGTCAGAGAAAAAGAAAAGACCATAAAAATACTCATTGCATATGTTTTCTTGCTTCTTGTTGAGGATGCATCAGACATCCATTTTCCTTCTCCAGTCCTTCTCTAGTTGAAATGATAAGCTGATGAGACTGGTGTTTTTTAGACAAAATGCTGGGGATGTCAAAATGAAATCATTTTGTGGGAACCTCAGAGAAAAAGTCTAAACCAATTCTTCATTGGTCTCTGAAAAGTATTGTTTTATAGAAATGGTACTTCATGTCACTTAATATACATTTGCTAACCTGAAAAAGGTTTAATTCTTTATAAAAGAAACTACTGACTGTGGCTTCCTAATGTGCCTGACTCACATGGGCCCAGTTTGTTTTTTAAACTTCTCACCGATTACCTGGATTGAACGTTGACTGCCACTGGATTTCCTTGTGCGCTTGTGACAGCTTGGTCAGAAATCTTCAGCTTAATTGTGTGACAGCAATGGAAAAATATGAAAATATGCAACTACAAACAGCTCTGAAGTGCCTAAAGTGACAATACACGCAGTTTTGATGTTGGGAGCATGGCACAGGCCTGTGTGAGGGCCCATGTACCTGCTGGGTGCATCCCTGCCTGGTGCCTTCCAGCTGGAGCATCTGGGGCTTGGGGGCTGCTGGGCTGTGTTTATTCCAGCACTCAGTAGTTTGGGCTGGTGGGCACACAGCTGTGCTCTATTCCTGAGTACATCTTTGGGAACATCCCAGAGCCAGAAGGGAGTTTTCCTCCCAAAGGCCTCCAAATAAGGACTGGTTCCTTTTGCTGAGAGCAGTGATTGACATTGCCATCACCTATGACATTGCATCAACTCAAGTATTTTACCCTGATATTCTGCCTATCCTAGAGATTAATCTTGGTTTGTAGCTAATATTAATGATTGTAGCTTCTCTTAATGCATTGCTTCAGCATCTTGTGAAAATCCGCATCCCTCTGCTTACTAAGGATTTCATTCATCTGCCTGACTCTTCTTATTCCAATTATGACTTAATAAAGAGACTTCTAACACAACTTCATGACAGTTACAGATTACTAATCTTTTCTATGACTGATGTATTTTACAGCAATGAAGTTTCATGATTTTTTTTTGCATCAGAATTTCATCATAAAAAGGATGCACTCTAATTCATTGAGCCAAAAACAGATACATACTATCTTCAGGTTTAGGTGTACTTTACTCCCTGTTCATTGTGGAAAATGATCCATAAGAATAGCTGCTCAGAGGGAAAAATCAAATTGATTTCAAAGTGTTAAGTAATTAGACAAATAGACTTGTTTGCTTATTAGAAAGTGTCCATCTGCTTGTTTCCAGTTCTCTCCAAAATGAGGTTTGCTTTGCAGTATTTTGTTATCCTTTTTTTCTACTTCGTGTTACTCAGTTTGCCTTCCTACCTGAAATCTCCTATAACTGCTAAAGCCTGATGATTTACATCACTGTCTTGTTGTATCTCTTTTGATAAAGTGGCATAAAGTTGATTCCTTTACTTTCAGCATGCTCCTTTATTTCCAGCATGCACTTTGTCTTTATCAACTTCTACTGCAAAACAGAACAATTCATTCTTTCTCAGTCTCTGGTTCCTACAAGGACTTTTGCTAAAGGCAGGATGTTGTGAGGTTTTGGGCTTCATTTATCACAGCAGAATTGCATCAACAGTTTTGCAGCAAAATGGAGAAGATGGGTAAACAGTGAAAAGCTGAAGCAGCAGATTTCATACACCAGGCTATTAGCAAAAACTGATTTTCCAATTTTGCACAAAAACAGAGCAACTTTTGTTTGTGTGTAGCCCTGCCAAACCCACATTAACTGTATTTAATTTGATTGCTTGGAGTCCAGATGAAAATGCTTTTCAAATAATTAGTTGAGTGCAATCATGGAGATCCTGATTCTGAAAAATGCCTTGCTGAGGAAAGGATAGAGGCATGTGCCTGAGACTTGCAGAAGTCAAGGGACATAATCATTTAATTAAGAGCCTTCCTGAGCAAGGTCAGGAATGTTCATAGGAGTTAATGATCAGCATTCTCTCAACCTGTGCCAGAAACAACACTACTTTGTGGTCTACTGATTAATGGTTTTCTTGGCTTCCTGTCCTTGCCTTTTTTTCTTGAGCATCCTGACAAGGATCTCCATGTCTGGGACTTGTTTCACATGTGCTGCTATCAAGTGGCAGTGCCCCTCATGCAGCAAGAGCACATTCAAAACATGGTTGTGGCTTTGTGTCCCATTGCGGTCCTCTTGCTCCACAGGAAATTCCTCTCCAGGAAGCTTTCCTCACATTTCTCTGCTTGCTCTGCTTTGTGGTGCTCGTGTTCTCCAGAGCAGAAAATGGCACTGCACTGAGGACATCCATTCATCCGGGTGTGTTGGGTGAGAAGAGCATCTCTTCTCTCTCATGATCACTGGTAGCAAGTATTTAGAGGATTTCTTTCTTTGCCACAGGTTCTTATGTGTCCCTATGCCAGGCAATGCTCCCACTCCTACCATGGTGGAATTTCATAGCTCAGCCTCAGGTGTGTCAGACTCAGGGGACACATTAAACATCTTGGGTACCACCAGATCCTGGCAGAGGGGCTTCAGTACCATCTGAAGGACATAGGCCAGGATGCTGTGCTGCCCTTACCCTCACTAAAGCCCTCTGCACTGTCAGTGAACACAGTTTTATATTGAAATTAAGATGCTGAAAAACAGAAATACCCAGAACCGTGTGGGTGATTCAAATAAAATAGTGTTTACATAGCAAAGTAGTTACATACTACATAATGATCTAGAGTTAATAAAGAATCAAGAGAAGCTGAAGTTTGAGCATTTTCTATGGTGGAAGAGAACCAGCAATGCTAAGGGAAAGGCAGATGTTGAGACAAAAATAAAGCCAAGTGCACAAAAATCCATTTTCTTAAAAAAAACCAACACAACAACAAAAAAGGCCTGTCAGAATGATAGTCAGGCTAGCATTTAGTTCCTGATGACTAAGTTAAGAACAAAAAGACTGAGAAAAACAAGCAAAAAGGAAAAAGGTAAGCAATCTAAAGGAGGTCTCCACTCAAAAAGGTTTTCCATTTCTTCTTTACATTTTGTCAAAATGTTAATCTTTGAAAAACCACATCTTCCTATAAGAATGTAAAAAAAAAAAAATACCCCAGTCATCCCACCCTTCAAACGTGACCGTGTTTTTTCTCTCTTGGTACTCCCATAAGAAGATCTGGCAGGGAGGTGTTCCAATGTAGTGTGAGTATTAAAGATAAAATAATACTGAGGGGATATGGGAAGCCTTGGACTGCTCTCCCCCACACACTCTCGTGCTCTTTCTTTGCATATTTAGCAGGGTTAAAACTAGGTCAGAGTCTCCCTGCCATGTGCTGGAGCTGTGGCTGTGACATTAGCCCAGGGCTGCCTCTGGCTGCTGTCAGTTTGCAGGGCTGGTGGAGTCAGCAGCCTGATCTTCCCCTTTCAGATCATGGCATAAATCACAGTCAGGCTGCAGAGGCAGTGGGGAGGGATGGAGGAAGCCTGGGCCAAGTGCTTGCAGATGCTTGAAGACCCAGCAGAACACTGATGGTGGAGCCATGGCCAGGAAGGAGCAGAGGGGTCTGTTGGAGGAACAATGTGCACCCTCAGGGCACGAGGCCTGGATTGCAGCAGGGCTCATGGCTTTGGAAAAGGGAGGTTTTAATGCAGCCAAAGGCTTTGTCATTGACATGGACAGGGTGGGGGACGTGTGGGCAGAGACACTTGGGCTGGGTTAAATGCAGCTCTGCCTGTCAAGCACCTCATCTGCCCTTGTTGAAGGGAAAGCAGAACAGATATTCTTCCCCATATAATACAAAGAGCACATCAGCATGCAGCTGCTTGCCATCATTTGGTGCCCTTTTTGCTTGAGCAAGAGCATTGCTGGCAAGGGGCTGAGCCCTGAGCCAAGTGTCAGCATCAGAGGGGATGGAATACTTTGTGCTGGAGGCAGCAGTGCCTCCAGAAAAGTTGGGCTCCAGCAGGCAGGGAAGGGCTCTTGCCACCAGTGGTGGAGGCAGCCCAGTTCCAGTGGAACCTGTGGGCCAGAGGGCCTCAGTGGAGGTTCTGAAGGCAGGAGAAGACAGTACCAGCCTGGCTGGGAGCAGTCCTCATCTCTTGTGCTGCTCCCCCATCTGGGATCATGTTGTCTCACTGGCCTAACTACCAGCATCCTCTCATAGAAAACTGCCCTGTGCCAGCATGTTGTGGCATTTATTCTTTGTAATTACTAATTACAGATTATTTTTTTTTTTTAGTACAGTAGAATTTAAAGGACAGACCAAAGTCCAGTGACTGCTGTTCCTTGGGTTTCCAAAATGAACCCAACTTTACAGGGAAATGTAAATCCTAATATGCTGTGACTGCAGCAAAATACTGCCCCTGACAAATAGATTTTTACAAATCTGGGTTAATACTGACAACGTGAGAGATTTCTTTCTGGTTTTTTTTATTATTCAGGAACAAAGTCAGTGGGAAGAGAGGCCATTTCCCAGTGTGTTCCTGAGAAACTCCCAAAAGAAAAGCTTGGAGGGCGCACAGATTTCAGGTCCCAGGATAGCAAGACTGTAGCCATTATTTGTTGGGATGTTCTGTTTCATTTTGCCCTTTTTCTAATGATTAATAAATTGAGATAAATTCAGAAGGGAGGGTAGCCACAGTATCTTACCCCAGACATGTCAGTCAGAAGGTTGGTGGGGAGGGATAAGCAGCACCTAAATGAGATTTCTGTATTGGCTGTCTGGAGAATTTCCTTCCCCACATTTGTTGTGTTAAGTAGTGCTCTCAAGGACCTAAAATTAAATGGGTGATAGGAATAAAACCCAGGGCAAAATGGTGGAATATCTAGAATATCCACCATGACAGTAGTAGGATGTGGGGAGAAGGAGGAGAAGGCAGGAAACATGAAAAGGGAGCAAACCATGTACCTCCCTTGGTTTTGGCAAAGTTGAGCAGCGAAATGAAGGCGGTAAATCAGGCAGTAGTGTTGTGTAAAGGATCCAAGATGCATCTGTCCTGCTTCACAGGCTGCAGGATCTATTATCCTTTGTGAGAGGCAGAATATTTCACTGGGAATATTTGAACCATTCTGGTTTTGTTGTAGAAATGGGCTCTCAAGCTTGGTATCCAGTCAGCCCCCAGGTAGAGCAGGGGCTGGCTCTGCAGAGTCCCCCTGGGTGACACACCCCATGCTGGGGAGAATTCACTGGCCCCAGCCCTGCAGCACACACCTTCCCTGGGGCAGTCAGGGCAGGCACCCACTGGGAGAACTGGTGGTGAAGCTGGGGCCAGGATCCAGCTGAGCAGGAGCTTTCAGAGACCTTCCAGCTGGGAGCTGAGCAATAGCTTCCAAAAACTGAGGATGCAAATCTCAGTGCCCTCCCAGCCAGCTGCAGTGTGTGGTGCAGCTCAGGACTAATGAGATTTTGGAGGAGAGGATTTTTTCTAGCAGAGCAGATGTATCTGGCAGCAGTAGATGTGACAGTCCTGGACAGATTCTCACTTAGAATGTGCTAGTTGTTGCCTCAGGAAACAGACACCTGCAGTTTGCTTTGTGTGCGTGCACACATGTAGGTGGTCCCCAGTTTCCCTCCAGGATTTCCTGCATGCTAAACATGGCCAAAGACTGTCAGGGTTTTTTCCATCACCAAACAAGTGGATCTAATGGGTTCCTTGAATCAAGATTTGAATGCATCAGATAACCTACCCTTATCTGAATGCAGTGTGTTGTGTTCTCCTGGCTCTTGGCAGCAGCTCAACCCTGGGGTGCCCTTCTCATCCCACCAGCCCCTTCTGATAAAGGCTGCTTGCCACATAAATCCACTGTGGCCTTGGGGTGAAGGAGGAGATGGCTTTTCCAACCTCTGGACTCCTTTGGCTGAGGGTGGTGTTCCTGCACCATTTGTGGCAGTTCAGCATTTGAAGAGGGTGTTTCAGGATGCGATTTGGCCATGGGAAGTAGGAGTCAAGTTGAGCAGGAGCTCTTTAGTCACTGGGCACAGAAGAAGGGAGGACAAAGGGGCTGCCAAAGCCCTGGTGAGTTCAGAGTGCAGCAAGGCCTTTGGGTGTTCCTGTCACATGCGCTGGGGGCCTGCACAGTCAACCCCTCTGTGATCCCAGTGGGGATGGGGGCACTGGAAGATGCCTTGGGCAGTTGTGGAAGTCAGAGACCCATCTGCACAGAAGACAGACTTCCAGAAGCACAAGAAACTTCTGGTCCTTCTGGAGCTGACCTGCAGACCGTGTCCCTGGGGTGGTGGGGGACAAATCTCTCATTGTGTTGGGGTGGGGGCGGCGTGTTGGATGCTCCAAGGAACATTATAATTGAAATTCTTTATCAAGTGCCCACATGTTTATCTTGGAGAACTTGAAAGTGTTATGAATCTGCTGAGTGTGTATCAGGCTGGGGTGGAGAGCACAAGAACAATGATCATTGCTGTGGCAGGCAATATATTATGGCTGGCTTGCCAGCTTGGAAAGTGAATGTGATTATTCTTTGTGTTTACTTTAGCGAGGGATAAGAGTCTGTTTTGCTTTCTCAGGTGTTTTGGGTCTTTCAACTCTGCCTTTGTCTTGCTGGGTTTGGGAATTAGCTTCTAAGTGTTTGTGCATTCCTCCTTCTCAAGCTGGAGGTTATTTGTGTGTTTGTGTGGAATGAAGTAGGTCTTCTGGATGGGATATTACCTCATGCTCTCTTAATTGCTTTGCTGCTGCAGCAGTTTTCGAGGGGAAGTGGCACAAAGAAGATGAAGCAGCATTTCTGTTTGAGAGGAACGAAACCCAAAAGTGTGCTGTTTATTTAAGAAGTTGTTGCCAGGCTTGTGAAATCAGCCTTGGTTTGTATAGTTCTCCTACTGCAAGAGAGGAGAATAAAAAGAAAGCATTCCAGTTCAGGTTAAAGGACTAACAGGCCAGACAGGCACCTGAAAAGGAGACAAATAGCTCCAAACAGTGCCATTCAGAAAACCATAGTGGCAAAAGTGTTGTCCTTTCATCTTGCATAAGCTGTCACCCTGCTAATGTGGCTCTCTGCTTCTAGAGCAGAATTGCTTTGCATCTGGCCAGCTCAGAGCTGGGGCATGGAGCATAAGTCTGTCAGTCCTCATCCATGCAGCCATGCCCTTGGTGTGACATTATCGCCACATATGCAGCTGGTAATAATTTTTTGGGGGAGCATTATTGAGTTTGACATTGACACAGTAAGGATTTTGTAGGATATCTCCAGACATTGTTCCTGCAGGGAAGAGGAACCATGCTGTAATAATTCACCATCTGATTTACCTAGAGATGTCACATAATATTCCCTCTAAATGGCCTTCATGAGTAGTGCATGGGTAGAGAGCCTTATTTTTTTGTTTCTTAATTCACTGGGAAGAATTCCTCTGCTGACAGCTGTGCTGGTGACATGAGTGGGTGCATCCCTCTGAAACAAGCCCTGACAATCCACTCAGCACCCAGTTTGGCTTTACAGCATCTGTGCACTTGTAGTCTCTCTGTTATGCAACCTCTGGGCCTCTACCCACAGTCTGTTGACATTCATTTATTCATTTGATTTCATCTTCACAAGCAGCAACCGCTGTCATTTCCATATTACGAAAGGAGGCTGGGAACATGTTGACACAAGGCTTGGGCTCATGTCTAAGCTCAGAGAGCAGATGGGGAAAGCTCTGTACTCATCAAGGAAAAGAGGGTATTTAAGGACATCTTCACTTTGTACAGAGGCTCTGTTGGAAGAGAGGATCAGAACTGGGGCTTTGGTTCCTTGAGACAGGTCAGAGTAAACATTTTGTCCTGTTTTTGCAAAATAAAATTCCAGTTTGTATGGGTGGGAAGAGGCAATAACATTGCAATGTTCAGTACAAACAGCCCAAATGCTCTGAATATCTGAAACAAAAATGAACCTGAAAGGCCAAGCAAGAAGCAAATATTCTTGCTCTGGATGCTCCAAAGAACCTGGTATGCAGTCACCCTTGGTGAAAATTAGTAAAAACATTGGAGCATTTAAAAATGGCACTCCCAGCTCTGCAAGACAGTGAGGAAGCTCCAAAGTCCTCAGAAAAGGCAAATTTTCCAGTCTTTTTTTCCTATAGCTTTGTGCCTAGAAGCACCCTTTTTTGTGAGAGGGATGGACAGCTTGTAGTAGACACAAAAAAAAAAGATTTAGAAGTGATTTTTGGACTGGATGGCTTCATGTTTGCCCAGGACTCTTGGGACTGGACTGGAAAGCTCTTGAATTCTTCCTGTACTCATCTGTCCAGCTAATGCTCTCCTATTCAGTCCACTTCCCCCACATGTGTCTTCCCCCATTCCCAATTTGATCTGTCAGCTTGACACAAGAAATGTGGTGTGGATACATTTCTCATCTGTATTACAGGATAAAATCTGCTTTTTAATTCTGCCATTTGGAGAGGAGAGTAAAGGTGGATAAAACCCTCTATAAAAAGGTGAGACCAGCAGGTGCCATTTCATTTTCTGTGGTTGTCTGCTGGTTCTGGAGAAAGATGGATCTTGGCTGGGAGGCAAAACCACAGAACACCAATTGAATAATATTCTACAGGTGAGAAAGGCTGCGGTGATAAGGGAAAAGAGGAGCTTTCTGGAGGCAAAATGCAGGTCACCTGGAAACCCTGACTTTAACCTTAAAATATCTTCATTTGACCTCCTGTCACAGATCGACCAAGGCTCTGACATGATCCACTTTATCTCCTCACAGGTAATAATCCTGCCTCCCTGTAATTTTTACCCAAAGTAGTTATGCTGTAAAAATGTGATGACTGCAACTGCAGCAGTCACCTGCTTCTGTAATGGGATAATTGCAGTTAAAGGTAATGTGTTTTTAATTTCATACTATTATTGGGTTGCTGGTAGGTAAATATATAGGAGATGGTCTAATAAAGCAATTTGAAATCTCCCACAGTGAACTGTTGGAAGGACATATCAACCACGAGCAAACAGCACAGTCTTAATCAATATTTGCAGAATTGCTAGAGAGGAGATGAAGAGGGGAGCTAAAATGGGGTGGCCTGTCCCTCACTTTGGTGCTTTGACAAAAGCTCAGGGCTTGGGCCCAGCCTGGGGCCCGGGCTGGGGCTCAGCCTGGGGTCAGCCTTTTGCTATGCTGCTGATGCAAGACCCAGGGATTTTAGCTTCCAGCCCTCACTCTGCCAGAGGTGGTTGTTTCTGAAGCCAAGTGACTTTTGTGTCACAAGTGAGGCCAAAATTATCCCCTTCCCTCCTGCTCTGGAAACGCCTTGATAAGAAAAATGTTCTTTGAGCACCTGTAAGTGTTGGGTGCTGCCAAACTCCCTGCTCATATCTCCTGGGCTGATTAAAGACCAAATCAAGTGCTCAGTGAGCTTGGACTTTGGTATCCTCTTCCACTAATGGAGAAAAATACCTATTGCTTGGTGTGCCTTGCATCATTTGACATAAAAGCTGAGCTGCTGTGTTGCTGCCCTGTGCCTTCAGGCATGAGGGCTGGTGAGGAGCAGTACCTGGTCTCTCCTCTGTGGGGTAATTAATCAGGGCAGTAAGAGATAAGGTATGCATGTATCCATGCAGGTAAGGCACTGCAGTAAGAAATGGGCTCTCAGTCCTTCACTCTTTGTGTTTTGTCCATGGCCCCTTCTTTCTGCACAAGGATTTTTCCCAGCACTGAAAGCACAAGGCTTTTTTTTCTATTATTCAATTTCTGCTTCGCTCCCCTCATTTGGAAAGGAGGGGATGCAGAACAATGCTTGATCTCCAGCTCTCTGGCATTCTTTGATTTCCCATATTGCCCAAGAACTCTGTCATCTCAGTCAATAGCATAGTCAGCCCTTCAGCCATGCAGGGAGCATCAGCTCCCTTGTTAGTCTTCAGGTACTCAGCTCTTTACTCTGTTTTTGCTTTCCATTTTTATATCTGGCTTACAGCCATATTTTTCACCTTATGGAAATCCTACCTGGTGTGTTCAGGCCTTAGTGGAGATACATGCTGTTTGTCAAGCAGCCTCTCCAGCTGCCTTCTTTCAATTCATCTCTTCTCAGAATTCAGCCCCTGACTTTCACACCAGGTAGGATTGCAGCAGCCAAATCCTGCCAGATTTAGATGTTGAAATTCTGTATCCCATGTACGTGGAAATAATTTAATAGCCCTGAATATGAAGCAAGTACAGATTCTTCTGCATGGGAAGGGGTTTTAACTCTGATTAAGCTCCTAAAGATAGTGTTACTATTATAACGGATTTTTGGATAAACAAATTATTTTAGACTAATCTTTGTAAAGAAGAAAGTTCCTTTATTTATGTTTGTGCTTTGTGGCTCAAGTATAGGATAACCAATTCCATCCATCCATTTTCTTTAATGCTCACAGGGCAGCACGTAGGGCTGCCCAGCAGTAGGGAATATGACATTTGACTCAGCAAACCGAAAAGTCATGGTAAAAAGTGATTGTTGTTTAAAAATACAATTACCATTTGGCCCAAGGCAGGTTTGGATCTCCTATGACTGCGGAGGAGATGCAGGCTGGACATAAAAGGCACTTGAGGCTGCTTGTTCTGGGTAAATTGTAAATGTTTTGTGACTTCTCTCACCTTAGCACACGTGCAGGGCCAACCTGTTAGAGGAGCACACTTAATTGCTCCTTAACAACAGTTTCATTGTTGCCTGAATATGCACTGTGGCCCTGCCTTCCACCCCCAGCCCTGCCCTCAGAGCTCCTGACATTAAAAGCTATTGATGGATGAGCTTGTTTTGACTAGTTTTGAATCCACTTGAACATTAAGTGTTTGAGAGTTCAGTGCTGATGTGACGGAGTTCACGTGCTGAGGGAGAGGAGGATGCTGGCAGAAGGGGAAGGAATTCCACTGGGAAAAACAGTTGGAAGGGAGAGAAAGGTGGTGAGGAGAGACACCAAGACCCAGCTGGTGGAAAAGAATCAGAGGCAGAGCTGAGAATGGAAAATGTACTACAGATGGGGATGGGAGGGAGGCACATATTTGGCTTATTCCTGAAGCTGTACTTAGCAGTGGATTTTCTTCTTGTCCGAAAAATAACTTAGCTAAGAAAGTGAAATCTATCTTGCAAGGAAAAATGTCTGTTCTACATGTGATAGGCTGAAAAAGATTATGAACTCGATCTTATGTTTCAGACCATGGAAACTTAGGGGTTTGACTTTTTAAAGAACTCATGTCCTCCCTCCCCACCTTTTCCACCCTGCTCTCTCAGCTCAGGCAGATGGAAGAACAGGATTAGCACAGACACAAAATTCTGAGCGACATGGAAAAGGCAGTTTTCACCTCAAGGGAACTGAAAAATATCATCAGACACAGGTTGGATTATGTAAGGTCAGGTGCTGTGTAAGACCTCACTGATCACTGCCACGTGCTGAGGGACCATCCACTCCCACAAGGGGCTGGTGATATCAGCAGAGGGGGCTTAGGAGAAATTAAGATGACATAAATTAATCTCATATTGTTTTCAGCATCTCTTCCAGCATATCAGCTCCCTCTCAGCACCATTCAGTAGTATTAATACCTGCTCCACTCCTTGCATCACATCAGGATGGCTGACAGGATATAACAGAGGACAGGAAGGACTTTATTTCTCTGTCTCCACTCCACTGGTCAGGAAGTGGATGCTGTGATGAGCCATGCTTACTTTGATGGTAATTTGTAAGCCTTTGCTTGAAGCACTGCCACCAAGTCAGTTGTAAAAGCAAAGCTGATCTGAAGTCCAGGTCCCTGATAAATCACTTCAATGCTGACCTAATGAGTTCTCCATGACAAGAAGATTTCTGCAGTGGCTCATTCAACAAGCTATTTTTTATTTTCTGTACCAGTGGTAAGGACTGAAGAAATGGTTTCACACAGAAAAATGAGGAGCAATGGCACTTGGTGAGATTAATTGGTGACTCGATTGGTCTCACTGTCAAACACCAGATGTTCTGGCTTTTGTAAAAAAAAATAAAAGCTTAATTTAGATTTACTTCATTAGCTGCTGATGTCACTGCATTCCACCCTATGCAAATAATTGATAAGATTCATGTCTTGCCTTCCCAAGAGACTCATTTTTCCCTTTGAATTAATCATAAAAGGTCGATTTGAGGAAGAGTGGGACAAAAATCTCTAACCCTGCTTGCTTTCTTTCTTTCCTCCTTGTAGAGGAGAAGGTATCAGGGAAGGTCTGGATGCCCATGACTGGTGGATAGGGGAACAATGCTGTCACTGCCAGCCCTGTGGGGCTCCTCAGCCCATGCCCTGTGCAGAAAACCTCCCTCTTACAGCAGCCCTGAGGCGAGGGACCACCACAGCCTGTGGAGATGCTGCCAGGGCTCCCTGGTCCCCACTCAGCACAGGGGAGTGAGTCTGCAGCAGCACATCAGGAGTGCTGAAGGCAACATTCCCAGCACTGTGCTTTTAACTGCCTAGGGCTGGAAGTGCCAGTGTCTCTTCTCCCTCATTATGGGAGGACTGAATGGGTAGGGAAAATGCAGCTGCCAACTCTGTCCTGTTCTTTCCTCCTGGGCTCCCAGCACAAGATCCTGTTCTCTTGCACTGAGCTCAAAGACCTCAGTGTAACATGCAGATGGAGCTATCTGAGGTCTTTAAAAAATGGTGTCTTAGATGACTAATTATCGTGAGCTGACTAATAGCTAATGCTTCTGGGCACAGATGTACCTACAGTAGCCAAACATCTTCATATTTGCTAAAAATGAGGAGAAAAAAAGATAAATTTTGCCTAAGCTGGAACTTTTTCCAGGTCAAGTCTCTTCTTATTTAACTGTTAATCTTGAAGTATTACATAAAGTTTGGGGCTGTGAAAAACTTCTGCAAAGTCAGATCTGAGTTAATTAAAAGGAAACCTTTTCTCTCTGGAGGCTCTGTGTCGATCTGGGCAGCACAGGGCCATCCCATGGGGTCTTCCCAAGGAAACACCTCACAGACCTGCTGCTGTGTGTGCAGGGCTTTGGGTCTCTCTTTGGGAGAGGATGCAATGACCTCCCTCTGAAATCTCCACAAAGCCCCAGCAGGCTCTGCTGAAATAGCAGGTAAGAATCTCTACTTTAAACAAAGCTCAGGATTTTGTTCTGACACAAGCAGTGAAATTTAAAGTTGCTGTTCAAGGTGAGTGCCCAGGCTGCCCAGAGGACCAAGGCTGGGTTGTCCAGCAGCTGCAGGAGTGGCCACACTTTTTTCTGAGATGTTTGTCTTTGCAGCAGTGGAAGTTTCTCTCATATCCATCGTGTTCTGGCCTGGACTGCTGACCCCACAGTCTCACCCAGAAGCAGATATTTCATTGCCTTTTTGGCCATACTTTTGTGAGTCATTTTTTCCCTTTCTTCCCAACAAAGTTCTCATGTTGATCACATTGGTGAAGATTGGGTTTCTCACTAACGTTTTGTTTTCCCTTTTCTCATGGGGATTTCCCTGTGCTGCACAAAGACCTTGAATTCTCTGTGGGAGCCTTTGGCAGGGCTCAGAGGAAGAAAGATGAGGCCACATCCATGTACATTATCCAGCATCCTCCTGTGCCAGAAGTTACCTCTATTTCTGTAGCACCTATAGGCCTTGCACTGCTACAGGCCTTGCACTGTGTAAAGACTGCAGAGGACGTGTAGCAAGGAGGAAGAAAACCCTCCTGGCTGCTGTAATTCAGCATTGCTCTGTTGGCTTGTGACCCCAGGCATGCTAACAAATTGTGTGTCAGAGAAAATAAGTGATGTGAAAACAGAAGATCACTGAGTGTCATTTAAAATCACAAAAGGTTTAAAGTATTTGCCAGGCTTCAGTCAGTTTGCTCAGGATGATTTTTTACTTTTATGTGTGGTAATGGGCATGTGCTTGGAAGTAAAAGCTTCCTGAGAGCCACCATTTCAGGAAGCTCATTCCACAAAGGAGTCTCAAAACCGGACTCATTTTGCCACACTGGCACTTTTACTGGCGCGTGAACTGAGAGCTTCAAACAATGATTTAAAGAAAAGTTTATTGATGTTTCAAGCAGATTTAGGCTGCTGGATTCCTTTTGGTTTATTTAATGGTAAAACCCAGACTGCAGCAGCAAAGATGGTTTAATTCAGTTGTTTTACTTTCTTTCTGGGTTGATTTCATCTTCTCCCTGTTTAAACTCTTGCTGACTCAAGCAGTGGTGATCAGTGCTTGGCATCTGTGTGTCTTTAATTGTAGGCTGACACCTAATTGTAGGAGCAGTGCTTTCATTGTAATAACCAGGAGAAGAAAGATTTGTGACATTTTTTGGGAGAGAAGGTGCGTGCATGGTAAAAAATAAGGCAACTACTTCAATTCCCTATTGACAGTCACGACGTGCCTTATCTGCCATCTCATCATGCCTGTGCTGAGCTATCAACAGCTGTGATATCACAGCTGTCAGCTCCCACAACCTTGAGACTTATGATTAACAGGATTTCCTCTTCAGTTATTAAAGTAATAACAAGAGATGCTCTGTGGGAAGCAGCAGAATCTGCAGCAATTGAATGTGCTGCTTCCCTGAGATACATCTCCACTTATTTGCTGGCAAAAGGCATTAAGGACCACACTTTTAATACTTGTAGGCAGGCAGAGCTTTATGGGCTGCAGCTCACCCAAGGTGAACAGGGTGAGCTCCCTCGATTTCAAGGCAGAGCAATGCTGAGATTTTGGCTCTGAGCTGTTTAGTTTTGTCTCTGGTGGGACCTAGAGTCAGCCAAGGCTCTGGGGTGGGACGTGTTGGGGCTTTCCTGTAAACTGACTACACTTAGGGACATCAAATGGACTTTGAATTATTAAAGTGGCCTAACGTTGGGTTGTCTAGAATATGCACTAAATAAGACAACTTTTGAAGAGGATAAATTTAGATCTGATGAATAAATAAAAGGGTTCAGAAACCAATTTCTCCTCAACCTTATATACCCTCAGCAGGACAGACTGTGCCCTCATGTTAGACTTTGGCTACCACCCTCCTGTGGACTCCAGACAGATCCCTCTTGGTCCCTGATGCACCCATGGAAGGGACTGGCATCAGCTCCAGAGCTCCATCAGCTTCCAGAGCTGCCCCAGTCCTGCCTGCCACATCCAGCCCCTCCACCCAGGCTGTGTTCATGCTGGTGCCTGGCAGGCAGCACACTCTTTCTCCCCACCCATCACTGGGGTATGACAGCTGTCACAAATCTTTTTAAGAGGGCATGGACTCCATCATAAGTACTGGGATTACTCCTGAATGTCCTAAATTTGGCAATTCCTATTTAACTCGTCAGCGACCTGTATTTCCCTGGGTGCATTGAACTTGCTCGTGACATTGGTCATTGCCAAGAACACCTCTGCCTTCTGCCTTTATTCTCTGTATGTATCACCAGGGCACAACAGCAACCAAAACCCAACAAATGCTTTTTCAGCCATTCTTTGGTGTCAGCTCCAAAACAACCCCTTGCTTTTTACCAGTGCAGGTTCTGTGTCAGGGTTGTGTATTTGGAAGTCCTCAAACACAGGCATTTCTTTGTCTGGCCCCAGCAGGCTTGTAAGGTCTGTAGCTATTCCTTTTCCTCTGTGTCTTGTCTGGAAAATTAAATTACTGCTCTGCCTTTTCTAGAAAGATTCAGGGTGAGCAGGGCCAGAATCTTTGCTAGAGTTAACTGAGCCTACTAGAAATGATCAAGCAAAACTGAAATTTGGCATTTTGTGGTCCAACTCCAGTATGGATGGCTGCCTGTCTATCCACCAATGTGCACACATGTATTTGTCTGTCTTTCTATCTATCTTATCCTGTAGCCAACTACTACACATATATATAAAATTGTATTTCAGTCCTGATTCACAGAACTATTTTGTGCCTCATAAATCCCTCTGCAATTTCGTCTTTTTCCTGATATTTTTGGTGTAAATCTGACAAACAGAAAAGTCTTTCATTTACTGGCTGCTGTAATCAACCAGCTGTAAGACAAGGTGGCAAAGTTATTTATATTTTATTCGGAGAGAGTAATTCTTTTCTTGCCTTCCACGTGGCAGAAGAAATGCTTTGGTAATGTAGAAGCTTGGATTTTCCTTTGAAAGTGCCTCTAGTTGGCTTACAAGACAAATGAATGTGGCTCACTCGCATTAAAAAAATGTTTTACAACCTTTCTATACAATGAAAATGATGTGTGACATGTAAATAATATGGAGGGAAACTTGCATCCGTTAACATTTGTGAAAGGAATAACAAAGGAAAATGATGCTGCGAGCGATTTCCTGCCTGACCTGGAGCTTTGCAGTTCACCAGCTCAGTGGTCCTCTCCTGCTTTCCAGCTCCAGCTTATTTCAGGCCAGCATGCCTCAGTGCACAGCTGTGCACTGTGGATCCTTAGACTAAATGGGGAGTTTCCATTGGAGCTAAACTTATTTAAGCACCAAGGTCAGAATTCTTCAATATCTGAGATGCCACTTGAAGGACTTGGATGTGCCCATGCTCACATCCTCAGGCAGGCTGGTGGGTCCTCTTGGAAATCAAGGAACTCATATCCACTCTTCAGGAAATTTTTCTTAATCTTTCTAGGCTGGAATTTACTGCTAATTTGATTCCTGGCATGGTAGGTATTTTGGACCTCATATATATATATATGTTTCTACACTTTTTTTTCCCCCTACAAATTGCTTTCCCATTAAGAATGAACATTTCCCACAAATGCTTTGTCTTTTGTCCATTTTCTCTTACCTTGAGGAATGCTCATCTTTGTGTGCTTGTTTACTCCTAAGATGAAAAACTACCTTTTCTTCCTAGTCACCGAGTACGAATCTACAATAAAAATGAGGCATATAAGCCATCAGAGACATAGCTACAGGCAAGAAGCAAAGTGGGCTTAGTGACCTTGATGTACACGCTGGAGTTGTTATGGCAACAGGCAAGTGAAATGACTGTTGCTAAGGCTCAGAGAAATAAAGCAATCTCAGTCACTTAATGGTCATTATTCTCTAGTAACTTAATTTGGAGTTTGCTGCAAGCTAAGCTGCGAAGTGAATCAGCAAACCACCCTAAATACTTAGGAGAAATATGAATGAGAGGGGTTTTCTTTGCATTGCTCTTCCCCTGAGCCCCTCAGAGTGACACAGTCAGGAGCAGCCACAGGGGTTTTGGAGCACTGGGTGAACAGGGAGATAATCCCCAGTGGCTCTCAGGAGCCCTGCTGTGACACAGGGTGCAGGAGCAGTGGATGGTGCATGCTGCCCTGGAAGAGCAGGAAGCATAATTTTATTTTTGTCATCAAGAAATAGTGATTTTCAGCTTACATTTACAAACAAGAAATTATAGTACTATCCCCAACAATACTACAAAGTTTGGCTGTTTTCTTCCTTTCCTCCAACTGACTTATTTGCTTGATGAAAAAAGTAAGGAGATGACATATTTTATTCTTGCTTGACCTGAGCTGATTTGGCTGTTCCTCTTAGGTGTGTGAGGACCGAAGTGTACTTAAACTGGATGAAAAATAATTAATTTTACTATTGATTTTAACAGCTAAAAATAAAGACACCCTTTAAGCAAGTTAATAGTTGGAAACCAATCATTTGGCATGAGTCCTGTAAACCTTAAGGAGGTTTAGGGGTTTTAACAGAATAGAATATTGTCAGACTTCAAGAAAACAGCAAGCGTTCAAATACCAATGCCAGTTTTCATTGAAGATGGCAAAATAAAAGAGCCATGAGAAATCTTAATCCCAGTAACATTCATGGAAATTGAATGCACAGTGGGAAACTGTAGTCAAATTGCATTTTGCTGTGAAAATGAATATCACCATACATTTGGAAAAATCACTGTTCCTGAATATTTTCATACACCAAAGCCAAAAACGAGGAGAGCCTTTCCCTAAAATAAATCCACAACCCGCCGTGTCATACTCACACCACCAAATCCCTCTGAAAGGTCACTGAGAGCTCTGGTGCCCCATTCCCTGCTTGTGAATTAGTGAAGATTTTTCCAAAGGCTAATTGCCAACCCCCTTTTGATTCACAGTTAATTTCCAGCCAGGCCAGATGTGAATTTGCAGTTCAGGCCTCGATATTGTCCCAGAAAAAGCAGTGGCATTAGCAGCTGAAAGCAGTCATTAGGCGTTTGTTCCCGCAGCAGACTGATTGCTCATCAAGGGAGCAGAGCCTCGCACAGGCTGAGCTGGATGCAGAGCTATACATATGTATTCTCTCTTGAAAATGGACACAATCAGGCCATTCATGCATCCTGCCAAGATGCCTCTTGGTTGCAGATGCCTTGGGTGATTGCAGGAAAGGTTTTCTTCTGCCTCTGTATCAGCTGGCATTTATCGGGATGGTCTCTGTTGAAATCAGCAGCATTTGACTGAAATGTAGATGGAATTGGAATCCATCCTGAGCATGGAAGCCAGTCCTATGGAGGGTGTTAGGACTGGTGTCCGTGAATTGGTGGGTGTTTGAAATTGTGCCTGGCCCATCTCAGAGGCTGCAGGATGGAGGTGAGGGCTGGGGGTGCTGTCCTCGGGCACTGCTGATCAGGGCACTTTGGCTGCACAGCTGCATCTAGTTAAGGCTGCTCTGCCATAGAAGAGATGTTTGTTAGGAAAATTAATCCACAAACGTCAGAGGTTTATGTTCAAAAAGGAAACAGAGGAGTCCTTTTACTTTATTCAAATAAAGGGAGAGGCCATGGGGCATTTCCCCTGGGGTCTCAAATTTTGGAGGATGCACCCTCCTATTTATCCTAATTACCCGGCTGCATTTCCCTCTCTCTTTCCCCATTGGCTGAGGTTCTTGAGAGTTACAGACCTCCCAGAGTGCCTAATACCTAAAATTCCCCTTTAATGTACAAACCCCCCTTTAATTTTTAATTCTTATGGAATTTATTGGTTTTCCCCATTGTTTCTTTCATCTTTCAATATCCAATTTCATTTATCAGCTAACCTACAGTTTGTTTGTAAAGGCAAATATCTTCTTTTCCATTCATCAATCAGTGGAATCCTTCCCATTGTTTTTTTGTCTCCCAGTGCTAGTTTTATCTACCAGGAGACCCACTGCTTGTTTGTAAAGACAAGTCTGTCATTCCTCTCATGTTCTTGCAGAGTTTCTTTCCTGGGGTAGTTCTGTCACAGCTGCACATTTGGCATGAACCCACTTCTGTCTCAGCCCCAAGAGAGCTGGCCAGGGTAGGAGGAAAGTGCTGCTTTCCTCTGACCTGCCAAAGAGATGCTCTGGGGCTAATCCACCTGCTGCCCCTGTGACCCATGTGCCAGGATCATCCCCCCCTTGCTGGGAAACCCCATGTCCACACTGCTCACAGTCAAGGAGGGCACACATGGAACTGAGTGTATTTGTGAGGTGACACAGGCACTATTGGAGAAGCTGATGTCATACAGAAAAATAAGGGCACCAGTGCTACCATTTTCATTCAGAGATTTACATCTTACTTGATGTTAAAGTTTGCAGAGCAGAATCTTTCTCTGCTGTGCTAAGGGCTTTGCTGATGTAGGGACATCAGTGCCTCTCTGGCTGCCCCATATCAGTGATTTTAATAATTTTAATAATTATTTTTTAAATTATTTTAATGATTTTAATGATTTTAATGATTAGTTACTAAGGCTCCTCCTGTATCCAGTACTTTTTATGTGCTTTTTTAAAACTCAGACCAACAGAATGTTGGTGGGGCCTCAAGCAACTAAGTGTAATGAACATACTCATTAAAAAAAATTTTAATCCTTCACTTAAATTGTTATGGAATGTTGTTGCTAAACAGCCAGGCTGATGATGAAGCAAAGCTTTAGCATGAATATCCAGAACAGCAAAAGCAATGGTGGAAATGGCCATTGTCCTTGACATGTTCTGCAGTGCATTCCCACTCACATGGGAGATTTCAGTTGTATCAGCAGAGGAGGAAGAACTGCAAGAGGTCTGCTCCATCAGTGTGTCACCAAGGGGTACACAAGGCCACACTTGTGATGCCTTGGTGTGACATGTGCACCTTTCCACTGACTGTAGAATTATGTGTGAAAATAGGAGGGTTTGAAATGGCCCACGAAGGCGTCAGTTCAGAAAGAAAAACCTTTTTTTTTTACTTTTGATGGGATGAAATGTATTTCATCTGAACCCTCAATTTGCTGAATTTTCTATCTTATTCTTTTCACCTTTGAAAGACCCTTTGCCTCTTACTTCCCTATGCATCCTTCAGCTAGATATCCCCAGCCAATGCAGTCTTCTGTAGCAGGGACTATTTTTATTGATGGATGTCATCAGAAGTGCAGCATTTGAAGTTTTATGGCATTCTCTGATTTAGGGGGGTTTTTAATAATAGATTGTGCTTGAGACCTATGCCTGTGATTGAAATGTCACTTGAAGTCAACGTGGCCTCTTCTTGGGAGAGCAGGAGCAAGAAAGGCCAAACTTGAAAAGAAAGAAAGATGGAAAGAAACAAAAAGCTGGTGATGACCAACTGCTTGGGAAAACTTGGAAGTGTCTATGAGTAGTTGTTGGGAACATCCACACCCTTCCATCAACTTTCCTGGTGCTTTGCCATCTGTTGCAGCTCAAAGCCAATAGCAATTTTTACTGTTCCAAACATTGTGATGTATAGAGGGTACAATTTTTTTTTTTTGCATGTTTATACTAAGAGATGGCTTGATTGTTTGCACAACCTTCTTCTCAACATAAAAGGAAAAAGGTCAAAAGGTAGGAAAAACAGATTGATTTTTCACTGTTAGATAATGTGGTTATAACAACATCACACATCCCAACTATGAAGGAAAGCCAGTGAAGTGGTTGGAGCTTATCCGCAGCCTTCTGGATCCATTTGGCTCTTGCAAGGTGCTTGGGTTCATGCCTTGAAAAATATAGTTTGCAATAATGCAGTTTCCTTTTTGAATATATTTGGGCAACAGCTACTAAGGCTGCTGTGCCCACAGCTGACACAACAAACTGGCTGTAAAGTAAAAGTTGATGTTGTTACTTGTGCACTGTCTGTTCCTGCACATTTAATCAACACCCTTGTTCAATACCTCACTGCTTTGGTTCTTGGCATTGTTATTGCAGTGTCAGGTGCTGGAAAGGGCAGCAGAGGCAAATAGAGATTTAATTTTAAAACTGGACTTTGTCTTGAAGTAGTGGAAGAATCCATATAAATCAAGCTGGTTGTGTTTTCTGATCATCACGAGCTGCCAACACTTTTCTCTGCATTGTTAATTAATGGTGTCCTGTAAAAGGCCCTTGTGGAAAGCTTGGGCCACTGGAGAGTAGTTTGACTGCCTTGTCTATGCCATTTGCCAGAAATTCACTGTGTTCTTTCATTTGTTTGCCAGGGTTTTGGATTGCAGGTGTGAAACTCACAAATGTCATAAAATAGTTTTCTTATTTATTTGGTGTCTTTGATTAGGGAAAAAATGATCCTTTTGTTCCCAAAAGTAGCATTTTGGGAGAAAATGCTCTGTTTATTGATTTAATACCAAGCATGTTCTGGCCCCTGGCTTCACCTCTGCCTGAAAGCAACTCTGGCTGGGGAGGGAAATGTGGTCTATCCCTCTGCATCACTCAGTTCAAGGCTTGAAATAGTCATGAAGGATGTCAGCTCATACCAACCATCACAGCTCCTGGAGGGGAACTTGTCTCTCTCTGTTTGTAAATAAGTGCAGATTTTACAAGAGAGATTAAGGAAAGAGATGTTTTCTTGTACTTGCAGATAAAATAATAAAAATAGTTTAGGAAGAAATTCTTTACTGTGAGGGTGGGGAGGCACTGGAACAGAGGAGCTGTGGCTGCCCCATCCCTGGAAGTGTTCAAGGACAGGCTGGACAGGCCCCTGAGCAATGTGGTGTGGTGGAAGGACTCCCTGCCCATAGCAGGGGGTGGAAATGAGATATTCTTTAAGGTCTCTTCCAACTCAAACCATTTTATTACTCAGATGATGGAGAATAGAGGTCCAGGGTTTCTGTAGAACCAGTAAAATTTGCACTATAAGCAAGGTTCTGTGGAGTGCTTTTGATGGGAAGGTTTAAACCAAGTAAAAGGGGAAATTGCCTCCTGTGCCCTCAGCTAGGGTGAGAATAAGACAGCAAACCCTCTCTCCCTCCTCACAAAACATATGGGCAGGATGTCCCTGAAAATGTCCTATGGGAGGAAGGGATGGTTTGTTTTTCTCCACTGAAGGTGTGGTGCCTTGGTCATGAGACCTTGGGTGAGCCTTACAGCACACAAAAACTCCAGGGGCTTCCAGAGCCTCAGACCACTTGAACACTGCAGTTAGGACATTAAGATAAACATCCCAAAAACGGCTGATCTGCTGCTATACCCTTCTCTTGGTGCTTGTTAGCCTCACAACCCAGCTGCCTTGGAGAGCTGTCCAGAGAAAAATGTTTGCAGCATGGGCAATCATGTTGGCAGTCAGTAATCAATCAGCTCCCTTGTGTAAACACAGAGCCAGGCATTGATTGCAGCTCTGCCAATGATTGCTGCACCAACGGGCCCCAGGGCTTTCAGTGGACTAAAAATTCATAGTTGTTATTTGGATCCGGTCACCTTTCATCTGACTCAGAAAGTTAAAAATAAATTAGTTTTTTGGTACCAGGATGCTTACAAAATCAACCTGCTTAGTGCAATCCATAAGCTCTCTCTGGTGAATAACTTGGTGAGTGGGAAGGAGAGCTCCTGATGCTGTTTTCATGTTCCTCTGCAACTGCTCTGCCACTGCCTTCTGCATCTGTGCCAAATCTGGCCAGGAGTAAGTGCTACAAAGAGGGGACAGAGCAGATTTATGCCTGTGTAATTTGTGTCAGGTTTGACTGGGGAAGGAGAGGCTGGTGGCACTATGAAACCACAGCCTGTGCTCTCGGGTGGTTTGTGCCAGGTTTATGCATAGCATGGTTACACTGGAAGCACTTTGGAAAGTTCAAGGGAAAGGATCAGGGGGAGAAAACATCTCTGGAAGTTTTTGTTGAAGCTCTGAAAATGCAGTCTTCTCGATTTCCTTCTTGCATGGCCATCCTGTGGAATGGGGACCTGCTGAGCTGCAAGAGAAGGGGATATGCTCAGTTCCTCTCAGTGAAGTTTTCAAAGTGACAAAATACATTAATTTTGTTCTATTTGTCAATTTGTTGGCAGTTATTCAAACAATTCTCACATAGAGATGTTATTCAAACAATTCTCACATAATGCCTGCTCTGTGTGGCATTAGCAATATGGAGATAAAGTAGCATTACAGGGTGGCATGTACCTTCCTGAACAATAAC
>JBBMKD010000027.1:6554212-6565370 GCA_037834095.1 Argya squamiceps
TGCCTGCTCTGTGTGGCATTAGCAATATGGAGATAAAGTAGCATTACAGGGTGGCATGTACCTTCCTGAACAATAACATTATTTGCTTTTTAAATAGTTCCCAATACGTAAAATGACACAACTGGGTTGGAGACAAACATGAAGTAGATCTCTCCACTCCTATTAACTTTAATTCACAATCGAGTGTCTGCTCAAAGCTGATGTATTTTCACTGCACAGTAGTCTGGAAAGTGTATCTAATCTCTTCCTCCTCTAAATGTAAAATATTCCCCTCTGTAACTCAGGTTCTATCCTGCAGGATGGTTACTCACCCTGGGAAATCCAGAGGGCTCATACTGGAAAACCCCAGTGGAGCTGGAGCACTTCAGCTTTGAGACCATTACCAGAGCCCTAAAAACACCCTCTCCCTAACACCCTTTCTCTCCCCTCCCCACAAATGCCTGGTTCCTTTCCCCCCCATGGCTGTTTTGACTTGTGGCCTCTTGGTAGCTAGCATAATTTTTCAGAATGACCCTTAAATCCACTTTTGCAGTGTGAATGCATTGCCTGCTGGTTACAGCTAAGCTGATGTATCTTTTGCTGAGTTAAATCAAAATACACCTCCATGTTGCTTCAATTACCAAGGTGTGTTAGCACTGACATCTCAATGACTAAGCACTGTCAAAGTTTAACTGATTTAATTGAAATGTATTAGAGCAAAAGAATTATTCAGGATAAAGCCAAATCCTGTCACTTTGACCAGTGCTTTATTGGTTTTGAATGTAAAATTAATTTATCAAAGAACTGGCCAGCATCCAGACATTTTAACATCTTTAGATCTTTTAATATTTTTGAAACATTTCATTAGTGAAACAAATGTGCAAAGAGTTTCACAACTGCTCTATCAAAAGGGACTTCAATTCTAAGCTCAAGGAGCAGTTCTACCCTTCTTATCAAGGTTGGATAACAACTAATTCCTCTAAGATTACAATGCTACTCAGCCAGACAAAAGGAGAAAAAAATAGATCCAGAAGCAAAGTGAAAATAATAGCCTCTTCTGCACCTTGAAGTAAGCCAGAGATTTAGAAAACAATTGTTGTTATCCTTTGTCTCTGGACTTTTCAATGCAAAAGGTTTCACTGCATTAATGCTGGGGTTTAAATATAAGTCATCCTCAGAACAGACTGTAAATATACACAGGAAAGAGAATGCATTGCAAAAAATAAAATTAAACACCAAATATGTGAAAATGCACTTGAGGTAATGAGCAAAATGCTGGAGTGAGGACGTAGGGCTGGGGGCACAGGGACCACTGGTGTCCTCTGGCACTGCCTAAGGAATTTTTCAGCTTTGTGCTGTGTTAGACAAGGTTGGTACCTCAGATTCTTGGACTCCAAGGTAGTGGGTGTGCACATCTGGGACATGTCTGGCTTTGGCTTCTTTGTTGGGTTGAAACACTTCTCAAACTGTGCTGTTTCAGAGAAGATCTCCTTGCTGAAGCAGATATCAGGGATTTCTGCACCTGAGAGTCAATCTGCATTTTCCTGCTGGCTCAGCTCTTCTGGTAGAAGCTGCTTTCTTTCCCTGTGCAACTTGTGTCTCTTTTTTATTTTTAAAAAAGCAGGTGTCTGTTGGGTGTTAACTTGCAAGAGTTTGCTGTCCTGTTGTGTAGCTGTGACAAGGCAATGCAGTTTTCCCATGAGATAAACCAGTATCAGCAGTCCCTGTGTGTGATGGAGCAGAGACTGATCAGTCTCACTGTCTTTAAAAACTACTAAAACCTTGTCTCAGCCAGTGAGGGAAGAGTTACATCACTGTGTCAGAAAGGAGAAAACCCAGGGCAGATATTACAGTTATATTTCACAGCACACTCTCCCCAGGGTTCATACATTCACCTTCTAAAGGGGCTTTGCTCCTTGGCTGCTTCTCCCCAGGGTACAGGAGGATTTTAACACCCTATCAAGAATTTATCCATATGGCAAGAGTGAGGACGGCTTCTCTTGGGACCAGCACACCTCTGCTGCAGCTCTGCAACAAAAGAGCAGCTACAATTTTGTCTGTGAATCTCCCTGGATTTGGGTGAACAAGAGACACCCCATGTTGTGTGTGAGGTCTTACCCCCTGAACCATCTTGCCCTATGACAGCACTGAAAAGCAAGGTGGGCACTGCTCCCAACAGCCAATTTATCCCTTACTGATGGAGGGTAGTGTTGGTGAAGGCCAAAAATCTGACAATTATAGTCATTCTTTAATTGTAATTCGAGCTGTATTCTCAAAAGGTTAGTCTGGTAGTTTATGGCTGGCTATTTTATCTTTTAATTAAATGCCCATCAAAACTCTTTGATCTGAGGAAGAAGAGCTCATAAAATGCAGAGTCACTGCTCTGCCCAGGTAACTCTCAGTAATCCAGATTGTCTCATCCTGCAGCGTGGAGGTAATTTGAATTGAGCTGAGTGTTGCTGTTGGGCTCCTGTCAGTGCTGAACTTGTTGATTTGTATTCAGAGAGGATCTTCCAGAAGATAATGGGATTTGTGAGGAAAGTTGATTTTACCTTGTTATCCAGTGAGGGAATAACGTCATGCTTTGAGGGAGAGGCAATGCAGGATGGTAATTACTCAGATAACAGGGAGCTGGGGAGGCACAGCTGCTTAGCCTGCCCAGCTCGGGATTGTTCCCTGCTATAGAAATGCTATCACAGAGTTTCCTTAAGCAATTCCCTCAGGCTAGGAAATGAGAGAAAATAAACCTCCAGTCCTCAGTTGCAAAAATGATGACACAATTGCAGGAAATCATGAAAAGCTGAGCCTTCATTAGATAAAATCCATATAGCTTTGGTTTTCTTTTGGATGCATTTTACAAAGATTTTGGGCTCCTAGACCCAAATTTAAAGCTCCTCCTGACACCCTAAGGAGTGGGAATTTTATTTTTTCTTGAATTTAGGTGTTTTTCTCATGATTACCTGAACTGAAAAGCGCAAGAACCCTAAATCAGTCATGGTTCATAACAAAATGTTTGTGAGAACCTGTCACCACACAGTGTCCCATGTCTTTTCAGTGCCTCCCTCCTGCTTTGGGTGCTGTGTGTCTCTGCAGCAGTCCCTGCTTTGGAGGCCCTGGGCCTCATGTTAATGCACCTGGTGAGGTCTTTGCTTTGAGCTTCCCTCCCCTCACATGTGTGTGCCTGCTCCGTGCATCTCAGTGGGATCTTCCTGGGAAACCCACGAACCCTGGAGGAGTCCCTGAGGATGAGGCAAAGAGCCAGAAAGGAAAAGTGGTGTAACAAGAGGATGTGGGATAGGAAGAAATCAGCAAGAGAGGACAAACCACTGCTCAGCAGGGTCCTGAGCAGCAGGCATCAGGGCTGAGAAGCTCCAGGATCCATGGTTTCTGCTCAGTCTATCCCATCCTTTCTCCTCCTCTTGACCAGGTGTTTCCAACCCTGGCACTACACTGGTCACCCCTGCTTCACCTCCTGGACTTTCTTAAGGTACTTGACTGTGCTTCTAGCAGTTCCCAGGAAATGCCCTCTCTTTCTCCTCACCTTTAATATCTTCCCAGCTTGGGAATTGCTTCATAAAAATTCATATGAGGTAGCAGAGACCAAAACAAGCTTAGGCAGTGGTTATTTAAACAAATAAATATGTGAGTCTGCATGCCAAGCTTTTCTCCCCATCCAAGCTCTGCACCCCCGAGCTCTCTCCTGGAGGAGTCCCTCCAAGAGCCCTTCAATAGAAGCACTGGAGTACCTACCAAACCTCAGTGCATGCCATTCAATGTATATCCCAAGTTGTTTTGTAGTGATGCTTCACCTCTCCTCTCAGTGCTGGCCTAGGAGGTGTATGAAGGGCTACAAAAGAATTCTGACTTGATGAATGTCTGATCTGTGGATAAGATCTATCTTAACCACTTTCATGGTTGACTCCTCCTGTAGCATTATACCCTTTTTTTGCAGTGTTTGTAACATTTCTTTACCATGAAGCATGATGTGTTGGTTTGAAGAATCAAGTGGAGTATCTTGACCACAAAATAAATTCACAATCAAGTTTGTTCATTCTGAAGCCACTGGAGTTCCCTGAGGGTCTCCTGCTTTCACTTGTGTGCAGTGGCTCCTGGATCTTCCTCATCCTCTCAGGGGGAAAACCACAGTTTTCTTGTCAGGAGCTCCCTGTTTTTTTCCCTTGGTCAATAGGGCAGGACAACAGTTGTAGTTACATGAGGAGCAGACTGATGTTATCCACATAAGCATTTGCAAAGCATATCGTATATCACAGTAAGTATTCCTTATATGATAGTTAAACCACTTCATCACACCTCTTAATCTTGCTGTTAAATCATTCATACAGGACTCTATCACCAGAGGCTATCAGGGGTCTGCTCTTTCCTGCAATCTTGAAAGCCAGAGCCTGAGTTCACTAATGTCTTACCAGGAGACAGGATGCTAAAACATCACTTTTTGTATATTTCAGTTGTACTTCAAACTTGACTCCCTCCAAATATAATATTCTTTATTTCTCTGTTAGCAGGAACTTTATGCCCTTTTTTGCATGAAAGTAAATCATAGTATAATTCTCATATGAGATCTTAATTGGCTTCTACCCTACAAAATATTCTCATATATTTTGTAGAAACTAGCAAATTATTGATTAGACATAAAAAACCTCACTGTTTTTTGTGTCTGTTTGTAGACTTTGATTAGACACTACTGGCAAATATAAACATTTGGATTTAGTCCCCACTTTGAGCAAAGACTTACTAATACTTCTTTCTGTGTGAAATGGGAAGAAAAGCAAAGTTCTCCTAAAGTCTTAAAACCTGTAGCTAATCTGGAAAAAAACCCATGATTGGTATTGTCCCTGAAATTTCTCATCTTTTCTTTTCAGAGCAAGGAAACTGAGCCTTTAAGGGTTTTATGGTACTGGGGTGCAGATATTCTTTGTGCTGTAGCTATTCGTTGTGAACTCCAATATTAAAAACTGGTATTAAATGTTAGAGTGACTATCTATAGTCACTTAAGTTTGTCCCCTAAATATAAACTTTTAAGGTATTCTCTACCAAACTCCACGTACAGATTTTGACCTGTCAATTAGCCACCACAGTGTAGCCACACGAAAAATGTCCAGCATAAACAAAATCAATTCTATTGATTTCTATGGGTAAGTTCACTTGAGAGACGTCTCACAAAGCCCTAAAAAGCATGATTTCAGTGCTAAACATTTCTACAGTCAGGGCTCTTCTTTCATCAATGCACTGTATGTTGTTACTCTCATTTGAGCTGAATCCTTTCAAGACTAATGGGTTTAACCACCACCTTTCATATGGCAGCTCTAAGAGACAGTGAACACCTGCTCCTGCCCTGTGCCCCTCCCTATCCTTCCTCCCCACACACACAAAGAACAAAACCTAAAAAAACCACCCCAATTTAGTCTTATTTGGGCTTTTGAAAGCCCCAGGCTTGGATGGATGCTCTTTTCCAAAGTATTATATGAATGAAATTGCAGAAGAGAGAATGAGGCACTGAACCTGGAAATTATGTATGTGAAGAGGAGCTGAGAAAGAGCTTTGGAGGCACGAGGAAGGGGCCACTTTTTGGTCTCCTTGTTTTTATCTACAAGACATGGACTTCATGCAGTGGTCACTGCAGCAGACCCACCAAAACCATCAACTTCCCCTTAAATGGTAGGACTTCCCAGGGTCTGAGTTGTGATTGATTACACAGGTCAGCAGTACAAGCATAATCAGAGCCTTCTGTGTTTGTATCTGTTCATCACACTCCCTGTTCAATCACCAAGGCCTCTGGCCCTGTGGAAAGACATTAAAACCCAAGGAAGACAGCAAATGTCATCACTTATTTCCCCATGCAGGTGGGGAAGAGCAGCGCCGGCTGCCCAGGCACACAAGGAAGGCTCTGATCCATATGCACCTGCAAAGGGCATGCACTGGAGCCAAGGAGAGCTCAGGATCAGGGCCCTGATGGGAGAAAAGAATCATTCCCCACAGAATCCTTTGTGAATCATGCCCCTCATGAGCTGCTTTGACTGTTTGGATCTGGTAACCTCATTTGGCAATACAGATTATGCCTTATAAATGGATTTCTTGTTACTATGAGTTTTACGCAGCTGTAACTCACTTGTACAGCTTTTCTCAAATTCTTCCTCTCAGAAATGTCATGTCCACTAGCACGACTGAAGAAGATTGCCAGGGAGGTAGAAACAAAGCCTCTTTGAGGACAGCTGCCTTTATCTGCAGGTGGCAGAAGCCTTTTGATAACCTACTAAGGCCTTCCATGCCTGACTTTGAGGTGCCCAAAAAAAGATTTAATCCCCATCCTCATCTCTGAACAACTGTTGCTGCAAAGGTGTGCTTCAGCTGAGTAATCTGGCCCCAGGAACAGGCACATCAATTCTTTACTGCATGATCAACACAGCTCTATCCCAGGGACAGCTTTTCCAGGATGGAGGTCACTTTGCAGACTTAACTAGTTAAGGTTGGCTGGTTGTTTTAAGAGGCTGGCTTATCATTGTACCCAGGAACACTTCTTTTTTTACTAAGAAAAACCTCTCAGTTGTAGATATTAATGACTTATAAATGTACTGACCTCAGCAGAGGAGGGGTTTCTGTTTCTTTTTGGAAGCATCTTGATAAATGTAATGTAATTCAAAAGGTCGCAAATCCCCAAACTCAGACCCTGCCTGAAGGGCCTGATTGGAAAGGAATGCTCACATCCTCAGTTTCTCAGGAGTCTGCTGAATTCTTCATGAGCTTTCCTATGAAAATAACATAATAACATAACACCTTTTCTATTTAAAAGATGCATTTTGGAATGAAGCCCAGGAAATCCCCATGCTTCCCCAGTCAAATGCTTGCCCACTTTTTCACAGCTCCTGTGCTCTGTGAAAACACCTGCAATTTTGTTGTTGTTTATCTGAACACCTTCTTTTCCTGATTAGGGCTGCACTGTGCAGCTTTCAGTCTGTCACGTTGTGAGATACCACAGAGATGGTGCCTTGCACTGCACAGGCAGTGGCTGCAGCAGGCTGAGACAGGTGATGGAATTGCTTTAGAGGCTCTGCCTTGATTAGCAGTGAGGTTTTAATTGCAATTAGCAAGCAGAGCAGCCAGCATGGTTTCAGCTAACCCAGCTCTTCATACAAGCCCACATCCCTAATGAAGATCAACGCTTTGGTAGACATCTGTCATGGATGTCATGTTCCATCCTTCTCTCCTGCTCTCTCTGCATGCTGTGATGGACAAAAGCATGAAAGTAGATATTTGCTTACTGGTCTGGCCTTTCCAAGGCTCAGGGCTCTTGAGCTGAATTCAGAAATGTGAGCGGAAATGGGAAGGATGGGTCAAGCTTTGAATATGACTCCATATCCAGTGAGGGTGGGATTACTTCTCCTCCCCAGTTATTTCCAGTTCTGGAGCATGTTCTGTCAAATATGGCACTCACTAAAAATGAGGGGATCTCTGTTGGCCTGGGGTACAATATTCCTCTGGTGTTGCCCTGGGTAGTGAGCATGCAGCCCTACAAACTGTCATGGTTTTTGTTCACCTTGTCCTTCACGACAGAAAGTGACTCTTTAGTAGTTCACATTAGGTGAGGGTTTTGTCATCAAAACCTCCTGCTTTAAGATGTCAATGATGCCTCTCTCTGATTTTTAGAAAGCAATTATGCTACTATGCTGGTTTCTCTCCTCCCCCCTGCTATTTTTCGTTTCTGCATTTTATGTAGGTTTCTGGTCCTGAACTCAACAGTCTACAGGTTCACGTTTGTAAAGGTAATTAGACATTGAAAAAAATTGGTTGAAATTTGTGCCTTTTGAAAATACTGTGACACTTCTGCCTTTTCCTGTAAGCTTTTAATTACTGATATACATTTGGCCCTTAAATTGTGTTTCTGAAACCAGATTGAGTTCAGATGTAGCCTTTCTATTATCTGCAGCCTGTGCCCCACATTTTGGCAAATCAATCATTGCTATTCCTGCTTCAGAGCTGTGGAACAGGCTGTCAACTGATATTAATCAATCTTTGTCATTGCCTGTTTCCAAAAGTCATTAGCATGCTCAGCCTCACATTATATTTTCCAGCAGAAAAATAACACATTGTCAACTGTTCTTTGTTATGAGTTACTACGCAAGTGACCTTATTGACTGCATGCATGTAATAGAGGTCTGTATTCACTGAGAACCTTGAAGTCTTTGTGTTCATCTTTATCGTGCTTCCACTTTCCCTTTCCTTTTTTATGTTACTTTTTTTTTTTCCTTAACAGGCAAAACAGCTGTGCCCAAGAAAATGAAGATAGCTGAGGAGCTGGTATGAATGTTACAAGTAAATGAAGATATGAAGTAAGTACATCTGACTGTTGGAAATGACTAGGAAATGATTAATGACCCTTTAACACATTAAAAAAGGTCTGTCAACAAAAAGCTATTTTTGTTGTCACATAGTAACACTTTAAATTCCTATAAATGTGCCCACGATGAAGTTGGCATGTGTGAACATCCTTCTTCTTGGCCATCAAGGCTTTACAGATGGATTTCTCTTGCTGGTTATTCCTCACAATGCTTGTGAAGAATGAACATAGGAAGAGATCTCTTTTCTCTTTTTATTTTTCCCCTCTTCTTTTTCAGAGAACAATTCAATTTAGAAAAAATCTTTGTACCATATTACTTGTTTGGCTTAGTTGTTGTTTCTTTTTATGTGCCAAAGGGGAGAAGTGATGTGTTCTCTCTGGGCTGATCCATGATCCACTTTGGATGCTGAGGTCCCCAAAGTGACATGGTGGATGGACACCACCCTGCAGTGAGGGGTTGATCCCCACAGGAGCTGCAGCCTCATCTCAGCTTCCCCAGTTCCTGCAAAACCAAAGGGGGCCCAAACTCACACCCTCTATCAGCACACTTGATAAGGAAAACTTTTCCAGACACCTGAGCACAAAACAAATCCAGTTCTGGCAGCAGGTCAAACCAAGACCTGAGAAGGTAAATCTGAAGGATATCTTCAAGGACTGGTGATAGGGGATTAATCTGGATTTCTTCCCCAACAAGTGAACATAAAAACTTTAATAGTGTGGAAAGTTAGACTACTGCACCAAGGGTCCATTTTAGGCCCTGGCACCTGGCAGCAAATGAGAGCTCTGTCCACTACCCTTCCTAACCACAACTATCAAGATCCTAAACACCACCCCTGCCCCTACAGGTGCAGCTAGCAATAACTCCAACCTGAACACTATGGGTGGTACAGACTCAGCAGGATGTAGGAGCAGCAATATTGGAGTCCTACATGGATCACCTGGGCGTTCCTTTTACAGCCCCAGTGTCCCTGGACATGTAGGTTCTTTAACTCTCTCAACCCGAACCCTAATTCTAACCCTAATTCTAACCCTTAGCCCAACCCTTAACCCTAATCCTAGCCCATTTCCAGCCCAACACCTGCCTGCCAACTATGGCTCTTTTTACAGGAAGAAGACTTTCCACCCTACTGTCTAGGGAGCATCCAGCAGTCCAAGGCCAGCCACAGCCCTAGTTCCTGGCAGCTTTTTTCTGGGAGAAATCCTCTGACATTGGCAATTTTAGAGGACAGAACCACTTTTGCAGCCACAGCTCAGCAAGTCCCATCCCCTGCTCCAATGGCAAGCACACTAAAAACCCCTTTTTAAATGAAACAGTCTTCAATATAAAGTGATTTCTTTGCAAAGCAGAAAGAAATTCCAGCCCAGGATGCTTACAAACCTATTCATCATTTCCAGAGTAAATCCACTCTGGGCAATAATAACAATTTTTGGTCTTTGTCCTACCTTCTCAATGTTTTTTCACAGTCCCTACTGTTGGCCAAGAGTGCATTTGGGAAAAATGCAAGCACTTGGTATAGGCAGAGAAGCACACGTTAGTTTTGGGACAGATTATTTTTAAAACTTCCTTGAATAAAAAAATCCTACCAAACTTAATAAGTAGATGTCCTCATCCCTACCATTTCTAGAGTGCCTTAAGGTGTAGCCTCAGGAAAAATACATTACAGACTCCAGTCCTGACCAGATGAATGTTGCTCTTGTGAACAAATTCTTTACAGTTCCCACAAGCTGAAGTCAGCAGCAAGTAATGGGAAGTGTTGCAGAGCATTGCTGTTGAAAAACCTTTTCTACCAGCTGTGGATCCACAAACCCCCACTGTGCAGCTTGTGACATCAAATCATCCTCCACTGGAAAAGAAAATACAGTATTAGTCAGGGCTTCAACAGCCCTTCAATATGTCATCAGCTTTGTTGTTGGGACTAAATCTCAGGCAGGCAGGTCACTTGCTCTGTTCTCATCCAATGCTGTGTTCTGCTTGAACTGGTTTATCAGAGGAATCAATCTTGCTGGTATAATAAGGGTTCTGGTAACTCTGGAAGGAATTCCTGCTCCTGTCAGAAAAACAAGAATGCAGAAGTTTCAAATCAGTTCACACCAGGACACCTTAAACTCTGCCCAGTAAAAGCTTCACAAAATAGTTTGTTGGTCTTTTCCTGGGAAGTTTTATTATACTTAGTAGGAGATACCAACTCTGAAATGTCAAGTTTCCTGGTCAAAAAAGTTGTATCATCTTTTCTTCTCTAGGTTTTATTTAGAAAAATGCATGCAGGAGTTTCTGACATACCAGATCCTGCCTGAGTCTGTGACAATAGTAGATAATTGCCAGCAAACCACTTAGTGCATTTTAATAATGCCTGAAGAGCTTCCCAAATCCTCAGCCACATCTCTCCCTAACAGAAAAATTTTCAATATTTAATTTGGGAGATGGCAGGGAAGACTGCCCTCCACTTCCAGCCAGTCAAAAAAACTGGGAGCAGGTCTCACAAACTGGGGGCAAACAGCAGAAATGACCTGACTCGATGGTGTTATCATCCACTGTCAGCTCTGCTATCACAGCAAGAGGGGAGCAAAGAGCTGGATTTTAAATCCCATTTAGAAGGCTCTTTTTTCCCCTACAGCCTTGTACTGCAGCAAATGATCTTCATCCTGTTTCAGCCAGAATAAGCTTCAGTGATTACATATTTCATAGGCCATTGATTGAAGTGCTCTTAAAGTCCTTTCCCCTTGTGAATGAATGTTTATCCTCCTTCAACAAGGACCCAGGGACAAAGGTCTCAACTTAAGAAAATGTTTGTGCAGGTCCCCATGGGCAGCCTTGCCCTGCATGGC
>JBBMKD010000027.1:6565470-6704674 GCA_037834095.1 Argya squamiceps
TGGAGCTTATGTCGTGACAACCCAGCCAAGCCCACGCCTGAGTGTGCAGCTGGAGAGGGACAGGCTGCACTAAAATCAATTAGGAAATTATGCAGGATGTCCCTGTCCCTATCTTGGCACCTATTTTATTTTCTCTCTGTTTTTTTCCCCTTCTGCTTATGTAAGTAATCCATTAAATAGCAATAGCCAGGAATGAATCAGTGTTGTGTCAGAAAAGGTCCTTCTTCCTTGTAACATTATCAGGTTTTCTTTCTCCTCTGCAAGCATCATTTCTTCTCCAGCGAGTTTCTGATGTCTTTCTGCTCCAGTGCTGGCTACTGCACAGCATACAGGGATTTCTGAAAATAATTTTTTTAAGTGACCACTTCTGTCAGGTATAAGTTCTGCCAAAGGCAGGTCTGATAAACTCTGAAATAAAATCATGCCTGATCTATGTCCTTTCTGCAGAAGACACAGGTGATACTTGCAGCCACATGAAAGGAGCTGTAAAAGCACAGGGAGAGATCCTGCAGTGTAGCTTGAGAGACAGTGCACAGCCCTGTGATTTTACATTTCTGCAGCCTCTCTCCATGGCTTGTCCTGTTGGAAATGATGAAAGTTTACAGGAAAGTTTTACAGATATGAATGTTCAGCAGAAGACTCTCTGAATGTGGAACAGTAAGTAAAATTTACATTGTCCCATTGGTTCCAGCTCTGCTCCCAGAGATCAGGAGGACAGGAAGGACAGTGGGTGGCCTGGGAACCACCATCCTTCAAGAGGGCAAAGCAGTGGATGACTTCAGGGATGACACTTCATCTCAAAGGTATGGCAGTACTACTGAGATCTTTATCCCCAGCAGAGTATAACCAAAACACTGTGCTACCCATCAGGCCTCCTGTGATAATAAATGACTAAATGTGTGTCTTGAGAACTCCCTCCCCGTAGTCTCCTGGAGACTGTGGTGAGAGAGCTCCAGTCCTGCTATTGCCCACGACGATTGAGCTGCTTGTAGCTCTTTCTAGGTAAAACATTAATCATGATGGATTTTTTTTTTTAAATTCTTGGGTTATGTGACTCTACAGAACTAATTTTTAACAGAGTATTAATTAAATGCTGATTTCTTCCATTAACCAGTGCTGTAAGAAATTTTGCACAGCCTGTGTGAGGCAAAGTGCTTTCATAAGTGTGCAGTATTCTATTTTTTCTTTTTTCCATTGTTCACGTGCCTTGAGTTGTGATAATATTGTTATTTTCCCTTTGATTTCATTACTTTTACCCATCATTTTAATCTCCCTGGAGTGAGTGGATGGGTAGCCTAAGCTGTGCAGGACACCCATGCCTTTAGAATGACAAGAGATGGAGATGATCTGGCCTCTTGGGATAAAATTGGCATTGCTTTACAAACAACTGGGTAAAACTGGTTTCATAGGTTGCCCCTCCCTCTAATTACACTATGAGCCATTCCCCTCCCAGCACAGGCCCCTTATGTGTTGCAGCACAAGAGGGCAGTGTTAGGTTGGATTGAGTCGCACCAGGGTGTGATTAACAGGGAACAATCAATGGCTCATTAATTTTGCCTATCGGTGAAGACCTGTGTGGGGTGAGGGCAGCTCCCACCCGGGGCTGGGCAGTGGGAGAGGTGGCCAAGCTCCTGAACCACCTTTTTTTGCCTGGGTCAGCATCAGCTGCCATGCAGCACTGCTGGGCATGGCATTTGAGGGCACCAGTCCTGCCCCAGGGTCCCAACAGCCCTGACCCCCGTGGGGCTTTGCTGGGACTTGCAGCATCTGTGTGTCTGTCTCTGCCCACTGGGATTTTCCATCCTACCTTGGCCATAGGTATTGTGGTTCCCAATACCTCTGAGCGTCCAGCCCTTGCAGAGAAATGGCTCAAATCAATTAATGAGACTGCATGATCAGATATGTCTTGAAAAATCAAAAAGGTTTTAAATAAGGAAAGAAAATAATACAAACACAAAGAGCAATGCTGAGCACAGTATAGGGAGAGGTCCCATACACTTGCTACAGCACCCCAAAAATGTGTGGAGCACCTTTGTTTTCTCCTTTATCTACCTAACGATTGAGGATGGTTCTATTGGCAAACCTCTGTAGAAAGAGGTACAGGCTTTGAAGAACAGTGACAAAGTCCAACTGGTGCTTCTCTCTTGGCACTGAGCCAATCACTGTCAGGACAGCAAAGATATTTCTGGGTCCTTTACCTTATAAGAAATGCAAGGGGTGAGTCTTAAATTTTTCCCTGTATGGAAACACTTGTTGGGGGTGTGGGGTGCATCCCTACACCCAGGGTCCCGTGGATGGCACTGGCTGCAGTGCTCAGCAGAGCTGCTGCTTCTTACCCTGCTCAGCAGGGCAGGAATGCCAGTCCTTCACCAGGCCCCTTCCCTGGCATGGCTGGGGTGAGATGTCCCAGCTCCCATGTCTGTGATGGAGCTGCTGGGGTCCTTGTGCCATGTAACATCACCCAGCAGCACCTACAGGAACAAACCCACTGGTCCAACTCAGGGTCCAGCCAGCCTCGACTGTAAAAGACCAGCTCATTGTCAGTCAGTGCCTTTTATGGGTCAATAAATGAGAAAGAAAGGAGAAATATTATTCATGGAAACAGCTGTGAGGGTATGAAGCTAATGATGTCCTCCCAAGGAGAGAAGGGATAGGAAGAGGAACCTTCCCACAAAACAAGCATCACATCCCCTGCAGGTGCCTGATCTTTCATAGAGTGGTCCTGTTTTACCCAGAGCACTCTGGACTCTGAGCTCCTTTGTCAGCCTCTGGTTTTTCATGAATGATCTGGGAGTGTGGGTTGTCTCTAATTTTTCCCTGTTTTCAAGGGAACAGGATTTTAAAAGCAAAGGTTTTATGTGCATCTGTGGTGGCTCATCTCGAAAAGTGTATTGCTGCACATGCAAAATAAGGGTTGAGCATAGTCATACATAGTTTATTTGTGCCTGGAGGCTGGTTGCTTTAGTGCTCTGTGGTTTTCTGGTTGGTGTATCATGCTTGGGAATGATCTTGAGCCACGGACATGAGCACAGTGCTCCAACCCCAAAATGGGGGCCACTGAAGGATTCTTCAGTGCTTCATCCTCTTACCCAAGGCTGCCAAGCTCAGCTGGTGCAAAGTCCTGGGAGATCCCACTGCAGGCTCAAAGCCTCAGGCACCATTTTTTGATGTACACAAAAGGCCTTGTTTTAATAGGAATTAATTAGCAGTTTAAGTACTTGCAGGGTAGGAAATCCCCCACAGGGTATACTCGTTAAGGTTTCTTTACACATTACCTCCCAGGAGGATGCAGACTTTCCCTTCGTTTCCTGCATCACTCTCTGCTTCAGCAATAACTCCAGTAATTGTACTACAGCCCCAAAAATACTGCAACTGCAACCATAAATTCCTTCCAGTGCTCATCTGTTCCCGTGTTAGACAGAATGGTGATGGGCAATAATTTATCAAAGAGCCTGAGGTTATAGTGTCACATATTCATGCCCAGGGTGCAGTGATGATGTGATAATGTCAGTGTAACCACACATCCTCTTTGCATTATTTATTGCTCTCATGAATGACAAATTTGTATTTTAAAATGACTGAGACATTTATCTGCCATCCCGAAAAGCCAAATTATGAAAGTGGCATAATCTTATCTCTAGGGCAGACGTTCCCTTTTATTATTGCATTTAATAAGAGAATGTGTAATTAAAGGAAAGTAATTAACCTATTTCTAGGAAGTTTGTATCTTGAATAAACAGGCAGCTGTAGGTGTGCTGCCAGGAGTCCTGTCTGCCCAGGCTGGCTTCTGAGGGAAGCAGTCTGCATTCCAGGGGTGAGGAGAGTGGATAGATTTCTCCAGAATGCTACCACAACACCTCCTTTTCTTTAGGAGTTGTTTAAATTTTGGATGCATTTTGCATAAGGGTGACTCCTCTTCCTGCGGGATGATCAGATAGTTGGGGCAGAGTCTGAGGTGAGATGAATCCCGGCAGAAACCTGGCTTGGCTTTACCACAGAAATGACAGTCCTGGCAGTCTGGGAGACTCCCACAAATGGGGTGACTAAATGGGACAAAGATCCCACTGTTTTCCTTCTCTAGTGGCACTCACCAAAGGCTCAAGGTGGCCACTTAGTAGAAGCAGGTAAATAGTTAAGTAATGCTGAGTTACCCCATCAGCAGGAATCAGTTCTTGCCTCGTGGGCTGGCTCTCTGTGTGTTCCCTGGGGTGTGTGACTCTCCTGTTCCACGCTTGCTGCAGTGTGGAATGCTTTGCTGGAAGCTGCTTTTGCCACACATAACAGGAGAGGACAATCACAAAAAAATGCTACAAGTCCTCTGTCACTGTTCTACATTTCACCCTTTTTGAAAAATGTGACTAGTTCCTATCATTGAAAAAGCTTTCCTGATAGACCATTTCATCTTTCAATAGCAGAATATATTGTGGAGGTTAGAAGTGTCTCCAGAAAGACAATAGGCATGAGTAGCAGCAAAAGAAATTGCAAGTAGACAGATGGGAAAACATTTTCACAATGGACATGAGCAAACGCTGGGAGGAGAGACTGGGATCCTGGAGATATTCAGATACTGAGCAGGAGGCCCTGAGCAACCCATCCCCCCTTGAAATGAGTCCTGCTTGGAGCAGGGGTTGGGTCAGTGACTTCCAGTGGTGCCTCCCAACCCAAACTGCTCTGGATCTGGGAGGTGAGCAGCTCCCTGACCAGCTGAATGGCAGCAAGTGCTGGTCTGGCTGCCTGGGCAGCCTCGGGGGAAGCCAAGGATGAAGAGCTCTGGCTGAGGCTCAGCCTGCCTCAGACACAGGAGCTTGGTGTGCTTTTGGTGCTGCCAAAAAGGCAGAGCAGCCTTTGGTGCATTTTAACACAGGGATTCAAAGAAATGCTGTTCCAGAGCTTGTGCAAATCAGGCAGATGCTGGGAAGCTGTTCTGACACCTAATGAGCCACTGTTCTGCTCTAAAAGTGCTCTGTATCTGCTTATCCTTTGCAAAGTGACACCAGTATGAATGTGTCTGATTTTGTAAAGTGTGTTTTTTTCTGTAGGCTTTCAAGCTGCTCTGAGCTGCATGATTATGAGAGCTGAGCCTCAGCTCCCACTTTGCTGTCATCGTCAGCATTCATAACCAGTGCTGAAAGGCACTGGTGGTGAGAATGCAGCCCTGGTGCAGCTCCAGGTGACTGCTGCCTTCCCCCAGAGCCTCAGCACACGCTGCATGAATGTCACCATGCAGTGGCTGCCATCACTCTGCTGGATGGCCAGGTAAGAAAAGCTGTGCCTGTCATTTAAATGAGATGCTGGCTCATCTGAGATTCACAGTCCTGCCACGAGGTTAATTAATTTTCTTTAAATAAATATGGTAGTGAAATCATCCATTCTTTCCTTTGGAATGCTGAAAGAAATTTAAAGGAAAGGAAAACTGATATGAATTTACACTACACAGTGCACTGCTGAGCCTGGAAAATATTTGCCCTAGTGCAGATGCAGGTAAACTGGAGTCACAGATGAAACAATTGTATGGAGAGCAAAAGGGGATCAGTTTGAACATTTCTCATGCAACCAAAGCCCTGCAAACTGGAGAGGTGGCCATGGCAGGATGAAGGTGCATTAGGGCAAATGACCATAACCATCCTGAGGTTTTGGTATTTGCTGTGGCTAATCTAAGCTGGGTGTGTGTGGAGCAAGATGTGCAGCACCTTCCTCAGACCCCCAACTGCTGTGTGGGGTGTCAGCTGGCTGGAGATCTGCAGTTGCAAAAATGGGTTGAAGTGTAAATGTAAGTCTTGATATTATCTCCAGAGACAGCGTCAGAAGTATTTGACACCTTATCAATTCATAACATATCTGTCTCAGAACTCTCTGCTTGCAGCAGGAGCTGTGCATGAGGGATTGTGCTGTGCAGGGGGCTCAGGGCAGCTGTCACACACTGCAGATGTTGGATGCTGTGCCTGCTGTCCAAGGCAGAGTGAGGCTGTCCCCGCCAGGGCTGCGTTTTTGGCAATTTGTTCTGATGTCTCCTAAATGAGGGAATCACTACAGTGACTCCTCATCACTGGCTCCTGAGGCCCTCTGCCCCTTACACTTCTCTCCAAAGGTCCCTGAGCTGCAAGCCAGCCCCTGAGCTAGTGGCTGGTGCTCCAGCACAGCTGCAGGAACAGCCTCCTGCCTTGCCAAGGAATAAAAAAGGGAGAGAGATTCATTTTCTGCAGTCAGCTCATATTCTGAGAATGGGCCATGGCAGCTCATTACTAACACATGCAGTGTTAGACTGTCCACAGGCAGTGGGGGGGCTGCTGGGGGCTGCCTGCAATTCCAAACAACAAAGCAGGAGAAGTTTAGGCAAGGGGTGACAATGGCAATTGCACCTCTTCGTGATGCAGAGATCAGACACTGACTGGCCAGGTATTAACACTCTTTTAACCAGTCATGGAGCTTTGAAGTGTTTTTCTGAGCTCTGAGTGTATTTCCTTAAAGGCTAAAATACACTTTAAGTGCAAGTGCTGTCCCTGCAGCAAAGGATGGCAAAGGATGGGCAGCTGTCTCAGAATAGAAGGCAGATATATATTTTTGTTGAGATGCAGTTGCTGGATTGGTAAAGCATCAAACAATTGCCATAAAGCTTTTCTCTGAGTAATACTCTTGTCCTTCTAGATTTGGGTGACTATCTGATACACTTTGTGCTGGCTGAAGATCAAAGGGTAGAGGGAGACTGTGAGTCTGGCTGCAGTTTCCTTCCACCCTCTGGCAAAACAAAGCAAAGGCAAATGTGACATCCCTCCCCTGTGAGCTGGGTCTGGGGGTGGTTTGGGGGCTGGAGGCAGGAGGGCTGGAGGTGCTGGGCTCATCCTCCCTGGCCACAGTGCACAGGGAAGGACAGCACAGTGGGAACTGAGCAGTGTCACAATGGGTGCCGCAGGGATCCTGGTGGAAATGCTGGAAAAGTGTCCTGAGAATTTCCTGGGAAAGACCATAGAGCCTTTGGAAAGCTTTTAGGACATGTTGGACTAACATGCATTGAGAGAGTTGAGGTGGAGCTGATTCCTGGGACAAGGGAGTGCTACAGTCCAAAAGTGCTCAGCTGAAGTTCCTTCTCAGACTTTCTTGCCCCATGATCTCCTTCCTCTTTCTTGATGGGACAGGTTCTAAGCCCATAAAGAAACTGTTCTTCAAGGCTTCAAATTCTGTTTTGCAGAGGTGTTACCAGACTCAACACCTGCCACATTTTTTCATTTCCGAGTGACAGCACTGCTCAACTGAGCTTTTTCTCTGAGCTCCTCTGTCCCAGGGAAATGCCCCCTAGGGAGGGGGATGCTGTGGACTTTGGGAGCTGTGAGTGTATCCCAGGAGCCACATCCTGATGAACTTCAGAAGGTAGGCAGTGGTGAAGCCAGAAAAGTAGGGAAGAGGGACATGTAAAAGCCAGACACTGTTTATGCCCAAAGACCAGACAGAATCAATATGCTTCCATGAAACATATTGGATCTCATCAGTGTTTTCTGGTGAGAGACTTCTGGTGTACTTGTACTAGGTCTGAATTTATTTGCCAATGTTTAGTGAGTGACAAGAAGGTGATTAAATACAACATTTGTCTCGATGGGAAAAATATATTAATCCTGGTGTGATTTTTTTTTTTCTGTGATGTTGGGAAATGGTGAATACCCAACAGGTAGTGGCAGAAGCTGTTTCTGCCAGGAAAAAAACATTGGTCTCTTTCCTTTTGCAATGCTGTTGGGTATAACTGGGAGAGACAGCTCAACCCTTCACTCCAAGGTCTTTCCTGGCCAAGAGTTTCCCTGCTGAGATGCCCTTCAGGGCTGATCTCCCTGTGGTGGCCTCGCTCATGAGACCAGGACCTTTGGAGTGGTGGGAAGAATGGGCCAGGAGGAACAGGGACAGGGCACCTCCTTTCCATGTTCCCTTTCCTTCCACTGATTGCCTGGCACCATCCTGCACTGCATCTCACCTTTGCTTTTGCAAGGAATTATAGAATCTGAGGGGACAAGCACTTGTTTTATACCTCAAGGGGAGAATAGCACTTGGAGCTGGCTCTAAGTCTAAATCCAGATTTTACATCTGCCTCGAGACTTTTCCAGCCTGCACCAGAAAGCTGCTGCAAAGAATCCCATCCCCTCCATGATGCAGGGACAGCTGTGCATCCTTCTGCAAGGGAGGGATGGCAAATTGAAGTAATTAGTGGTGCCCCAGCCCCACTGCCAGCCTGGCCCTGAGCACTCAGGAGCAGCTCCCTGCAAGGCTGTGCTGAGGGGTTTGCTGTGGATGGTCCATGTGGGTTCTTGGCAATGGAATGGGCAGAGGCTGAGCCCACCCACAAGCTCCTGCCTCCTGCTCTCCCTACCACCACACTTCACAGGGTTCCAGTGAGAAGTCAGATCTAGGGCCACAATGAGGCTCCCTGTGCATGGAGAGGCTCAGGTTCTTGATTTCCACCCAAATCCCAGCATCCACAGGTGAGCTTTGGCCCTGAAACCTCAGTGAGATGCCTTTGGGACAAGCCCCTTGGCCTGGTGGGAGAAGCTGTTCTCTCCACAGGCCTCAAAGTGTACCAGTGCTTGATAAATCTAATTTGACCCAAATTTACTTCCAGAGCAGCTCTCTTCAGAAAAGCATTGTTTACTTCCCTCCTGGCAGTGACCCAGCCACGTGATGCTCAGGTTGAACAGAATTGCAAGTGCAGTGTATTAAATTATTGCTGCTCCTTCAACTGATATGCAGAAAGGAAGTTACAACTGATCTGGTTTTCCATGAAAAATTTATTGCATTTAACTGTATCTAACTGAGTAAATTTTATTTGTATGCAGGCACTGCTTGTCCTATTGCCTCTCTATCACTCTGGAATTGTATTAAGGTCTCTCATGGTGCCCAGAGTCTGTAGCCTTAAACACCCTTGTGTGTATCCCCCTTCCAGCAACATTTCTGTCATCTTTTCAGCCAACCTCCTCCAGGCTGTGCCTACTAAGGAAACAACCCTCCAGCCTCCATCCAGCTATCAGCTCTCAGGCCTTAGTGCAGGCTCCTGAAAATTCAGCCTTTACCTCCTATTCCAGGCAGGCACTATTTGGTTGATTGCTTTCTGCATAGAGCAGCCTCTTCTCCCAATTACTGCGACTGTTGGAGCTTTAAAGTTGATGATTGTGTGTTGTTGGAATACAAATTGATCATTAGAAACATTAATAATGGCTGCTTGACTTTATAATTAGCCACGTATTTGTATTGCATTCAGGAGCTCTTAGTCTTCAATGAACACATTCTAAATAATCCATTTCTATTTAAATAAATTGACACACAATTGCTATCTTAATCAATCTAAATATAATTCCTATTTAGGAGCTTCTGCTTTGCCACTTATATTTTTTTCTTAGGATAGCAGCAGCTGGTTTTGGTGGAATTTGGAACTCCAGGAGGGCTGAGCTGGAGAACAGGCAATGTCTGCTCCCTTGCAGCTTCCCAGTCCATCAGGTACAGGTAAATTCACATCATGATAGTGGAACAGTAGCACTGGTGGGACAGGGGTTTGGATCTTCCATCACCTGTGTGAATTATTGGATGCATCCAGCAGTGTCTTGGTTTCACCCCAGCCAGCAGCCAAGCCCCAGGTAGCTCCTCACTCACCCTCCCCCCAGCAGGATAAGGGAGAGAATTGGAAGACCAAAAGGGAGAGAATTGGAAGACCAAAAGCCAGGAAACTTGTGGGTTGAAATAAAGATATTTTAATAGGGAGCACAAAAACCCAAGCACAAAGGCAAAGTAAAACAAAGAATTAATTCACTGCTTCCCCTGGGCAAGCAGGTGTTCCACCATCTCCAGGAGAGCAGGGCTCCATCACGTGTAACAGTGGCTTGGGAAGATAAATGCCATCACTCCAAACATGTCCCCTCCCTTCCTCCTTCTTCCCCCAGCTTTATATATGGGCATGATGTCATATGGCATGGAATATCTGTCCCTTTGGTCACTTTGGGTCACCTGTCCTGGCTGTGTCTCCTGCCAAGCACCCCCAGCACTTCCTCACCAGTGTGGCACTAGAAAAACAGAAAATGCCTTGGCTATGTGTAAGTCCTGCTCAGCAACAACAAAAATATCTCTGTATGACCAACCCTGTGTTGTCCAAAACAGAGCCCTGCACCAGCCACTGTGAAGAAAATTAACTCTACCCCAGCTGAAACCAGCACAAGCAGTAGGTTTCCTTGGATCTGGGATCATTAAAAATAAACTTCCATTTTTCCATCCACAAAATTTTTTTTTTTTTTTTAAATCGTTTATTTAAAACAGCTTGATTCATGTTTGGTGGTCACTTTATAGATTTGATAAAGACTCTCATGGCTTATTGTTACACCTGAGCAAATTCCAGGTAATGGGCATCTGAGGGGGGCCACGGCAGTCACCAGTGATGTGCAGGTGAGATGATGGCATAGAGCTGGGAACTTCAAGCTGAGTTTGCATTGCAAAATTTGGATCCTGCCAGTCCCAGACAGGTGAGTTTTGTGATTCAGTCTTCCACCCATGATGTGAAGGTTTTAATTTTCTGGACTCTGAATCATCTAATTTACCTGTTTGGTGTAAATATTTTAATATGGCTGAGCAAGGAACTATATACCATGCCTGCTAAAAATCACTTATGAGATTTTGGGAGATGGAATTGCATTTTTATGCCTTTTTGGACAGTCAACATTAATAGCTTCTTGCTCATTGGTGAGGGTATTTAAGACTGTATTGTTTTTGAGATGACAGGACCATTCCTCAGCTGGTAGACACTCCCTGTGACTTTGCTTAAGCCACATTAGCACTCAGAGAATGAGGACCACAGTGGTGCATTTTTTTCTTCTGGGGAGTTGTTTTATTTCACTAGCAAAAAAAAAGAGGTGTCTTCTTTTATATTGAGCACAGTCAAACCCTGAGGAAATTATCCCTCCCTAAAGGACCGGAGTAGGTGTGAATATCTGAGCAGTGGGCAGATTCTTACACTCCACCAGGGAGTTTCTGAAGTGATGAAAATGCTGTTTTCCACTGTTTTGCAGTATGTTTTTATCCCAATGCAGCTCCTGTGGAAACAATCACACAAATCCCCCACGTGTTACTGCAGACTGATCTTATTTCTCTGTGTTGTCTTCTTAGTGAGAATAGATAAACAAAATAATGACAGCAAAAAAACCCAAAAAACCCAGCCTATGATGCCACTGGAGATTCATAAACCCTGCACTGCTTGGGGTGGTCAGAGCGTGTTGCACATTTTGCCAGGTGTGTGTCACCCTGTCCCCAGCCCTGAGCACTCACAGCAAGACAGGTCAGGTAAAGCAAAGAGGAATGGGGATGTCCACATGGATATGGCTGCCAGGTCACCCCCAGCTGAGATCTGGGTTAGTTGGGATGGCAGGAGACCTGGGGGACATTGTTCCACTAATTAGAGGTGTTTGGCTGCAGAGGTTTGTGTGGCTGCAGTGTCCTGGCCACTGACTCTAGTTCAGGGACACCCCAGCAGAGAGACAGAGCTCTGTCCTTCCCCAAAACAAGGGAGTTGCCTTGCTGGGCAAGGCTCCCAGCTCCCAGGAATTCCATAGCACGAGCAGTTGCCAGAGAGGAGCTGAAAACCTGCCAAAGCTCAGCTGGGATGAGGAGAGGGAGCCCTCGTGGGGCTCTGCTAATAGGGAGCTGTTAGGGACTGCTGAACAAAAGGACTTGTCCTGCAACAGTACAGTAAGCAGGGAGAGTTTTTGTTTATTTGACTGTGTTTCATCCAGGTCTGATGGGGTTTTTTTCCACTATGAAAATTCCTTTATTCTCTTTTGTGTTTGCTGCAGTGTTTCAGGGCTCCTGAGGTGTTTTTGTGCACACAGTGGAGAGGGGTCCAGACCAGTTCTGCAATGGGTTCACACCACATGCCAGAAAGCTTCCCCTGGCCCCAGCAGCGAAGTTTAAACCTCCTATAGCCCAGATCAACACCTAAAATCCCTGCAAGATTCCACAGTAGGACAGCAGGAAGGACAAAGTGCAGAAACAGTTTGTTCCAGCTTTACAGGTAGAGAGAATTCATTAGGTGAGAATGGCCATGTGGAAAACCCCCAGTGGCTCTGCCAAATTTAACCCTGGCATGAGAGTGGCCTAGGAATAATACATGTTTTATACAAGTTTCCATTGTTAGCTTTTCCCAGAAAGATTCTCTTCTGGTGGGGTTTTGTTCCCTGAAGCTCTTTGATGCTGCCTTTCATTTTCCCCAGTAATTCTTCCTTTCCAATGGCCCGTTGTTGTCCATCCTTATTACCTAGAGTCATTTGGATGACATCCATTTTCGCTTCTTCAAAAAAAAAAACTCCACTATCTTTGCTAAAGGCTGCATCACATCCTATTTAAAATCAACAGAAAGATTTCAATGAGCCCCAAACTGGACCTGAAATTGTTACTTCCTTTCAGGTTTCTCAATATGATATTTGCCTCCTAGCAACCACCATTTGCAGGCAGGGGTACAGCAATATTAAGCTCTCAGTTGAGTGGCACAACTGGCATCCCAGGGCACCCTGCAGAGCCTTACAAACCCCTCAGTAGTGTCAACTCACTCCCCTTGCTGTAAGCATCATTTACACACAGGGTTATACAACAATCTGAAAAGCAAAGGGAAGTTCTGCCCTGCAGAGGCTGTGAAAGGAGGATGGGGAGTGCTGCAGGCTTGATTAATACTCCAGGTATGACACAAGCACCTGGAGGGTGTTTGGGGATCTCCTGTGCTTTTACTGCCTGGAGTATCCCAAGCTCTGTCTAACCCTGTGCATCATCTCATCCCAGGTACACTTTTGCAGTCCTCCTCTCTGACAGCTAATTTGGTGCCTTTTTCTTTCTTTAATTACAGCAATTTATTACATTCCCTCCCAGCTCATCCTCTCTAATATACCATGATGGTAAATGTCACTTGTTCAGGTAGGACAAGGTGAAGTTTGCCCACTGGGAGCAGTGGTTTTTCCTTATGGACCTGGAAAATGCTCTCAGCTGAGTGAAGTCTTTGGCTCTTTCTGGCCTCTTTACACTTCTTTTCCTCCTATTTTTGCATATCCATTTCATAAATTCAGTTTCTCTGATTAGCCAAGTTGAATCAATTGTGGATCTGTTTGGGGCAACTCAAGATCCTCTTTTCCCTTCAACTCTTTAGGAAGAAAATAGTGTGTTGTTCCAGTGGGGCTGGAGAACCAGCCATCAGCAGGACCTTCCAAGGGCATTTGTGGCCCAGGACAGCCTGGCTTCCTCAGCTCTTTCTTAAGAAACACCAACAGACATCTCAAAGGGTTTGGATGAGTAACCTCCCTTTTGGTGTATCCTATTCAAAAGCTGCCAGTGTCTCTTCCACGTTTCTTGGTCACTAATTTAAGATCTAAAGGACTTTTTGCTCTTGGTGAGGTGATATCAGGTTTTTCAGTTGTGATGTTTCATAGAATCTCAGCTTTCATTAATGGACAGGAAAGGAGTAAATATTTAGTGCACTAACAGGCTCTAAAAAGAAAGCTGAACATGCAAAGCTGAAGGGCCAAAATTTAGAAGGCAATTTAAGAGTCTGCCACCTTCAAAACACTCATTTAGTAATTATTTTTAGATGTCATGATGTTTTTAATGAACTGAATTTTTAGAGCCTGGAGCAATTCAGCTGGGAGGAATTATGTTTTAAAGCTGCAGCACACCTTTGGAATCTTCCCTGGTTTAGCTGAGAGGAATGAGGAGGCACAAGGTATCTGTGTATGCCTGTGGGGCTTTGCACAGTGCATATAAACTTATTATCCCATCTATTTTACTTTAATTGTATCTATCTTGCTAACTGGACAGTTTGCAAGGACCACATCAATAACCCAGGAAGATAAAAAGTTTAAGAGCAATGGCATAAATATACTGTGCATTTTACTGGTTCAACAGTCATAATATCTGGATCATATAAAAATAGCTATTTAACAACAACTGTTTCTCCCACAGCAATTAAGAACCTGTGAAAGTTGAAAGATGATGAGCATCATATAATTGGTTTCTGCAGAGCTTAATGAGACTCTGTTTTCTCAGTAAAGAGAATATTCTCTTTCTTGAGAATAGAAGGAATAAATGATGATAAATATTTATAAGTGACTCTTATATTTCTCCTGTCATGGAGTTTTCATCAACAAACTACATTAAAAAAAAAAAAAAAAAAAAAAAAAAAAAAAAAAAAAAAAAAAAAAAAAAAAAAAAAAAAAAAAAAAAAAAAAAGATGGTCACATTAGAAATGCAGCTTATTTGCTACTGTTTAATATTTGTACTGCAGTGGTGCCCAGAAGACCTTGGGGAGCTCTGGGCTCCAGGCACCACCTCCCCAGCCCACAGGGTGCTGCCCACAGGGTCCAAGCATTATGGTTTTGGGGAGAATTTGGGAAACTGGAACCATCCTAAATAATGCACCCTCTGGTCGCTGCCTTATGTTGTTTCTGTAACTCCCCTGAAGGTTCCTTGTATGGGTTTGGGGGGTGCATTTTCTGTAGTAATTCCAGGCATTGCTGGGGCACCCCTTGAAACCCATCCTGCCCATGGTGTGAGCTGTGCATGTGCAGTCTGAGCCTGTTTTACAACATGGATTGCTCAATGCACTTTTGTAAGATCTCTTGGCCAGCTCAGTTGGCGTGTACTACAATAATGGTCTGGCTGCAGGTAAAATAATGTGAAGATACATATTGATATTTCAATTACCTTTTAAATTGTGCTCGCTGAGATCCCTGTGCCTGACTTGGGTGTTAAAGCATGGATTGTACCTTGTTCTGTGAACACATCATTTTGTCAATGCATATAACAGCTTGTATTTCCATCCTTGAGTAATCACCTCTGTTTTAAAGAGTGACCTTAAATTGTATTTACACAATAAATTCATACTCGGTTCTTACAGAGAAAAAAATTGCTTCAAGGAATCTAAGTGCAATTTTCTCTGCTCTTCTTCTATGATCTCCATCATAAATAAGTAGCTGTGAGTGCTCATGGGACAGTGCAAGTGCTTCTTGCAAGCAGTTGCTTTTACAGCTATTTTATGGCTAGGGTGTTGAGGAACTAACCGTTTGAAATTAAACCAATGGTGGTTATAAATACAACTCTTTACGTGGCTATGTTTTCATTTTTTTCTCCAAGAATGAGATGATGGCAGAACACAGATTCCTGAAGAGCCTCTTTTTGAAGGCAAAGGTAACCTCTTTTTAGCTGCTGTGACTGCAAGGCAAGTTTCCTTATCTAAGGGGGAAGAACTCATGCTTGTCACCAGGGAAAATTCGGAATGCACAAGAAGTGGCTCATGTAGTACGAAATGCTACTTCATTCTCTCCTGAGGCAAATGCCTACATAGGATTTTCTCTAAAAAAAAAAAAAAAGGGTGAACATCATGTGCCAGATGCCTTCTTAAACATACTTGGTAACCAAGGTCATGTTAATTCTTCTAGGTTCAAACCAACTTCACTTACTGGATCAGGGATTAACATTTAATGGACACACAATAAAAGGTTCAGGTCTTGAAAGCAAAAGATGATTTTTTTTTTTTTTTACTGGTATTCTGAATGGAAATTGTATTCTCTTTTTAGAGGAAATCAAATGAAATAAAGCATCATGAGTGCTGCTGACCTGTGCATCTGCTGAGACTAGGGACATGGGAGAACAGGGAATGAATGGTTTAACCTTCTCCTCTGTTGTTATGGTGAGACTGGAATAGCAAATACAATTCTGCCTCCCACATCTCAGAAAGGAGGTTGCAAAACTTGGAAAGGACACTGCAAAGAGCCATAGTAAATATCTAAGGGCAGGAAAGTGTGTCTTATGGTGTGAGATTTACAGAGCTCAATCTGTAGAGCTCAGTCTCTTTCTGGCTAATCAGAAAGATTGCGGCCTTCATTTGATTACAGGGCTTACATACGTCCATGAGGAATAAATATTCTAAAAAGTAAAATAAATATTCTAAAAGTAGTATTCCATCTATGCCTATAGGCGTAGCAAGACCCAGTGTCGGGAGTTAAATTAAGAACTATTTCTGTTTTAAATAGCAGGCACAGTTTCACTGACAGCATGGTTAGCCACCACGAAAAAGGGGAGGAAAGTCAACAGAGGTAGCAGTAGCTAGTTTTGATGCCAAGAACCGTGATAATGTGTGTCTAGAAAGTATTAAAAGGGATTTTTTTGCAGCCAGATTTTTTTGCAGTGGAGCAGCCAGACATGGGTTTCCCTGCACCATGCAGCTCTGAGCACTCAGTTGAGCAGTGTGTGTCTGGGTCCAGGGGTCCGTGTCCATATCCAGGTGTCCATGTCCAGGTGTCTTTGCCCCTGTCCACGTGTCTGTGCCCATGTCCAGGTGTCTGTGCCCATGTCTGTTCCCAGGTGTCTGTGCCTGTGTCCAGGTGTCCATGCCTGGTGTCCAGGTGTCTTTGCCATGTCCATGCCCATGTCCAGGTGTCTGTGTCCAGCTGTCTGTGCCCATGTCTGGGTGTCTGTGCCCATGTCTGTTCCCAGGCATCTGTGCCCGTCTCCATGCCTGTGCCCAGGTGTTCATGCCCAGGTGTCTGTGCCCGTGTCCAGGTGTCTTTGCCCATGTCCATGTGTCCTTGCCCATGTCCGTGCCCATGTCCGGCTGTCCGTGCCTGGTGTCCAGGTGTCCGTGCCCATGTCCAGGTGTCCTTCCCCATGTCCATGCCTGCTGTCCAGGTGTCTGTGCCCATGTCCAGCTGTCCGTGCCCATGTCCGGCTGTCCGTGCCGGTGCCCGGTGTCCGTGCTGGTGTTCGGCGGATCACGGCAGAGGGTGCTGTGCTCCCGCCGTGCGGGGCGGCCCCGCTCGGTGCGCGGCGCGCTCGGAGCGCGCTGGCGAGCGGAGCCTTCCGTGGGCAGGCTGCGGAGGCTCCTGCGGCTGGGAATTCCATCACTGCGCAAACTGCGGGGCCCTGGGAGCTGTCGCTGCCCGGGCTCTTGGCTGGGAAGCTGGAGCAGCGCCGTGTGTGCGATTCCCACCGAGGGTGGTTATGTAAATACCGCTCTCACGACAGTTCTCTAACAGAATTAACTCGGCTGGGAGGCACAAGCAACGCTCCTCTAATTTGTCTGCCACGGTCCTTTCCCCACCACAATGTTGGGAAAAAGCTCTAACAGGACTTGTAATCAAAATAATCCATTTCAGAATAATGTCTCATCTATGCTTCCTGTTTCTTTCTCTCTCTATCTTTCTCTCTTTCTTTTATTTTTTTTAACTTTCCTCACTGAAAAAAAAAAAAAGGAAAAAAGGGCAGTCAGTACTCATTTCCCAGTTTTGTTTTCTAAAAGTTTCAAAATCTCAGAAGCACTGCTTATGAAAATTTCCTTTTTCAAAATCAGGACATTATTGGTGCCTGGGAGAGAAGCCCTCCAGCCCAATCCAGCTAGTTCTCATATAATTTTAAAGGACTATTATTATTCATGCTGAGGGTGGGATAGCATGTCCTTCCTGAAAGATGAAGGGGAACAAGCTTGGGTGACATGGCAAAGGAGCATGTGGGAAGCAAATCACTGCTTATTTTCTCTTCCAGAGGAGCCAGCCTGCAATGTGGGTTTGGGAATGTGATGCCTTGGGAGGGCTGACCTGAAACAGAGACTGGACAGAGCTAAGAGAATAAAGTAGGTATTTATTGAAAGTCCTTTAGGATACACCTTGGGCAGGGCAGGGCCTGACCAGGGCTACACCCAAAGTGGACCCAAAATGGTCACAAAATGCCCAACCGGTCACGAGGTCTTGCACTTTTATAAGTCTTTTTGCATATTGGGGTTTAATTGTCCAATTACAGCTTCAGGTTGTGAGGTCCCATCCTTCTTGTTCCTCCCTTCAGTCAACCCTTGTTTCTGCTGTTGGGGCCTGAAAGTTGTCCTCGGTCTTCAGCAGGAAAAGGATTTGTTTTACCTACCTATTCTGTGAAGAGAGCTGACTGGCACTTAACATGAGGCTCAGAACTGCACCCCTGGGCAACACAGAATCTGAAAAACATGAAAGCTAAAACTTAAGGCATCAAATGGAGGAAGGAGAAGGCATCTTTGCCCCAGATGCTGCAGTAAAATCAATGGTTTGGGAGGGTAGAAAGCCATAGCTGGGCTTTGGGAGTTGTCTGTGATGGCACAAGGCTGCCATGAGGAGAGGCCAAAACTCCTGGAGGGGCAGTGCCATGAACGTGCTCCTTGGCATTTGGAGCGTGGCACACTGTCGGCTGTGGTTTGTTACCCATGCTGGGCTCCCTGCCCCTCCAAATCTTCAAGGGAAGGCTTGGTATTTACTCTCCAACAATTTATTCACCAGAGGACTGTTCTTAAGATATTGTGGTTTTTGTTCAAAATATTGTTTACGTATAAAATAGCACTGAGGCTCTGTTGGGTCCTGAGCTGACCTCTGCCCAGCCCGCAGATCCTTCAGCTTCTCATTTGATGTGTCTCAGTGTAAGACACACTGCTGCCCCTCTCCCATCCACACAAAGCTGCCTTCCCAGTACACATACCTAATTTGTAGCTAATACTCTCATTGTGGCTACTTTAATAACAGTACAGATTTTTTTCAAAATGAGATACACATGTGGCTCCCAAGACAGCATTTTTCTGTTTCAAATTAAGCATATTTTTTTCTCTCAAGAATGCCACATCATACATAATTTTCTATAATCTTTTCTATTGATTTCATTTTTAGCCTTCATCAAAACAGTGCTGGAGTAATCGAGGAGCAGATTGCAACCTACCTTGCAGAGAAAAAAAGGGCATGAGGAATCTACTTACACCATTATATTGACCTTCTGCTTTGTGAGTAATAGCCCTGGGTCAGAGGAACAGTATTACTGAAGAATGCTGCTCCTGAGGGTGGGAGTCCTGGCTATTTTCTCCCCTGCTAAGGCTCCTAGAAAATGTATCTCACCTATGGGACACAGAGCTTCTAGGTGGTACCATTTCCTTCCAGGACAGGCTGGAAATTCACAGAATGCCTGTGACATTCTTGCAAGACCACAAGCAATGAGCACAAAAAGGACAAGCCTGAATGTCAAACGGGAACAAAGTTATAACTCAACCAAGCTGGAGCTGAAAAAGGTCACTGGCTCAGCGCTAGAAAGACTTGTATGTTTTGATGTTTGTGGGATATCCCCAAGTTCCTTACCAGGACACACTGTTGGGACAAGATCATGCTAGAGCAAGTTTATGATGCTGAGGCATCTCCTGGGTTTGACTGCAGCAGAAATACCTTGTGGTTTCTTTACATCTGCGTGAAATTAGTAAGTCCTGGAACACATGAAAATTAGTAATAAAAATAAAAAGCTTTCCTTCCACCCCCCGTCACCTCCTCCCACTGACACAATTTAAAGATTTAGGATCAGTTTGTATCGTGGCCAGAGATTGAAGTTACGATTGTAATGTTTCCACTTAGGACAAGGAAATTGAAGTAGAGCAATTAATCAATAAAAATATGGGAAAGTAAAGACGGAGACAGTCACTTAGAGCTTGCATGCTTAGCTGCATAAGGGGAATTTTAGGAAACCTTCTGTCTTTTACTGCTCTTTTAAGTTTTATATTACCAACTTTCAAGTACAGAGAGAAGTCATGCTTTGTGCTGCCCTACTTCACCCAACATTAGAAACCCATTCATTTGCGGGGAGCGGATATTTAATTATGAATAATCCCAAAGTGTTTCACTGAGTGTTGTACAAACCGTGCACTCAGGCCCATTTCAAACCGTCATGAAATGCCATCATCCCTCAGGTGAAACAAAGCAACTCTTCAGCAGCACAAAGCAGAGTTGCACAGCAATTTGGGGAAGGAAGTGAGCAATAATAATTTGAAACTGCAGGGGGATTTTAACTATGCAGAATGCAATTACCAGAACTGGAGTTTATCCAGGACACTGGGGTTAAGACCCTATCTATTACAAAAGATGCCACAGAACTTCCAGCATCCTTCCCCTCATTTCCTATATGTTACTCACTGGGCTTCTAAGTACACACTGAGAGAGGCCAGTCCTGTTTGGATTGTGAAAAATGATGGGACCTCAGGGCAAGGTGCAGAGGAAAAACTAGTATTTCTTACTGACCAGAGCTTTCTCTTTGCACATAATGCAAAGGGCTTTGTACTGGAGAGAGAAATGAAGAGCTTTTGGGGGTGTGACACTGTCCAGAGCCACCTAACCAGGGCAACCATTGGTCTAGGGTGTGAGCTATGAAAGGGCAGGGTGGCTTTGCAGCCTAAATTGGGTCATCAGTACCTCATGACAAAAATGGACCATTTCCTGAACAAGTTTATGTAAGTTAGGCTGAATTCATTTAAATATCTAAGTACTTCTTAATTGGGACTGGAAATCCCAAACTTCCATGGGGTCAATAAAACAAGGGCAGTATCTCTAACATCCTGGTGAGGAGCACAGAGCAGCTCCACAGCACAGAAGAAAGACTTAAGCCTCATCTATGTGGTGCCTGTTAGGAGCTTTCCTGAGCTGTTTTGGTTTTGGAGTTGCCTGACCTACTGAGCCCAGCTCCCTTCTGCCACCTCTCCATTGTAAACACACAATCCCTCCAAAAATAACCAGACACCTTTCTCTTGGAGCATTTACCCCAGAGTAAAATCAGCTGCCACAAACTGGTTTATAAAGAATAGAGGAGCAGGGAGGAGCAGAGCAGTAAAGCCTGGCCCAGCAGAGGTTGAGGGGCAGAGATGTGGCTGCCCCACAGAGTCCCAGGGCTGTCCCTGCCTCCCCTCTCACCAAGGGCAAACAGGCAGCATCAGGTCTGCATGGGAGGAGGAGAGGAAATATTTTTTCAAATATGTATATATGTATTTTTAACTCCCACAAAAATACCAGTTGTGAAACTTCAGGAGCAGCATGTTTTTTACATTAGCATGAAAGCTAGAGTGTATCTGGAAAGCTTTCAGCTGATTTCTGAGGTACAAAAGTCAGTATTCAACACTTCTGTTTCTGGACATTTAACTGATTACATTAAAAGTCAATAAGGCCTGTGTCTTTTTGCCTAGAGAGCCAGTTATTAGATGTGGTCAGTACTAGAAACACCTGTCTTACCTCCCCTCCACTTACTGCTGAGAGTGTTTGGGTCTTATTTAAATGTATGTAGTTGAATAACAATTGTTATTCTCATGTGGCTGTTGAAAACAAGACAAGGAAATAAAACAAGCACTCATCCCAGAAAATGCCTAACAGAATCCTCTTGCCCACTCACAGGTGCTGGTGGAAAAATTACCAATTACCAGTGAAGCCCCAATAAATAATGCTTCAGTCTTGTAACTGCAAATCTTTCTAACAGAATCTGGCTATTTCAGGCCTTGCCTCCAATGAGTGAGCTCTGAATGGCTGGACAAAAATAATTAATCAAGATTAAATCAAAAGCAGCATGATGCAGGCAAAGGCAGTCTTAGCCAGGATGCATTCCTAGGAACAAAATCACTCAGAAATGGCCTATAAATCTGCAGCATGCCTGAGCTAAATGTGAGGAAATGTGAGTGGTATGGGTTTTCAGGTTTTATGCTGCATAGATATTGCATATGATTAAACTTTTCTGCTGCTGCAACAGCATCAAATTTCAGGCCATGTGTACCTTGTACCTTTGCCAAATGCAATGGGTGACCATGGTGGGCTGAAGAACCACTCTCCTACCCCTCCTAGAATCAGACACTCATAGAAACATAGATTATGCTGACTTGGAAGAGACCCATCAGGATCCTCCAGTCCAGCTCCTGGCCTGCAGCAGTGTCTGACAGCAACAGAAATTCAGGAGAGCCACAAACATCAGAAAGAAACCTGGTGAGATCAGACACTACTGATGGTTTTACTGAGTACATGAAGGACATGCAAAATCTAGAAAAATAAGCCTTTCTGGGATAATTTTACATCATTATCTGATGGTATCACTTGTGGTGTCTGAGCTTGGTGTTGTGTATATTCTCAAGCAGATTGGAAGTGACAGTGCTCTGATAGCTACAATGCTGACAACTGGCCCAATCATTCAGGCCCTGTCCAGTTTTTCTCTTTTATTTATTGACCATTAATGAATCAGGACTTATTCCTCAGAGAGACTGAGCTAAAGCTGCATCTCTGATAAAACCAGGAGTAATACTCAGAAATACAAGAATATCAACAGGAAAATTAAACAGGCATCAGAGATGGGCTAAGTACCTAATGTAAAATAATGCCCTATTTCAAATTCATCCTTAATAGCTTCTCTTAAACCAGTCTAATATATTTTTAACACGAAACATTCCTGTCTGGAATATTTTCTTTCTTATTTCTCCAACTCTTCTCCAGGGGAGCAAAGCTTTGCATAACATTAGGTCAAAAGCCAATTAAGGATATACTACATGGAAATTTTGTAAAAGACACTCACCCCCTGTCTGTGAAGGGGAACCAGGCTCAGAGCAGCTTTACAAAGGCACCAAAAGCCAGACAGTACCCAGAGGTTCTGCCTGATACCAACGGTGCCTGGCAGGAAATGTGAAGGCACTGAATAGTTAATAGACCCATCAGTATGGTACATAAAGCAGACAGTGCCAGGGCAACATAAAATCTCCCCAGAAGAATGATAAGGTGGTTACTGAAAAGTGATTATGGTTTATAAGCTCACAGAAAGGAGAGGGCTGCTGCTAAATGTCCCAACATGGTTGAGTCACTCTTAATGTAGTGGCTTTACATCTACTGCTCAATAATGCCTTGTTATCCACAATTCCCATCTCTCAGCATAAATAAAAGTTTCTGTTTAGGATGATTTTTAATTTTGAAATATTGAATAATATACATTTTCTTGGAACTCCACCTTTCAGCAGAAGAAGAATAACTTCGAATTTTTTAATAGCCTTCATCATTCAGCAATCATGCCAAGAGGATTAATAGTGACAGCCATATTTTTTTTATAGCAGGTTGTACAGGAAATGATTTTTGGTTTCTGTGTCAAGTGAAGGTCACTCTGACCTCCACTTGTTCTAGGGCAACTTCTGTGCAACTTGTTCTGTAGTCCAAGTTTAGAAAACATCATTACTGAAGAAGGGGAAAAAACAGCCCTAAAAATTCAGCACACAAAAAAAATCTGTAGTGCCCAAACAAAATCAATAGCACAGTATGAAAAAGAGCATAAGAAGTAAAATAGCTGATCTGCTGGCTGTTTGAGAAGTGCTTCATTCTGGACTGAAGTTTCAGCTAAAAAAATTATGTGTTTTGCACCTAAATTTGTGTTCATATTTTAAATGAACCCTAACTTGACCAAAAAGGGCCCATTTCTGGGCCTCATTTTGAGGCAGCTGCTCACACTAAACATCTGTGAAAGATTTTGGCATAGTTTTCCTTCCCCCTGTGCATAAAATCATTTAGGTGGGAAAAGACCCCTAAGATCATCAAGTCCAACCATTAACCCAGCACTGCCAAGCCACCATTAAACCATGTCCTCAGGTGCCACATCTATGTATCTTTTAAATCCCTCCAGGCATGGTGATGCCATCACTTCCCTGGGCATGCAATTTTATAGGCAGACTACTGTGGTTTTTGTCTTAGTTAATTCTGAAAATGTGTGTTTTTGTCAACCTGACTCCTCAGCTGAAGACAAGCTGCTTGAGTTAATTCCTCTCCCAAAGCCCTCAGGTGCTGGTAAGAAAAGGGGCCACAGGAGATTCTCATGAGTGCCCAATGACCACCTGATCAACAGGTTTTAAACAGAACAAGAAAGGAGGTGGATGTAATTCCCTCACTCTGAGGAAGCTGGGCAGGAGGTGAGGACGTGCATGGCACTGCCAGCATCATCTTCTTCAGCAGGGTGGTGAGTGAAGCTGCTGCTTGTGCAGCCCTTCCTTTGTACCCCAGTGCCTGACGGGATTGTCAGAATTGTGTGGAGCTTAGTCTGGGATTAAACCAGAGAAGTTTGTGGCTGTCAGCTGTGGGCAGTGTTCCAAAAACCAGCTCTTTCCTTATCAATATGGTTTATCTATCCTGCTATCTAGCATTGTTACAATAGACCCTGCTGGATCATAGGAAATATAACAACAGTGTAGTGGGTGTGCAAGAATAGAAATGATCCTTAAAATATGTTGGGGTGAAATGAGGATGGGAAGAGGATAACAATTGTCTTTTTATCTGAGAGAGTCTTCCCCACCCAGAATCAGAATCCTGCTTTTTTTCAAAAATAAAGGCTCTCTTCTATCCAAAAGACTTCAGAGTTATTTCATCTCCTGTTCAACTCCTGGCTAATAATTTCATCTTTCATTTCCTCCTATTGTTCAGCCTGGCACATATCCCATCTATTATAAGCCCCAGATATCAGAAAGTAATTTTTTAAGGGAGAGGAAAGTAAGAGTCAGCTGGTTTGAAGTAAGGTTTTTATAGCAACACAAGTTCTGGAAGCATTGTGCAGAGACTGGTATTAAAGAAATAGCTCTATGGGAGGAAACTGGAGTGAGGAAACAAAGCTTTCTGTAAGAGTTGTGTTACTGCCAAAGCAAGGGTAATTGCTCCTGTTTAGGACTCTAATACAAAATTGAGTTTTGCAGACACTGAGAAGAGATATGAGGTAGCCACCATTAAACACTCATGGGAGCTGGCCTTTTCTGAAAATCTCCAGTTAATTACTTTACCGAAGCAGCTGGCTGCAAAGCAGCCTTTTAAGAAAATTAAAATGTCTGTAAATATGGCTTTTGCCTCTGTGTCTGCACACATGGAGACACAAACTGCAGAGTCCATCAAGTGGCCTAGAGTACGTGTCTCACGTCAGAGCATCTCTGGTGCTGTGCTGCTTCCACACCTTCCTTCTTTCCGCTGAGAGAGGCTGCTTTAAGACTTTATGTTCCTTTTGTCTTCTGAAGGTAGGTCAGATTCCCCAAAATATCAGCAAATCCTGGGCAATAAGTCCTGTCTGAGAGTGCTGGGTGTAGCCTTGCAGCTCTGCTCAGGAACCATCTGCATCCCTTTTCCCTCCTACACCCGTACCAGAATGCACAAAGGTGTGTGAGTGTTCTTTGGCCTTTTAGGCAGGGCAGGTTTGTGGGGCTTTCTGGAGGACACATAAAACTGATCCTTCTGGCAAATCTGTAGAGGAAATGGGTGAAGGAACAGAAGGTGCAAATATTGGTGTTTTGTTTACACTGGTGGTCCTCATTCTGTGAAGAAACTAAATATATGCCATGTGGGGGATGGGATAGTGCATCACAGCATTGTTCAAGGAGTCCCAAATCATAAGAGAGACTCTAAAGATTAGATTGGGAGCAGGATATCTGGCTACTGTCCTGCATTGGTAGACCTGTTTCATAACCTGTGAGTTTTCTTTCCTTGCTGTGAGATGTAAGGGATACTTTATAATCTGTAATGCTCATTGCTGGTTATGGTTTGATGTGTAGAACTCAAGGTTAGTATTCCTCTAAATGACAGCTTTTCTCTAAACTCTTCATCTCCCCTGCCTCAGGTTCCTGTGCCAGAAGGAAGGACTGATGCTTTGCAGGCATCTCCTGCTGTTGTGGGTTTGAACATTATCAGAGTAATTCTGCCAGTCTCAGGGAGCCTAATTTTTTTTAAGAGTATCTCTCAGAGGTCACCCCACCTCCTGCACCACAGGCAGCCCTGGTAGGAGCTGAAGGTCAAAAAATTTCAGTTTGCCTTTTCTGAAGACTTTTTTGTGGAAAGGCTGTAGGAGAGCTGCTCAGTTTAGAAAGAGAATAAGGACAATAAGGATAAGCAGTGGCTCTACCAGGTCATTTGAATGTGGGATATCGATAACAGAGGAAAAGATGAAGGTATCAGAAAAAGGTGGAAGGTACTTCAGAAAGAGTTAGGAAATAAACCATGATGTGTGTTTGCCAGTAGCTAGTACACAACAAAAATCTATCTCTCGTCTGTCCAAAATATTGACAATGAATTGAACCCTGTTGCAACTTGGTTTAAATGTATATTTTCATACAGAACTACCAAGGGGATGAATGTTCTCCCTAAAGGATTATTAGAGCTAATAACAAAGGAGGTGTGACAACACTGCTTTGCTCCAGTTTTCTGAGCCTCTTTGAGGGATACAGGAATAAGTTTTCTTGTGACACATGCTGTGGCAATTTGCAGATTGATGGTTCATTGTGCTAATGCACTGCATGCTATTAATGACCTCTATTTCCAGTAGCTCCCTAGGACTTGCACTCACTGCACTGTTCAGATGTGATCCAAAATCTCTTGAATCCTCCAGCACTTCCAGTGACTCTGGTGTGCTTAAGATTAGTGTGCCAGGACATAGGCCTGGCCCCACAGATGTCAGTTTTTAAATACCATACTGTTCTGGATTAATTATTGTTCACCTGTAGCTGTGTTTTGGATTTGATGGACAGTTTTGATGATAACCAGGTTCTCACCCTTCATGGAAAGGCAGCACTTCATAAATACTGAACTGTGCTCTTCCTACGTCAGTGCTGGTTTCCTACAAACATAGAAATGGAATTACATGGCTGCTGTCTTAGGAGTGTAAGTATTGAACAGCTTTTGCTAAGAGGTCATTCTGAAATACATAAATAAGGAAAGGAATTCCATATGGTCCAGAAAAACAAACAATTGCCACATGGTGTTTCTGAAGAGGCAGAAAGTGTATTTGCTTTTTTGCTTGCAGTATAAAGACAGACCAGTGCCTGGTGAGAGAAGCAAGAATTGGTGGATTATCCCCAGCTGGGGCTCCCTAAAGATCCTTGGGGTCAGGAAAGATGTGGATATGCTGGGCTGAAGGTTCACTGAAGCTGTTCCATGGCTCTAAATGGTAGTGAGAAGAAGTCACTGCAAAACATGTAGCGACCCAGAAAGGTGACTAGAAATCAATATTTTCCTTTAACTCTACTAGTTAGTAGTCTGTTATAAAGAAGTGGCTGGTATGAGGCAGCAAAGAGTTAAAAACTACAACAAAAAACTCTAGACAGATTAAACATTAAATTATTCTGGCACTCATTATATTAAACAGTTAATTATTTACTAGTGGCACTAGAGAAAGCACATGAATTCTCTAGATTGGAACAAATGCAGTTATGCAGTCCAGGCTATTTTTAAGAGCAGAGCTTTGGACACAGTGTGCTGGATCTGCTGTGTCCCGTCACTATGTGCAACACTAAAAGCTTTTATAAACAGCCATGTTTTTTCAGGAGTCAGATATTAGGCAAGCACTCGGGCAGCATCACGCAGGAGTGACATAGCAGTGTCACAAACACTCACAGAGATCCAAGCAAGGCCTCGAGATGGCTAAATGTTTGGGAAAACAGATTATCTGGGGAGGACAGGCTGTTATGGGACTTGGAGGGCTGCAGTGGCTGTGCCAGCAATGTGTAGAAAGTAAATTCTCCTGAGCTTCCAAATTCCCAGAATCCTTCTGAGGTCTGTGTCATTCAAACTAGCAGCAGTTTTTTGGAGAGCCCTTTCAATCAAGGCTAATATATTTCTTCTGCTCCTTGCGTGGACATACTAATAGCAGGGGAAACTCCTGTGAATATCAGGAGGCAGCTGTGCAAGGCAAGATGCCACTTCCTCCACCCTCCCAAGCTGGCTGTGTGGAGATGAGTGCAACTTCAGGAGCAAGAACTTCCTCTCTCCTGCAAGGCTGCTGCATTCGAATTGTTCATACAGGAATGGTGACATGAAAATCTTGTAAGAGTTCTAGAGGGAGTGATTTTAACGTACAGGGTGTTCTGGTGTATGTAACCCTGCTTTTTAAGTAGTTGCACCTCTTGTGTAACAGCAGTGAAGCTCAGAACCCATTTCCTTGGAAACACGTTATTGCCAGCAGCTGCCTGTTGCTTTCCTGGTGTAGAAGTGTGGGTATTTGGGAAGTGGGGTGGTGGTTTACGTTACCTATTTTTTATCTTGAATGTGAGTTCAGGAGCTGACCTGGAGTACAATACAAAGATGAGCTGTAAGGAACCAGTGCAGCTGATGTAGGACCCTGTAAATGTACTATAGTGACCTGCTTTTTTTTGGGAATCTAACTGCTGTGGATCCTTGGCAGAGAGGAGCTGGTGTGTCCTGTAGGGCACAAAAGGAGGGAAGAGTATTTTGTGTATGAATGGGACATTAGCACCCCATTGCCTCTGTGCAGGCTGCAAACCCTTTAGAGCTGGGATGGGCTTTTGGTTGGTTTGAATGCAGTGGCCAGTGGAGTGAACCCTTATCCCTTCTTGAATTAGAGAGACAAATTAGATATGAGTGACATCAGAAAATGTGTTATCTAACTGACCTTCAAATAACATTATTTACCAGCAGTGACAAATGCACTAACATTTGGGAAAAAAACCCAAAACGTCAGCAGTAACCATATTACTTAAACACAAAAGAGAAATGCAGAGCTGCTGTTCAGAGTCTGTTCCCTGTGCCGTACTCCCGTCCAACTGATGCAATTCCCATGCATGTCTTGGCAGTACTTGTTACATCCTACCCCAAGGGAGGTGACCCTTGCTTCCCTGAGAGGGGAAAAAAGCCGTCCTTCCCAGATTGAACAGCACAGTTCCAGTCTGACCGTGTACTTTTGAATGATTTGCTGAGGTCTTTATCGTGTTCACTTACCCGATTCCTGCGTAATAAAAATTGGCAAACTTCTTTGTGGAGAGCCCATGACTCTGCACTTACTGAGCAGCATCAGACTGCTGAGCAGTGCCTCTGCTTCTGACAGCTCACACGATGCTGTGACTTATTTCCATGAGCTGTAGCAAAGAGAGGCACAAATGGAGCAGGGAGAAGCTGCTAGCTCTTGCCATCCTAAATAATAGCCATCCTAAACTATTTGTCTGGCATTAGGATGGACACACTGTGGAGTCATCAGTGACAGCAGTTCTTTCCCACCAGCAGGAAGGAAGAGAACATGTGCTCTTGAAGCCTGTGTCATCACTAGTAAGGGACTAGTTGGTGAAACTGAGGTTTATAGCTACTGCCTCACAAAATGTAAAGGTCAAAACTATGGGGAGAGAGAGTGGGAGATTCTTGTTGCTGTCTCAGTCTGTTGGGAGCACTGATGATAATGGAGTAAGGAGAAGGAAAAAAAAATCTGAAATCTGACTCTGCATATTAGCACAGCAATCAGAAAAAATTCTTCATTTTTTTTTTCCTAGATGAAAGTTATGGAGAACTTTAAATGAAAACAACTGAAGTATGGTGTAACTAAAACTTCTTTCATGCACTGCTCCCCAAATAGAGCCTTGCACAATGTCACAGGGCCATGCCTCTATCTTCTTTCTAATGAACTTATAAGCATATATAGTGTGAATCGCCTCTACAAAAGTCAAAATGTGAATGCTGTGCACCCTGTTGTGGTTTTGTTTACACACAGGGAAACAGGAGCTTACACTGAGAGCTTTGCTACTGCCCTCAGTCCTTGAAGCAGGTTTCCCTTCACCTGACATCCCTTGCTGCTGCTTGATGAATCACATCAGGTCCATTGGCAAAGAAATTTTTGCAAAAGTATTTCAGATATGGAGAGGAAAATGGATAATGTGGTAGGCTCAGAGCACCTGAGGAGGCTGGTGTTGTTTTAGGAGCCATTATTTGCACCTCTTAGGGATTTAAAAAATAAGTGTCTTTTCTATGGTGCCAAGGAAATTGTGGCAGCATTTCAGAGGGGAAGGAGAGTCCTTGGGACTGGGATCACTGAGGGTGTGGTAGTGGGATCTGCTGGCTGCCCCAATGAAGTTGCAGGGGCTGGTTCATCATGGGGTGCTGCCACCTCAGTGTGGAAGTGCCAAATAACAAAAGGAGTGTGAGGACAGGAGAATGATGGAGTAGTGAGGCAGAAAAGGGAAAACACAGAAGGCCCACAGGAAAAGCAAGTGAGGTATTTTCTGTCTGGATATACACTGTGGTGATTGGCAACAGCCCTTTTGAGATTGAATAAATCCAAATACTGAGTGTGATAGAGGTTTTGAGATCTCTCTTGTTTTAAAATAAAACTGTTGATTTTTTTAAAAAATGAAACCTTCTATTATAAAAACAGACTGTTGCTTGCCCTGCCTCTGGGATAACTGCTGATATACTAAACCTGGGACACAGCAAGGGACTTGCATTTCATTTAAAAAGGGCTAGATGGGAGATGAACATAACAGAACTCAGATTTGCTAAAAACCAGAGACCTCAAAAATGCAGCATGTCCTCTCCTTGCCTATCCTCCCTGTTTTGATATTCATCCACAGCTCTATATTCCCTCCTGGTTTCATTTTGCCAAATTTAAAAGCTTTGGCATTGCAAAACTACCAGTGTGCATTAGGACTCTGAAATTAATCGTTATTTTTCATCTACTCTGAAAAGACCATAAACTAAACTTGACTCTTTCTCCATATATTAAGCTCAGCTGCTCTTTCCCTTTCTGATCTAATCTGGAAGAGGTGGTTGTCATGTCCTGAATACTTCTCCACCTGGATATCTCTGTGGTTTCCATAAAAAGTCAGGCATTCTTAGAGGAGAAATGCAATACGCGCATAAATCCAGCACACCGGTTTTTTAGAGAAGGCTGAATCTTTTATCATCAGTCCCATGCCAAAGCCTGAGTGGTTGCAGCAATGTTCCCTCAGAGATCAAGCACCACAAACTTTGCACTTCTTGGAATAAACACCACAGTTAAAAAGTGAATATATTTCTGCAGCTGCTGCAGTGTCACTGCAGTGAAGAACAAGCAGTGTTACTGATTCAGCTGAAATCTTCTTGCAGAGCAAGCATCAAAGCAAGGCTGTTTTATCAGTTTACATACTTTGAGCAGAGAGTTTATTTCTTGTGTAATCCTCCTTGAGGCGCTCCAGTGGCTGAGCAGAACCATTGCAGAAATGTCTGCTTCCTGCTTGGTAAATGTAATTTCTGCTCCCTTCCCTCTGTTTTTGGGCCGACTTCTGTGAGTTCTTTGTATGTGCTCTTGCTGAATCTGAGAGAGATCTGTCTTATGAAGAAAACATGGATTTGGGTATTTAAGGGGTTCCTGGTTTTAGACAAAAATGGCTGATTTGCTTTGAGATCATCTTCATCTCACTGTGAAAATGAGCTGAAACAAACAGGCTGGAACAAGGGGTGATTTTTTTCTATGTGCAGGGATCACACCAGGACTGAAAGCTACTGTGTGTTGCTCAGCCACAGGTCTGCAGCATTGCACTTGAGCCATCTGTTCCTCAGGCCCTCTGGCTGTGACAGTGCCTTGGTGAAATCAATGAGCTGTGAGCCGTGTGAGATAGGTTGTTTTCTACCAGCCAGAAGTGACTTTGGATAATGCACTTTAATGCAGGGCTCCTGCACCACCATGCCCTTGGAGAACTCTTTCCTCCTGTTTTTGTGCTCTCCTGGTATGAGGAAGGACACCTTAGAAAGGTAACTTAACCAATAGTGAGAACTATAAAAAGCAGCTTATTAGCTGTATCTTTTCATTGGTTCCAGCTCAGGGAATCTTCCTTGTGTGAACTTCATGGGAGACCTACCAAGAAAAAGACAGAACTGTTTTAGGATATGGGTGAGGTGGGTTCACAGTTTTCAGGGGTGATATACCTGTCTTGGGTGGGAAGCCCATTGCTGCTCCAGCCAAGCAGGTGTTTAGTTTTTAAGGCTTTTCCCCTGGTAATATTCAGAGGGCACTGAAAGGCTGGATGTTTCTGCTGTTTATAGTAAAACCTGGGCAGTGCAGATGGAGCCACGCCAAGAGATGTGCTTCAGCACCAAGCAGTGTCTATCTCCTGTTGCTTCCTGTCCTCATGCCCTGCTTTCAAAACCAGGTTGAGGTTCTCCTTGGATGTTTTGGTTTACACACAATTAATGTAGCGGCTCCCAGATAATAATGATACTGCCTAAAGTGAGAAACAATGAGAAACCCGCTATTGATTTAATTTCCTACTTGTGTTGAAGTAGGACTTGTGTTTGATGGTTGGACTTGCTTATTTTAAAGGTCTTTTCAATGTTAAAAATTCTAAGAGGCCCAAGCCTTTGGTTGCTGTGGGACTCAACCACCATCAGACCCCTCTGGGTCTGTTGACAATGAACTCAGGAGGTGGGAAGGGTCCTTCAACCCCTTCTTGGTCTGGAGTCTGTTTTCACCACTGCTGTTCTTCTCACCCCTACTGCCACCTGTGCTGTTTCTCTTCCAAATGAAGCTGCCAGTATCAGCTATCCTTGTGCTGTCTAAACCCAGGTGGCAGTTCTGAGGAGGGAGAACAAGTACAGGAATTCTTTTTTTGAGACAGTTTGTTCGTAAGCACAGGAAGTTGTGAAATTGCTGATAATGAGTTAGTTCATTCATAGCTGATTCCAGAAATGACTACCTTCTGTCAAGGCAATGCCTCAGTGAAAAGGACCAGTGATTGAGTAAAGCAGGGAGTTATCAATTCTTTTTCAGTTACAGTGGATGCCTTTTCTGCCTAGAAGTTGGTTATCTTTAACTATTTCCCTTAGAGGAGTAGTCAGTCTTTTATTGATGTTGGACTCTGTTATTTTTAGTAATTAACAATGCTTCTCCAGTGCCATTTCTCTGTTGTGGTTTCTACTGACCAAATGCCAAAGATTATTTTCTGAGCTGTTGTAAACCGTTGACATTTCAGCTCCTGTATTGTTACTGAGACCTTCTGAGAATTATTTTCTAAATGCATTTCCCAACATCACACTAATGGTATATTTACTTCTCGAGATGTAAGAAGTTATATTAGTCCACAGAAGAACACATCCCAAGACTGAAACATGATTCCTGGAACTAAATAGCTGTGCCACTTTTATGCTTCTAGTTTAAATCAGATGAAGTTATGGACGAGTGACAGGATGTCTCTTGTTTCAGCGAAACTCATTTTGTGGGTTTTTTTTGCATTCGGCATAGAAGGACAAAGATTAATGTTGTTGAAGAGTTTCCTATTTCATGTTCTTAATGTACTTGTGGAAAAACAAATGATCCTAGGAGGTGGATTTTGGTATTAATTCCATTTTCCCGTCTTTGGTTCTACCCGATATCTCTGGAACATCAGAAGATAAGTCATGACTGGAGGGAGGATGGGTCATGGCTGTTTCTGGCTGCAGTCATGTCCAGAAATCCAAACAATATTACAGGACACAATGGAGCACAGATTATTTGCAACAAGGGCACGTTGACCCAAACATTGGTTTTTGTTGCCACTTTTATTTTTTGTGGGCATTTTTTAGGTGTGACCTTGACTGTGAAATGCTACTAGTTCATTCCCCCTCTGGTTTGTGGCTTTCCTCCTGAGGCTTGCACTGGGGGTCATGATTACATTGGCTGAAAGACTAACAAAGGGGCAGATGTTGTAAGGAGGTGCCTCTGTGAATCAGTCTCTTGCCAAGGTCCTGTGTCGTCTCTCCACAAGGTATCAGCTAAAGTTTCATGGAAGCAGGAAGCATCTTGTGAAATGCATAACCCTGAATCTAGATGCTACTGCTTTTCTATTCACCTACACCTGCTGGGGAAGAGGGCTTGGGGGACTTGAGGGCAAAATCATTCCAGACACTCATTATGGTTGTCTCATTGCTGTCTAAAAGAGCCCTGGATGAGCTGTGAGAGAAGTGCACTTAATTGTGACTGTCCCCTACATCTTGTCCCCTCTACCTTTCTACCATTGGTTTTAGATTGATAGAGAATTGTTCTTCAAGGCAGATATCCCAAATAAAGGTTTTTCAGCCAGAGCCAAAAAAAAAATATAGTCTTTCCAACCAAGTTAAGGTTCTTACCGCCCCGGATTTGCTGTTGCAACAGTTGTATTTCCCACTCTGCCTTTGGGATGATAAATGGCAGCGAAATTGTAATGGCTGCTTTAAATCCTGCCATGTTGATTTGGTAAACACAATGTATGTAACTCTACTCAGGGCTATACTTGATGGGATACAATCTAGGAATTCAATGTTTAGACACCATAGTATGATGGCTTTTGTTCTTATCCCTTTTTATTTAAGCAGGAGCTTTAGAAGACAATTTTTAAAATAAATATCTGTGGCTCTTTGTGTTACTGAGATAAAAGGGTTTGAGGAGTTCAGTTTAAAAGAAGTTGTAGTATTCTTGGCTGCTCTGAGGGGTCTGAAGCTGGGGTCTGCTCTAGTTCTCTCCAGTGTTGCGTTAGAAGTGGAGGCAGAGCAGCCAGCCACTGGGGGAGAGGGAACTCTGCTGTCACTCCAGTAAACTCTGAGAGACTCTGGGTCCTCCTACAAGCTCTTACTGGGTGCCTGAAGTTGGTTTATACTTTTAAGCAGACATATCCAGCTATGTTGCAAGAAGTGAATGGCTCTTCACCCTTAACAGTCTGCACAGATAAGGACTCCAGAGAACCTGTTTTTCCAAGTAATGAAGTAAAGCCAACTGGATTGGTGATAAAGGCTTGCTTTTCCTAGACAGGATTCATCCCAGGAGAGTGTGGTGCAAAGTAGTCAACAGCTCTAACACTGCTGCAGCAGAATAATCCTTCATCTGGGGTGCTTCCTGGCCTGTGAGTACTACAGAGATTTTTTTGGAGCCTCTAGGAATGACTTTTTAGATGGAGTCATTAGATGTGGTGCAAGTAATTTAATGGTAAAATTTTACTAGCGTGTGTGCATGCTATACTCTGGTTGAAAAAGGGATACAATCCTTATTATTGCACAGGGAGTTTAAATCCTCCTAAATGTGCCTTGCATATGTTTTTGAGAGAATTAAATTGCAGGACTGGATTATCCCATGGAGAATATGTCTCTGCTCAGAAAACAAATCAGGGTGTAACATTACACACACTGTAGGTCTTGAGTATGTAGTGTTTGTGCCTCTCGTGACAAGCCTGTTCAGTTCTGGGCAGCTTTCTGAATAAATCTCACTATGTGTGCCACCAGAGCCACATGCTTCTGTGGTTACATTTGCTGGGTTGTGCTGATACAAATTCAAGCAGGATTTGTCTGTGTAAAAAGAAAATGTGTTTGTATCTAATCAAATTCCACCTTGTTTTATGCTCCTGTTCAGCTCTAGTGGTTCCTGCAAAGATGTGACTAACATCAGCTTTAGCTTTGCTGTGTAGTTTTGCAGGAGGTTTCAGCAGAGCAAGAAGCTGCCATTACTCATTGCAGAATTTCTGTCACTGGTAAAATTGTTATATTCATGAAGGGAAAGGCTCCAGTTAGAAGCTGGTTGTGTTTCTGTTGGTTTTATGTTTTTTGTGATGTTCAGAGCAGCACAGTTCACAGAATTAACTGTCCCCCTCTAATGGAATGTGAGTGTGAAGCTGCTGAAAGCAGCTGAAGGACGAGGATAGCTGGGAAATCTGCAGCCTATTGGCTGCACTAACAGTGCTAAGAAACATCTGCCCTGCCAGTCTCTCAATTCTGCTGGTTCCACTTCATTATTTAGAGCAGAGAGAACACTTGAGTCTGGTTTTTTTCTTCCTCAGATAGTGGATGCAGCAACATTTTTCCTGGTGATTTGTACAGATAAGGTAGTGATTCCAAGTGTGTTTCATGATGCAAGAATTGCTTTTGGAGACATTCAGATAATTAAGTGAAGAGCACAAAATTGTCTTGCTATTTCATCAATCAGTGTAAAATGCTGCCTGTGATTAACATCTCCATTAAAAGTACTCTCTTGAACTGCTCAAAAAAATGTTTCAAGTGTGACATATTGGTACATTAAAAAGAAAGTACTGAGCAGTGCAATGTAGTGCCACTGTCAGTTTGCAGGTTTGACAGTTACAGTGTAGATCAGGCTGGGGGTAATGTTGGACACCAGAACTACTTTACTTTTTTTCTGTAAAGAAGCAAGAATGTAGAAAATAGTGTATTTTTCTGGTTATAACAGCTCCTATATTTATAGACTTTGTGCAGTGGAAACTAAAGCTATTTGTCAGACTGAATGACATGCATACATTTGAGAGTAACATGGCATTCTATAATAATTTATTAAGTATTTTCAATAGGCCAAATACAGATGCATAACATCCATTAGAGGGCAGGAGCTTCAGGGTTTTTACTCCCAAGCTGGGCAGTAATCTTCTTTTTGCTTGGAGTAAATATTTTAAATTTTCCATTGTGTTATTGTCTCTAGGGGTGACTTTCTTCCCTGACACTACTGTTGGAAAGACCACTGAGTGTCAGTCTATAGAGTTAATTAATGAACAAAGCTACTACAGAAGACAGCAGTCAGGTACAAACAAGTGTTTATATGTTGTGTATTTGAAGCACACGCAGCAAAGAGGGCTCTTCAGACAATAAAATGTACTGAAGCATCATCAGCCACACAACTTTGCATATCTCCCAGAATGGCCCTTGGAGGTCAGCCTGTATTGCTCTGGGGAAGCCCTGACCTGAGCAGGTGACAAATTCAATCTGCTCAAAATGAACCATGTGATGAGAAACATGGCCATGGCTAGAAATGACAGCATAAAAAGGAAGGTTTGTACTGAATTGCTCTGATTTCATCTTTGAGAGGAATCAGCTGTAGATTCTCTGCCAGTGTGCTCTCCTGCTCTTCTTCAACACAGCAGCTGCCCTGTGCTGATGTGCTCTATCTGGAGGATGAGACTAGTCATTATTTTCTGGGAGTTTGGGATGAGGAAACCCTTAGGGCTGTTGCATCTTCCCATTAAATACAAAGTACCACATTCCTGACTGACTCCTCTAAAATCACCTATGTCCCAGGCTGGTTCTTCAACAGCTGAACAAGCTCTTCATGCACTGGTTGCCTACACTGCAGCATTCCTAATGGACAAAATGCTGATAGTTTGGAAAATTTAGTGCAGGATGACAAAATAAGTGGTGGGTCTAGCTGTTTTGAGCATCAGGCAAAGTTTGTCTCACCTGAAGCCCGGAGCCTGATGACAGCAACAATGCAATGTTGTGAATGTATCTCCAACTTTGCTTATTGGCTCATAATAATGTGCTGAATCTTAGCTGAATCACAGCTGAGGACAGCTGTGGATTTGTTTGCTGATCTAATCCAGCATGGGGGTTGTTTTACAAAGAAAATGCAGGTGAGGCTTTGTGTAATTGACTTGGATAATTGAATGTTGGAGGGAACATAACTGGTTGGAGTGTCCCCCTGAGGTGTCAATGAGAGAAAGCACAACAAATTTCATACAAAAAGCTGTGGTGGCAAAAAACCATGGAAACAGTACCATTTGAGCCTGCCATGTGGTGCTGATAGGCCCTTCCCCACATCTTGCATTATCACAGCCCCTGTGTTGGGAGGAAAGCTGGGGGGACCTGGACACCTGTGGCGTGTGAAGCAGCTCAGCTCTGTGAAGCAAAGGAGGTGCTTCATGGCACTGCTGCTCCTTCTGTATCCAGACTGTGGAATGGGCCATGCCCAAAGGATCAAGGCCATTTTTCCAGCAGCAGCAGAGGGGGAAGGTGATTGCATCACTCAGGGATGTTCACTGCTATCCAGGCTTGCAAGGATGGCTTATCCAAAACTAATGTATGGGAGCAAGTGCTAGGGGGGATAAAGAAACCAATTTTAATGTCCTGGGCATTATTAGATGAGTTAAAAGGACTCTATTCCTCATTTGCCTGGTCCTGTTAATAAAATGTATTATCAGGAAACCTGAGGATCTCCTAACCCATCCACTGGCAAAAGAGCTCTCATTAAAGCTGCAATCAATTATAGAAGTGCCATGGATGTTGAAAATTAATTTCACTGGGGGTTGACCTTCAAATTTGCTTTTTTTGCCCTGAAGGAGAATAGATCAGAGAAGAATAGGGTAATAACTTTATAGAAAAGAAACAATTACAAATTAAATAATGGAGGTACAGCTCTCCTCAGACACAGGACAGCTGACCAATTCTACGGGAAGAGAACACCCAGGACTGAAGGTGTGCCAGTCATGAAGCCATCAGGGGAGCTGAAGAATAGGATACTTTAGAGGACACCAAAGGTGTGTGGAGATGTCCTCAGGAAGGTACACAATTCAGCAGAAGAGCCTAGATGGGATATGTTAGGGAACCACTCAGGTTTCAGGCAAGACACCAAGAGCAGGTAGTGGTGAGGTAACTTGAGATGCCACCAGTGGAAAGATGTGATATGAAATGTCTACAAGGAGGAAAAGTTCTGCTGCTCACCCCAGCTCTTTTCTAAGCAACAAATTTAGTGAAATTCAGTTATACTTGCTTGGTTTCCAGGTGAATTTTTGTGTTTGAGTATGGGAAAAAGAATAGTGTTGGGTACAGGCTCTATTTTCTCCTCTGCCAGTCTTTCATGCACACATTTCCTCCTGCATTCAGTAAGTGAAGGCTTTGGAAGGCTTTCTCCTAACACCCATGGAGTCTTTGGGCTTCTCTATTACTTAGGAGCTTGTCTTGTGCAAGGCACATCAGCCTTTGAAACATTAAGCCAATGGCTCCAGCTCAAGCAGAAATGTCCCACTGCATTGGTTCCAAACGTTGCAAGAGGCTAACTTCAAAATGCTAAAAAAGGGCAAATTTGTAAATAGTTGGACCTAGGAAAGGCCTACAGGGACAGAAGGGAGAAAGGCATTTAAGGAAAGAGCTGTTAAAGTAAGATCTCAATTTCTCTGTTTAGAAGAAGCCAAAATTTTGAGAGGGAACTGGTCTTGAATTGTTTTGGATTAGATATTGTTTCTTATTAATCTGTTCCTTGATATCTATGTCCAGAAAAAAACTCTGTTTAAATCTTTTGAGTGATATTAGAAAATAAACATTTCAATTTGATTTGAAGGAGTTAAACAATGTGGTCACACTTGAGGACACTATATTAAAGTGCTGACAGATGTCCAGGTCCACTTTCCTCCATAATGAAAGCCCTACTTGAATAAAACCTGAAAAGTTGTTGCCAGATCTCTTCTTTCAGCTTTCTTTCATTACATTTGAGGTTCAGGTTTTGTATAAACTTTGGCAGAAACTTGAGAACCACAGTGAAATCCAGACTATATATGACAAATAGAAATAAGCATGGCTGGGCACTTGTAGCCAAGTGCATTTTGAAGTTTTATTATTCTTTGCAATGGAGATTTCAGTTGTCAGTTGTGGTGTCCTTTGAAAATTAGTTTTTCTGTTTTTGTCCCCAGAAGCAGGATATTTGCAATCTAAAATTCAAATATTTTTATTTCTGTTGCAATATTGTAGCCAAAGCTTTCAACACAAATATTTTATTTCTCATTCATTTGTTTTTCACTCTAAAGTGGAAACCTTTTGCTATATTTGCTTCAAAGCAGTGGTTTCGAAATAAAATCTTGATTATTTTGTTATGGATGCTCATTCTAACAGCATGGTCAAGCTGATACGCTTTGTTCATGACCACACTTCACAAGATCCCACAAAGAAATCTATCTCTTCTTCTGTAATTTGAATCTCTCACACTTTTTCTGCTGTGTGGGCTTTGTAGCAAGATCTTATCAGCCAAAGCTGTGCTCTTCTATGCCTGTTATCTTCCATGAAATCCCTGGCTGAGGTTTATTGATCCTTGACTCCTGTTCCAGCTCTGCCAGGAGCAGGGCCTCCATTTATTTGGAGTGCTCCTAGCTGTGGAAGAGGTAGGTCTGGAGAACTGTTCCTCAGCAGTTACAATGCTGTGTGTTAAATCAGCTGTGACACAATGAGTTTTTGCACTGAGTGAAAGGTATTTCCAACACCTCTTTCTGCAAATGTGGATTAGGTACCTCATTACATGCTCAGCTCCTTGGGGAATGCAGATGACATGTCCTCTTTGGAAGGCAAGGTAAAAATCACTGAAGTCAGGTAGAAAGCTTGTTTTATCTGCTGAGCTGAAGGTTGTCTCAATGATTTTGTTACTGCTCAACACCCCAAGGATGAGAAACAGGCAGAGTGCTGTGGCAGGGTGGGGAAAGCAGCTGAGAACAAGCCTAGCCTTTTCCACTGATCTGAAAAAATCTTCAGGTGTTTGTGATCTGAGAGTACACAATTCTAAAAGTATTGCTGGGATGGACTGGGGGGTCCTTGCTGTGATACTGCACCAAATCACTGAGGGATACCTGCAGGATGTGATTATCTCTGTGTCACCTTTTATGAAGACTGCAGAGTCTCTGCTCTTCTGAGATGAAATTTTCCCTTGGCTGCCTCACAAGCACGAAGGAGACTGGGTTGGACACTTTATCCTGAGGTGAACTGTGCTCTCAGTAAACGCCCTGTAATTGTACCCAGCCCATGCTGGTTTTTGTCTTGTTGCAGTGATGTGTGTCTGTGCTTTAGTGTAACTGGGAGAGGGCTGTAAGATGTGTAAAAGTTGATAATGGAACACTTACTGCGGGCGTGGGATGCAATTATTTAGCAGTTTTGAGAACCTGATTTGCTTGCTCTCAGGTAAGAGAGCTACTTTTGAAAGAGAGCTATTTCTGCTAGAAATTGTTGTGTCCTATAGTAATTTTAATGCCTGTGCATTCTTATTACTTTTAAAGAGAAGAAACATAGTCTTGTCTTACTTTCCATTCATTAAAATCCTATTTCTAGTTGTGGATGAGTGGTTGAATTGTGAACAGGTTGGGGCTACTCCAATACAGCTGAATATCTACAAGTCTACACATTTTCTGCAAATCCATCCACAGGAATCCTAATAAATAAGGCTGTATCTAAAAACTCTGATTTCTGACTGTAAAGGGAACAAACCCAACTGTCAGTCAATAGACATAGAAATGGAATATTGACAAAAGCAGGGCATTAAGCAGAAGCAAATTTGCAGAATCTCTCCTGTAGAGAAATGTGAGTGTTCAGGTGAGGGAAAGGGGTTTCCAGCTCAGTGAGGCTGATGACATGGAGGGGGACACATGTCTTGGGAAAAGAGCAGAGCAGACATCTGGAACCAGGAAATGGGATCCAAACTGGGGAAAGAACTGAGTCTGAATGTGTTTTGATACCTCACTACTTAGGGCTATGGACTGGTGCTGGTAGGGAGCACCTGCAGGTATTTATGTATGAAGCTGTTATGCTGAGTAATTAAATAAAAAACTCAGTGTTTATTCCTAACACATTTCAGTTAGATTTTATCTCATACTGTTATTTTGGAAATACTGTAATGTTAAACCATGCTTGAAGTTGTTTTAAACTTCAAAACACAAACCCCCCAAAAATACTTGATGGTAGTGCATTACCTAAATTTACTCTTGCGTTGAGCGTTTTAAAATTGCTTTATTGCAGCTTCACCGCAGTTTTATTTTTAGTTAGTTCCTAGTGAGAATGAATAAATAGAAGGCCATATCCAAGATTTCTACATGGGTTATCTTAGACATTTCTTTTTGCTTTGCTGCATGTAATAACTCCTAAGTAATGCTGTAGGTACTGCAGAAAATAAATAGTGCATGTTTAATTTTAGAGGGATTACGTAAATATGGCAAAATAACTAGAAAGCAGCAGAGGAAAAAAGGTTGCTGGTTCAGATGTTGAATGCAGAGTAGGTGAGACACTGGGGCTGAGCAGTGAGGCAAAGCCCAACAGCTTACCAAAACAGGGTTTGTAGGACATGACTTTAAACCATTTTTTGGACCTAGGTTGTCCAGGCAGAAGCTAGGCTGAGCCTAATTCCCTGCTCTGGAGGAATGCTGAATGCTGCAGGGCATCCTGCAGGCTGTTCTGGTAATCCTGCTTTCTGAGAGGAGCAAACATTTTGCAGACACGCCAAATTTAGCTATGTAAATCTCCTCTCAGGAAAGCAAACACCCACAGCAGCCATGTATTTAAATTCTCAATCTGAAACCTCCAACACCACTCAGTTTTTTTCTTTCATTTTAATTCAGGCAACCATTATGTTGCAAATGGAAGCTATTAAATCTTTGCACAACAGGAGCATCTAAGATTGAAGTTTCTTCTGATCTGTCCCAGCTGCAGACAAAAAGCCAATCCTTACTGGAAGATCATTTTCTAAGCTCCAGTGAGTGAAGGAAATAATGCAAAGGGTTGAGAAAGCCAGTCTTTGGAGTTCCTAGAGGAAGTATTGGGAAGCTGGAGAGCCTCACTTGATTTAAAATGGTCATTTCTCTGCACAGGCCTCCTGACATGAGTGGAGTAGTATCAGCTTGAAATGTAGTGTCAGAATGTTCCAGGCATTCTCTTTTTGTGTGTACTGCTTTTGTGTCACTCCTGTATAATATTTTTGCTTGGCACCATGTGGTTTTTATACTGCTGCAAATGCTTTGTGAATGTTTGTTCTCAGTGCCTCTTTTGACTTTTTTTTTTAAATTAGCTTACATCTGCATGCCAAAGCTCTATTTTTGAGGTCAAACATATTCTACTGGTCACTTTATGGAAATTCATGAAAAAGACTCTTGTAAGTCAAACAAAGAATTTATTTCCTAGTACTGTGATTATGTTCTTGTTCAAAAACTTTTGCAACTTTCTTGATGACACTGGTCTGAATTTTCTTTACAGATGACTCAGGGCTCTGTTTCAAAACTTGTACAGATCTAATTGGATAATTTACAAACGGTCCTTCTCGAATAAACTGGAGTCACTTGGCCTTTGGGGGCTTATGCTGGGGAAATGATTTACATTTTTGTTTGTAAGGCTTCAGATTAGAGGGAGTGCTGAACTTTAGTAGATGTGGAAATAGTTCTTTGAATGCTTTACTATGTGTTACAATACTTCAGTGGGGAGCTACTCACAGCTTCTGTAAGAAATGAGAGAGGTTTTTCCATAGTGAGATTCATTGTCTTTTATAAACCCATGTGCTGAAAATTTCTCTCTCTGCAGTGCCTTACTGGAGCAGGGGCACAGATTGCCATTTCACACTAAATGACTTGCATTTAGATGGCTGAGGTGGGGGGGGGGGGAATGCCTCTCTGCCTCTGCTGTTCCTGGGTGGAAGAAGGATATCAATTGCAAAGGAAGAATGATGCTCCACAGGATGAAAAAGGGTAACATTAGGGCCTAGAGTATATTCTGGGCTGATTATCGAAAGCCACAGGGGTAAAATTCTGGTGATTTTACTAAGGTACTGTTCTCCTTTTTAGACTGGCTCACTTCAGCTGAGCGTAAGGAGATCACCTTCCAGTTAGAAGATGTCTGTGGAAGGGAAACGGTAGCCTGAAGTGGAGGGAAAAGATCTTTACCATGAATACATGTGCAATAAGTAGGACTAGGAGTGCCCCACAACTGACTCCAGCTTTTCATGTGTGCAGCAGACAGAAGAAGTGAGCCAAGGTTTGCTCAGGGCAGGCACACATTTGAGAGGCAAACCAGGATTTAACAATGATGAAGATTGAACACCAGTAACCCTCACTTTCCTCTGTCACAGCATGATGAAGTTTACACTTCTATAGTCTGCTCTTTCTGTGATTTAAAATCAGCTTCCTCCACCTCCCCTCCCTCCTCTCTGCTGTCAGCAGTAGCATTTTCCAGATCCCTTCCCAGGGCTTAAATCACATTCTGAGCCTGAGCAGTCCTGGCTCTTGGGCCTTGGATGGAGATGCTGTACAGTAGTCTGTTTTATTTACAGGAATGTGTCTGTAATGAGAAATGCCCTCTAGAATTTCCCTCAAAGAATGGTCTGGCTGTTGATGTGTCCTGTTCTCTGGGAGACCACGGACAGGGTGTATGGATTTTTCACTGCCTTGAGTGAAAATTATTCCCGTGAATGTAAATTTTCTTCTGAAGTTCTGAGGTATATTGGGATCTGTGGTCATTTTGTGTGGTTTGGAATGCTGCTCTGCTCTTTGCCCTCTGGAAGAGGGGATTGTGATTCATAGTGGTTCTCTGTGAGGAATGGTAATGTGTGATTTATAATGGTATTCAGCACACAACAACTATTTCCCAAGTGTTCATTTAAGAAAAAAAACCCCTAGAAGTGCAGGGGGATGTTTGTGCTGCCTGATAGATTCAAGACAATCTCCATTATGCCCGAAATAATCTGTGGGTACTGGTGGGAAGATCTGGAAGAGACATATGGATTTTTACTGCAGAATTTGAGACAGAGGCACCCAATAAGCAGTGCAAGAACCCTTGGGAAAAGCTGCAACCCTTTATGCACCCTCCTGAAAGGGCTGGGCAGGCTGTTGGACTTCCCCCTACCTTGCCCTCCCTACTGTGGGGAGTGCCTGTGAAATTCACACCTGAATCACAGCAGCAGTGGGTTTGAGCTGGCCTTTGCTTATGGAAGCTTCAACTCTTGCTCAGATCAGATGAAAACGGTGGAGGAGCTGGCCCATACCACTTGAGCACTCTGAATTCTTTATGTCCTGTGACTTCAGAATGCATCTCCTCCTGCATTTGGATAAAACCAGGTGTCTTCTTAGGTCCATGGGCGGTCTTGGGATGGCTTTGCTTCTGACTGACTGCCAGATCAAATGGTTTGGGGCCTCTGGACATTGCTTGGGTGTGGGAAGAGCTGTTGCACACTGTCTTGGTGTTGATCATTAATTGCCTTCATCTTGCACTTCTGATGTCTCTTTTCACTTAATCCTCTTCCCTTGGTGTGTGAGCTAATGTCAGAATAGAAATGTATAGATGCCCTTTACTCTGTCTCCCTCCTGTAAGCCCAGTTGGTGCTAATGCCTAGTCTGAGAGAAGCAGACCCCTTGGGGTGAATAAATACCTTTTTAATAAAGGGAAAAAATATTTTACTCTCCCTGATGCCAAAGGGCTTTGCTTACAACAGCAGCAGGCAGTCCCTGCCTGATTCTCAGCCAGCACCTCCTTAGCCCAGGGTTTCCTAGAGGGGAGCTTTTGGCATCAGTGATGTATTACTTGCAAAAATAAGGAATTGTGGCCTTTACTGACTAGGCGTAGCAAGTTTCTCCTGTTAAGAATATTTCATTAAAACTTTATCCCTGTGTGCTGCAAACTGCTCTTGTTGTAACAGTGTCCAGATGTGTGTTTAAAGTTGTCTGTCTCCATTGGTTTTGATAACCTCCTTTGGCAACTTACCCTCTGTGCTGAACACTATTCATTATCATGAGAAGTTATGTTTGAGTGCCTGGTGTGGTTTCGCCTGTGTTTTGGTTTGGATTTTTTTTTTTTAGTGAGAAGCTCAATAAACTCAAATTTATTCTGTGCTGGTGAAGGCTTTAGAGTTACAGTTCTCTGGTTGGAAACCAAACAAGTTAAAACAAACCCCAGTCACTTTGCCTTATCTCACTGGTGAAACTGTGTCTGCAGGAGCTGAATTCATCCTCTTGTTTCTGCTGGTTTAGCTGTTTGTTGTTCCCCCTGCCTTTTCCATTCAATGCATCCCAGCCTCCCAACACAGCACAGCTCTTCTTTCCCATGCTTTGATTGAAACTTCCTCCCATTTCAGTTGTGCTTCACCAAGAGTACTTTGTCCTGGGCAGTAAAGGAAAGGCACAGCTCCTCCATGCTGCCTTGTGAAGCCCATGCTGGGAATTCTTGTTCCCATACAATGCCAGCCTTCCCAAGGCAGGCAGCGGGAATGGCAGGCACATGTCATCCTTACCCTGGCAGGCAATGGCATCACTGGGGCTGGGGATTGTTCCTGCACTCTCTGGACCTATTTGCATTCATACATACACTGGGAAATTGTAAGGACTTCATGAGAGCTATAACTAATAATGCTTCTCAGGAGGAGGTTCCCGGGGGGACAATGTTCTTTCCGATTTGGGAGGTTTGCATTTTGTCTTTTTGCTTGCAAATACTTTATATCAGTCTTGCATTTTTGGGTTTGTTGGTTGGTTGGTTTTTTTTTTTTTGTTCTGTTGAGAAGGCATATTTTGAATTCTCAGCAGGATTTTTTCTTTGTGGTACTCTAGAGTCACAGCCACAAGTAAAATTAACACTGAATCTTCAGTTTCTAAGTTATCAGCAATCTTTGGTATCTTATTTTCCTTTTCTCCCTAATGAGGTACAAATCTATAAAAGGGGCTTTTCCTGATTTTTCACTTATAAAATTTCACCAGTGGTTGCTACTGCTTTTGACCATTTCCTTCATCCTTGCATGTGAGACAGTTTTCTGCAAGGGTGTTGGTTTGAAGGACCATCACATCATGTTGACATCCCTCTGGTACTGGCAGAGCTGGACTTACAACCAAAATCTGTCTCAGTAATGACACATATCAGTTTCTGGAGAACCCTTAAACTGGGCAATTTTTGCATCTTCTGTCACCTCATGACTTGCAGCTGTGCTAAGGGGAGTTAAGTTCAGCAAACCACATGCTGAACTTCATCCTTGTGTATTTGGAGAAGTGGTTTCTGGGTGTTCTTGTGTCCTACTCTACTCCTCTGATTAAGTCTTCCTCTTGAAAATCTATTTATGATGCAAGTGATACTCTCTTGCATGTGTTCTTGAATATTTTTCCATCGTTAATTTTCAGTTTTATCCAATGCCAGGCCTGTAGCTGAAAATTCAATGCCTAGAGATGTAAAATAAGTGAATGTGAAAGTTTCAATAGTAATGTGTAGCATAAATCCTTGAATTGACCTTTTTTTTTTCTTCCCTGGCAAGAAAAGATGATATTAGGTAGGAGTTGAATTAGGGAGTTACAGTTCTGACTTATTTGATGCATGGAAGATAAGAATTTCAGAAATTCCCAGATTTCATTATCCTCTGATCTATAATTTGTCATTTCAAATGTATCACCATCCTGTTGATGATGCAGTTTTGCTCCATTATTGTGAGAACAGCATGAGTCAATATGAGTTCAAGCAGATAAACAACACTTCAGTCATGTCAGCAGACAGAAACAGCAAGTGCTGCTTGTGCCAGTCCCAGGCTTGGCTCAGTGCTGCTGGTTCCAGCCTCTTGCTGTCCTGAAAACCAGACTGACCCTTTTCATGGGTATTTGACATGCTGCCAATGTCCAAAAATGACCAAGGTACTAACTTCCATCAAAATTTTGTCATCACCAGAAAATAACTGTTTTGCTACCAATGGAAAGATTACAAGTTTAAGAATGGACTACCCTTAGTTGTGGTCTTGCCTTTGCTATGTGAAGTAATTTTCTAGTTTCTTGTACTTTTATTTCCAACTGCAATGGAATTAAAAATGGGTTTAAAAAAAACAGGCACTTTTTTTTCCTGATGATTACAGTATAACCATTGCATAACACTCTAAAATTTCCCCTGGAGTAAATGATGCTGTTCCTGTGAGACAAATGTGTCTCATATTCTGGAGTGAACCTTCAAGTATCCAGGACAGGAAGGCCCCAATAACTTCATAGAGCAGGGGGGGAGGAAAACTGGGAAGATAAATCCTTGGCTTACCCATGCTAATGGCCTCTATTTTCTGCATGCCTTGCAAAATGGTAAACTCTGTGCATCCTTTTTTCTAAATGACAAAAGAATCTGACCCTTTAATCCTCTTTCTCTAATTACCTTACATCTGTACCTTGCTTGATTTCAGTCTTAATGCAGCAAAGCTTTTTAAGCATGTTAAATAGCTTTCCTTAATCAAATCCTTGGGTTCTAAGTCAAATACTCCCAGAGGCCTTTTCTGATTTGGACTGTGTTTCCACATTTCCAGACAGAAGCAAAACATGGTAAAATTTTTGCCTCCTTGGCATGACTCACAGAAACCTCTTATCGGTGTTTGAAAGCATCTGGGCTCTTTTTCTCTAAGTAGTGGCAATAAAATTGGTCTGATATGTAGGTACAGTCAGGACAGACCTTTCCACAGGGCTCAGGAGCTGCTGCTCACACTGCTGGGTGTGCTCCAGGGTGAGCAGCAGACATGCAGCTGTGTCCCCCTGCCCACCCTCACTGCTGGGGGTTCCCCAGGGCTCTCCACATCCCACTGCCTGTGAGCTGGGACCACCTTGCATTTGCAGCCACCTCCCTTTCTTCCTCTTCCAAGGCAAAGGACTTGGAATCTGACTGTGTGCTTTTAGGGGTTTTTTCACACCACTCCAAATCTACTGCAGGAAGTTGATTTGCTGTCTCACCACCCAAAGTTTGTTGCCACCATCCTCCTGTGCCTGTACCAGTAAGTTGTAGCCCCTGTCCTGTTCTGCAGCACCTCCATTTATATTTGGTGCCAGACTGGGTTCTGATAGACTTTGTGTGGTCCAGTTTGTTCTCAGTGCAGGCACGGGTAAGAACATTTAGCCTGTTCTGCCCATGTGTATGACCCTCCCACAGCCCTGCCCTTCCTCATCATCTCTTTCCTTCTCCAGTTTATTTGCTCCTAAGACTTGCACCCATCCACACACAAGAATCCCAGACAGGATGCACAGGACTCCTGGCATTTTATAAAGTCCTGGCACTTGTATTTTTTCTGCACTAAGCAACATTTCCTCCACCTTCACCTCTGTCTTCTCCACTGAGTCTGCAGGGCAGAGATCCCTTCTCTCTTTTCAAAGCTGATTGTGGTTTTGGCTGAGCCCTGCAGGCTTCTGCACAATACAGAGTAATGTCTGGTCTAATTTAGTTAACTGTTAGTATTCTCTTGATGTGATGCAGTCCACGCTGAAATTTTTGTGTTGCTATTGCCAAAAATTCTGGTGGTGCTGAAGAGCAGCCCCATACCTATTAAGAGGGGTAGTTCAGGCAGTGTTGAAGAGTGTGTCATGATGTGCAGCATAATCCTTCTACGTTAAAGCTGGACAATTTATACACCTATAGATCACCCTCTATGAGAGTCTGTGTGCTTTTAAAGGGAGCTTTATGATTCTGCTCAGGTTTTATAGAATTGTATGGGTGTTGTCCATGTTTAAAATTTTATTGGTCATCTTCATTGTGACAGAAAATTGAGTTTCACTTTTATTGGTGTGTAATGGTGGCTGGTATATGTCACATCACTCACAGTAAAAAAAAAAAGAAAAAACAACCAGAAAAACAAAGTCTGCTTTAAAGCAGGAGACTCTGCTGTATTTCATATTTCTACTGCCCCAAGGAAATAGCTTAACATTGCTTTACTGTTTTTGAAGGAGAAATGTTCTGGCTGGATTTGGAACTGGACTGTTGTATCCCCATTTCACAGTAAAGAAGCTAAACTGTAAGGAAGAGCTGCTTCCATGCTTGTCACAAATCTGTGGCAGAGAGCCACAGGTTATGAAGTGCAGATGAATACAGAGAAAGTCTCTCTCTAATAAAAAGTGTGGAACCAATTTCACCACCTCTTTGTCCATAGAATGGTTAGTGGGCATAAAAGACAAAAGGCATCCTGAGATAATAGATACAGGTGGAAAGAGCACCAGGAGTGACAATGGCTTGGAAGGCATGCCCCACATCTGAGAGACTTGGTACTTATCCAGATTTGCAGGCTGCAGCTCCAGAGAGCATTTCTTATTTCTCCCCTCATGTTGAGATTCCCTTGTTTCCCTTGGGTCCTGAAGTGGAGAGCAAAGTCCTGGCTGAAGGCCACAGGGCAGGTTTCATCCTTCACCTCCCCAGCCATTGGCCTCTGGGGTTGAAAGGAAGGGGTGGCTTTTTCCCACTAGTATCCTCTTTTCTAGAATGCAGCAGGCACTCTGGAAACCAGGCAGGCTTGGGTCATCCATATCTTTATGGTATTTAACATGCCAGCTCTGCATCTCAGCTGGAAATTTGAAGTGTAATTGTGATATTATCATAATCATCACAGGTATATGGACAAAGGACTCTTGGCTCAGTAGAGGTTTCCTCTTGGGTTTGGCTATTGGCATCCCCTGTGTGTGTTCTGCTGCCATAATCTTGCCTGAGCACATCACAAGTGCCCAGAGTTTATTTTTGGGATTCATCAAACACATCATTAAATTACTTCAGCAGGTTAATTGAAGAAGCTACATGAGTTCAGGCAATGAGCATGAGTTAGGCTGAGCTGAGTGCTAATCCCCTCAGTGTGCCCTGAAAGTTCCTCTCAAAATCAATAAGTACACAGTTATTTTCCTCTTTTAAATAAATATTGCCACAAAGAGCCCTGTCCTTGCAGGTGTAGACAGTGCTTCTTGGGCAGTTGTGTGAAGAGATATTTTGGAGGAGGACACAAAAGGGCAAACCCAAAGGAAAACACTTTTATAGAGCAAGTCAGATTTAAATCAAGCAGCTTGTGGAGGAAATGATGCCTGGTTTAGTGTACTTTAATTAATCTACTTTAGGTTTGCATCACTAATTAATCTCTTTTTATGGTCTGCATTACTGCATGCAACTGCTTATTTCCAATGTGAGAGCTTGTCCTAACTGCTAGCATATCCTTGTAAAATAAATAACCAGTCCTTTCTGCCTGCAGTTTTTCTCTGTGGATTTCCAACCTGCCAGTGCCTCTCATGAAATGCAGAGTACCTGTAGTGGGAGACAGGAACCTCTGCATGATCAGAAATAACTTTTAAGAGCAAAAACTGGAGCTTCTGGCTATTTGAAGGATGTGATCCAATAACATCCCTGAGCAAAGACTTGCTTTTGGGAATTTTAACTCTTTTTAAAACCACCCCTCTCTGATGACTAGTATTTGTGACGGAGTCAGTGTAAGATTACCAGGGCAGGGGATGTGTGATGGCTCTCACCATGGATGGGGGCACCATGATGCAAGTGAGAGTGAACATGGAAACACCAGAACTGACCCTTCTCTTGGGTGTTGCTATGATAAAATCCATCTCCCTGAAGTTTGGTGTTTGCACAGCCCTAAAGGAACCCAGGGTTTAATAAAGTGCTTTAAAGTTGATTCATTTGCTCTGAAAACAAAACCCTTTGGAGGTCTTGCTTCAGCTGCAAATCTATTTGGTGTCTCTTCTCCCACTCCCAGCTGTGGTATCTGGTGTGAGGTGCAGGACCAGACTCAATCTGTAAGCACTGCAATAATCTAAGGTCCAAAAGTAAAGGCACTGATGATCACACATCACTTTAAGCCTACTCTGTCTCCATGCCATCAGATGAATGGGAGTGTGGCTGGCTGATAGGGATTAAAAGACTCTGACACCCAGTATTTTATCGAGAAGGGAGGAATGAGATTGATCAGCCTGGGTAATCTGAATGCAGAAGCTGTGTTTAACTGAGCAGTAGGAAAAAGAAGGCTTCCATGTTTCTGACAGGGTCTTAAAGGGGCTTTGCAGGTCCTGAGGAATCATTGATATCTGGCTGGAGAGAAGCTGAGAAAAATTAATTGCTGCTGTGTGAAGGGAGGCCCTTTCACTGCCAGCAGTGTGCGGTGTGCTGCCTCTGGGAAAGAGAGAGTGAAGAGGGAAACAAAGCCTGTGAGTGAGATGCATGACAAATTAAACCTCTGGATAACCCCATGCCAGTAAATCACGTGCCTCAAACACCAGTACTTCATTCCTCAACATGCCATGAAATCATGTAAAAGCAGGGCTTCACATCCTGCGTGTTTGAAGCTGAAGCTTTACTTAAATGCAGAAAATTGTGGATCTTGGGAAAACTCTGCATGGACATTCCATACCACAGGGTGTACCTGAAAGTGGTGTTGGAGTCAAAACATCCCATGGTTAAGGTGGAAGTGGGGAAATACCTATGCTGTGGTATTTGGGTACATGGAAGTTTTGGTATGTTATCTTGAATCTCCACAGCAAATCAAACCAAGCTTCATCCCCATGGGACTAGCCTCAGTTCTGTACATTTGTGGCAAGCTGGGACCATTCTGTGCCATGTAAGGTCCCTTTCCAAACCCTCATAAATGAAAGAAATCATTTAATTGTACAAAACTCTTTTTAGTTACTAAATAATGAAGAAAACTATTGCTATACAGTGACTAAAGGCAATGCAGCATTCCCAATTAAATTATATATGTGCTGGAATTGGGCCAGAAAGAGCACTTTGGGCAATATTTCCTCTGCCTCCCTGTGCTGTCCCCACTGCACAGCCCCCCCAGAGAGCCCAGGCCAGATGCAGCCCACGTGTTTGGATAGATTTGCTCCTTTGCAGTTCCTTTGGTAGGCAGGGCAGAAGTGGAGAGGATCTCTGTGTGTGCACATGTGTGTTTTCAGGCACATGAAGAAATTCAGTGTCTTTGTTAATGCTGCTTTATTAGAGGACTTAAAACACAATGACTAGCTCTCAAATGGGCTCAGAAATGCAAATTCTTCTGCCTCTTGCATCTTTTTGCGACAGTGGTTGCTCAGAAGTCCTGTGATTAAGGCAGTAAAACGTGGCTCCCAGCTGAAGCAGAATTGTGGTGTAATACTGCTGCAGACTCCTGGGTGTTGCTGCATGGAAACACAGTTCCAGGTAATTGTGTTTTCCAAATGGTGTTAAATTTCAAATCCAGATACAAATTCTGGTAATGCCCACTGTCTTTCAGGCTCCAACAGAACCACCAGCTCCAGCCAGTTGTGGCCACACATAAAAGAAAATTGTGCAAATAGCCGTGTTATGTATCACCTCTTCAGGAAATGCTGACATTTGGGTGTGTTTTTGATGCAGGGATGTTGGTAGGAAGGAGAAGGGGTGAAGTGGGTGGGCAGAGTGTTGGGCAGCTGCCCCTGCACAGCTCCCTGCACTCAAGGGTAACCCATTGTAGGCTAGGGGAGTTGAGCAGAGGGATATCCCCACTGTGACTTCAAGGAAACTGTGATTTGGGTTTGCTTTCTTTCAGAATGAATGTTTGGTTGTAAACTGGGTAAAGCCCACTTTGTGTTTTACCAGAAGCATCCCTGAATCTGCAGGGACAAGGTAAACGGGGCAAAAATGAGAATACAGAGGGCTCTCTCTTAACAGAGGTTGTGGATCAGCAGTAAATAAGTGCAGACTGTTTTGGAGGGTTTGCTTTTGTGCACCAGAGGCAAGCTCTCATCCCTGGATGTCCCTGCCACGCTGTAAACTGAGAGCTCAGAGCTGCTTCTCAAGAGGATCCTCAAGCAGCCTTTCACCAGGAGTAGCTGTTTGGGGCTGTGCCTGGAGAGCTCTGAGACTCCTGACCTTCAGCTCAGCTCTGTGGTTTGGTCTCCTCTCTGCTGTGGAAGAAGCTTTGTCTGGTTTGTTTTACTCACTCAGCACGGAAACGTATACATCTCTTTTTCTAGCCTGAGACTGTTCTCATCTTTAAGCCTTGCTGAACAAATGAGATATTGCTCACTAGTTCTGAGAGCTGTTTGTTAGTTAAGGAAAAAAAAAATCTCCTTTTTTTCTTGTAGCAGAGAAAGTTAATTGTAGTAACAACTTGGTTTACACTATCTTGTTTAAAAAAAATTCTAATAAATGTTTAACACATTAACAAAGTCAATACACGCTCCAGCAGCAGTGCATCTGTGTTTCCTGTGCTCTCTTTTTAAGCTGGGCATACAAAGTACCATTTTAATACCATGGTGAAAAGGGCAAGCATTCGATTTAATGCCTTTGAAATAATTCTGGAATTAAATCCTGGGCAATATATCTCAGTCGAGCAGTGTTGCATGTAGCCACATGCAGCTAATGAGCCATCAAAGGCAATGCTTTAAATCCCCATGCATACAGTACACAGATCCTTTATTCCTGCTGTCATAACACAAATGATGAACCTTGATTCTAAATCAAACACAGGTAAAAGGGAAAAAAGGGGGAGAATAGAACAAGAAGGAAAAGGAGGGAGTGACTTCTTGGCTAATTGGAAAGAAATTTGAAACAATGAGGGTTTCTTTCAACACCATTAATCACCTCTGCTGGAACATCCTTCACAACCCAAGCTTTTCTCGTCCCCGTTGCTATTTTCCCTCTTTAACATGGTACAGAATGTACATAATTGTTGTTCTTGAAAGCCATTTCTCTGGCACTGTGGTGGAAGGGCTCTGAGTACAGGCCTGTCACAGATCCCCTTGGGCTTGGCAGGCTTTCTGCCTTCCTCTGGCACCCTGAACTCACTGGTGAGGACATGGCTGCTCCTGCACTGTGGGGGAAAGATGCTGATGTCTTCTGCACAGCACAGCTGAGACACCAAGGATGCAATGCAATGAATGTAGGAATCTGGAAGGGGAGGAGGATATTTGTGTACAGAGTCAAGCCATGGGTTTTGCCAGCACTTCCCCTTCCTTGTTTTCCCCCAGGCACGGTAAACATGTGCAGCAGCTTTAGATCCATGCTGGTTGCCTCCAGGCTGCTTAATGGCCAGTGTGAAATGAGTGATGGCTGTTAGCCGGCTCCATAACCATGAGCACTCACCTTCCTAAATCCTTGAGATACCTGGAAGGAGGAGGAAGCTCTGCTGAGGGCTGCCCAGGGCTGCTGCTGCCCTCGAGCAGATGATCAGCACTGGCAATGTATGGAAAGACACACCAGTGACCTTGGCCACCTTGATTTTCACAGGGACTGTGGGGACATCAAAGTAGGTTATTCCCACTCTCTTTTCCATTTGGTCAAGCTACTTGCCAGCAAAACAGCTGAATGGGCACTCAATGTGTATAATTATTACTACTACTCTTATTATAATATATTATTATTATTATTATTTTAAAGGTGAGAAATCACTGCACTTGAGCAGGCTGGTAGCTGTGCAGTGAGGGGCTGTGAACTCCACATGCACCATCCCCAGTCTCTTTTCTTGGCTGGTTTATGTTTTGAACAGCTTAATGGGGAGAGGTTTTAATGACTCATGTCAGAGATCCTTTAATTGCATGATGCTGATGGAAGCTGGAAAATGAGCAGCTGTAAGAAGCACTATTGTGTTGGGTGAAAGGGGTTTGAAGGCTCACAGGTAGTTCTTGCCTTAAAATGCCCAGGATGAAAAAGGGGGAGGAGGGAAAGGGTATTATTGCTGGTACAGCTGCATCATTGTGGCTCAGAGGAATTAACCTGTGCTGAGATGTCAGGGAGGGGATCAGCCAGACCCCTGGAGTTGTGTTGGAATGCTGTGGCTCAGTGTCCCCGTGCTGCTCCCACAGGCACAAAGCCACGTGCACATGTGGATCACATTTGTGTGTGGAAAGGTGTTCCTTTGCAGTATTCTCAAGTGGTGAGTGAAGAAGCCTGAGTGGGAATTTGTAACTGCAATAATCCTTTCAAAAATAATTAATAATCTAGTAAGCAATAATGAAAAATACTTAGGAGAGTGGAGGAGAGATCTGTGTAAGTTCTTCAGCCTGCTGTGTTCACCAGGGTATTCCCAAGCTCTTACTGTTTATCTTTGTAATGTAATTTTTGAGCAAAATAATGTTTTTACATTCTTATTTAAATGTTATCACCATCTCTCACTAATGGAGTGGTTAAGAGGTTATAACATTTTAGCAAGCTTTGCATTTTCTCTGGTTTTGATACTCAGGCAATATGACTCAGATTTTTGTGAGATGCTTAACTTTCTGGCAAAAGAGGTTTGGAAAATAAATCAAGCTTTACCATTGTAATTAAAATAGTATTTTCTACTTTAAAGCATTTTTGTCTATGTTTTATGTTTTGTTGTGTAGTGTTTATATAGCACACACAAATTCTGCAGGTTTTTTTCCTATCCTGGGAATTCCATTTATGTCTTAAAAAGAAGACTGGTCCTCTGTATCCAGCATACATTAATGTGATCAATAGAGGTATTTTCCACATTCCATTGCAAATATTTATAAACTACACACCAATACAACCTACTCTGAAATGTATTTTCTCTCACAAAGGTTTCCTGTTTGTCATGGTATTTATCCAGCTGGAAAACACTGAAAAATGGGAATGTGTTAACAGAACAAGATAGAAGGATACAAATCATCCTCTTTCTTTCCCTCTGTGGGAATAATGTGAATATTTATAGATCTGGAAAGCTACAGGAGCCTGTAACAAGTAAGAGCTGAGCCATTCTTTGTGCTGATGCCATTTCTTGCTTTGACCTGAATATCCATCAGTTAGTAGCACCAAGGAGACTAAGTCAATCAGTCATCTGTATTTAAGCCAAATTTGTGGGTGTGTTTTCCATTAAAATTGCACCAGAGCAGGAACAAAGTTGCGGAGCCCCGCAAGGGTAAGGCTGTCTGCAGCACATGGCAAAAAAATACACTTGAATGTCCTTGTCCTGGGGAGGGGGAAGAAGGTGGCTGCTTGTTTTTAGACATTGCTGTGAAGTTGCCTGGGTCAAACACAAGACCTATTTGACAGACTTGTCTGGGGCAGCCAGCGGTGCTCCCATGTGGAATTTAGCAGTGTTCCCAGGCCGTAGAAGCTGTCATCTTTTGCAGAACTGTTTTATGTGGAAAGTGGGCAGGGTTTTATGAGAAGTGAAAGCATGCTGATAACACAAAAGAGGAGGTTCCAGTGAGCTCCTCTCGCTTATTGAAGCCAACTGATGGAGCGGGGAAAGGAGGAGGGTTAACACAATCCAGTGGGAAAGCAGAGAGCAGAAAAAGCACTTCAAAGCAAAGGCTGAGCAGGGGTCAGGAGCAGTGTCAGGTCCAAAGAGAAATGGAGAGGGGAAAACCTGAACTCCCTGCAACTCCCCTGACAAAGAGAGCAGTGTCGGGTACTAGAGGGAAGAGGGGAGGCTGGCTAAAATGGACACACCACAAGGAAAAGATTAGAGAAATATGGAAGAAAGAAATCTGATTGTGTTTTTAAAAGTAGGGAAATGAAAAAAAAGACAAGCAGGACATCTCATGAAAAAACCAGTAAAAGTTGTCATGTTGTGTTGTCTGTTCTGGGTTTCCAGGAACCAGGTAGGAGCAGAGCTCTAAAACAGAGTGGGAATGTGCACATGTCTTTTAAGAGGAGATGCAAATTTGGGGTTTAGCCAAGTCATTCTTCATGCAACTCTGTCATGCAAAGGTCACGTTGGAGTTTGTTGTTGTTGGCTGTAGGACTGAAGGCCTAATTCTGACTGGGACAAAAGTCACTCTTTCTGCAATATGCAGACAGCCTAAGCTAAAGCTGCAGGATAGATCCTCAATTCCTTGTTCATATACAGCCAAAACTAATCAATAAAACATAGTTAAAGACTCACTTGGGATCACAGGTCTTATAAAACCCTTCTAGAATGTTTGTCTTTTACCAAAGTGTTTTGCCTGAGGATGTTGTGTGGGCATGAAGCAGCTGCATCCTACAGCAGTAAATGGTCATAGAGGAACTGGGAAGCTATCTGTTAAAAAATGTCCTTCATAAAATTATATGTTGTCTCAGGATGGAAGCAAAGCAGCCTCAAGCAAAGAACATAGGGCAGGAAGAGTGGATTGTGTTAAATCTGGCTTTGGAAGGGGAGAGGAAGTAAGTGTCAAGTGTGACACAAGATGCGCTGGGGTCACATCCCCACCACAGACTGCAGTGTCCACATGCAGGGGCTGGTAGGAAGTGGGGTGTAGGGCCACACATGCAGCTTCCCAGCAGGAGTGACAAGCATTCCCTTTAGGAGAAGTCTGACTAGCTGATACCAAAGCAGGGAGGAGGTTCCTACTGACTCGTGCTGAGGCACTGGCCCTTTGCCTGGCTGCTGGCAGGCTGCTTGACAAGCTCCCAGAGAGTCTGGGTTTCCAGGGCCTGCTGGCTCAGTGCCTCTCAGCCATTCAGGCTGCTCCTGGCTCCTGTATCCACCAGGTTTGGGAGAGATGTGTCCCAGCAGCTGCCTGGGTTGAGGGTACCCAGCTCCATGGTTTCCATTTGGAGAAGGCAGCAGTTTGGCAACCTCTGCTGTGCCCTTCTGACAGCCTGGGAACGGGCCTGGGGACACCTGGCTCCCTCTCGGGTTACTGGGAAGAAAAGATGAGTGCCTGGCAGCTCAAGGGACCAAAAAAATGGGAATCTCAGCTGTTGTCTAATTTGGAAAAACTTAATATTGTTTTGATGGGTTTTCTTTCTCATTTCCTGTCTGTAAAGAATGCTCTAATTTCTGGTCTTCTCTCCAAAACAGAATGATGATAATTTTATTCCAAACTTCCCATGGACTAAATTTCAGTCATTCTACCCTCCAGATTAATGCGATTTTCTCTTGCATGTCTGCTGTCCAGACCACAGTCTCTGTTTTTCTGTGCTTGTCCAACTGATCCCTCTGGCCTAAAACAACCCCAAAATACAGTAAGATCTTACAGTTAAGAGAAAATTCCAAGTTAGGGACCAAATTGACCCAGAAAAGTTCAGTATCTGAGAGCATCAGTTGTGTTAAGAATTATTGAAGGAGGGAGGATCAGTATGAGAGATTGTGGCTTCCCCTTTAATTGTGATGATTTCTGGGGTAGAATCTCAATGATGGGGTCATATTGTCCCCAATGAAAAGTTGAAATACATAAACATTTAAGAGAGTGGCTGTGAACCAGTGTTTTGCAGTGTGTTGGTTATTAAGAAATCTTCATTTACAAGACAGTCAGGAAGGAGTTTCTTGGTTTGTTTTAATGTCATGGAGTGCTACATACCTGCAGGAGGAAAACATGCTGCGTGCTCAGAGCAAGTGTATGGATCTTGGAGATTGCTGGGTGTCTTGACCCTGGGAATAACACCTGGGATAGTAGTTCCATCATTCCTGTGCAGAAAATAGCCCTGTACAAAATCTTAAGCTGTCCCCTTGCTGGTGTGGGTGTCCTGGCTCAGGGCTCTCTGCCTTTCCTTGCTACCAGGGGAAGTGGTAACATGCTAAAGAATATCATCTGTGCCCTGGGTGCCATGCTTTGTCCTGGAATTGCCAGTCTGATGCCTGCAATATCTCATAGCAATCTCAACCTGTGGCTTTTGGGAGTTGAAGTTTGCACCTTAGACATGCAGCACCTTAGGTGTGCTCTGGAGAGGATGTTCTGGAGAGTCTCTGCTGTATTAAAAAAATAAAGGATTTGATCCAAGAATTCCCCTCCACATTAAGAAATCCAGTTATTAAATGCTCTCCATTTCAGGGGGTCTGTGATAGAGCTTTTGGGAATTTCAATCAGTAAGTCAAGCTGATGTGTCATGAGTGCGCATTCTCACACTGCAGTATTATTTTTAATCACACTGTTAAAAAATAATGCTTTTAAAAGAAACAAAAGCCACTTCAGCAGAACGTTGTGTCCTGAAGTACACCAAACAACAACACTGCTCCAAATTCCTGCTCGGTGTGTGGTGTGGAGATCAGGACAAGATTGGGACTTTGTATTATGAGACCCGAGCCACTGCCACTGGTGAGAAATGGACTAAGAAGGGTGGAAGGGAGTTTGTAACAGCACAGAGGCAAGGCTGCTGTCTGAAACTGGCCCTTTACATAACCTGGGGTGTCAGCAACGCTTTTGCTGGGGTTTATTTTAATGGCTCTCAGTAGTTAGGACTGATTGGCAGCAGCAGGGCTCACACCCTGCCTTGGAGGAGCAGCCTGGAGTGGGCAGTGGCACTGGGAACCTCCACACCCTGCCGCCAGCACGCCCAGCCCCAAGGGGACTGTGCTCCACTCGTCCCGCCCACCCTGTGCCCTTTGGCTCCTGCTCTCCCTGCTGAGCCTGGAAAAAAGGCCTCCAATTGCTTCCAATTGCAGCAATGGTTTTCTGCAAGGTCAGACACCATCCCTGGGCTGGGAACCATCGGCCGCCTCATTAGGCCACTGCTGCTGTCAGTGGTGGCTGCTCTGTCACAGCAGACGGGGCTCTGTGCTGCACAGGTCTGCATCCCCACCACAGCTGCATGGAGACCATCACCCAGAGGTGGGCAGGGACCTTTGGGTGGCCCCGTTTCACCCACCTGCTCCTCAACCCTGAGGTTTCTTTGCTTTAAAGGGAGTAGCGCTGTATAAAATTGAGTGGTGCAAAGACAGATCCAGTCCAAGCCAAATAAAGTTGTGACCTCTGATGTGGTGAGGAACCACTCCCCTTTTCATTTTTATGTTGTACCTGCAAAAAAGGCTTGTGAACAATACAGTACAGATTGAGTTTGTTCCTGTTAGAAGAAATCTGGGGATTGGTGGGCTGTCTGAGGCATGGATACATGCACAAACAAACAAGAGTTGTGGAAAGGTGAGAAGTAAAGAAGAGGTGTGGACAAGAGAGGTGTGGACAAGAAGAAGTAAAATCTTGTGGAGGAGACTGATCTCCCATCCCTAGGAGAAAGAACAGTTCTCTAGTCCCTACAATTACTGCACCTAAAATCATGGCTAAATAGTCTCAGAGGAGCTAGGAGAGGGAGTCAGAGAAGTGTAAATTACCATACCTTTCAAAATTTACACTTCTTGGAAGAATAGCATGTCCTACAGCAAATGGCAGCCACTGAGAACAGCTCTCTTCCTTTTTTTTTGTGCAGCATACCTACACAGGGATGATTTTTGTTCTGTAGGATTTTGAGTAACATGCCGAAGACTGAGATGTCCAAAAGTGAATGGGGTTTATGCACCTGATTTCAGGAACAGGATTTTGCACTCCCTAAGACCAAACATTAATTTCAGAAATGGTTGCTCAGGGAAAGTGTGGTTGCACATCTCATACTTGCAGAAGTTTTAGTTGCGTGTCTTTGTCAATTAAAAGTTGCAGAATGCAAACACAGGTTTGGGGTACCCCACTATGAGCTCTGTGTGTCTCGACACACAGGGAGATGTTAATTCTATTTCTGTTGGCCTCTAAGCAACTTTGTGCCTGCTTACAGCAGCCTCCTAAAATGTAGTTACAGAGATGTTTCAGGAGTCTCCCTTGTTCTTCTGAGGCACTGGATAACAAAAATGCCTTTTACAATGGTCTTACTCTAAATATCCTTGAGCTCACTGCTTTGCAATTCAAAAGCAGGCAGTAATAAAACACTCCTGGAATGCAGAAGTTCTTTCTCCACCCTGCCAATAAACTCTTTAATTAATTGCACATTGCATTTAATTCTTTTATTGTAACAAAAAGAAAGTTCAGCTGATGTGCTCATTTAAGCAAGATGTTAGTGTCACTTTTTTCTACTCTGTGGTGCTGCATCCATCCTTAGTCTCCAGGAATGTGCTTCTTGATGCAATTGGATTTGGGTTGTTTGCTGGTTGGTTTTTATAACCTTCCTTCTCTTCCAGCAGTTTGGTTCCTGGGGGCAGCAGAAGGTTTCCTCTGGAGACAGGTCATTGTGACTTTCTCTCTGTTCCCTTCTCCCTTCTGTCATTGCCTTCTGTTCCCTCTTATGTTTCTCCTTCCTTTGCAACAGCTGTTTAAGGAGGAAGAGCCATTGGTGCTTAAAATACACTGGACCCTCAGCCTGGATAGCTGCTCTTCATTTTCTAGAATTGCTGTGTAGTGCTGAAAGAATGTGAGCAATATTTATGGTATTGTGTATTACAATAGCAGCCAGAGGCCCAAAGCAAACACAAGGGCCTTAGTGCTTCCCATCATGCCAACAGAATCCTACAACATGAAACATCAAAATGCACAAGACAGGCATTGAGTTGGGGAATTCCAGTCACTGGGAGCTTCCCACTTCTTAACCAGCTGCATTTTGAGACTGGGATTCTCTCTGTAGAGCTGGAATAATAATTTCCTCTGTCCATGTTGCATTTAAATCTTTGTTATATGTTAAAAGTTTGTCTATTCTGGTGTGAAGCAGCAATAAACAACATTTCCTTTTACTTTTACTTTTTCTTTTTATATGCCCTTTCTCTGAAACTGTATTTCTAAACACTCACTTTCTCCTCACCTCTCTCTCTTTTGTTTAAGCACAGACTCACAGCAAATCCAATTGAGCCATTCTACCTTTTTTTCCTCTTAAGAGATGCATTTATGTGTGTAGCAAAGTCACCAAGCTCACTAAAGATTGCTTGTTTAAAAATCTGTGTGATTGCTCACATTTGCATAACCAGATGTAAAACTGGCTGAAACACCTTTCAAAACATTATTGGAAACCTGTGTTTACCTTCTGTTTTTTTTAGGGAAACCAGACTTAAAAGATTGTGTTCTCTTCCTTTGGAAAGCTTTTGCCTTTTATGTTGGTCTAAGCTGAGGTGTACTTTTCTTGAGGGTAGGTAAATGCACAGCAGGACTTGGGACAGCCAAAGCTCTGGGGGTCTGGAAAAGTCAACCATGAACTCATGAATTTTACCTCTACAAAAAGCTGTTCAATTCTCAACAGACTCAGATAAGAAGTATTTCATACTGCAGATCTTAGACCACAGGACCAGAGAGTAAAAGATTAAGGGTTGCTTCAGTCTTGGTGGGAGTGTTCTAAGCAGGCAAAGATAAGAAATCACAGAAATTAGAGCATGGCTCTAATGGGGTGTTAATCAGCCTCCCCTGTACATTCTGGATCTTCGGTGGCCAAAAGCTCGGGAAGCTGAGAGTATTCACATCCTGAAAAACTGAATTGTAATGGAAAAAAATCCCTATTCTTAACAGAGAAATTCACAACACTTACACTGATCATTTTCTGTATTATATTATGAGGCCTTGACATCTCTTAGCTGTATTGGGGTGACCAAAATGAAACTGTTGAAGTGTAATGACATTTTATAGTTCATTTGATAAGTTGAAGTTGTGTTGTCACTTTAGTGAAAAAGCAGAAAAATGGAAACGTATTTCTTTTCTGAAGAGACCAGTTTTGCATTTAAAAAAATAAAGAAGTTTTGAGAATAAAGTAGATGACTGAAGTACTGTACTGTACAGTACAGTAGTGCATGTAGTACTGCAGTACATGAAGTACTGTAGTACATGCAGATATTGGGATCACGTGCTGCCCTGTGTGAGAAGGATCCTCTTGCCCTGAGAATTGGGCAAAGCCTACCAAGAGTGTATATTTAACATTTATCTTTCTGGAGACCAATGATGGGAGGGGGTACTCAGAGTTCCCATCCCAAGCACAGCCCTATTCAAGACTCTGTGGGTGAACATGAGCCATAATTGGTGTTTTTACCTGTAAAATATCTCAGCTGAAGAGCAGATTCTTGGCTTGGCTTTTTCCCAGCCTACAGGGTACGGTTCACTTGAGGCAAAGAGCATCAGTCATTGCTCTCTCCTAGCAGAGTGCCTGGGAAATAGGGTGCACCTGGTTACCAGAAATCTTTGACAAATCTCTTTTCCGTCAGTTAAGAGACTACATGAAGACCTGCATTTTTCTAAATCTGCTATAGAAAGTGTATGAAAAACATTTGAAAAAGGCTGCCTGGCAGTTAATGCTGGTAAAGCTTCATTTTGAAGCCTTTGGTAAGGGCTCCAATGTTGCATTAGTTACAGACGTCATGAGGACAAAACCAAAGGTCAACAGGTTCTTAGAGTAAGACAATAAAGCCTTAGGTACATTCTGTTACCTTAAGATGGATTTTTTGTCTTTGTAGCACTCTTGCAGAAACTGGAAAGTCAGATTTTGAATAGGATGTGATGCTCAAATAAAAAAAAAAATTATAAGAAGGAAGAAGCATCTACAGCAGATATAACAAGTGAAATGTTTTTCCCTTTCTGCATTTTTGTTTCTGAAACTGTGGGGGTTTGTTATTGTTGGTTTTGTTTGTTGTTTGTTTGGGTTTTTTGGCAAAACATAGACAATATTTGGCACAAAACTAAGTAGTCTTGTACCCCAAACATATTAGATGAGCTCCAATAAGTTGTAGATGTACTTGACTGGGAGTAAAGTTGCAGGGTGTGCCCTATGTTAAGTAAGCAACATACTTTGGACAAAAGCAATATTTAGAAATGGAACTTTCAAGGTCCTTCTGAGCTTTTAAATTTTTTTGTCTCTGACAGGTGTGTTGACACAGAACATGCTTATTGAGATCTTGCAAGGTGTAACAGTATTAATATTCATTAGGGTTTTGTAGAAAAATATCATATCGCCACCTGACAACTGGTTTGGAAATATTTATTCCTTATACAGTAACATGACTAAAAATGGCACTACAGGAAATTACAAAAACTCCTCCTTACCATGTTTTTCCATGGCTGCTGTTTAATTTAACATTGGGCATAGGAAGAACCCACACCATTACCTAATGGAGCCAGAAGAGCACAATCCTCTTTTACCTTTTCTTGCCCTGTGAATGATAAAGTATGAATCACAGTCACTGCTGGGTAGGCCTTCATAATGATGTATGGTGGTTGGGACGTGCGGATCTGTAATTAATGAGAGGGAGTTGCATGGCTAATTCCCTGTGCACTGCTGACATCCTGTCTGCAGCTTTGTCCCTGATCTTTTACTTACGTGCCTTCAACAGCCGGTTACTGCATTACATCCTTGTATTATATAAATAAAGCTTTGACCTTTGTCCTTTGCAATATTGGTTCAGTGCAGTCTTAATTCAATTTAGAAAAGAAGCCTGAGCATTAAAACCTTTTGAATCTCCTTAAACACCTGAAACGTTGATGGGACTATTTCTGCTTAAGAGAAAGCACTAAGGCTAAGAAATTGCCTCCTAGCTTTTGTCATTGACAAATGAATGTGTGTTCCTTCACATTGGAACTATGCAGGAAGCCCTCTCTGGGCAGGGAGTACACATCCTCCTCTGCATTGCAAGGCAGCATGGGTCTACAGAAACCATTAGCAGTGCAGTATTTTGTTTATTATTTCATCAAACAATTCTGAAACAATAACCCTTCTGAGGCAAATAACCCTTTCCCTGCTGCAGGCAAATCTCCAGCACTTCTCTTATTTTTCCCCAGTACCACATTCTATAACATTTAAAGCTTGTGTTTCTGCATTCTCCCTGATAAAGCCAGGCTGACACAAGAAGTATTGCAGTGCGTTGAGATAGACAGCAGCTCGTGGGTGCTGGAAGCTCAGGTCCTCTCCAGGAAAGGTCTGATCTCTTTTCCCTGTCACCATCCATGTGGTTGTGTTGGGATTTTTTTGCAATGTGCGTGTTAAAAGTGGAGGTAAGCAGGGTGCTTACGTCTCTGAGTGTCTGAACCCTGTTATTGCTGAACTTCAGTTCCCCACTGATTGAAAATGGGTATAAAGGTGCTCAATTTTCTTCCATGGATATTGTGGGATGAATTCATTAAAAATTTGGAGTATTAGAGCTAGATACAATCTGGCTTTTATTAAAATCATTGTGGCTGTAATGCTGTTAGTACCTCTGTGCAAATCCTAGCAAAAGTAATTTTTTTATAATGATGGAGATACAGATCCTCTAATTATCCAGGACAACTCAAATTAGCACCACAAATATCTGCTATAAGTTGAGACTGCATGATGTGAAGTATAATTGATTTTTAATATGGTAGGGCACAACTGCTGTTATGTACAATGTCATTTTCTCCAGTTGGATGTTTAGAAGTGTTTTGAAGAAACCTGCGTGTGATTTATACCATTGCTAGAGATTTGGGGGAGCAGAAGCCTGGGAGAAACAAGGAAAAGAAAACAAACAGTTTGCTTGAATTTTTCATCCATTGCCACTTCCACTTTTTCTTGTTTAATGAGAATTTTATATTATTTGTAGATTTTAAACTGGATGCAGTTACAAAATCAGAACTAAGAATTGTTATATTTTATTCTTCATTTCAGATTTTTACCCTTAGTAGAGAAGAAAGGATTCCTAGCAAACCTATGCCTCTCCTCCTTTGGGAGAAGTAAAATAAACCTTGAGCACTGATAAGCTGATTTACTCCCCCTGCCCCTCAGTTTTGGAGACAATTATGTGTAATCAGTGATTGCATGAAGCTGCCTGGATTCCATGTAAATGATACATCTTTGGCATATGGGAGTTTTTGTAAATCATTTAAAGCAAGGCATTCTTCTATGCTTGGCAGGGGAAGGATACAGAGAGCTTTTGTACCTCCATGGCACCAAGTTGGATATTTCTTTAATCACCCTGGAGAGGAATGCACTTGATTGCATTCTAAGAGTTGTGAATTATTGTTTTTGGGTAGACCTGGTGGGCAATGAATGACCTGAATCCTCACTGCCACTACCCAGCCACCCCCTCAAATCCACCAGGTCTTCTCCCTTGGGCAAGACCTGCTCAGCAGTAGCAGCAATAGTGCAATAGTCAAAAGAAAAGAATGTGAGGGAATAGCCATTCACAACAAAGTTGGCAGCCCCCTGTGAGGAGAGCTATTTTCACATGAAAATCTTCTCCAAAGTAACAAGCCTTGCTTCATTTGAAGCCTTTACAGGTAATTGCACAGAAGGTGATTTCCAGGTAAAGATTTTTTTTTTTCCCCTGAATAAAGGGCGAATACTGTCTACTTAAAAACAGACCAAAAGCCCAAACTGTCAAATAATTAGCATCTAGTTTAGAATTAGCAGAAGTTTAATGCTTGCAGCTTTTCCCTAGTAAGATGTTAAAAAGACAGTAACTCTTACATGACAGATTATTAATCCTCCAGAAGAAGGGAGCTGATGAAAGCTTGTGGCTATTTCTGCATATGGCTATGTGGTAACATATTTAATTTTGAAGTCTATCAAATATGAACTTTGTCATTTACAGAAAACAGTGAAGGTAAGGCCAGAACTAAAAAAGAGGTATTGTGCTGTCATCAATTTAGACATTTTCTTGGGAAATATTATGAAAAATATGAAGGGAAAAAAACATATTGCTCAGTTTTCACTCATAAACTCCAAGATTAAAGTAGTCACTTTAATTAATCTAGTCTCAATCCTCAGACAAAAACAGTGGAGAGGAGCCCTGTTCTGCTGGGGTATTAAATTGACAGAGTCAGAGTGGGTACCAGAAAGCTCAGAGGAATCACAATCCTGGGCCTCGGTTTATGAGCTACTTGGCAATTAGACAAACTTAATGCCAATCTGACAAATGTAACTTTCTCAGTGAAGGGCTCATTCTGATGCAATTGTGTTTTCTGAGAGTGGGGAGAAAGGAGTTAAACTGCTGCAGCTACTTTCCCTCTGAAGACAGAGCAGTGATGCATCTGCAGCCAGCCTTTCCCTGGTGCTGGGCACAGAAGGGATAAGCTGCTCCCAGGAGGCAGACAGGGTAATGCTATTAGTCAGGAGCAAGAAATGCTCATCCATGTTTGGAGCAGCTACTAGAAAGCGATGCGTGACATCCTAAACCAGCAGGATGAACACATCTCATTCCTACTGAGCTCCACCAGCATGTGGGGGCAGAGCTTTGCCCATCCTATTTTCATTGAATCCATGTGTTAGAGGCTTTATTTTCACAGTGGTCAGCAGAATCTCTGCACACACATGTCTGCACAGCACAGGTGCAAGCATTTGGTTTATCATCCCCAGCTGGAAGTGAGGCAGCCCAGGCTGGGAGCTGTGCTTTGTGTGCTGAAGAGTGGAACTGAGGGTGGGTAAGGGAAAAAAAAAGGGACTTCCCAGCTGCAAAACCTTCACATCTGATGGGATCCAAGTGAGTGCATGGCTGCCTCTGCCCATATGTGTAGATATATCAAATGTAAACATGAATCCAGTTAATTTTCACACACTTGTTACAGCTTCCCCTGTCTTAGTGGAGGCCTCCAAGAGCCCTCCTCCTTCTTGATCTTGCTGGGAAAGCCTGGATTTATGACAACTTAGGCTGTTCCTTGGACGCACACTAGGGTGCCAGATGTGGGACAGTGGCTTCATTGCAGCTTCAAGGAGAGAGATGAGCCAGGCTGGGGGCAGATTCAGCTTCATAAATCCATATTGTCATCTTAATTTATCAGCCACTGCCACAGAGAAAAGGGAGCCAGACTGATAGAAAGGAAAGGCTTCTTTAAAGAAAGACCCAGGAGGTCATAAAATGTTGTAAATTGGGAGGAAGGGCTTAGTTGTCAATCAGTGCTTTCCTGCTCACAGTGTTCCTGGCATGGCTTTCTAGATAAGCACATCACTAAATACAGATTCTGGGATGGGAAGTGATTTGTCTCCCCGGTTTGATGCTTGCCCTTTTAACTTGGAACCACGGAAGAGGAAAACGTCACTGATTTCTCATATGTGTACAAAACACACAGGTTGTGATTATTATTTTTAATTTTTTTTCCTCTGAGTATCTGGGGTCCATTGGAAGCAGCAGCTCAGTTAGTGCAGCAGGTGGTCAAACATCAGGAGAGGAAAGCAAAGAAGGGGAAAGTTATTTGGCTGTGCACTGGGATCTGTGAGTCCCGCCGAGGTTTGGGGGGCCAGGGTGTGGTGCTGGGCCAGGGTGTGGTGCTGGGCCAGGGTGTGGTGCTGGGCCAGGGAGTCCCCCAGGTGCTGGGACCAGGCTCTCTTTCCTGTGCATGGGTGTATGGGACAATGGCCTGGACCTGGCCAGTGAATGAGAGCCTGGACTCGCCCTGCAATCAGCGTCGCAGAGCTCGGGAAATGAGCCACCTGTCCCACTTCCTCTCATTTAATTGGATTTATTTTTAAGTGGGAAAGGCTATGAGATTTGTTCCTCTTTCTCAGGGACTTAATGTCCTCTGGAGAGCCCTGAAGGACGGGATGAGGTATGAGCAGCCTCAGGGATTTTCCTTTGGGAACCACGTCCTGGTGTCTTCACTCAGCTCCAGGCACCAATGCCGAGGCTGTTCATGGGAAACACATGGATCAATCTACTGAGAGCATGGCAGAATCTCCTGATGCTATCTGAGCTTCCTGCCACCATGCTCCCAAAGAGAGCAGTGGAAACAGTTGCTGAACAAAAAAAAAACCAAAAAAAACCACCCAGGTCCTGGCTCTGCTGAGCCTGTGCTGTCCACATCTGCGTCTGGTGGCTGTCACTATGGTCCTGGTGAGCAGTGAGGTTCTCAGGCTGGGAAGGCAGCACCACTGCAGTTAGTTTGGGCTGGGCTTTTGCTGAGATCTACAGAATTTTAGATGGTAAGCCTGCCTCATTGCCCGTTTGTGACCATGAACTCTGACACTTCTTCTAGTGGATGTTTTGTGTGAGGAGGCTGAAACTGAGCTGTGTCGGTGGAGCAGTGGATCTTCCTCCATGGGGTTATTCCTCTCATAGGCAATATTTGAGGTGCTCCCAGACTGTCAACTGGCACAAAATAATCCATCTAAGACACTGTGAATCTGATTTTCAAGAGTACTCCTTTGTAAAACCGGCCCAGAAACATCAAGGCAATCTAATGTGATAGATGTTTATTTTCCATATTTTGAAGAAATATGTTGTGTTTGTGCTCTTCTATTCAGTGACTTCTCTGTCTCCATCCCACACTTTGTTTCCTTGTGGGAAGACATGATCTAAGTGCTGCCTGGGTGCTGCAGGTGGATCTGGTGCTGCACTCAAGTGAGATGTCTCTATGAGGTGATGCTCTTTAGGGGACCTGAAGTGGCTAGCCTGTGGCCCAGCACTGCTCTGTGCAGATGTGCTGCTTTCCTCATCTATCTGCCTTGAGGATCTCCAGCACACCTCTGCATTACCTGGCATAGGCATGCCTATGCTTGCAAAACACCAGCAATAATTAATTATTAAGTAGGAAACAAAGAAATTCATCTAAGATCCTTTCATAGAGCTGTTCAAGGTCTATCCATGCTTACAGCCTCCTCCTTTTATTCTGCCCTTCTCTCTAGATATACTAATTTACCTTAGCACCAATTAATCCATGTGTTTCAACCTGCCTGCCCATCCTTCCTTTTTTTTTTTTAATCCAGGTCAGAATAGCTTTGGGAGGTGTTTCTTTAACTCTTGCTGAACTTCTGCCAAACCAGAAAAGTTCTCAGAGAGGAATGTCGAGTGCTTAACTACAATTTATTTTAGTCAGAAAGAGAATAAATAACACAGCACCACATGTGTCAGGATAAAACCTGCCTGTGTGGGGTTTGGGTAGATTTTAACCATAGCTCCACTTAAGGATTCCAATGCTTCCTGTGGGGAAGGGGAGGGAAAGGGGACTCTCCCAAAACTGGAAATGATGCACACAATTTCATTTCACCTCTACACAGGTGTGAGTGTAGGTAACTGGAGAAATTGGTCTTACATGCACGTCCTTCATTTTTACCTGGTTATCACTATTTGCAAAGAAAAGATCTGCAGACACAGAAGTAAAGACAGACTGGACAGAACCTAAAATACTCAGTGTTCACTTCTGTGATCTCAGAAGCACAGAGGGGTTTGAGTTGGAAGGGACCTGATGATCACCTCATTCCAGCCCCCTGCCATGGGCAGGGACATTATCCACCAAAACCAGGTTGCTCAAAGCCCCATCCAAGCTGGACTTGAACATTTCCAGGGATGGGGCACCCACAGATTTTTGGGTTTTCTGGGTAGTCTGTGCCAGGGCCTCACCACCCTCCCAGTAAGAATTATCTGCTGTGACTAAAATCTTTTTTTACATTTAAATCGTTCAAAAGGCTTGAAGTTTTCACCAATGAACAAGGCAGAGATCTGTAGACACCCATCTAAACTCAAGTTATTCTGGATTTCTGGTCTTCCCCCTTTCCACCTTTTCACTCTATTTTTAAATATCCTTATATCTCCTTGTTTCAGCCATTGTTCAAGAAGTAACTAACAACATAAACCACTTAAACAAGGCAGCATTACACAACAGCAATGCCTGACACTATTCATTGATATTTCTAGCTATGATAGTTTCCTTCTCCTTTCTTGAATTTTATTTTGTTTGGACTGTACCCATTCTTTCCTTTCTAATGTTTGTTTTTTTCCAGTTGATGAATGTAGTATTCATTCTCTTTCTTACAGAACATGAACCAGCCTGGCTTTTCTCATTAACTTCCTTATTAGCATAAGCATCACCACCTGTAACATTCATCATGTGAGCAGCAGCATGATGCTGGGAGCTGGATGTATTGGATAACCTGTATTCCCTTTTAGAGTTAAATGCCAAGATGGAAAGATATTGCAAGATCAGCTTTCAGGATAGGGTTTAAAGGCTTTTTTCTTTAATTATTTTGCAGGAGTGCAATAAGAAATAGTTAAGAAAACTATTTTTAAGAGGCTGAAATCTGGAGGAGATCAAACTCTGACTCATTTGGCACAGGGAAGCCAAGCAACCATGCAGGACTGGAAACTTCTAGTTGGTAAGACTGGTTAGAGTTAAATCGAAGAGGAGAGTCTTTTACTCAGAGTCATGCAATTTATTACTCCACTATAGGTTCTCCAGAAGAATATAATACCTTACTGTAATGGTAACTAGGAAAATACTTTGAGGTTTTAAAGCAGGATGTGCAGTTCATGCTGGTTAGTGAGTGATAAATGATATAGGCTGCACAGAAAAACTATACAAACACATTATTTCAGCTAGCACAGCAAAGTAGTTCAGATATAAATTAAAAATAACTGCAGTCTTGTGGTCCTTGTCAGTTATTTACAAGCCTCTTGAAATATTTCCTTATCTGCCTTTCTCATAAGAAATTAGGCAATTACAGTATAAGTCTGAAGCCAGAGAACATCAAATAGCGAATCATTGTGGCATTATTACATGGGAAGTAGGAACAAGGGGAAAGCCAAAAGAAAACCCAAAGGTTTTTCATCTTCAGGAAATCTATTTTAAATTAAATGGAAATAAAGGCCTTAAATAAGTTTAACGTAATTTAGAGGAAAAGGCAGTTGGACAATGAAGAGGTATTTGCAACCTGAAATTCATGTTTGGGATATTTCTAAACAGGAAAAAAAAATTTCCTGTCATTGAACTAATCACAGATCTTTGTATAGGGGAATCTTTCATGAAAGAGAAAGATAAATGTGGTCTGGAAATCCAGTGACTCAGGAGTTTCTTAATGATGGAGAAAAAGGGAAATACATCAGTGTATATACATTCCTTATTAACTCTTAATGGCACAGTAAATATATGATCTATATTCATGTACCTACGAAAACATATTGTTGTGTAACAACTATCATAAGAAAGTTTTCCAGGACCAATAGAGTTGGGATTTTGAGTGTTGTGGGTATTCTTGTTTTGGTTTGGATTTTTTCACAATTTGAATATTGACTTAATTACTTCTCTTCTGATTCAGCATAAGAGCACATTTCAAGATAGTTAACGTGTTTTGGTTTTCTTTTCTGGGTCAAAATTCCAGCTTGGTGAAAAAAGAATTACATTCCCTACAAACCAAATCAGACATTCAAAATATGTCCAGCTCCTCTGAGCATCAAAAGGGGGAGGGATCAGCAAGTCTCAGGCTTGATCTCAATTTGATCATTTTGAGGCAACATCTTTTGACCTTGTCCATAGCAGATGCAGATAAAATGAGCCAGTGGTTTTCAGGTAAGGAGTTGCTGATATCCTATTCTGCTTGTGGTTTATAAAAGATGAAATCAGGAAACTGATCCCCACACTCACCAGAAATTGCAAGTCTGATCACAATAGGCAGAACTGGTGGCTTTGATTGCTGAACTCTTCCCACTCTTCCTCTCCTCACTGCTATTCACTGGAGCAATGGGCCATCATACTTGGGCAATATTCTGTTGAGTTAAAAAAAAAATCCATTTAACTTTTTAATTCAATTATTTCTTTTTTTAAATGAAACGTGTCAAGGCAGGGAAAATTGTGTGGAAAAGACGCTCTTTGAACAGACTCAGATTTGCTAAAACCCAGTGACTCTTTTAATGGCACCCCTGTATCCTGTATTTAGTATTGGTCAGTCCTAAGAATGTGATTATACTTGAGTTTGCACCTGAGTACCCACCTGAAGAATGAGAAGCTAATATTTTTTCCTGACCTCAAATGTGCTGTAGGGCAACAAATGGCTAAAATTTCATTTTGCAAAGGATGAGAATGCTCTGAGGTAGTTCAAGATATGTCATTCCTGATTTGGGAAATGGCAGGGCTGAGAACTGATTATTTTGGGTAAATGGAGCACCAAGTCACCAGGTCTACACAAAATACAGCTGAGAAATGTATAGGCAATAATGACAGCTGGCAATGGTATGCCACTCTTCACAAAGGCCAAGCTAGACCAAACTGAGTTAAGAAAAGGAAATCCTTGATGTTATCAGAAAGAAATTATTAAAAGCAATTTTATAATATTCAGTTTGGATTCAGAGCAAAGTTATTATTTCTAATAAGGACATGAACATTTTAACATCAATATTTAACCCACCCTTTGCTTGGACTCACACCACTTAAAAAAGTTGGTGAGGAACCTCTCACCATCCTATAGAGAGGTGAAGGACAGAGATCCTGAGCAAGAGGACTTGCTGAGCACGTTCATTTTCCAGTTTAGAAACACCAAACAGCTTCTCAGATCAAGTGCTAGTTATGTTCTTTCTTGTGTTCTGTCTGTCTTTGGATCCTTTCCTCTCAATAAACACACAGGCTTCCCTGTTTGTTGTCAGGAAAAATCTAAGTCACAAAATGTGAATAATACTGACTTACACATTTCTAAGGGCCTGAGAGAGAATGAGGATCCATCATGCAAGGTGCTGTCTAAACATGCAGCTAGTACTTAGAGTCTGAGTAAATAAAAGAGGAACAGAAAAGTTCAGTGACTCGCAACAGCCCCTGAGAAGAAGCAACAGACTGGAGCCAGTCCAGCTGCTCTGACATCTCGTCCATTGCCTTTTCCACTGGATATTGCTGTACTGACATCTTGGATGGTGCAAAAAGTATTGTGTGATATACACCACATGGGAGGCTTATCACAGTTATCTCTGCAATGTCTGGCACCAGAAGGATTTGAAAAACAGACATCAAATTACAGAGGCATAGGTCTATCCTGAGCGTGTCTGCTCGGTGCAGTAATGCATAACTGCTTGATTATTGTCAATGAAATCCTCATGCTGCTACTCATCTCTACCTGTCTCCAAATACGCTGAGATCAGGGTCTAGATTTATTTCTTGCTCGTGGTCTCAGGTGTAGCAATTAAAGAAATGTTCTGTATTGCTGAGAGCACCAGATGTGTGCAGTGGAGCATCCTATACTGACAAGCATTTTGCTTTTAATAGTTCCTTTGGGTACACATTGGCGTCTGGTTTTATTTTTCTGTTTATACTTTGTTTTTCTGTTTTATGGCACTATTTCCTTGATGGTGTTTTTCTGTTTCTTGCCTTGGAGAGTGGCTTGGGGTAGCATGGATTATGGCACAGCAGCATTGAGAGTTGTCTCCTGTTTCTGTTTTCAGTTTTTTAAGGTCATTCTAAGTTCTCCATTTGACTGCTCCTGTATGGAATAAACAAAGAAAAATATCCACTGACTCTGAAAACTGAACTGTGAATCATGCTGGTGTCTTCCTGGACCTTCTTGATGTCTCTCTTGTCTTCCTGGACCTGGGACCAGACTTAACATATATATGACAAGATTTCTTTGGGAGCAAGGTTGAGGAACAAGGCTTTTTAGTCACAGAAGTTGTGAACCTTCTTTCACCTGCACCGTAGAAATGGTGGGCACTTGGAAGGTGGCAGGTGATTTTCCCTCAAAGTCTGTTTGCAGATTTTGTCGTCCAATCTGACTTTCAGATGGTTCTTCACTGCAGAGTGGAACAAGATGCTGAATTACAATCTCAGTTCTAGGGCGCAGCAGCAGGCATATTCTGATTTAGACAAAAATCTGATCTACTTTCCTTTGAAATACTTTGTACCAAATTGAGGGTGCCATGATGGGTATGATTAGCTGAGAAGAGCTACAGACTATGTTTATTCCTAAAAGTAGAGAAGAAAGTCTTTCCTGACTTCTGAAGGTGGTTATCTTTACTTTCTAAAGAGTAGAATTTGACTACTTTGGCTACAGTATGAGCAGTGTTAAATGTTACTCAGTGTGCTGAATGCTATTTCTCCAAGCTAATACAGGCAGTCAAAAAAACCAGATCTTCCTGCACTTATTATTTATAAGGAATGTCAGGTGTATCATGACACCATGACCAATGGTATCAGTGTCTAATATTGGAATTTTTTATCTTACCAAAACCTCATTTATTTAGTTTTTAGAACAACAGTTCAGGTGAAACCATGATAAGCGAAGGATTAAAGCTCTGTCAGATAAAAAGCAACCCTGTACTATTTCAACTATCCTAGTTTTCAAAAGGGAATGAAATATGCAGTAATTCACACAAACATAAATACTGAATAACCGTTGCAATGGATTGCATTAATAGATACATAAGATGAGTAAAAACATATTTGATTTAGTCTTCTGCTGATGGTGCCAGCAGATTACAAGGACTAACCTGTCTACTGCAATGTTACCCATCAAATAGCTATAATTCAAATCTTTCCTCTTTTTTTTTCCCCTCTCAGAAAAACAGCATATCCAAGATAAATAACACCCTTTACATCATTTTGTTTCTCTGGAGACTAATCCTGATCTTACCCATCCAATTTCATGGACATGAATATTCCTGTTGATTAGGGTAGGAAACATTTTCACATCCACAAATCATTGTGGAATTTGGAACCATAAAGTGTCAAATTAATTCCTGACCTCATTCAGCTACCTGTGCATCCACTTGGCCTGACACCACATGACAGAATTTGGGCATAAATTTGGTGTGAAGACTCCTGAAGCACAAATAGGAGCCAGGCTCCCACTGATGGTCCCATGAGATCAGATCCCATTCCCCTTCTCTCCTCCTGTCTTGTAGGGATGAGCATTTCAAGGGTGGAGGTTAACAGGCATTCCTAACTATGCACGGCATCCTCCTCCTTAATGCTGACACAAATGGACTGTTTCCTAGGCGATAGCTCAAATTCAAATAAATTATTTGAGAGATATTCATGTTAAAAGATTCCACAGAGTTCATCTTTACATAAAACTCCTGTTACCAATTAGCTGGCTGTAGATCAGGGCTGCAAGATGTGGCAGATATGATCCATTTCCCTCTTCATTGTGTGACAAAAGCTGTGTGTGGTCAGACCCCCAAGCCCCTTTTCCTGTGTCATGCTGCCAGTTCAGTGCTCCAGAGCCCCTGCATTCCTGTCCTTGCTCTGGGGCCTGTTTCCTCCTTGTGCCCTCACAGTAACATCTCCCACAGTCTGAGGATAAGTGTGAGCGATGTTAGCTGGAGGAGTCCTCTTTCTGTCATCATGGATCCAGGGTGGTGCACTGTTTCAGGGCCCAAACCCTTGAGGCTGCAGTTTGCTATCCCCCCACGTTGCATTTCAGAAGTGATAAATCAGACATTCTGCTTTGATTAGCTTTCCTCCACCTCCAGTGGCTTTTCAGATTGCATCTAGTGAAAGAATTGCCTATGAACTGGTATTAAAGGTGTGCCTCTAGGGAATATATTACCTGAATAAAAATGTTCTCATTCAGAAATATCTTTCCCACCTCTTTGTTGCCCTTGCTAGGGAAAAATGCTCCACTTTAACTTCCAGCTAACTGATTACCTGATTCTGATGCTGTGCTCAGAATTAATGTGCTCCAGAAGCCAACAGAGATGACTTGTATTTGGGGACCTCATGGGAAAACAGGGAGATGAAAAGCCTTAGGTAAACTTTGACAAACAACTTGGAGTGTTTGACCAGCTATGCACAGCTGCTGCTGAATGGAGAATGCAGGTAACATGCCAAACAGAGACAAAAGAGAATCAGCAGGGAAGGCAGCTTTAGTATCAGCACTGGACATTTTCCTCTCGTGAAAGGAGAGGAAATAAGCTGAATTACCTGTAGGAGGTGTGCCTGGTTTTGCTAATGGATGTGCATGGTTAATAAATTCCTAAGCAACAGATCCTGTGCCAATGTGTGCTGGAATTCTCTCAGAGGTCATTGGAGATACATGCATGCACAGCACCTTAATTTGATTGATTGCATCTCACCCACCTAAACATGCCTTAAAGACTTGTTTGCACAGCCACAATCTCTCTGGCCCCTCCAATTCCCTGTTTGAGGTGATAATGTCTCCTCATAAATCCTGGATGCGATAGCACCAGCATGACCCATCACTTCATTACACCAGAGCTGTGTAGTGCACTGAGGAGGAGTTTATCTGGACAAAATGGATCTGGTCCAGGAATAAATGAAGGAGTGAGGAATCTGATTATTTCTGGGCCAATTCTGTATGAGTTACAGCTTCTCAATTTTCCTGGTGTCAGCTAGTTTAACTTGTTTAGTTTTCCTTCCTCACACAGGAGGTGAAATATCTAGTTAGCACAGACATCTTGATGAGCTGCTGGTGTCAGGAAAGCCAACCTGAAATTCGGGTCAGGTTAGGATGGAATGTACCATATTCAGTGTCATTTGAGCATTGGCTGTTTTGATGCATGTCAGGCTTGTTCCAAAATTGGGGATCACTTCACCATCAGGAGCAGGAGGGTGGTGGTTCCTCAGACACTCCTGTCTGTTTTACCCAGTGCTGTCTGGGAGGGGCAGCCTAATTTCCTCAGCTTTGTGCAAGTGACGAATCCTTGTACAGAGGCAATTTCTTGTTGACCACGTACAGTGGACACAGTATAGCATCTTTCACTGTCAGCATGAAGGGATTAAAGGAAAATTATATATCCTGCTCAAGGCTGCTCTGTTCTGCTTCAGACATGAGTGGTAGGGGAAGAGAACTATTTCTTCTATTTTATTTATTATTTCAAGTGTTTCTTTATGATTACTTCCAGTGATTCCAGAGATAGCTGGTCTATTTTGGCCTTACACTAGCTTGTTTAGTCTGATGCCATATATCATTTGTTTATTTCTTCCAAGGAACTACTTTTTCCCTGTATTTACTTAATGGTTCATATTTGCTTAATGCACGTCTTTCAGCAAGGCATTCAGACTTCATTCAATGATTGCTGGAATTTCCTATGTGTTCCAAAACATAAAAATTACATCTGTGTTTTGAGCCTTCCCTTGCATAATTCCTCACTGATTCTCCTGTGCAAGTTTTGCAGACTTGATGGTCTTAGCAGATGTAACTCTTGCAGGTACTCACTGAGGTTTTAAAGTATTTAATTGGTCTTGAATGTATTGTGCAGTTCTCCAAATACAGGACTGAGGTATTTACTGATCCCTTTTTTTCTGTTCTGCACGTTTGAGTTGTGAATTCTAGGTAGGCTGACACTTGCACAGAGGAATTGTGAGCTATGGTGATTTTCAGCAGAAAAGGAGATGTTGCTAAGGGGAACTCGTGGGTGTATGTCCTTAACTGCAGCACAGTGACAGCTCTTCAGTTTCTTCTTTTGGCATCTCTTTTGAGTCTCTGCCTGCTCTGAAGTTTAGAGTAAGCAAAAAATCTTATTCCACAGAAACACTTTTGCCCTTTTGTAAAATTTTTGTTTACTTATCAAATTTTCATTTGAATTTTTTTTTCACTCAGGTTTTCATTTGGTTGGGAAATACTTCCGCAAGACCTTATGGAAAAGTCAGCTGGGTGTTTTGTCTTGGTCCCTCCCAGGTGAGTGTCTGCCTATTCCCAGTGCTCCCACATCTTTTGGGTGAGCACATTCCTATGCTGCACACTCAGAACTGGTGAAAAGCTAACTTGCTTGCTTGTTTAATTTAGTATCAAATTCTTACCATACTGGGGAAATAATTCTTTTCTAGGACCTAAGCACCAACACAGAATTCTTCCTGATATTGATTAACACCAGTAAGTAAGTACCAGGTGGCATCTTCAGCACCTCATGCAGAAATTAAAACAAAGGTCTCGTATTTCAGAAAACTGATTGAAAAGGAATATAAGGCTGCATGTTCTGGGGACTGACTGAGGTATGAAGGACTTAATGTAAACCCCCACTACAGACTGCAGTCTGGACCTCTCTTACGTGATCTCTGTTACAACCACAGATTTTTGGCCCACAGAACATGATTTCCTAGAGCCAAATAGCAAGAATAGCCTGGAGGATAATAATTATCCAGCTCCAAAGGACACTGTGAGTGCTATGGTGCTGCTGCCCAGAGGTGGAAGTGTGTAAACCCCAGTCCTGCCCTCCTGCCAGCCTGAACAGTCAGTGTTGATGCCCTGCTGATGGGGATGGGATTCATAGAATCATTAAGGTTGGAAAAGGCTTCCAAAATAATAGTGTCCAACCTTTAGAGTGGTTCCACTGAAACAAGTCATTGCCCTAAGAAATTGTGCTGTAAACTTGCATCAAGTAATTGAGTGGGAAAACGCTCTTACCCAGCAGCCATATGAAATTAGTTAACTAATTTCTAATTAGGTAGAGGTTAAGATAGAGTTGAGAATTAGTATTGGGATTAAGAAATGACACTTTGATTTTAGAGCTGTGCCTTTTCTCTGGTGTTGTGTGAGAATTGTGGTGTGGGAAGGGTTCATTGCCCAGCATTTTCCTTGTGGGGAAGGGAAGAATCTCTATCCAGGTGCAAGTGGTAAAAATCATACTTTGCCAGTTGTGGGCAAGAGAAAAATCCTCTAGAAACTAAAAATCTACCATGTTTTTGTTGTATTTCCTTTTAAAATTAGTCCATTCACCTTGTTCACTCTTATCCTTTTGTCTGTGGTTCCTTAGTGCCAAGAAATCCCTGTGTGTTTTTACAACACACATTCATTCCTCTTTGAATTTTTAAATCAATATTTTTTTTTCTTCTGAAAATAAAACTTGAAGTCATGCATTCTGAAATGGTGACAGCCTAAATTTGTTATGAATGCCCAAAATAAAATTTTATTTTCTTATTAATAACCTCTTTCATAAAAATAACAACTGAGTATATATTCATTGCCAAAATTCTGAAGAATGTCAAATCACTAAAGGGGAGAAATTACTAACTATACACCTGGAATTGGAGTTTGTTGAGTAATAAACTAGTTTTTGACAGCTGCACTCTTTTTGCAGGTGCAAAAAGAACATTTTCTTCTTTTTGTTTTATCTGCTTTACATCACTTAATGACTAGAGTATTCCAAGTTGGGAAAACAACTGGTAGTTGAAAGAACAGGAAAATTTGCTTATCCTTTCCCATTTTATGAGTAAAAGGTGGCGGGGGGGGAGGGAAGATCTGAGATCAATTAGTTCTAATCTTGAAGAACAGGGAAGCATGGAAAAAATAGCTCAGCTGATTTACTGCTGTTGATATTTGCACTGTTCAGTACATCAGCTGCCTTGAAATGCAAGGAATATTTTGATAATATTTCCTAAAATATGCGGGACACAATGTAGCTCCACTTAAACAATTATGTTCTTCTGGATATTTTTGTTCAGAACCAGCATGACACAAAGAACACATGAAAAAGTGACTAAAAACTCCATGTCCTGTTTTCTGATAAATCAAACATAAAAATCAACCCCCAAAATAAATGTTTAGATATATAGTGACGTGTGATATCAGTGTATTCTCTAGGTTAATAAAAACAAATACTAAATACCAGCTCAGAGCTACCTTTCTTTGCAATTAAGCATTTTTTATTAGTTGTCAGTCTCTGATAATAACCCTTTGTCATGAATATCTGCCAGAAGGCACAACTGCAATGCAAATTAAATTATCTAAATTGTGATTTAAATCACAATTAATAAAACTGATTTAAATCAAAGTGATATAAATTGGTCCACCCTGCTTTAAAATTAATTAAGGATGTGCTTTGAAAGCATGCTCCTATCACGGCTCTGACTCAGTGGGTTCTCCATATCACTCCAGTTTTAATAAATCAGAACAAGGGATGGAATTTTTATTTAGTTTAACAGTCTCTATCTCTGAATTTAAGGCCACTGAAGAATAGATTAACATTTATAATTGCTAGGTTGATCAGTAATGCAAATTAAAATCGGGGATTTCAAAACAAATTAACCTTTGCAGTACATCATGTGGAGACAGACAGACAGTGGTATCATTGAAAAGGCTCCCCTCATCCTTGAAGTCACAAATCACTGTATTCTTCATGGAGCCTTGCTGCTCTGCAGCCTCTGGAGTCCCAATAACCAAAAAATAAACTGTGATACCTGAAAGAACAACATGGACTCTTTGAGGCTGGGGAGTGCCTGCATGGGCTATCACTTCTTTGTGTCGCTCTAGGCAGACTTGTGTATTTTGGGGCTAAGATTAGGATGTTTAGGCTAAAGGTAAATGGGTTTATAATTAGATATGTCCCAGCCCTTAACCTATTAATTGAGGCTCATACTTCCCTCCATCTCCCCTCCACCTGTAATGAGGCTGTGATTTAAAGCAGTTGAGGGAAAATGGGCCTTCTGTACCCACACACTCTTCTGCTTCAGTGTGCCTGTCCTGTGCTCTGCTGAGAGCCTTTCTGTCCCTCTTTGAGATATCTCATGAATAGAACAGGACACTGTGTCAATATGGTCTGTGCTGTATTTATTTATTTATAAAATTAAAAGCTTAGATCCCATCTGGAGAAAACCACCCTGTGTGATCAGCACCTCTGCATTTGGCATGTTTCTCCTGGGGCAGAAAAGCAGTCATAACTGGAGAAGATGAGGTGGATCTTGATGGCACCACAAATCTGAGGAGGTCCAAGTCTGTTCCTTCCATGCTGAGACACCTACAGAGGTGGGAGATGCAGACCCCCGTGGGGTGTTGTGTGGGGAAGGAGTGGGGCAGTCTGAGGGTGACCATGATGGAATGAAAAGAGTGATCACCTATGAGAGCAAACAGCTTTGGTCTCTCCCCTCTGCAGGTACATCAGCTCCTGGGAAATTCTTGCCAATCAATGCAGCTGATGCAGGAACTCCAAGCCTTCTGTGTGGTGGTGTCCCAAGGAGCAGAAGACAAGCTAACCTCACTTTGGCTGTGGGCATGTATGATGTTTCTGACATGGCTCATAGGCTCCCAGAAAATTGCTGTTTCCACATCTGCTTTGCCCAAAATTTAGATTTCCATGGACAACCTTTTGTACCTTCAATGCACACCACAGAATATGCTGATTTGGAAGGAGTACACAAGGATCGTCTAGTCCAGCTCTTAGCCCTGCACAGGACACCCCAAGAGACACACCAAAGTGCTCTCAGAGCACCTGACAGAACTGTCCAAACGCTTCTTGAACTCTGCCAGGCTTGGGGCTGTGATCACTTCCCTGGGGTGCCACCACTGCAAACTGAAGTTGAATGCAGAAGAAATATTCCCTTTTTTCTCATAATTTGTGTGCTTCCACAGTCCTTACCAAAACTGAGCCATTAGAAACTAATGCAGAGTACATGACCCATTAGTCTGATCCCGTGGAAAATATTACATTATGCAGATGTTTATGCATATCCTTTGTGTAATGGTAGAGCTATTGTGTAACTTGCCTTTTTTTTTCTATGAGGAAACTTACACCAGGGGAAGCTGGTAGTACTATCTTCTGATCACAGAACTCCAGAAGGATATAAATAGGGAATAAAGAATGAACAGTGGTATTAAAAGCTTGCTCTGAATGGATTGTTTGGGGGTTTTTCCTAAGCTTATAAATAGAAATAAATCTAAACAGCCTACACTAAATAGACCGGAATAAACACAGAACTGTGGCAGGTATTGTCATCACTGTTCACACCAGTGAATGGTTTTATGGTTAATGAGAAAGCAAAGCCAGGAAGGAACCTTAAAGATGTCCAAGTCTGAGCAGTGGAAATGCAGCATGTTTTCTTAGGCGGTAGGGGACAGATGAGGAGCCTAACCCCTGGTCTGCTGGCAAAAAGTGTCAGTGGCTCCAGGTAGGGCTTGGTGGTGCCCACACGTGCACAGCATCAGGCATCAGAGGTGGGGACAGACCTCTCCTTCCTCCCAGGGCCTCACCAGCCTCTTCCAGCTGAGATGCTCCTGGCTTCTGTCATCCAGAGGATGGCAAAATGTGGGTGGTAGGTGAAGAAATGCTGATGAGGGGGATATTGATGAGGCTACTGAAGAGTCAGCCAAATACTTGGAATATCTTTCAAAACTTTTGGCAGTCGCAACAGGATTGCAGTCTGGAAAGAAAAAAAACCCCATGTGTCTTGTTCACTAGATGTTTCCAGCTGCTGGTAAGGGTATTGGCAATAGGAGTTAATTAATAACTGTAAAGTTATTGCTTTTTAATGCATGAAAAGGTTGTGCAACTCCCATCAATGTTCAGCTAAACATGCCCTACTTTGCATGTCTCATTTTTTGTCATCTAAACAAATTGCAGGTTGTTGAACAGTCTCATTCTTTCCCAACACTATATTGTTTGCTAAACAATTTTTTTCTTCATTTTTTTTTTGTTGGTTTTACCTCCCCCCACCCCGAAGAAGAATGAAATATTGCACGTGGCCTTTTTCCAGAACCAAAGCTCTTTAACATGGTTAGCCTTTCTGGTCTATCTTATTACTGATATTTCTACAGATGTACTGGCAAACACAAATTTATTGCAATATTTATTGGGCTGAATTTGAGGTTATTTATAATGTGGTTAAATGGCTATTTATTAGACATGTCACAGTAGCTATTTAGCACTTCTATATCTGTCTACCTGGAATTAGGATATAAAACACAATTTATTGTATTTTTTCCAGAAAATGTTACACGAAGAGTAAATTCTAAGAAAGACACAACTGTCAGAGTAAGGAAGGGACCAGGAATAAAAAAGTAGTTTTAAACAGCAATTCTCAGCCAAACTGAAGGAGGGAAATATTTAGGATGTGAGGAAATCCAGGTGCAGATTTCAGGTTCTCTAAAGTGCACCAGCACTCTGCCTAACAGCTGACCTTTCCCTCATGAAATGGACATTTTTCATTTAGAAAAGGAAATGAGAGCCATCTTCTTTGATTTGTTTTGTGCTGATTAAGTAGAGTTAAAAAGTTCTATGGGACCATTTTCTCAAGGAAAAAATTCATAAGGATCAAGCATTTCACAGGCAGGTGTTACTTTGGTGTTTTTAATGTGTTGTGTTAAGGTGGTATTGACTAGTGTATTTCACTAGTGTATTTCACTGTGATGGATTCAAATGATTTTTTTCCATATTATTTTTTTTTAACTCTGCATTTCCCTATTGTGAAAGCTTCTTGCAGTATGAGGACAAAAATCTTTGTTTTCTATTATTTATTAACAAAAAAAGCTTTATTTTCTTTATTTATTGTCTATGGGATTTGGATCTTTTCTTTAAACAGAAAATGAATGCACTTGTTGAATGTCTCATGAAGAAATGTGGATGAGACTTCCCTGCAAGAGAGAGACTGTAAATGCAAAAAAAATTCAAAAATAGTTATGAATTTCCTTTTAAAATTGTTTCCTATAACCTTTAGAAAATGCAGATTCTTTAGGAAAATAAGTCCCCTATTTTCATATACAGACACAGACCATCTTAAAATACTTCACCAAAAGAAGTCAGTCTTTCTGTTTAAAAAATAAACCCATTTCTGTGGGAGGATGTGGAGGAGGGAGGAAATGAGGCCATGGAAGGGTTTGCAGGTGTGAGGGTGAAGCTGGGCAGCCACTGCTTCCCCCTGTTTGTGAAGGTGCAGTGGAGGCAGGACGGAGTGAAGGGAGCTGTTCTCCTTTTCCTTGTGCCTCCTTTTGGCACTTTTTTAGGGCCAAGGAGTGTTTGTGCACAGTGCCACTTTGCCTTTCCAGCCTAATTCAAATTTTCCACCCCAAGTCGCATGGGAATCCCCTCCCTGTGCATGCCTAATTATCTCATCACAGGATGGCAGCTGTTGTGGACCAATAAATACATATTTAGCCCTTGATTCTTGCAGGTGGAGGAACCCAAATATTCCAGCCTTCAGATACTACAGCCATGAATGCCACAGGATGAGATGTTGAGCAACACAGAGGCAGGAGATCACAGGGGAAACTTCTTTGTCCAGATTACACCTGCATTGAGATAAGTCTTAATAATGATTATTTTAGAGTGTAGCTGCCAACTAAGCTCAAGTTGAGATAAGTCTTAATAATGATTATTTTAGAGTGTAGCTGCCAACTAAGCTCAAGCTAATGCCAATGAGAAACTGCAGTAGTTAATTCAAGGAGACTATACATTTTCTTAAATTCATTAGCTGCCCATTGAGGGTTGAAGAGAACATAACTAAAAATAATTACAGATGAATTATGAACTTTAAATGGAACGTGTTACTTTGCTCACACAAATCTTCAAGGCAGACAAATCAGAGAGGTTTATTAGCATATTCTACCTTTTCCACAAACCTTACAAAGAAGGGAAAATATAATAATGTGGAGGAGTTGAAGATTCATGTTTCCATAATAGCTGTATCTGCACTGTCCTACCTGTGAAATTTATTGTCTGTGGGTTGAATAGTTGAATGCTGTTAAATAGTTTTTATTTCTAAGCCATCTTTATTTTTTGTCCCCTCTAAGAAGTTCTCTTGTGCATGTCTATTAACATGCAATCCTCTCCTACCTAGAACTTTCTTCAGCTGCATTACACCTGAGCCAGGGGTCTTGCAGGGAGCTAAAGGGCAGCAAGTAAAACTGATCATAAACACATTCCCAAAAATTCATTTTCATTTGAGTTCATTCATTCTAATTGTTCTCTTGAGGCTTGATTTGGAGCATAGAGAAACCCAAAGGGGACTCACTGGGCTGTGGGTCAGGCTTTCAGGTCACCTGTACATGGCAAGTGGTGAATAATGAGCAGCACAGTGCCAGCCCCTTAGGCCTGACCCCGACGATGGGGGTAAGAATTCGGCCACTGATCTCATCAAGTGCAGTCTCAGGGATGGGGGAGAGCACAGCCACCCACTCCTTCTGCAGCAAAAGGAATTATAGACCTTAATGCTCAGCAGGCTGGTGTGTCCCAGTAATGCAGCTGACCATGCCCTGATTAACCGGTGCAAACTGTGCCCCTGAATGTTTTCTCTGTGGAATTAGTTCTTTTGTTGATGGCAATGGTCCAAGAAGTTGTTAGAGTCATTGCTGGGACTTGATATGATTACAGATATATTTCCATGTTCAATTATGAGTACTGTGATGACTGATTTGTCCCTTCCACGGGTATAAACAGGTTAGGATTAATACACATATTTTGCAAACCAAACTACATACATTAAAAATGGTTTAGGGTTGATATTTTCATATCTTTTTTTGTTGTTGTTTGGTTTTGTTTGGTTTTTTATTATTTTTGGTTGTGGTGGGTTTTTTTTGTTGTTGTTGTGGATTTTTTTGTTTGGGTTTCTTTTGTTTTCAGGTTTTTTGTTTTATTTTTGGTTTTGGGGGGTGGTTTGGTTTGGTTGGGGTTTTTTGTTTGTTTTGGTTTCTTTTATATTGTTGTTTTTGGTGGGGTTTTTTTGGTTTTTGGGGGGCTTTTGGGGGGATTTTTTTGGGGTTTTTTTTGGTTTTTTGGGGGTTTTTTGTTAGGTTTTTTGGGGGGGTTTTGAGGTTTTTTTCCTAAACCGAATCCTTTGAGCCAGTTTAAAAAATTGTTGTTGCAGACAGAAATGTTCTTTCCTTTAGTCTAGATTAGGCATTTGGATGGGAAATGGAATGTGGAGGTCCTGGCCCAACTTTCTGTGCAAACACACGTGAACCACTTCATGCTGTAGCCCCTTGTTGCCAATACCAAACTTTGCCCTCCTTTGCTTGATTTAAAGCTTATGGGAGGTGGTTGATATTTTTTGTCTTTTGTAGGAACAGCATGTATGATCCAAGACTAGGGATTCTGGACATCACCACAGTAATCATGATAAAGGTCTGAGAGCCTCTTGGTCAATTCCAAAACTCCCACCTCTTTCCACAGTGTTAGAAGCAAGTCCTTGTTGAACTGCTTTTAGCTTTTATCATCTTTGATAAAGCTTTTAGCACTTATTATCTCTGTCTCCATGGGTGCCCCTTCCTGGTGTCCTGTTGCTTCCAGTACATTGAGTTCTGCTGTTGTCACAAAGGATATGGAAACAGATATGAAATTACCAAGTGTAAACCAGATAACTGCATGGCAGAAAAAGGAGTGTTCAAGCCTGGGAACAAAAGAGTTAAAATAAAATTACCCACTTTCTTACCCACTTTCCAAAGATGCCAGCCTTTCTATATAAGCTTCTCTGTCATTAATCTAATAAAGCTCTACTTTGTTCATAATTTACTACACTCTTGAATAAGCCATTCTAATACTTGTGCAGGGCAAGTACATAAATCATTGTTGCCCTGCTCTACCTTTTTTTACTTATCTGCTTCTTTCAAGGTCAATAACCTACCTTACAACTTTCATCTGGTTTAAATATTCAGCTATTGCCTTTTACACCTCTCTTCCTTGTTCATGTCCATTTGGATATCTGCAGCTGTATCTTCTCAAGTAGCTATTGATCATGTCTCCTTGCTAAAGGTTGCTAACTTCATCAGCAGTAATGATACAAATTACACCTGTTAGGGTTCACTCACACCTCTCTTTTAGAAGGAGAGACTGCCTTCTGACTTTGTTGTTATTGGCCATCTTTTCTGCCTAGGATATCTCAAACTCATTGAGAAAAATTATATGCTGTAAAATATCCTCATTCTGACACGTGTAGGCTTTCAGTGCCCAGGTCATGCAGAGAAGCTAATCAATCCCTACTGACCTCAGTCAGCCTGAAATAAAGCTGGGGAAGGCCCCAATCCAGCAATGCACTTAAGGATATGCTTATGTAAACACAGGATCCATCCCATTTTCAGTGCAATTTGGTGAGAAGTGTATTTCAGAGTGGAGCATCTCCAGGGATGCTCCTTTTTGCAAGGGCTGTGCAGGATGAGGCTGTACCAGCTGCCAACACTAGCACACCCCAAAAATCTGGTAATCTTGCACAGGGCAAAGTAACTTTCTTTGTCTTACTTGTAGGGAGGCTGCTGAGGTGCCACTGCTTTGGAATCAGTGTGTGTGAACGCTTGTCCTCTGCAGAGTTGATGAGCTCTTAAGAGCTTGGGTCTCTCTTGCTGACGGTTTAAGAGAAAATTTAATTATTTAGGATTAGGCAGGATAATTGAGTGCTGCAGGACCTTACAGCTATGCCTGTTGTGTGCTGAGAGATCATCCTGTCTTCTGGCTTCATCATCTCCTTGACCCAATTGTGTTGCTGCCATTGATGCCTGGAGAAGGCTGACCTGGAACAGAGACTGAACAGAGCTAGTGAATAAAGTGGATATTTATTGAAAGGCCTCTAGGATACACCTTGGGCAGGACAGGCCCTGACCAGGGCTACACCCACGGTGGACTAAAAATGGTCCTAAAAATGGCTAACCAGTCACGAGGTCTCACACTTTTATAAGTTTTCAGGTTGTGAGGTTTCATCCTTCTTGTTTCTCCCTTCAGTCCACTGTTGTTTGTTCTTTTGGGCCTGAAAGTTGTCCTTGGTCTTCAGCAGGAAAAGATTTAGTTTTGCCTACCTATCCTGTGAAGAGAGCTGAGTGACACTTAATATGAGGCTCAGAACTGCACCCCTGGGCAACGCAGAATCTGGAAAACATGAAAGCTAAAACTTGAGGAATCACCACAAGATTGCCAACTTGTACCAAAAGCCACAGGAGTAGAGTTTTGTCATGGTTGTCTGCCAAGGAGTGAGGCTGGAATAGCTACCACCGTCGTATAGAAGAAAATGGCCAGAAAGGACCTGAAGAGGTCACCTCATCCACCCCCACACAAACCACTCCTGACCCATTTGTCTGAAGTGTTTTTTTAACCCCATCAGCCATGGAGATCCCCCAGCCTGCCCAGGCAACCCCCTCCAGTGCCCAATGACCCTTGCAGCAGGGAAGTTATTTTAGTTCTGAACTCAGGTCTCCCTTGCTGCATTAAAACCCATTACTTTTTTTGTGCTTTCACTGTGGATAACAATTTATTGCCTTCCTCTTTGCATAAGCCATTTATATAATTGAAGACCCTTATCGTGTCTCCTCTCTGTCTTCCCTGCTCTAGACTAAATAGCCCAGATAGGATGAAAGCTGGAATGGGGTGTCAGGGAGAAGGAGTTAGAAGAGGAAATCAGAGAGGGATTAATCCTGCTTTCAGTCCCTGTAGAAACAGACTTTTCCTTCTGAAGGATGGGGATGTGGGAGGGGGAAACAGGATTCTCAGTGCTGCTGATTTCCTAATGGAGCTCTGTGAGATGTGTATCTGATTGATGGGCCACTGCCTCACAGACTAAGGAAGAGGGGCTTGGACTGACCATCTGCTGAGCTGTGACCCTGCTATCCAGCCTCTGTGCTTGGAAATGAAGGCTTCAAGTTCTTACAGTGGTGAGGAACGCATCCAGCTCACATGTCAGCTCCTGTGAGATGTATCTGCTTGAGCTTCTCTGCACCACAAAAGCTGTTTCCAGGTGCTGTGTGTTATACAATCAGCCAACATGATGATGTAGCACCACCACCACCACCCAGACCGCCCACCATGAGCCCTGCCAGGGAACAGGAGTCCTCTCCTCTGATGGCAAAACTTCATTTCTGCTGCCCTGACCTCGGCTCTGTGCTTCCCACCCATGGACAGCATGGGAAGCCTCTCACCACACACGCTGCCTACATGTGTTTCAACTGCCTGCATCTTTACAGCTTGATTGCTGTTCATAAAAGCAGCACGTGGAGCAGGCAAACACCGTCTGATCCAGAAAGCCCTGGGGCACATTATGTCAATGTCACACACATTAGGGAAGTACAGCCAGAGCTCAGAGTGACTTCTCATGCTCAGAACCCTTCTCCATTATTCACGTCTGCTGTCAGAGCTGCAGCACACATGCAGCCATGGATGTCACAACCTGAAATAAAAATACCTCCCAGCCTGGAGACTTCCAAAAGTGCAAGGTGGAGGAAAGAAATGTTTCCTTACTACTTAATGCTCCCAAACAGCTTTCGGTGACAGTGCCCCAAGCGCTCCAAGAACAGCACGTAAGGTGGAGCTGTTTTCCCTAGACTCCTGGTGACACGGGATCTGAGGATTATTTACATCAGAAAAGGGCTGGCCTTGAAGAAAGCAAAATATTAGATGCTGTTTGGGACAGCAAGAAAGTTCACTGCATTTCAAGTGCACTGCAGACTAACTCCAGCACTCCCAGTTTCTCTTCCTCCCTGCTGGCTCATCAGTCAGCTGTTAAGACTTTCCACTTCAATTTCACAGTTAAAAAAATCTTGACAAATTGCAATCCAATTGTTTGGTTGGGTTTTTTTTCCTCTCCCTTTCCCCCGCCCTTCCTTCTCAGAGTGACTTTGAAGATGACATTTGTATTTCTGAATTAAAACCACATTTGCCCAATACTGCAGAGGGGGGAGGCAGGGGCAGAAGAGAGAAGAAAAGCTTTTGTTCTCCTCCTCACAGTGACCCCTCACCTGCCAGGGCCAAGCTCCAAATAATTTCTAACAGCTGAGGTTAGTCAGGGACACCTAATCCCAGAAAGCTGGCTCTGAATTCCAGCACCAGCACACAGTGTTTGAGTTTCATCAACAGCCATTTACATCTAATTCTCCCAAACCTCTGAAGTGTGAGTATACGTACAGGTGTGTGCTTATTTAATCAAAAATAATTTTATTTTTCACAAATCTGAGCCCAAATGGCATCAACAGCAGTAACAACATTATGTTTTTTAAAGCTAAGCAAGCTCAGGAGCTGTTTTGAGGATGCATTGGGGTCTTTTGAGTGTACCCTAAACAGCCTTGTCTACAGGATGCCCAAGAATTGTCATTCTCAACCAAAGAGCAGCCTGAGTCCTCATTCCCTGATTTCCTGTAATGGAAAAGGAGTGCTCTGTGCAAATGGAACTGAAAGTATCTTGCTGAGTGTGCTGAGACCTGTCCTGTGTGTTTACGGAAGGGGCATAAGGATCATCCTGGCAGCACAACAGAGAGAAATCTCCCAGGCTTCAGCTGATGGGTGGACATGACAGCAACAGGCTGACTCTGAAAAAATGCACCTTCCCAGGCATGAACAGGGGCCAGATGAGATGTGTTGGGTAAAATTGCAGTATTTTATTCTTTGGAGTCAGTCAGCAGGAATAATGTGTTATTTTTCTCAGGAGAGTTTTAATTTTTTCAAAGATAGTTCTCTGGCTGACCCTAAGTGTTGGTGACCCAAGGATAAAACTCCAGTTCTGCTGCATCCTTTCCCAGAAAGGAAATTTCCAGCACTTCTTGTCTTTGTGGTGTTTGCTTTAAGACCATTCTCTTTTTATTAAGAAAAAATCTTTGGTTTTGCTGTTTAGCCAGTTGAAATGAGTAATGCAAATGTTATTTACATGGGACAAAGGAAATGTTTTCTTTGAAATTATTTCATCTTACTAATTGATTACAATGGAACAGCTTGGATGTGTGTAGCATCCAGCATCCCTCTGTCAGAACAGGTCTTCAGCCAATCTGGTACAAACCATCCCATGGGAGAAAACAAGAGTAAAATATGACAGGTATTTAAGGCTCACCATCCCATGGATCCAGTTCAGTCTCCACAAGGAAACAATTATGGTGTCTGAAAAGATGTCCTAAAAATATTGGAAGTTTCTGTGGAAGACGAAACACTAGAGAATATTGTTAATGAAAAACATAGACTAGAAATAAAAAATTATCTAGAGAAAACTCTTGCGAGGAATAGGTATTTTCTGTTGTTCAATGCAGACACCACTGAGAGCCTGCTAGCATGGAAAGTACTTGATATTGATGAAAAGTAATAATATAAATCCACAGTATGTCTGAATTAAATCAGAAAGGGAAAAAATAATACAAAGGATTTAAGTATTACAGCACAATTGCCTCAAGAAGAAAAAGAATCTCATATTTGGAAGTGATTTAAATATAATAATCTTCAAATATTCATGGCTGAAAATGTTTCCTAAATGCTGTTTCCAAAATGTTGCGAGACAACAAACTGTATCCTGAGCTGATTTCAAAACCATGGCAAATAATATTGTTTCACATAAACACAGAAGAAAACGTGATATCAACAGAAATTAAAGGGGGAAAACTGTCCAGGTCTGTGTGTCAAGAATGGCGAACAACAGAGAGGAAAGGCTTCAACAGGAAAGCTGGAAAAGCCAGCATGGAGAGGCAATGTGATTTGTGTGGTTATGATCTATTCCCCCTCAGCTCCAGCAGCCAAAGGGGAATAGATCATAACCACAATGCTGCCAAGAAGTAGGTCAGAAACCTATTTTTGTCCCTATTCTTCTGTGGCCATGTCGTGGTCCTGCAGCAGTGAGAAGAAGGGAAGGTGTGGCTGGTGGCCGAGGGTCTGTCCTGGGCTGAGCAGGGTGACCTGGGCCCCTGACAAGGGAGAGTCATGATCCCTCCAACACCAGGGATTGCCCCTGGCAGTGCCCACCTCTCTCTGCTTCCTGGAGAAGGATTTAAAGGGAATTAGAGACTTAGTGGTTAAATGCCTAAACTAAAAAGGATGTGGTTAAATGCCTAAACTAAAAAGGATGAATCTGAGCCAAAACACAAGTTAAGTGCCAGCCCTATCCAGTGACGCTGCACCCGAGCAGTGCAGGAGGTTTTTGTGTTAAATCAGGTCTTGGTGGTCTGGGTGAGAGGCACCTTGCAAACCCTTGTGCTGATGTGGCCGAGGTGGGGATGGAGGGGGCTCAGGCAGAAGCAGGAAGCTGGGGATGAAGCAGAAGGAATCGTGATGGAACATTTAGTGCTCTGGGGCTAAAAGCTGCCTGCTTCTCCTGCTGTCCCCCAGGGCTAGTGGTTTTATCACTTCTGCTCCCCACATCCTTCTTTTCTTTTCATATATCAGCTGCCTTTTGCCCCCTGCCCCCTGCTCTAAATTTATCCAGTTAATTAACATAATTCAGTATAATTTAGTAATTGTTTTCAGCTTTTCCCTTTGAAGTTAGCTAGAAGACATGTCAGGAGGCTGCTCTGATTCTCTCACAATATCATATAGAAATTATAAAAGCTACAGTAAAATTAACCTGAAGACACTATCTCTAGTCTCCTTATGGAGTTGCCTTATTTGTATCTCTGTGTCATAAGTACCAAAATCCTCTTGTTCCTCACTCCTCTCCTGTCAATTCCAGGCAAAGGATGCTGGGGACAATGATTTTGCCACCCTGATGTCCTGTGACCTTTGGAGGATGAGTGATCGATCTCCCTGTGGGAGATTTGGTGTTTTGTCACTGGTCAACAAAATACTGTCCTCAAGTGAATAGTTTTACAAGTGGAAAACACAGTAAATGCTGCTGCCTCAGGGCCTGACACAGCCCCAAAACTCAAGGGTTTGTCACCACTGAGGTGACTGCAGTAGATGCCAAGCAGGAGTGTTAATTCTAATGTGTCCCTTTCATGACATTTCCTTAAAATATCTGCAGTGTTCAATCCAGTGCTGCGCTGCTTTATCTGAGGCAATTGTGTTCCCTCTGACATGAAACAAACTGCAAAGCAGTTCCCTCATCATTCTGCCTCTAGCAGGTCTTGAGTCCAGCTTTTCAAACCGATTTTTCCCTTTTCACAGTGCACCTGTCAAGAGCCCACTCTGGAACAGAAGATCAGAGTAAACGGGGGCTGAGGAGAACAAAAGCTGACCCAAACCTTTGACCTAAATTTAACATAAAGCCAAGCGAAACCTTAGAGGTTTGTAAGTGTTCATGAAACATTTCCACCTCCTGCTCTCCTCTCCTTTATCTTTGGTTTCTTTATACTTCTACACTTAACTGTTTCTAATTCAAAGTCTAATGTAAAGCTCCCCTAAATTAATGAAAAGGCTGTCACTGATTTTAGTGCCTTCTGATTCAGCCTCCCAAAGAAAGGAAATAATTTCTTTAATGAAAGTGTCTTTAAACTTAAGAGAAAATAAAACCTGAAAAGAGATAAGGAAGAGCAGAGATCAAATGCAATTTTCCAGCTTGCAGCATGTCCTTGTTCTGAACCCCACCCATGAAATTCCTATGGATACTGTTATCCCAGGAAAAAATATCTCTGTACAGAAACAGAGAATTGCTAAGACAATGGTGAATTGGTTTAATAAGCTTTAATGTTTTCATATAAGAATGATAAAATTTCTAGTTTTTGTAATCAGGTTATGCTTTAGAAGTTAACTGCCTGTAATCATCTGGCATTTGTCACCTGAATTTTCCATTTGTATGTATGAGAGTTTCCTTTACATCAATATTACAAAAATGAAACACATGAAAACTTAATCAGGAAAATAACTCTGCTACTTATACACTTCTTAGCTTGCTAGGTGACTCTTTTCAGAAGGAGTAGTGATAGTTTATGGGGCTTAGTTACACCTGAATTTCCCTACACAATGCATTAAATAGTCAGAATAAGCATGTTCTTGTCCAAGTTATATTCTAGATTCACAGATGAGGGTCTTGAGGGAGGCTGGTGAAATCAGCCCAAACAAAAATGAAGATGTGGCTCATGTTGAAAAGTTGTTACACTGTCTTTTGGCAGCGACAGGTCCTGATGGATTGCTGTTGCCAGTTCAGAGTTCAGTCTCTGTAGTACTGACCTGCCTTGAGCTCCTGTTTTGCTCATACAAATTGAGAGTTTTCTGTGTGCACACTGGTGTTGCTCCATATTTTACTTGTGAATACACGCACAGCTTATCTAGGGAATTATTCCCCAATATCTGTGTAACAGACAGTTTTGGTGCTCACAGTCACAGGGTAGATGCACACAGAACATGTGCTCCAGAGGCTGCTGCCTGGTGTTAATGGAAAACACAGATGTGCAAAGTGCTCCTAGGATGATGCTGTTAATAACAAGCACTGCTTGTTTATAATGTGCCTATAAATGAGCATTATTTTAATATTATTCCTATGCAAATTTTACACAGCATAGGGGGTTTTTTCAATTCTCATTTTCTTTTTGTCTCCTGTTTGTGTTTTTCCCCCTTACTGCTCCTAGATTTTCTGCTTCTGAACTCCTCTGAAGTCCTCCCCAGTGTCAAGGCTGCACTGTGTGGTGTGTGCCAGCAGTACATGTGCTGTCCCTCTCCCAGTGCCTGACAGCAGTGATGGCACCTGGTTTGTACACCCCTGATCAAAATGCCTTCAGAGTATCTGATGGGTGCCTTGGTCTTTGGAGGTTTGGATAGTCCTGTCCATGCACTAACCACTGCTCAACTCCTGAACGAAAATAAGGACTGTGACAGAAAAGTACTGGCTGAGGTCCGTGGACCATGCAGTGCAGGTGTAGCAATGGTAAAGAGAAGCCACTGGACAGAGAAACCAGGTACAGAAGAAATTATTGTATTTGCTTTTTTCAGCCCAAGTTAGAAGGGGAAAATTCTGTCTGTTGGCCTAGTGACAAATCTATTTTGACTGTCAGAACTTGAGAAACTTTTCTTTCTCTCACAACTTGTCTTGGATCCACTGGAGTGGGTTTTGTAAATATTTCATCTATCTGTTTCTAGAAACATACAGAGTTTACTGGAAATGAAGCAAAATCTACCAGACATAAACTCAGTGCATCCTCCATAGCTCATATTCTCTGAAGACTCATTTGTCCTTTTCCTCTTTTCAGATATTTCCTCTTTTCTCTCTGGTCTGTTCTTGTTATTTGTTCCATCATCCATTTGTTATACAACTCTTGGCAAAATATCAGGGAAATCTTCCTGACTGTGAACAAGGAAGAGGTTTCTTAAGGGAACAACAATGGTTTCTTTACTTGGGAGAGCAGAAAACAAGTCAAGCCCAAATATTGTCTTTGCTGAGACCAAGTTTGTGAGGCCAGTGATGTGCACTACTCAGTGGTGCAACTGATAAAGCTTGTCCTGTTGGGATTTTTTTTTTATTTTTTAAAAGGTTTGAGGTGTTACTTCTCCCTGTGAAATTTGCCTCACTTGCTGTGCCAGTGGTCAAGTGGGCAGTGATGGAGGGATGGACTGAGCTTCTGTCTGGTGGGAACTGAGCTCCCTGTCTGTGGCTCCTTGGAGGTGGTGGGTCTTCTCATCTAGGGGTGGGGATGCCTTTCTGGCTACAGGCATCCCAGACAGTCATTAAAACAAGCAAACTGCATGCTTTCATCTCTCCTGGGTCCACAGCTTCCTCAGCCCAGACAAGATTGCCTTATACCCAGTCTGGACCTCAATAAACTTCCCACTTTTGCAGTTTCACCCAAGGCTTGACTTTGCACTGGGATTATCTTGATATTCCTCTGCTTCAGGCTTGTTGGGTTCCTCTCTTTCTCCTCTCCAGCTAAAAGTTTATAGCAGAGCTGCACAAGCATGTCCTAAATTCAGAGCAAACTTGAAGGAAAGGCAGCTCCAGCTGCAGCTCACAGCCTGCCAGAGAGACTCCCCTGGCAGGTCTCCGACGAGCCTGTTACTACAAGTTCACTCCAACTGGCAATTCCGGCCAAAGCAAAATCTTGCATGAAGTTCATATTAGTTCATATTAGCTCACGTTGCCAACAATTCAGTAGCTCCTTCACAGTGTTTGAGTCTCAGTTGAAAGATTTATGTGCACTTGCCATGCAGCCTCTCTGAGAAAGTCATGAAGGTGGGCAAGCATTTAGTTTTTCCAAATACCATGGTGCAAGTTGTGTAATACCTTCTCAAAGGACTGAAGATTTTAAGTCCTAATATAGAGTTGTCATCTCTGCAAGATGTAATAGCATCTAGATTAACTTCCAAAGCAGCAAAGGACACAGTAAAAGTAGGTTTTATATAGTGATTTTCATTTCCACTCACTGAATCAGTGAGGTCTTACATCTATTGAATAACTTAATATTTATAAAGCTTTTCTTTTAAAAGAGTTTCTAATGCTTTGAATGCATGCATTAAAACTCATTTTGTGTGTTTTAAATGAATTATAACCTATTCAAAAGCACTTTCTCACCCTAAAGCACTCTGTGCATTATAGTCTGTAATACCTTCAGCTGCCACAGAGATCTCACAGAGATGAGGATGTTCATGATAAATAGATTTGGTATCTTTTTAATGTCTATTTCATTTTGTACATTTGTCAAAAGATTTTCAGAAAACAAAACAACACAACACAACAAATGAACAAAAAAAATCCACGTTATTCAAATTTTGGAGAAGGATTGGTTGAAAAACCTCTGATTTAGTTCCTTTTGAGTCACATTTCAGTGGGTTTTTAATGAATGGCAGTATGCAAATATTAGCCACATAGCTAACATTTTCTGTCCCCTCCCGACTTATTGTAGATCAACAAGGATGAATTGTTGTCTCACCCCTTGTGTTAGGTGAACACTGTGTGATCTGGGCTAAGAATAAGGAGCCAAACTCAGTCCTTTACCGGATCTGGAGTGAGACAGTGGCTTCTAAGCTCCCACCAATTACAGCAGTGCAAAGGTATTGCTGTATCCAGTGACCTGCTCACACACTGCTGGGGATGTACCCTCAGCTTCTGGAGAAAAGCCCACTTCCATCTTGCTGGAAAGGGCTTTGCAAAGAGGAAGCAAAATCCTGCCCAGTGTTGTGAGGAACACACAGAGGCTCTTTGGGGGTGTCTGTGGGAAGGGAAGGGGCATTTGCTGTCCCCAGGAATGGGAGGCATGTCCGCAGTGGGAGGCAGCACTCACGGGGCTCCTCACTCTCACCATTGAGCATTGTTCAGAACAAACATAGATGCTGTATATGGATGTAAAGCTTAATTTGTGGTTTTTACACCCACCACATTTCTTGGAACTGACAAGGTCTAGAACTCTGGGAGTTTTTATCTCCAGGCTGTTGTTTGTTTCGGGGTTTTTTCTTCATTTTATAGGAAGTTAGCAGCCTAACTTTTTTCATAATGAAACAGCATGCAAACAAACCAACCCACGCTTTGACCAAAGCAGCTGTGTAATGCTGTCCTCCCCTCAAAGGTGTAAAAATTTGCAGGGCAGTGGGGACATTTGTTGGGTTGGTGTAACAGTACAGCTTCACCATGACATTGCTTGGGTGGATGCTGAGAAATCTATAGGAATTCCCTGGTGAAATGTGGAGCTGGGGGAAAAAAAAGCCTGCTTCACCCACTGCTCCCCTCTGCTGTAACATCCACTGCCCAACACTGAGAATAGAGTGATATATTTTTCAGAAATGCCTTGGGCCAGCTATGACTGAATAGTTGTTTCTTGCTCCTGATAGTTCCCAAAATGTTCAGGGCATTTTCCAGGTGGAAGGAAGTTAGAGCTAAAGAGACACAGAAGAAAGGAGGAGAAGATTCCACTCAGCAGTTGTTTAGTATAAGTGGAATCTCATTAATTCTAAAATTTCAGCCCTTTCTGATAACTTCACAGTTTTAAAGATAAAAATATTTTTGAGCTCTCCTAAGCATGCTGAAAAGCTCCTTGTTCCTCCTCTGTGGCAGAAGATGCTCCATTAGGATTTGTACAAAGCTTTGACATGAGGTACGTAATGCTCACCTCTGAAAATCAAATGAGGATGGAAAAAGGATGGGCCAGTCACCCTTTCTCTGGTAATTTCCAGCCAAAGGGAGTAGTTGTGTACCTCAATTCACTGGTGAGTGGGGCAGCAACGTGGATTGTTGGATCCTCTTGTTGGCGATGGAGTGAGAGACGTGGAGATGGCAGGACTGCTGTCACCTCGTGCTCTGCCATCATCAGCTGTGTGGCTTCAGCAGATGTCATGAATCAAAACCCTGAGAGATCATTTCAAACCCTACTGTACCCTGACCCACAACAATCCTTCTCTCAGAGCTGTCCCTTCCTCCTTTACCAGCCAGAATGGTGGATTTGAGTACACAAAGAAACAAAATCAGACAGAACTGGCTGGAAAAAACCCGGTAGCCCCAGGTAGGTGTTGATGGATGTTCTCCATTGGCTGAAAGTTTCTTATCTACTTTCAAGGACACTTTTATTTTTCAATCTCTTTTCCATTGGACATGTACATGTGAAGTCAGGTAGCAGATACAGAGGCTGGCTCAAGAAAACCCACAAGCTGCCTGATTTCCGTTGTATCCCATAATTATGGTAGCATACACTTTGGACTGACAGCATTTCTCAGCAACAGAGTACTTTAGAAATATTAATCTCACATCAGCTATTTGTGTTGAATATTGGCTTATTCAGCAGGTGATGTGAGCCAATATTATCATACTTTTATAGACAGCAAAACAGAGAGAGAAAGAAAGATTAAGTGACCCACCTAAGGTCAAGCAGTATGTCCAAGAGAAAACCTAGTTAAGCTTGGGGATTACTGCCTCCCAGTGATCGAGAAATGTCTGCAATATTTCTGAGAAGTTAACATATATACACCTACAATAAATTAGAAATTATACTGGCTTAGGTTAGTCATTCACTAGTGACAAGGACATTTTCATTGCATGGTATTGCAAAAGCTATCATACTTGCTGCTTTAGACAGCAACAGCCAGATCCTCCAAAATGTCACCATGTTCCTCCATGTGCAAGTCCCACAAATTTCAGTTTCTTAAAGGAGAGCTGAATCTTCATCTGGTGATTAATACAAGCTGTGATTAGTTTGCGATTTGGCAAAAATGGCCAAAGGTTTGACTCTTTTAACCTTGTCTTCTCACTATTCAGCATTTCCCATTCCGTGAGCTGAGAGGGACCCGTACAGATGGGGCTGTTCCCCAGTTACAGGGATGGGCTACATGATGAAGAACAGAAGTTCTATGTCCATGCAATTTGTACAACATCAAGTCTCAAGGTAACAGCATCTCTTCAATTGAACACTGGTGTTCAGTTGAACCACTGGTGTTCTGGGAATTTTAGGAAATTAATTATCCCGTGAACAGTTGAGTAAACTTCAGAAGAAAAATATTTACATTGAGAAATTGGCTAATAATAGGGATAATGTAATTATACATATGGGGAAAATAGCCAAGTCTTTTGTTCCTGGACTTTCTTCTCTTACATCACATTATGGATGCCATTCAAGGAAGCAACCTCTGCAGAATAATTTTAAGTGTTAACTAGTTATGTTTCAAGAAAAATGAGCAGGGTCTCAGATTTTACTTGGCTTGAATGTCTAAAGGCAAATCATAAGTTACGTAATAAAACAACAGAATCGTTCAACATTGATTTACATGTTTATTTTGCTATAAGAAATGAAATTTTTATTGGAACGAAATTAAACAAAGGTTTATGTGCTTGTGTTCCCCATAGCCTTTTATAGAGTACTAATATAGTAATATTCATAAATCATATCAGAGTTTTCAAATTTCCTCAGCAGTGACCTAGACAACAAATGCTTAACAACTTGCTGAGAGACTTTGAAATTAAATTCAGCTGTAATATCATCATGACTAATTTATGGCAAGTTTGGTTGCTACAAAGATACACTTCAAGAAACTGAAGTACATGGTGAGGCTAAGATAAAACATGGGTTTAGTATCATGTCGTTATTCCACTAGAAAGATTTATTTTACATTTCATTACTTTACTGAACATGGCAAAGCAGTGTGTTCCTTGGGAGAGAGGACATCTTAGATAATTAAACATGTAAATACTAGGCCTTCAGCCAAGTAAAACACGGAATGCACTAGATAAGAAATTAAACCTTTATAGCTATTGAAGGAGTCTTCCCCTTGACGTTTGTTAATATGAACATTCATGTAGACACATGGACTCTCTATATTAATGTGTATCTATAAATACATACGTGTTTATACATGCATACAGCCTCCACTTTAGAACAGGCATAATAGTAAAATATTATTTAGGGTAACACAGACGTTATCTGGTGCAATTGGAATCATGTTTCTGAATTGCCCAACATCCCTTAAGCCCATTTTTGTCCCACTGCAACTTTTGAACTTCCTGCAAGGCTCGTTATGGCAAATTGAGATTGATGACAAAGTGCAGCATTTTTAAATTATTAGCATTTTAAATTATTAGTAACAGAAACAAGCACAGCATTTTTCTTTTATCATTGCTGCTGCTTGGGAAAAAACCTCAGAATTCCTCAGCTTTTGAAGGTCCTCTCCTTGTCCTTTCTAACCCATTCTAAGGAACTAGCTGGCCAATTAAAACAATCTCTCCTTTGGAAAGCAAGCATTTGTCAGAGTTAAGAATTAAGGCTTTCTTCTACTACATCTATTGTCTCATTCATTCATTTACATAACTACTCCAGTGTTAATCAAGTGCCTGTAGGCATATCTCTAGAAAAGTGTAAGGCCATAAAAATAAAGGCAGACATATCTAGTTATAGATGAACCTCCCATATGCTGCAGATCTTCTCACACACTTATCTTGGTTTATCTCCACCTCTTTAAATTGGAAAACTCACAAAAATCCATCTCCTGTGAGATTTCCAAGGTTTCTTGATTTCATTTGGGTCAGAACTGACACAAAAAGATGTATGTCTCAGAGGACTTCTGAGCTGCAGCCAGGAACAGGGAGAGCTGGACTGTGCCACTAAAAAAGAAAAAAAAAAAAGGTTTTTTTAAAACTCACCAAAATTTTTAACCTTTAAAAATCTGGCCTAGTTCAGTCTTGGGTATGATTAAAAGAGCTGCCCTGATTTATTGGTGCCAAACAAAGTATGTTAGGGTGGAACATTACTTTTTAATGGAAAAAGTTTCAGTGGAAGCACTGCTCATCAGCACTGCATGGGCTGGGTGAGGTCTGAGCCTCAAACTGTGTCTCTAACACTGGAGAAAAAGACTACTCAAAAAAGGAAGAATGCTTTACCTGGAAGGCCATCTCTTAGTGTCCCAGATAAAGTTGGCTCTGAAGTCAACCTCAGTGCCTGGGGTTCTGCTGATTAAATTATCACAGAAATCATGAAATATACTGAGTTGGAAGGGACCCATCAGGACCATCTATTTGCTTTGTGCCTCACCCTGGCCCTGCAGAGTAAAAGGAAATAAGTTTCTCATTCCCATCCCACTAGGAATGCTAAGCCACGAATATGGAGTGATGGTTTGGGGAATATTTCACAGAAGCATTCTATACACATAAATTTAATTTTAAAATAGTATTATCCAGTTGGTAACATAGTTGCTTCCTGCTGTCCTTTAATTTTGCACTATTTCTTTTCTCTTGTAAATGACAAAGTAATTTTATTTTGACTGTGTTCTTGTTCTTGCCCTTTGTCTTACCCAGAGCAATGCTCTATTAAAACACTGTCACGAGGCCGTGCCAGGGACTGCCCAGAGACAAATGGAAAATGAAATGTAAGTGATGCAGGGGAGCCAAGCCTGCTGTTACTAACTCAGCCTGTTTCAGACATACTTGTCCCACCATCATCCTTCTGAAGTATTTTAATAGAACCCCTATGAAAAGGGAGACCTTAATAAGATGCCTACTCCTGCCCTTCCTGAAACCACTGTGTTCATTTTCCTTCAAAACGTTCAACTGTGGTAACTTTTGGTTTTTAATCTGATTTATGACCCTTTGAGATGCCATTGAGGTTATAGTTGAGGCCCTTAAACTGGACAAAATTAGTAGCAAATATAAATTTAATTTGGTGAACTTATGATAAAATTTATATAGAAAAATCACCACTGACAGGAAAACTCTTACATGAAAAATTATACTGGAATTAGCAGAGTCCTTTGCACCTATACACATTTCTTCTAGCAGAAATTCTGCCTGTCCTACTTTTGGGCAACTACTTTTGATCAAAACTCTGCAGATTGAAAAAGGTGGTCCTCATTTTGTAGTGCTTGTTTTGGGTGAACAAAATTGTCTTCTGTCTTTAGATTTTTAATGATTATTTGAAAGCAACTTGATGAATAGAAGACCGGGTACTCCCGCTTGGGGCAAGTGTATTTTTTAGTGATTTATAATAATTAATCTTTGTCTAAGTGGAATGCATTAATTTCTCCTGCTGGTGTGGACTGTACTTCTGTTTCTTTTCCTAAGTTAGATGGTTCTGCTCTAGAGACATATTTGCTGATTAAATTGGACTGCAACTGGGTAACTTAGGTTATGTCACTGTTACCCAAATGATCTTTTAAAGAACACAGAGTACTTGTTTTTGCTGCTCTTGCGTGCTCCACATTTAATCACAGCTCTTTGTAGCTTGTTATTTCTAAAATTCAGATTGCTGTGACTTAAAAGCCTCTCTGTCCTTGCCAGTGCTTGGTGACATAAAATAAACCCACATATTAAGAAAAGAACCACTAAACTTGTCAAGTTGCACTGAGGAATGGAAAGAAAAAACAAGAATGCTTTACAGTGATTTGAAAACGCCGTCTGCAGCACAGCTATAAAGGGAAATGCTATAATAAGTTGATATTATCCATGTAGCCAGAACCGTGTTTCTGAGAGTGCTGTTACCCACAGCAGAACCCCTGGGGCAGGGGGTCCCTGTTAGGTGTGGTGTCCCAGGGCATGGGTGAGACACAGACACCCAGCAGGAGTGGGATCATGCCCTGAGGAACATGCAAGTGCCACTGGGAAGCAGGAGTGGGCAGGGGAAAACAGAGGGAACAGAAACCAACAACTCTTTTTTTGTTTTTGGCCTGGGATAACAAATATCTTGGGTGCTGTGTTGGAGGTTTGGGCATGAACAGGACAGGACTAGTGCTAGACATTCCTCGAGCTTTTATTGCACATCAGCCTCATAACAGGGTTTGAGACAACTGAAAGTTGGCAACAGCTCACCCCTGTTAGCAGCAGCCAAAGATTTCTTTGTTACAGAACATTTTAAAAACTTTCTAGCCAATAGCATATTGTTAAAACTTACAGACAATTGTTCTAGCCAGTCACTGAAAGCACACACACACCTGCTTCAAACAATGCTTGCTCGTATGCTTTCTATTAACAAGAAACAATATTTCATTATTAAGCTTACAACTTTCTGCTATCTTGCTAGGCATATTTTTCTGCAGTCTAAAGGTCTATCTAAAGCCAAACCTAAGACTCACACTATTGTTTCATGTCTTTGCTTGCTGTACTATTGTAACTTTTCCCACTTTCAAGCTTTGCAGTTACAGCTAATTCTAAATTCTTCTGCTCTTTCTGTTTCTGAGGCCTGCTTTCAGAGGTCTCTGAAGGCCTTCTCACCTTTAGTATTTCCCTCAATGTGCAGCTGTAAAACACTGCTGGGCAGGGTTTCACAGGCAGGATGAAGGGGTCTGCACATTTTCATTTGTTCCTTCCATACCCAGTTTTCCCTTTTCCTTGTTGCTCCTCCTCAGCCCACGATGGTGCTGCTGGGGTACGGCCAGGGTGCCAGGGAGGAAATTCATACCAAGTGGTGATGGGGGCAACTCCCTGTCTCTGGGTTTGGTCGAGCTCCTTTCCCAGTTCTCATGCCTTCCCATTTCAGACAGGGCTTTGGCCCTAAGTCTTTGCCAGTGTTTCACCTCATGAAGTATTTCCTTCTCCAGACAAACACCTCTTCCAGGTCAGATGATAGTTTGGGATGAGGATGACTGACACCAAGCTGTCCTCTGTGGAGATGTCCAAGGAAGGCAGTGTAGACAAGGGTTATGAGGAGTGAGTGGGTGGACAGGGACCAGAACCAGGTAACTTTAAACCAAAGGGGCTTTGGTTAGATAGAGTATGGGAGTCAGGGAGATGCTGGGAGATAATGAGCTGCTAACAAAGCCAATAAAGAAAGTGTGGAGATAAATACAATGAGAATTAAGCAGGAGAGATGGTTGGAGACTGGGTGTGGGGATCCACAAGGACATAAACACTGAACATAAAACAGGAATGGAATTAGGGTGAACAGGACAAACTTACCTAAGAGATGAGGTTGCAATGAGGGGCTGCAGGTAAGAAGGGGCAGAATACATTAAAACATTTAATGATCTGCTGTTGTTTATCAGGATGTTGTTTTCTCCAGTGTCTGTTTGGAGCTCAATGCTCTGGCAAAGGGTCCCTGCCTGTCCCATTCCAGAGGCCACCTGCATCTCTGACAGAATATAGAGCAGGTGCCTGCACATGCATCGTCTGTGTGGCTGCATGAGAAGTGGGTGAGAGTGACTCTGGTTTGGTGGAATCACGTGCTGCACAGTGATGCCATCCTTGGTGACATGACAGGGTATTCTGGGTGTTGAGGCAGATTTTGTATTTTTATTTTGTATATTTATTTCTAAATAAATGGTCTCCTGCCATGCTGGGTGGCTCTGCTCTAATGCCAGATCTTGGAAGTAGCACGTTATCTTCCAGATTCCTCTTCCTAGGTGATGGAAGGTGAGTGTGGGACTTCAGGGCAAGGCAAGATAGTCCCATGATTAAGGTCTCATGTATTTGAATGCCCTCCCAATGAACTGGGTTCGGTTTCCTCAGTTACCCCAACTAAACTCGTTCAGGATGGTTGCTTCTGTGGTTTTGGCCAAGGATTGGGGTTTCTTGCAGATGTTGCACATTCCCAGTTGAAACAGATATTAATGATGGCTGAATCTTACATGTACAGTATAAAGGTCCTTGTGAAGTTTTTTTGACAGTTTGGACACCCCAACATTTCTGGAACTTTTTTATTTTTTATTATTTCTCACCCCTCCCTGTTCTCACAGCATGTGATTTAGCTGGAGGAATACTTTTGTTGGTTTTGCATGATCCACTTACGAGAAGTACAGAAAAGCCATGAAGATATGAACAATTTTCTGTTATGTGCTCCAGCAACAGGCAGCAAGTAAGGCTTGGTGCAAGGCAGTAATCAGAAAGTAGAGAACCAAAAGTAAAGTCATTAACATGTATCCTCCACACTGTGCAAATGAAGGACAGAAAACTCCTAGGAAAATCTCTGGGAATTTAGCTGCCCTTGCTTAACTCCAGTTAGTGTGAAGACGGTGTTGATGTAAGTCCTTGTACTTCTGTGTAGGTAAGGTCCCATTTGAACTTCTCATTTGACATTGGATCATATTTATTCTGGCACAAGGTGTTATGTTGCACTGTGAATAAAATAGTCAGTTACTGACAGAGTAACTTTTATGTGCCTTGAGGGATGGTGATGTTATTGGCCCATGCATTAGAGGCTGAAGATGGCTATTCAGTTTCTACATCTCTGAACCCTGCTGGGAACCTGAACTGTTCACCTGAACACTCATTTTTTGTGTGTTTTCTACTAAAACAGTTTTAAAGCATCTCTGAATTCTTGCTTGTTTGTCATAAAGGAGGAAAAAAACACCAAATGGGAATTTAAAAAAGGATTTTCTTTGTGAATTCAGCTCCTCATTAGGAGGTTTATGATCAGGCTTAGGGAGAGCTTTCCTTGAATTATTTTAAAGTTCTAATGATAAAAACCTTGGGGAGGTCATGCACATGAGGGATTTAATGCCCATTCAGAACCATCTGGCATTATATTACATGCAGGGAAAGAACAAAATCTGGCAGTAGTACTTATCTCCATTAACCCAGAGTACAGGCTGATATGATTGTAGCAGAGAAAATACCATCTCTCTTTCACCAGGAAGACCTCTTAATAAACCTGGGCTAAATTTGCTTGTGAAACCAAAGACTTGTTGAAGCGTGGATCTGCAATCTCATCGAGTGCATTTTCTTTGGCTTTTAATATGTATTTCATATCTCTTTAACCTTGAAAACAAATATGTTAAGGTATAAAATATTGCTGGGATGAACGACTGTGTTTGCAGCTTCTGTGAGAGTAATGTAATCATAATGCTGAATTGAACCTGCTCCCATGTTGCTCCTGCCTCTTCTCTAGAGCACCGAGAGTGCACAGTCCCAGTGACATCCTGAGCAAAACTCCTGCTGATGTCAGTTGTGACAGGTAACCTTCCCTCCAAGGCTCTGAACCACCTACATGCTTAAGCAGGTGCTTGGCCTGAAGCAAACTGACCAGTGAGTGGTTTGGTCCACACCCAGCTGAGAGAGTGAATGATGATCCTTTCTCATCCAGATCAACTGCCTTTCACCACACCTGCTGGGCAGGATTTCTTCAGCCTCCTGAGCTGCTCATTACTGCTGCACCATTTGCATCTTGTCCATACTCCATCAGGATCCTCCATGGAGGGTTTCTCTCTGCCCTCCAAATTTTTTTCTCCTCTTCTCTCCTTTCCCAGCTTGGTGCAGTCTGATAGCTGCTCTCTTTCAGCCAATGTTACGATGCACTTACTACATGGAAAGCAAAACCATATGGAAGACAAGAAAAAGGCCATTTATCTCAAAGTCTACTGAGATGTGAACATCTCACATTAAGGCTGCAGTTCAGCCAGGCTGTCTTGCACATGTTGCTGTCATCTCTTTCCACCAGAACAGAGATGGACTCCTGCGTCAGCCAAAACAATCTTCTTAGCTTGTCATCTGCTTTGTACTTAACAGCCTTGCATGCAAAACATTCAAAGGAAAAAAGAAAAAAATATTCTTGTTATGTCTTTTCCTTTGTTCTGAGAAGCCACCTGTGCCAGCTTTCCCTTTGAAAACTGCTGTCTGGTGAAGGAAATTTCTATCATCCTGAGACAGAGCTCGGTTTGGTAAATGTTTCGTGCATCAATCTTGGAAAAGTTTGTTCTATATTCATTAATAAATGCCTCTCCCTGAGTGGCTGAAAGAGGATCATAGAATGACTTGTTTTAGGAGGAACCCAAAGATCATCTTGTTCCATCCCCTCCATGGGTAGGGACACCTTCCACTAAACCGAGTAAGTCAAAGCCCCATTTAGCCTGGCTTGGTGTTATTATAATGGATGATATTATTCAATTTATAGCTGCTCTAAGGAAGGAATACCCAGCAGGCTGTCCCAGTGATGCTGGCTGTGCAGCCAGGTGAGGGGCAGCAAAAGATGTGACCCAGAACACTGCCCCAAGGTGCCCCAGTGCCTCCTCAGCTCAGGAGTAGCTCAAAGATGTAACCAGGTGTTTAATGCTCCTGATCTGACACTGTCTCCCTGCTTTCTTTCTGCCTGGAGTTGCCACCAACAAATGAAATGACAACTCATCTAGTCTGGGGTGGAAGCCTCCATCTTTCACACTTCTGGAGAATTAAGAGATGGTGTGCTGGTGGATGTCCTGATGTGTCTGCTGGTACCTTTCTGCTTTCTTCCCTGCGGTTGTATCACATTCACTGGTGGATTTATGCTGCAGCTGGAAAACAGAACCCAGGACAGGACAGCTTTTTCCCTGGCTTCATGTTATAGACACAAATAGACTCTCACAGTCATTTGTATCTGGTTCTTTCTATCAGCACAAGAGTTTTATTATCTCCCTAAAATGGTGCTGAAGGGGAGCAAAAGACCAGCAACAAAAGGAAGGGCTGGAACAGGAACACAAAGGAACAAAGAGCAGGAGGCTGCCATGAGACCAGGCAATTAATGACAGGTATCAAAGCTGTTGGCTGTTGGGAACCACCAGTTTTCCTATGAAGGCTCATCTTTTGAGTAGGAGCTGCCATTGGATCGCAGCAGGGTCACTCTGGTCTAAAGTGCATTTTTAACAGGGAGAAAGAAAACTTTCTCCCATCTCCAATTTCAAATTTTGCAGAATGAATTTGCAAAATTAATGTCAGACCTTTAAAGTAGCTCATTTTGTGGAGCAGTAATGCGGAAAAAAGATGCAAGCAATTCTGTTTTAAATAAACATCCACCGTGTTATTAGAAACTACCTGAAAAGATATTTCAGCCATGTAAAATCTATCTTTCAAACATGTTATCCCAGCTGTCCTGTGTGAGAAACTGTGAATCAGAGGGTTTGTGAAGTGTGGGAATCACTGAGAAATTCCATGCAGGCAGTACCAAGCTCTCAGCTGCTTTCCCAGACTCCTCATGAAACTCTCATATTCAGGTCCCAGTTTTGTTGTTACTTTGCCTGTAGTGTGCTGAGAGTCCTCTGCCTATGCAAGGCCCCTCCTGCTGAACAAGACAAATGAGAAGGTGGGCAGGGGCAGAACAAAAAACGATTGAGAGGCATAGCAGACTATTGCTCTGCTGCCTACTGATTCTGGACTGAGCTGAGAGTAAATATCTTTCATATCCTGTCAGTGACAGCCATCCTGAAACAGGGTACGTCAGGGTATGTCACTTGCGTAAGCAATGCTACTGCCACCTTTCAATCATTGCTCTTGGAGAACTGCTCAAACTCTCACACTTTGAATGATTCCAGCTGCTCTCCACTCCCTCAGAGATACCATGAAAAAGCAGTCCTTTACCCTGAGATTACTTTAGTGATATCAAAGGGTGTGGAAGAAGGCTGCTAATTAGTAAACCCTCCAGGTATGAAGATATAAATAGCCCTGGAGCAGTGAGAGCAGATCCAAATCTACAGACTAACATTATCTTGGGATGAAAGCATTACATTTAGGCTGATTCCACTAGAGAAGAGTGATTGAACATTCCTGTTGAGGGCTTGTTTTGATTGATAAATCTCCTTGTTGGATTGTGCAGCATATTATCAATTTATTGATCCACCTGTCAAGGCTGAGCCAGGAGCAGCGATAGCAAGAACTTAGTCTGGGATGAGCAATCATGAGGGAAATTTCTGGGTTGTAATTTTACTTATATAAATAAATACATACATACACACATACATATTCAATTCCCTTTGCCAAAAGTCAAAAATGCTTTGGGGGTCCAGCTGAAAGGCAAAAAAATTGTGATAAACAGCTGATGTTCATTAAGTGAGCATTTGTTAAAAAAGTGAGCTTATGCTACCCAATGTGCTTGTGACAGAAAGGAAATGTCAGGGCTGGGAGAGATGGAAATCACAAAATTGCCTATTCTTGATCTCTTTGCATACTCAGGAGCCACATCCCTCATCTCATAGCCCTGGTGACAGTTTGTTCTCTCTTCATTCCAGCACAACTACAATCAGCAAACCAGTCAGCTGCTCTTAAATGGCCCTTCTGCATTTTGACATAATTTTCTGCACTCCTCCACACTTCCCATAGGGATTACTTATGGGGTTTTTTAGTCTCCTACGCTGAGTCTCTTGAAGATTACACAAAGCAGCCACTTGCAGTGGCTTGACAGCACTGTCCCCCTGTGCTAAATGTAGAGATTTTGGGTTTAAAGTGAAGGCTGTCTTAAGGAAAAAGGAGGAAACACACATAAACTAAACCAAGCTTCCCTTCAAAATACCAGCCCAGCTGTAAGTGTGGACTTGCACAGCTGTTCCCAAGGGCAGGATCAGAGCACTGTGCATCAGGAGCACTCCTGCAGGACCACACAAGTTTTCTGCTGTCCTTAAATCCCAGCCTCGCAACTGGAAAATTCCTGCCAAGTAGTTTGAGATGGGGGTGCCTGGGAAGTATCAGATGAGTCTGCACTGCATCATGAGAACACTATTTGCACTTAATTATGCATATCCCTCCCCTCCCAGCAGACAGATGCTGCATCCACAAAGTAAGAAAGAAACACAGTTTTCAAGTGGAATCTGACAACAAAAAGCCCAAGAGCAGGCTTCAGCCAATCCCAGCAATGGAGATCCTCATGGCATTGCACAGTTCAGAGCAGTGGATGTTGTTTTTCTCTGCAGCAACAATTCCCATCTATCCCAGTCCAGCTAACATCCTAATTCAAGCAGGTTGTCTTGCACTTCTGCCTCCTTGTGCTGGAATGCTGATGGACAGGTCCTGACCTCCCTTCTCTCACTTGGGCCCTCTCTGTGAGTCCATCTTTCAGCCAAAAGTCTGGATGTTCTCTCCTGCCAGTGTTCTGGATGATGCTCATCATAACAGCCCTGCCCAAAGCGTGTTAAGATCCCTCACCAGGATTACCCTACCTCTGTGTCTGAGGCACCAACTAGGCTAATTCATCTTCTAAAGCAGACTGGGCTTCCAGGGATGAATGATGGGCAGGCAGGAAAGCCTCCCATCAGTTTTGCTGGCCCACAGCACAAACTGCAGCATCACCCTGCTGTGTTTGAGCAGAGCAGATGCCCTGTAAACAGACACAGCTGGGAGGTGAACACAGGTCCATCACCAGCCAACACCTGCCTGAATTAAATCCCAGTCTGTTTATTCCTTGGAATGGCTGGAAGACAAGGTATTTCTCCTTCATAGGGCAACCCCAGGGTGCACTTGCAACAAATGTGCAAACCAGGCTTTTGGAAGGAATTCATTGGAAGTGTGAGTCTCCAGTGGCATTTCTAACTTGGGCTCATTACTCATGGGCCTGTTGCTGTGTGTACCTAGGGGCTTTACCCTTTCATCCTCCCCTCAGTTGCACGTCAAATCCCTCATCCCCTGACCCAAGACAGGAAATTTCTTTTCTGTTTGCATCAAGCCATGGTGATGCAGGCACTAATCTGGCACAAATCTGGGCTGCTGTATGGAGATGATGTTTTTCTCACCATCTCCCTCACATTGGCTCTACAATTCATGGGTTTGGGCTTTAATTCTGTAGGTACTTTAAAGAAGTCTCAAGAAGGTATGATGGAAAAGTATGTTTATCAGACATGATACTGCTGAGTGAATAAAGTGAATGGTCCTCTACTCATGAAATGCAAATCTATCAAGGAAACTTTCAGTTTACCTTGTTCAACAATTTTGCAGATGGGGATTATTGCCTTGGGTGAGGAATTCTTCCATATTTTGTCCTGACTGTTCATCTGCATGGAGCCCCTTGACACAAAGTTTTAGTTCCTGCAGCTGCTGCAGCCCTGCTTCTCTGTAGGATGGGTTTCTGTACAAAACAGTCTCTGCTGCAGTTTCACTTTAAAACTTAGTCTAACTAAATTTGTCACTTATTTGGTCACATTCTGGATTTATAAACAGGAGAAGGAAAATATACGTGAGCAAAGTGGCACTTTGACACTCTTCAAAATTTCAAGTGTTTCCAGGTGGGCGTGTGAATTCATTCTGTAGATGAATCAACACTTTTTCATATATATTCATTTTAATATGTAGTATGGCTCCGATTGGGATGCTCAAAAATTACCAACAAAACCCCACAACAAACAAAAACACACCCCAACCAATAGTTTAGTTTTCCTGTTTACTTTGGCATGTGGTTTAAACACATTCTTCTCAATACACCAAGGCTAGTTGGTGTCTTGCTTATTTGACACGTTCAGAAAACATATGTGTCTAGCTTTGCAGCTGCAATGTGAGACATTATTGCAATTAAATGTTTATATCCTGAGAAACACAGTGTCTTTATACAACACGAGGCTCTCTGTACAATGCATATTAAATACTAGATATTCAATGCATACTGAATAATGTTAGGTGGAAAATGTTTCTTTTGCTACAATCATAATTGTTTTCTTTATAGTTCTAGGACGTTATCCCACCCTCCCTGTTTTAAATGTGTTTCCAAATTTTAATGAAGTGTTTGGTTTAATGATGTGTCTGTTTAATGACATAGGAATCCCAGTCAGAAAGCTTCATTATGTGAAGATCAGAAGAGGGGGGTTTTCATCCCAAATCCTATTGCCTTTCTCCTATAAGACAATAGCTCAGGTTTCCTTCTGTTCTGGAAAAAGATGATTTCATGGATATCACAGTTTTTCAGCTTTCTCCAGAATATGGCAAACTGGACAGTGGTGGAAGTTTCCATGATTAAATTTGTTTCAGAATTGGGAAACTGATATTCATTCACATTCAAGTCTTCTGAATCTGATTGTGTGTCTTCTGGCCATATAATTATTCAATAAGCAGTGCTGGCCAAGGAATGTAAAGTGAAATTGCTGTAAATTAGCTGTGGTATGAGACGGTCTCTATAATTGATGTTGCTTTTGCACAAACTTTCTCACAACCTTTTGGCATCGAATTAATTTTGTTTTTCACGTTAGTAGCCAGGTAATATTCAGCAGTCCAAGATATCTTACCTACATTAGGGGTATTTTTGTTGTGAGGGGGAGAACATGCTGTACTTCAAAGTGAGTTTAATTCAGCTGCTACATGGGCAGTAACTCGCCAGAATGAAAGCTATTTTTGTGGCTCAAACAAAAGCAAAGCAATTGAGATTTCTTGGAAAACTGTTTGGATCCTGCTGCAGCTGAGAGGCTGGAAGCGTCTGTCTCTGCAGGACTCCTTCTGGACATCCCTTCTGGTTACACATGTGCCTAAGTATTCTGTGGAACCGGGCCCTCAAAGCAAGCAGAAACACCCACACACTTCCACAGACTATCCAGGGACACAAACACTTTCCAATCTTCCCCCAGAAAAACTCGCCTCATCCTTGCCTTGCTGAGAAGCTCAACCTCAGCAGCAAAGACAGCTCTGCCCAGATCACCCAGCACTGCTGCTGTGGGAGAAACAGATCCCTGTGCATCTCTCAGGGAACATCTGAGGTGCTGGGTTTTCCTGTGGCTGCAGAATATGTTTCCTGATGCAACTGAAGGATTTCTGGATTCATATTTTATTAGTGTTATTCCAGCCAGAATCTGCAGGCATCTCATCCCAACCCAGCTGCATACAGCCAGAGCAATGCAAGGGTATACTTATGGGGTATAATCTTTTCTTAAAACAAGAATAAATGTTAGTATTCTCTGAGCTAGGAGAAATATTTATTAGATGTGCTTAAGCATGTGTGTTGCTCTAGGATCAGGCAAGAAAATGAGCTGTGACTCTTAACTCATGTTGTAGGTATGAGGAAGGATGGACAGCAGCTGGCTCCTGCCTGGATTCTCTGACTGAACAACAAAATGAGTTAGGTCAGGGTTTTCCTCACTCTGAACAACAAAACGAGTTAGGTCAGGGGTTTCCTCATTCACACTCTTGTTGGGTCACTTGGTCAGAGCTGGCCTGCTGCCCTGCTCTCTCCACTGCAGCATCAAGGATGGAAGTGGAGGTTTTGCTGCTCTGTGAGGCTCAACAATCTGGGGATGCTCTGCCTGGCCAGCAGGACCAGAGAACCTTCTGTGGTGTGGTGCTGCCTGCTGAAAACTTCATCATAACAGAAAAAGCTTAAAAGATATTATTAATTTGCTTGCTTAAATTTGCTCTCTCTGTTGTGTCAGACAGAGAGACAGACTGTCCCTGCAGGGCGTGAGGAGATGCCTGGAGGGAAGGATGTTCCTCTGACTGCCCAAAGCCCAGGTTTCCTCCATGTGCAGCACGTTCACTTCTGAATGGCACTGAACTGAGGCTGCACTTCCAGCCTGGCCTGAAACCCCTGGTCTCCACTGCTGGGTGGGTTATGAGTGGTTCTGCTGAGGCAGATTGGAGGGCCAAGTCTCCCTGAGTGCCAGGCCAGTGGTGCTGCTCCAGGGTTGCAGCTGCAGCAAAGGCACCGTGCTGTCCTGCCCAAACATCAACCTCACCAAGCCAGGAGAACCTGGACGGGCCAAAAAAATACCTGGCTTTGAGCATTTCCAGGCAGGATTCTGTGCACACACTGAGTTTCTGCATTCCTGTGGTAATACACTGTTGGCTAGTGTGACCTGAAGGTTGATGAATCCAACTCCAGACTTGAGGACTTGAATGGCTTTTGTTTAAAGTTTGTCAATTTTTTGAGAATACCTGGGTGAAATACCTTTCTTCCATTTGAAAGAAAAGAAAAATGTGCACATTGAAAGATGCAAAAGGCATTCAAGGAGTGCAGAGATCATCATTTCAGGCATTCTGAGCAGTGGGATTGAAATCATTTACAGTGTCTGTTTTGATATTAGAGTGGTTTTAAATTGTAGAGTTTCACTAAACAATTTTGAGTAAATAAATTTTTCTTAGGTAACTTTTTATCTGTTCTATTGTTTTCTCAGTCAATATTGCTATGCTCTGCCAAACATCAGTGCAGTTGTGTAACTACAGCAAGACACTTTAGCTACATAAACCAATGCTTTCTCATAACACTGCAAAAAGAAATATATACAAATAAATAGATTCAGGGACAATTTGTCCAACAATAATCTATAGCACAGAGGGGATTCTGGAGTCATCTTCAAAGCATATGTTGATGTTCTTTAAATGACCTATGAACATCTCTCTGGTCTGTAAGAGCCCAGAGAGAATTTTGATATAATAGATTTGGGTTATTAAATTACTCTTAGAAATGTGGAGCTGACCTCCAGTGGCAAATATTTCTGTGAAAACATTGGCAAACATTTAATTTGGTGAATTTCCCCCTAGTGTTTCTTTCCTAAAATCAAAATAAACAATAAAAATATATTGGATGGGGCAATAAAACACAATAAGCCTATTTTGTTGCATTTTCTGATACATGATACTATCTAACTGCTAATAAAAAATGGACACACCTATTTTTAGCAGATACTCGGAGTTCAAGATGCCTTTGAGCTTGCATGTAAAATGGCATGAAATTACCATGCCTTTTGTGCTGATTTAGCCTAGAGCTGGTGAGTAACCTCAGGTCCTCATTGCTCAATGCCGAGCGACAGGAACGTGCCGGGCTCGGCAGTGCCGGTGGGAAGGGATTCCTGGGGACAGATTTTTGGCTCCGAGAGGCCGTGAACGGTGGGGGGTGACACGGCAGACGAGCGCTCAGAGCCGCGACACTCCCCTGAAATCAGCCTGGTTGGGAGACCTGCAGGGGCGTTTCCACCTCACAGCTGCCACCCCCAACAGCCAGATTATACTGGCAGGAGCTCTAATCTGATGAATGCTTCAGTTTTTATACAAATTAAGCAATTCGAGCAAGAGGGAGAAAAAAACCCCCAACCCTGTAATGAGCAGAAAAAGGACTTGAACCTGAGCCTCTTGCACTGAGATGAGTACTTGCATGTGTATTTTTTTAAATTAAAATGACTGTTTTGATTTTGATGACTAATAAACCCAGCTCAAAGAGTTCAGGTGATGGATATCTTGATGCTTTGAGGCTCTTTACAGAGAATTTTGATTAAGTCCTTTAGTAATGGACTGAAAAATTAAGGCATTTTACTTGTGACCTTTTAAATTTCCAGACTCAGCGTGCTATAATAAAATCTTTGCAGAATCTGTTGCCCTACTCTATGTGACACTTGTTTGACATGAATACCCTAAGAGCAGTTTCCCATCTGACAAGCTGAGTTTCTCCAGCAATGCCCAGCTTCTCCAGCAGCTTTTGCTGGAGAAAATCAGTCTGGTAACTGATGCTGTTACAATCTCTGGATCCCCTGGGTACCCTTTAAGGTAAAATCCTGTATTTGGCATTTTTCCTGGGCAGAAGGGCCCCAAGGTCCTGTTCCTTAAACCCAAAACTTCATGCTAGAGTAGTTACGTGCCTCCAGGCATTTTGTGAGAGTTCATTAACCAGGAAAAAAAAAAAAAAAGAAGAGGGGAAAAGAAGAAAAGAGTGATAAAAAAGCATGGGACACTGGAATAGCAGAGATATGTTTTAAGCACAGGAAATGTTATTTTTAAACAGCTTGAGAGGGTTAAATCAACAAACTCCTAAACTCTTCCCAGCAGACCCCATTCCCATCTCCTCAAAAGCACAAGGTCTGGACAGCATCCCCAGGCCAGATCTCCAATCCTGCTTTGTGAGCTCTGCCTCCACAGCCGTGCCTGTGGAGGGGCTGTTGGCAGACTGGCCCCTTTTCACACTCCATTTCTGGTGTTCTGGCTCAGTCCAAGTCATCCAGCAGTAGTCATAGAATAGAACCATAGAGTCATTAAGGTCTGAACAGACCTCTAAGATCGCTGAGTTCAACCATAACTCTTAATGCTGTAGTTTGCTATAGTCTTTCCACTAGGCATCAAACTCTTTAAAAAAACCCTCTCCTTAATATTTTACATCAGCACAGTGTAAAAAAACCAGAAATATGAATTATAATGCAAAATAACAATGTAAAATAAAGGGGGGGGGAGGGGAGAGGGGGGAAACATAAAGGTCCACAAAGTAAAGCTAAGACCACTATTCTTTGTACCATGTTTCCTAGTGGGAAATGTTGAGATAATTCTAAAAACAAAATAGAAGCTCATGACTCAGATCAGATCCCAGAATCCTGATGTTCCTGATGTGTGGGAAACAGAACTGCATCTCTGCCATGCAGCCCAGAGTCCTTTTCCTTGCAGCAAGGTAATCAGCAGCTCTGTGGTCATGAATTTAAGCACTGCTGCAGATGCAAAGCACAATGTATTGACACGTCTGTGTGCTGTGTTTTACAGTCACTTCACTGCTTTCTGCTCACCTCAGGAAAACAGGCAATTTGCTCATTGTTTTGCCATGTGCTCCATAGCATTAAGAGGAGTGATCAATGCTAAAATGGTAATAACTAGGCAGGGAGAGTGCAACTCCACTTTCTCGATTTCAGCTTGCCAAGACTGGGGAGCTGACTAAGCACAGTCCAGGCTGGGAGTGGACAGAGAGCAGATCTGGTTATCTTATATACTGAGTGGAAACACCCCGGGGGGAACTGCAACCTGAAACTAGCTCAAGTGGTTTGGCACACAATGTGATAGAACCTTCACATCAATAGCATCACCTATGAGATGCAAGACAAAGGCCATGCTATTGTATGGAGTCTTTCTTCCCCCCGGGTAGAAATGGATCCTGCTTCCTCAGTGCTTGCCAGCTACCAAAGTTGTTTAGTAATTGTTTAACTTCACACTGATGAATGAATGGTAAAACTGAACCAGAGCTGCAGAACACAGTTCAAAGAGTTCAACTCTTCAGCAAGATGAAAAGGATGGATAATTCATGAGTAAGCAGTGTCCAGAAATGAAATATGAAAACGCTGATAAATGATAACTGAGTTTCTAAGTTTCAAGAAAGGAACACATGGAATGGATGAAAACTGAAGCATAAGTCATTAGCACTACATGGCCTTGCTTGTCACATGATGCTGATTTCCTGGACGTTCGAGGGGAAATTTTTGGGTTTGCCATTCTGCACCACTGGTGGAAGCAATACCCTTTCTGCTCCAGAGCCTGCCTACAGTTCTGACTCTTCAAAAGACCAAGCCATGCAAGGCCCCTCTTTTCTGTACCATCCTTCTGGGAGTGTATGACACACAGTCCCTGCCCCTACCTGTCTGCATTGTGTTTGACCATGGAATAACTCATTTCATCTCACCAAAGCAAACATTCCATGTGTCAGGAGTTCCATGCCTAGCATGCTGTGAATTCTCACTTTGTACCCAGATGTTATCAGTGATATGTTTCACCTCCAATCAGAAGTTTCTAATCAGCTTCCTTACATTTTTTACTTTCTTTAACCAAGGGCTGCAGCAAAACAATATGCTCTGGTGAGTGTGTGTTCTGAAAATATTTTTTTAGTAACAGGAAAGAACTTGAAAACCTTGAGCCAGGGGAGTTCTTTGTACTCTTTCTTTTAGTTTTGCCCTTATTTTGACAGTTACATCTCTATCTGCTCCATAGGCTGCTGCACAGAGAGAAGCTCCACCCTGATCCAGAGGTGGTTCTGAGGTTATGAAAATTTACTCACCGATTCACTCCATGCACTGTGGCTCTTGTGAAATGAATTCATTTAGAAGTTTAATTACTGGAGATTAAATATATGACAGTAGAGGTAGACTGGAACATAATACTGATGCTCAGCCAACCTTGAACTGCACGTTTGACTTGCTCAGCAAAACCCCATCAGATTTGCCGAACCATCAGATTGGCCTTGGCGTGTTTTCAGTCTGGTGTTTGCAGGGGCTGGTATTTTCTTCTGTGATTTTTGTGATGCTGGAGAATTATGCTAAAAGTACTGAAGTCTGCATCTTCTTTCTTGGCTTTGAAAAAGTGCTCAACTGTGGATTAAAGAAAGTTAGTACTCTATACATAGTGGCCCTTTATACAATCTCTTTGAAAAATGCTTTTCCAGTTTTATTTTGCTAACAAAGGCATGACATACATGGGTCAAAGCCCACTTTCAGCTTTACTGTGTCATAAAAAAAAGTGATAGCTGATGGAGAAGGACAGAAATATGTAATGAAAATAATAAAAAAGAGACTTGAGCCAATAAAATCCCAGAAGGCAGAAATGGGAGCTGTAAAATGAAAAAAAAAGTTTAAAACTATTTTAATTAAATTTTGTAATAAGCACAAGAAATGACCCATTTTGACTATGAGGAAGCAATCTGTGACAACCCAGGCACTTCTTTTTTTTTAATCCAGACTGCTAGTGACTGTGGATGGATCTCACCCATCCACTTGCTTGACAACTTGTTTGCTCTGGGAGCAGATTATGTCCCAGTCCCTGGCCAGTTCCCACCTGGGAACATTTTGCACAGATCACACTTCTCCCCTGGGATGTGCATTGGGTGCGTGAGTGGATGCACAAACCAATATCCCCTGCATCTGTTGCAGAGGCTGGGAGGTGTGAGTGTGGCTAACACTTCTCCCCTGGGGCACAGAAGGGAGGGGCAGCTCCTTGCCCCTGTGCATCTCTTGCAGCTGGGGGAGCTGGAAGGCTCCAAAGGTGCATTTGGAAACACCTCCTCCCCTGGATAACAGAGTGACACTGAGACAGGGCCCTGTTCATTCTCTAGGAGAGACCAGCTGGGTCTAGGCTGCTCACTACAGATTCCCAGCCAAGCTGAACCCAATTACTGAGATGTCTCACCTGCCCAAAGAGTATAAATTACTGCAGAGGAGAAACCCACTGCTCACCTGTGTGGGGTAGAGCAATAGGGCTATGATCTGGCTACATGAAGCTGCTTATAAACACCTACAGTTCAGCCCCTGCTGTTTGTTGGCTGAGCAGACTTCTAGGAGGCATCATGGGCTGCAGAGATGCCATCCTTTCATCCTGTCTGTGGTGTTCCACAGGGAGTCCAGCACCCTCTGAGCACCAGAATGGTCACTCATGGGGAGGGAGAGGAAGGAAGTAAACTTTGGGTGAGTTGTACTGATTGTTTCCCTGCTGTCAGTTAGGGTATGTCCTGGCTCTCCTTGGTGCGGATGGTTTGTTATTCTCTCAGACCCAAAGCTGGCTCTTCTAACTGCTCCTGGACATGCAATACTGTGCTCTCCTATTGACACTGCTCAGGGCAAACATTAAGCAGGCAAGAGGGTTGCCTATTATAAATTATTATTACACTATATTAATTATTACATTATTATTACAATGTATTTAGCTGTTCCTCTATTTCCTAACATAGTTTTAGTTGGCTGTCTTAGCCATTCTTTCTTGCTTCATCTGAAAATATGGGTCTAGTAGTTGGTGCAGATGCATGTTGTTATACCCCCACCAATTTCATTAGCCTGTACTGATTTAAATCAATACAGGAAGGGCTTAAAAAAGAGAAAAGGTCAGAATAGACTTAACAGGCTGTGAAAAGTAAGATGCTGTGACACACATCAGTGGTGGTATCACGTTGGGTCAGGAATAGAAAGGACTGTCAGGCCCTTCTTCTTAATGCTGGTTCATGTGCCACCACCATGGGGACACAGATGTCCCTTGTGCTCTGCTTGTGTGTTATGTACTCTCTGAATATTAATGCATTGTTTTCTGGGTGCGTAATTACAAAATAACAATTTCTTTTGGTGCTTTCCATCAGTCAAGCTAGCAGCAATTTTTGAGAAATCTGGAGCCAACTGCTGCACCCCTGGTTCTCAGAACATATCTCTGGCACTCACTTCTGGAGAGAGCAACACACCATCATTCTGCAAGGAAAAACAGTAGGACCCAACTCATGCACCAGGGAGAGCTCTCTCCTGTGGTGAGGTTGGCCCCAACCCCAGTGCTCAACAGGAGATGGCACATCAGTGATGAAGCACCAAATGTGTGAAAGGAAGCGGGTGCTTTTTTTCTACCCAGCTCTTCAGGGCTGGGCAGGTTAGACAGTCCCCAGCCTCCTGGCTGGGGGCCTCCCAGCAAGCTGAACCCTGACTGCAGACATGACTCTTAGGGTTGCTTTTAATGCATTTCAGCTTCTCACTGTAGGTTTTGGCACACACACCTCCTCAAGGCTCCTGCATGGTGCTCAGTCCAGCACAGACTGCTGGACTGGGACCTCTCTTGCTGGGGTGGCCCCTGCTCACACACAGAGCCTGTGCAAAGGATGCAGGATCTCACCAGAGATCCTCAGCATGCTTTAAGAAGAGCATGAACTTGAGGCATACTAAGGACAGCCAAAAATAAACAATTTTTAACTGATCCTGGTGGAGATTTGCCCTTAGAAACTATTTGATTTGTGTGAATGAGTTTCCTAGGAATTACACCCAAATGTTCATGTGATGAAAAATAACACTTTTTTCCACAGTTCTGTGGTCTTTATGTTGGCATATTTAGAGCCAAATTTTTAAAATTCACATCAATATGCCAAGGAAAACTTCCTCAATAAACATAGTTCTTGCATCTGTGCAGTAGTTGGTTTTCAAAGTTAAACATCCCTGCTGTTTCACATTTTTTTTAGATGCCAGCAGTGATTAGACATTACCATGGGCTAATTGCTTGTACAATTTCAGTTTTTACCTTGCAGCTGCCTTGAAATTTCCAGCTGCAACAACAGGAACAAACCCCATGCTCTCAGCAAATACAAATTAGTCAAAAGCAAAACAAAAGTGGTTTTTCTTGTGTTTTCGTTGCAGCTGTTTATCCAAAAATTGGAGAGCTGCTTACCTCTCCTCCATCTGAACATTATAAGCAGACATTACCCTGGTCTGAGGCAACACATATTCAATTTCAACCAGAGCTCAGCAAAGGCACCTACTCTGTTCACACAGAAATACTCATATTTATGATTAATATGGTGGATCTTGAGGATTTTCTTTTAATGCAAGGGATGCTGAACTGTCTGCTTAAAGGATTCGTGCAATTTGTCTTTTTTCATGTCTTAGATTCTGTTGTTCAAACTATAGTTAGGCAAACAGGACTCTGCTCCTGTTCTAATTATTGCCTGTATGCCTGGGCATTGGCAGACAGGATTGCAAATGTGTCAGTGGGGAGCAGCAGAATCCTAAAGCTCATTGTGCTGCAAGCACTGCTCCTCAGCCCCTAACTGGGGCATGTAAAGCACTGTTTGGAAGTTATATGTATTTCATTATTTCACGTGCAGTGTTTCAAAAAAAAGGCCCCAAAACAAAAAGCATGCAGGCACACACCCAGAATGATGTCTCTTTGGGGTAGCATTGCTCAGCTCAATGACTTTCTCTCCAGAATATATTTCTGTATTAAGGAACATGCCTGTTCTTAGGGTAGTGATGCCTAGACAGCAGAATGTGTGACGTCCCTCTTGCAGAGCAGCTGTGGGTGACACAACAAATGTTTCCAGCCTGCCCTGATTTCAAACAGCTCTCCTGACCCAGCCACTGACACCTGAAAGAGCAAGGAATCACCTCCATACCTTTCCCAAATTTTGAAATGCCGTTATTAGATTCAGATGCTGGAACATGTGCTGGTGCTGGAGAGCCTACATCATGCCTGCGGATGTTTGCTAATCCCAAATTTCAGCGCCTTCCTGGTCTTGCCAGAACATCAAAGCCTGGCGGAACGCTGCAGCACAGATGAGGAAATTACAGAGGGGCATTACACGGCAGGTAATGGATTAGGGACTTTCAGAGGAGCGAATGTTTGGCCCAGGAAAATGATGGGTAATTATGAACAGTATAGGGCTTGAGACGGTTCCAGGATTAATTTATATTTAGCTGCTCATTCTCTTGTCAGCATTTCCTCTGCCTGTCCCCTGTAGTCCCTACAGACAGCAGTACAAGAGGGCGAGTGGCTGCCCTGTGGGAAACCTTCCTCCCATCTCCTCTTCCTCCCATTCTGCCTCCAGGATCTGCCAGGCTCAGATCCTGCACTGGCTCCAGAGGTTGTCTGCTCTGTTGTTAGCAATTCTTCTTCTTGCCTGTTACAAAAACATATGGCAAATCCATCCTTCTGCCCTGTTTTATGGGGTCAAATCCCCAAGCAGGAGCTCAGACACATACACACTCCCACAAATGCTGGTGAATGCCAAAACAAAAGTAAGGATAAGTAACGAAATCTGAAGCCACCCTAGTAAACTGTTTTAAAAGCATTTATTTGAGTAATTGTAAAAAAATGTTTAAAGACCTAGGCTAGTTTCAGTTCCTAATTCTAGGAATGGCCTTGAAACAAAATACTAAGCTCCAGTTTACTAGGCACGGACAAAGTGAGGGCAGCTCGGTGAGGAAGGGATGTGGATGGTTAGACTATGTGGCTTGGGGGGACTAGAACTTGGACTTTCTCTCTCCAGCCTATCCAGAGACAGCAATATGCCACTTAAAAGCTGTTTAAAGTGCCCAAGTGCTGGTGAAAGCAGGGTGGGTGTGAGGTGAGGTGAGGACTCTCCTTGCCCCCTGGCTCTCCAGGTGTGTTTTGGGCCACTCAGGGGCAAAAGTACATGCAAGCAGAAGGTCATCCTTGCAGTGTACAAACCTGCAATGACTATTAAGCCCAGGGCAGTCTCTGGACTGTTGGAGTTAAGGCACAATGTGATACTTATTGCTGCATTTTCCATCTAGCATGGCTTCTAACTACCACCAAAGTAGGCCTACTACTTTTTGCTCTCTTATCTCCACTCGCCTTAAGCAACCTCTGCTCCCACCTCTCCAAAACACCTTGCCCTTTGTGGCCTCTTAAAAATGCACAGGGCCTTCAGAGCCATGGAATTTCCTACAAACACCTTCAGCAGAACTTCTCCCTCCTGGTCCTGGGATGTGACACAAATACTGTAAATGCTAAGTAGAATGCTCCAACCTACTTCCCCGTGGGAATTCCTTGGCTCTATAAAGATTTAGGATTTGCTGTCCAGTCCAGGTGCCTTTTGATTTCTATTGTGGCTGCATTAGTCTCACAGGAGAGGAGGTAACATATTTCACTGGAGCTGCTGGGAATAGACTGTGGCCAGGAAATGAGAAAATGTGGCCGTCCCTCACCTGCATTTTCATTGCTTTCCTCCCTTCATGCTCCAGTCTCTCCTAACACATCAGGAGGCACTCAGCAGTTTTGGGAAAGCATTTGTATATGTGTTATGCTCTCACTGGAGTCTGGGTAATACCACACTACCATTATTAGCAAGTAAATTTATTTCCTTAGCAAAAATGGGAAGGCTCATAGTGCAGTACTGATGGCTCTAAAGCTTTGACCAGCAGGTCATTCCATTATCTGCACCCCACAGAATCAGCTACACTGTTTATTGCTCTTCTTCCTCTTTCTTCTTTTCATGAGCAAGAAATAAGACACTGTCCTTTTCCCTATTTACCTCATTAGGACTTTATTAACAGAAAGCACATTTTTGGCAATTAGATTTAGCAGTCATCAGCATTTCTTTCTTTTTTTTTTTCTTTAAACAAGTCTGTACCTTTGCAACAGCCTCAGCCAAAAAAAAAAAAAAAAAAAAAGAGGGTTTCCTCCCCCGCTTTCTTTTTTTTAAAAGAAGAAAGTCTGTGACTCTGTGTAATGTTCCTTAGTGGAACAACTAACTTTCTATACACTTAGCAAAACTGAGGAGTTTACAGTTTTTCCAGCTGTTCTATGATGCAACATAAACAGTAAGAATAATAGCCTGCCTTAGAAATGTTCTGTGCAAGCCATGCAATTGGATTCCAGCATGATTGGTCAGGTTATGCTGTCTGCTGCTTCTTGTTGTTCTTCTCAAATTTCTGAGTCAGCAAAAGCAGTGAGGATATCTTACATGCAGATATCTTGCCATCGTCCACTTTTGTTCCTTCCCCATGCCAGGAAGAATGCAATAAAATTGATGTAGGACACAGGGAGTTGCGGAGGAAGTTTTTGTGGTTTCTAGAGGAGAAGCCTCTTTTGATTGTGGGGGAAGAAAAAACAACCAAGCATTCTTGTGGCATTTCCAGAAATAAAATCTTGCTTATTAAGGGAGCTTTCATGACTGTGTGTAAGGTGAGCTGAGCAAAGCAGGGTCGTATCCATCAGCACAGTGGCCATAAAATGCTTGGATTTGCCTTTGCTGTGAAATGCTCTGTGGATGAAGATAGCCATGGGGGCTCTGCCCATGCTGTGGTCAGACATCAGGCAGCCGTGGTCATAGCTGAGGCTGGGTTTTATCAACCTGCACAAATCATTCGGTGCAGAAGACACAAAGCATGTGATTCCCTCCCCATGATGTGGAAGCAGGCACGGGGTGAGAGGAGTGTAAGGAGGCTGTGTCCTGCCACGGCTGTTTTGATGCTCCTGACCCTCTGGCCTGAGAGCCAGGCTGGAGAAATCTCAGCAGATCTAAGAGCAGGGTGTAGTTGAGCTGGAGCAAGTACAGCAGCATAAAGCTAAATATCATCAAGAAATAGTGCTCAAATGGTAACAAAACATCAGATTTGGGTGGTAAGCACAAGATTTTGGTATCTGAGCTAATACCTGCTCAGAAACTGATACTTGCTGTCTCTGTGGGAGTCAGCCAGTGGAAAGCTCAATCAATCATGTCTGTGAGTGCTGCAATTGCACATGCTGATGAAGCATGAATGCAGCCAAGGACTTGAGCTGAAACACCCTCTGAAAATGGATAAACCCTTCTAGAGCTCAGAATCCACTTGAGAGCATGCTGCCTGGGGAAAATCAATCAACAAAGTGAATATATCTTTTGTCCCAGGGCTGAGCTTTCCAAAACAACCATGGCCCTTCATTAAAACCAAGGGAAAGCCGTGGATACTCTGCACCTTTGGCTCCCATGGCAACGTGCAGGCCCAAGATGTCTTTACAGGTCCAGACATCACACACCTCCAGTCACTGCTGCCGGAAAGGCACATTTCTTGTGAATGCTATTTTATGATTGAGCTTCAAGTAGAAAATCAAGTGAAAAATGGCAAAGCTGCAAACACCTGAATCCATTTCTGGGGTACACCTTATCCTTCCAAGATTTCTCCAGCGGGTCAGAAATGACACGGCCTGATGCTGATTTTGTGCCAAGGAAATCATCTAAATCGGAACACAGTCCTCCAAAGAGATTTTAGTGAACTACAAAGTTGTTTTATTCCCCTCTGCTGTGAAGTAAGAGCTCTCCTGCCTTCCCCATGCCTGTCTCCTTCTAAGGCTGTGAGGTCTGGTCATGCCCTGATCCATGGAGAAGAAGTCAGGCATGTCAGGAGTGTTCATAGCTGTCCTTGCCAAGATGCATGGGGAAGCTCCTCAGTGCCTTGTGCCAAGCTATGAGCTACTGAGAGCATCCTGTGAGGGGCTCAAATGTGCGACTCATGGGCCCCTTGTCAATGAGATGGCTGGTGGCAACAAGCAGCTTTTTCTGAGAAACTTTGGGTTGATCCTTTAGGCAGACTAAACTGGAAGACAAAATAATCTGTGCTTTGATTTACTTGGGATACTAGCATTGATCAATGTTCTCAAATTGTGAAGAAGAAGATTCAGCTATGATGTTCTTTGCAGTCTTTTCCTCAGAAATCTCCAATTCTGGTTGAATCAATGAATTCAGGAAAAAGAGCTAGGGGAGAAACGGGCTTCTCATGCTTGAAGTTTTTTTAGATTTCAGAAATTTTTCTGTTCTGCATCAACAAACTCAAGGCCTCCCAAAAGTTTCTGTAGGAAAAAAGATTTAAAGAGCCTATTCAGGAATAAGAGAGCCTGAGGGCAAGGCCAATTGCGTGGGCTTTGGGAGGTGCCTCTTGCTCTGAGTCACCACACAAGCTCTTAAATTTGATTGTCTCAGGTTCCTGAGGAGGTCCCCTGTACTTAGGCAGTTCCTTACACCACAGTGACTGTCTCCTGGCCTTTGCTGAGGAAACCTTTCCTGATGAAAGTCTCATCAGCATCAATACCTTTTCACAAAATTTTCTGATGAGCTGACATCTTGCAGCGTAGAGGATCCCCTGGCAGAGTCCCAGCCTCTCCGAAATACTCTCACAGCACTCTCACAGGCTTAGCAACAGCTGAGGTAAACACCAACTACAGTGAAAGATGTTCAAACAAATATTCTAATATTTCTCGCACTTTAATGGTACTTTCATGGCATCATCTTGTAAGGCAATACAGCAGTTTCCTGCTAGACTGCTCAAGCTTTCCAGGACCCACAGCTACTGCCTGGACCATTAAGTTTTGTAGCTAATTGAGAGGTGTATTCAGACAGAAACCCCCTAATTGCTCAAATACCTTTATTCACCTCAGCCTCACGTCCCTGTTCCACACACATTGCATCAGATTTATTTAGCCTGGTAACATCTATACAGGAGAAACTCCTGTAGAACAGTTTCTTAGAGAAACTTCTTCAGCCCTTTCACAAATGCATAGCTATAGGTGCTCTGTCACTGAAACTTTTCAAGTAAGTATGAAATAAACTCCATAATAAATTAATGATTGTTGCAGTGTTATTGGAACAGTGTTCTTAACATGTCACTTTATTGCTGTTCTGCTTATAACTTCAAGCTTCTTAAAGTGTTCATGCTTGCTTAGAAACCTCTGCATCTCTTTTTCAATATACAATTTTTAATCTTCATGGTTGGCTTAATCCTGGGTTTAAACATGACCTTCAAGGCTCTAAACCCAAAAAGTTAAATAGAAAAATCCTTGATACATTTTGTTCATTCTCTTGACTTATTTTTTTCTTGAAGAAAAATGGTTGATCCTAAATGCCAGACTGTTATGAAAGACTAATTGTGACCAAGGTTGCATTGCTTGTATCACCTTTCTATCAAAATGAAGCATGCACTACATTAAAAACCATAGTGTTTAAAATTAAAATAAAATATTGTGACCATGGAAAATAAAAAGGGAAGCATTATTGCAAATACAATACACCAAGAGAAACCTCTAACATTTGAATTCTCCCATCATATTGCTGCACAGGTTGATAATAAAATTATTCATACAGAGATAAAAGAAAGTGCAGAGCATTAGATGGAATGCAAAAAAATTAATAATTTTCAGGCTAGAAAGCAGTTAAGAGTTTCGAGCATATTCTTCTGAGACAATGTAAGAGAACCTAAGAATGGAAAACCTCACCCATTGATGCTTTGAATAGACGTGGGTGGAGGAAATAGAAATTGCCAATGCTGGGATATTCTTAGGAGCCATTAAAGGAACACATCAATGGTGTATCACCCTGGGACGGTGAGCAAGGGCCATGCCCGGCTGGGGACAATGGCAGGTGTCTCTGTGGGCAAGAGCGGGGTCTGACTTTGGCAGAACAAGTTCTGGCAATTGAACTGTGCCTTTTTCCTTTCTGAATTGTTGGTTGTTAATCTCCTTCCTGCAGAGGCCCCTGGACTTTGGCTCAGCTGGCAATGGGTGGGTTTGTACATCAGTTCCTTTACTGAGCAGAACCTGGGGCCTCTTTGCTGTTGCTGTCATAAAGTCCTGCACAAACTGCTACCAGCTCTGCTAACCAAAGTCTGATCTCTCCTTCCACAAGGAGTAGCTGAGCTTTGAGTACATTTGTTATCTTTGGCAAGATTTAATTCCTTTAATCTTCCAATAAGTACTTTTTCCAACTCCAAACACTGGATCCTTTAGTATAAGGATGTTTTAAATCACTCCAGAAGCGGAGAGGAAGGAAGTAAAGACACTCATCCAACTGCTCAGCGTGTATCTGAAATGCTTCTTTTGCATAACCAGTATCAAGGATGTTTTTGCAAATTGAATTCCACGTTTTTAGGAAATGGGCATGGATTTCATAGCCTCCTTGATACTACTTTGTTTTACTCCCTCACACTGGTGCACATGTTCCTCCACTCAATATGTGGTGTGGCAGCTCAGAGTTGACTGTGTTATAGGTGAGCAATGAGATGGTTGGCTCTCACAATAAAGGGATGAATATTATGTGTATGTTAGAAGAAGTGTTGTAGATCTATAGTTATATTATTGTGATATGTCCTGCTATAGTCCCCTTTCCTTGTATTGTTATCACTGGAAGGCCTTGGAGTGGCGGCATTTGGGGTGGGCCAGCTTGTTACCATGGCAACACCTGACCACCAATCAAATTGCAAGAAAATTATCTCCACCAATGGACGGTGAAGAGAAGTTGACTGACAGGTGCTGGGCGGGGCCAAGGTTGGTGATGTAACACCAGGAGTATAAAAGATGGTGCAGCCATTTTGTAGATGGTCAAGGAGATTCCCAGTGCTGCTCTTTCTCCTTATTCAGTCTTCTGTTTTATTTTGTTAAGGTTTAATAAAACTTTGAGATTTTTAAAAGTGAGCATCGTTTCTCACAACTGTAACTGTGTGGACACCTGTAGAAACTTGGCCTTGAATGTATTTGGAATTTCTTGGCAGCCTTTCTCCAGTTTATCTGGGATTGAAACAGCAGTAATTGACTTTCAGGAAAGGAGTAGTAATTTCCCTTTCCAAACCTAGTGCCAGATTCTGACAGGATGCAAATGCCTGTGCTGGAAGGAGAGCAAGGCTCAAACTTGTTAGTCATCTAGAGCTGCACTGTGAGGAAGACATGTGGGACAGGACATTTTTGTGTGCCTGGTCCCTGGTGGAGTTCATCTAAAATTTTGCTGTTTTCTCTGCCTAGAGCATGCTAGTCCAGGTTCCATTTGCTCCAAAAGTGGAACACAAGGGCTGAAGTTCTGGCAGCAGGGCTTGCACCCCAGGACCAAAGGCAGCATCAACCCTTTGTGCTGGGCAGTGCCTGACTCCACAGGAGAGATGGGCCTTGCACCACTTCATGCCAGCGGGAGAGGATTAGCCTGCTCAGCAGTGAAATGCTCTCCAGTGTCTGCTCTAGCTGCAGGTGGTGCTGAGAAGCAGCTCCCTGGCTGTGCATTAAACCCAGCACCCCTTTTTGTGCTATTAAGTGTATTCTTCTGGGCCGAGTAAATTACCACTGGACATCTGTAAAACACATTTATGTGTCTAGAAGGTTTCTGTAGACAAAGATGGGTTAGCTCTAGCTACCCTCCCAGTTTAGCCCCAGGGTAGGTTTCTGCTGTGGATGTCTCCAGTGAGGAACAGCATTCAATTGCTAACAAAAGGCAAGAGAAGCATTTTTGGTCTGTGTTATCCATTAGTGTCTGGGAGCTTTTGCCAAACCAATTCTTATTGTTACATTTGATTTGTGTGTAGATATCAATGGATATACCTCTAAGAGCAATGGAATTCTTTATATAGGAACCTGTCTCCAACAGCTCATGTTTTTATGGCTTTCCATGCACTGCACTGGGTATTGCACATTTTTAATACATGTGCTCTCTGATTGCTAAGACCCAGGGGGATACATTTGCTTTTCCTCATTCCTCCGATTTGCAAAATACATTCATATGTTCCAATTTTTGCCTGGTTACTGTCTTTATTGACTTCACTGGACTAATCACAGCATTACATTAGATATACATGTTTTTTGGAAGGATCAGAATCTTATTCTGACCTTTCTTTAAAAAGCCAAGTAAGCTGTTAACTTTGAGACAGATACAGTTCTGTATCTGCCTAGTTGTGGATTCCTCAGCCACAAATCCTGTACCTGTGTACTGTAAATATTTAAGAAACATCCAGAAAAGAGCTATATGCCAAGGCAATGGAGCAGTCAGGGACACACTCTGCACACAGATATAGACTCGGAGCTCTTTTAGCCAGGTGACATTGCTCACTGCACAGAAGTTGTGCATCACACCTAAATGAATACACTGGAAAATTTGATAACCATTAATAAATCTCACAAGTTCTTCAAGGTGCAAGCAATTTTTCTAATTTTCCAAATTCAAAGAAAATCAAACACCAAAACTTTTTGTATTGGCAATGGCCTCTTAAATCTAGGAACCAAAATTACCTTCTTGCAACAGGTAATACTTGGCAAGTAAATGTCTACTGAATCCATTTGCTGGAATGTTTTATGCCTTGCTCTCAGTCCGTATGGGAAGTATATTGCTAGCATAGCACTCATCTAATTTAAAGCTGGGAGTGAAGCCATTGTGTACAGCAGAAGGTATGAGTGGGGAAATCCAAAGATATTATTTTCCAGGCCATATTTGTTTTTAAATCCAAGACATGTTGCAGTGTAGTTATTCCAAAGGGGGACAGGAAAAGGGAAATTTCTCCAGAAGTATTTTTATGAACCATGAAGATAAATCACCTTTTTCAGAGCTGAGTTAGCAGTAGTCAAAGAAGCCATAATTCTTGAGCAGGGAAGGAACTCAGTGTAACCCCAGTTCTCTGTGTGCTGCACCCACAGAGTGCTTGTTTAAAAACCCAGTTCCTCCAAAACCCAGGGGAATCCTGGTGAAAGGGAGCTCTAAAGATACCTGAAGTTTCTAACTGCTATTTAAAGCAAGCCTACTGTTTAAAGCTGGCAGTGCATGAATCTTTTCTGATTAGAGGAAGAGCAGCAGATAACAAGATAGAGATATCAACTAGACCTGGCTCAGAATATTTGCAGAGCAGAGAAGAAAAATGGGGAAGGATGCTGCTGTGAAAAACCCTCATTTCATCTGCCCCCTAACATTTCTACTGAGTGATGCCCCTGCTGTACACGTGCAATTTAGCCACCAAAGGGCCAAGCAGAAGCTGTGCTCACCTCTGTGCATCCAGCTGGGATTGAATTTGATGCCTGTGGGAGCCAAATGAAAGCAGCCCTGTAAGAGCAACTTCCAGAGACATCTTAGACTACAAGTCTTGTTTGCTCCTAATGCCTCAGAGCTCCAAAGCTCCAGGAAGAAAGAGGCTGAGCCTTTGGGAGGAGATGCATGAGGATCTGAGCCTCTCCCAGTCCTCGCACCCACCTCAGTCTGTGCTCCTGCTGTGGGACAGCCTTTGAATGGACACATTATCTTTTACAACTGAGCACAGGGGCCCCTCTCCTGGAAGGGATCTCCTGGGGAGGTATTTCAGCTGCCATCCAATCCCTTCCTGCTGGCTAAACTCAGTCAAAAGGCACTGTGGGATTAACCCTTGGAGGTCTGATTCTGTGACTTTGGTCAGGGATGGCTTTGCAGATTTTAGGCATAAGCAAGATCATATCTTCGATTTTGGTCTCTGGTGTCCAGAGCCGAAAATGGGATTTCAAGTGCCAAAAAAAAATCAGGGCAAAAATAGAGAATAGAAATGTGTAACTCATCTAAGGTACTAGACAGTGACAGACTATATAAAATGTTATTGTTCAACAAACACTGTCTCTAATAAACTCCATTTACTAGTGTTAGCAGCTTGGCAACTTGGAAACCCCAAACTCCAGTTAAGTAAGGAAACAAAAAGCAGAGCCATATGATGATACCCATAAACTACGCAGCTGGTTTCTGTTTTAAAAGATATTCTACTTTCCATATTAAATAAAGCTGCTTAGAGTGCAAAAAAATCCCATATGGCCTTCTGGAAAATGAGAACCAAGTTCCAAACTAAAAATCTCTGGCGATGTACCACCATTAAAAATAAGTGTGCTTTGTCTCTAACTAGCTACTGTAGGACCAGAGATGAACCCACCTGGATAGACTGAGGAGTGGGAGAAACTGCTGCTTCTGATCTCAGGAGACATTTGGATCTCAGGAGACTCTGCAGTGGAGCACCAGACACTGTGGTGCTCAGTATCACTATGGTATTCATGTAAGACCAGGTCCTGCATCCCTTCCTGCCACAGGTTTCAGTAGGAATTGAAAGATCTCTGGGATTTGAATAAAAAATCTAAGTTCTTTATAAGAAGCTGATCTCCTCTGCCATCCTTATTAGTGCTATTTGACCTCATATACTCATTTCTGGTTATACCCTAAGGTTTCTGACTAAAGATGAGTTACCAAGACATAAAAATAATTGCTTTGCTTTACAAACCTTGTATACATCTGTGAAAAGAAGATATATGAATACTGCTAATTTGTTTGAAAATATTTAAGACACCCCCTAATTAAATCTTCCCTTCAGCTACTGATGGCAGTGAAAGAGATGACTGCTAATTTTGCCTTTGGTTTGGCCAGTCTCCTCAAGTATTTCACTTGCAGTGCTTGTCTGCTTTTTGAGAATTCTGCTACATGGAAAGTCCTGGAAAGCACCCAGTTCTCTGCCTTGCAATCAACAGGCTAGACAGCCTCTGACAAAATAAAACTGTGGCATTGGACTGTCACCATTGCCATGAGCTGGTTCTTCCTGTGAATACTGGTGTTATGTACTTGTGGCCAGGTAAAAGTAATTTAAGTGCTCTTTGTATGGCTTTTTTTTTAAATATATGTTTATAAGTGTATTTAACCTCTGCCATGGTCTGGTAATATTCTCCTTCTGCTGTGCTGGATTCTGTGCAGACACAAGTCATGGACCCAGGGGACACTTACAGGGGTGGTATTCCAGTGTCGTTGACTTCTCAGATAGAATGGAGAGGTCATGTGGAAATGTTTGTCTAAATCCACAGATGTCTTATTCATCTGTGGAGGCTGAAAGAATCACCTGAAAAATTCTCATCCAAGTTTAGTTTGGATGTTGAACATTTCTAATCTTCCTGTGCTGTTTTCATCTGAAATTTCAGGTTTGAAGTCACCTTTCCTGGCAGTACCAGGGCTCACAAAGGAAATGTGATGTGGTATACCCCAGTCATTGCTTTTCTGGTGGGGAATTTGTCGACAAACAGCTGTTCCTTTGAAATCCGTCAGCAATTTACAAAACATCCAACTGATGTTTTACTGGGGGTTTTATAAAAGAATTTTTAACATAGAGCACAATTTTCTTCTATCATACAATTTCATAAATAGCCTTTGAAGAATAACAAAACAATTTAAGCTGCAGCACTTAAAATTGGGAAGGAGTTTTGGCAGACTGAATAACTTTAGGAAGCAAATCTTTCCATAGGCATGCATGTAAGTAATACCACATTCATACACATGTGGATTAATATAGCAGAGATTAAAAAGAAACAAAGTTCAGAGAAAGTAGTTGATGTTGGTCATCAGAATTGGAAACTGGGTGAACTGCAACTCTGCCCTTTGCTTCAGACAGCACAGCTCTCCAAAGAGTTTGCACAACTATGGCTTCATTCAGACTGTGCTCCCAAAATGAGGGATAAACAAAGCTGTAGGGGAGGTGGTGAGGAGACTCTGGCTGCAGGATTCAGCCCTTGGATGTCCCAGCTGAGTGCTGGAGGGTGGCTGAAGCAAATCTGTGGATGGTTTCCTGGGTGAAGGGCTGGTTTGAGTTAACAGACCTGACAGCACCCGCCCCGCCTTCCCCAGTACATGGGGTACAGTGGAAAATACAGAGCAGCCTTGGAGGGCTGGAAAGAAGAAAAAGCAGGAGGAAAAGAGGAGTAGCCTGCAGAGATTCAACCTCCCAGGATAAAAAGCCTTACATAAACTTTGTAGTAAGAGGCAAGTCTGGGTTCAGAACTGGCAACAGTGTTGGGGGAGAAAAAGATGAAACATCACTTCTTTCTATCTCATACTGAGGAGATAAGGACAAGGTGAGCAAGGTGCTATTTTCAGAAGGAGAGCCCCAGATCTGCTTCCCAGGTGTCACATGAGTACATCAATCTCAAAGAGGAGGTGAATGATGTTTTCAGCTTCAGTAAAGAAGAAATGAGGAGGGATTCACTGGAGTGTGCAGGACTAGAACTGCAAGTCTGGAGACAGAAAATCTTGCTAATTACAGATCAGATTATTTATGAAGTGTGGGACTGCATCTTGCAGGAGCCAGTGGTGAGACACGCAGCTCTAATCCTAGAGAAATACCTCCTAAGAGCCAGCAGCCTGGGAGATAAGCAGATCTCAAGAAAGGGAAGAACATGAGTCAAACAGAGGAACCAAAAGGCAAACAGAAGCTGTCTGGGGTCATGAGCATCCTGGGTCTCGGTATGTGCTGGTCCACCTCTGAGCTATGAGGCAAAGGTTGAGAGAGGAGCTTTGCCTCCTTCCAAAGCATCAGTGACTGCAAGAACTAAAAGAAGAAGAAGAAAAAGAAAAGAAGTGAAAAGAGGAGACTTGCAGTATGAAGTTTTCAGATCCAGACTCAATAAATCCTTGAGACAGGATGAGACTGCCAACCACTTGGCTCTGTTTGCATGTACATTATTGAATCAACAACCTCTTCCCTGCCAACTGGACTGTCACCTGATAAGGAGAAAAAATTAGGAGAAATATAATAAAACCATTCTGAGCGCAGTGGGGAAATGCAGGCTAGTGATAAGAAACCTCCAGATCAGGGATGTTACCTTCTGGGTGCACGAGAGCTGCTGGCACAGAGCAGTGTCACCTCCAGCAGTGCAGGAGGAGTCATGGATGTGGCTGCAACAAAACACTGTGATATCCCCCGCTTAAGCATAGGACAGTAACCCTGTGCAGCTTATTTGGGACACAAGGCTTTGTCAGGCTTATTCTGCAGAGATGGATGGATTTGGAGAGAATTCTGTTTAGTCTTGATGGAGCCATTAAATAATGAATTGGCAAACTTTCACAGCAGACTCATTAATGCACCCATAAAAGCCAACATAGCCTGGATCAGCAGCCACATAAAGGAAAGGAAAACCTCGAGGAAAAGTAAAGAGCAGCTTATCTAAGTGGAGGAACCGGTCAGCCAAAGCTTTTCACCATTATCAGTGCTTCAGGACAGGCCAGTTATCTGCCCCAAGGAAAGCATTCTGCAGCTGGGAGACCAAGAGCAGCTGCTGGCACTCTCAGTCGGGCAGGACCAACATCACCAACCATTGCAGGGGACCTGGCTTTCTGAAAGATGAGCAGGGAAGAGCTGTGCCCAAAAGCCTGAAGACAAATTTTCCACATATTCAGAACCCTCCAACAGGTTTCTGCTTTAGTTTTTGGGATGGATGTATGAACCAGCTTCAGGCGAAGAGAGGTTGAAACATAGATAAAATATCTTAGAGTACTAAGACTATAACAAATCAAAATGGATCAAAGCAGGGAACTTCTGGGTGTAACACAGACTGCTGGAGTGCCAATTCAAAGATTAATTCTGCTCTGACTCAGCCCTGCACTTGCCCTGTCCCTGGCCACCCCTGTGTCTCTTGGCTTCCCTGACATCCAGGTCCCTCCTGCAAGTCTGTTGAAGGTCCTGGCACATCCCACACATTCTCCTCGAGCAAGTGGTTTCATCAGCCACTCAAGAAGCCCCTCTGAGGAATATGAAATGTGTCTCTTCAGGCCTCTCTGTTCCTGCTTCCTCAAGAATGACACATGACATTTACACTTTGGACAAGCCCCTTTTTCTCTCATACTGCCTCCAAATGTAACTGAAGAAAAAAATTCCCTCTTCTGCCCTCCAACACATAAGGAATAATTTTTATCCACAGTGTGATGGTACAGTACATCTCAGATATTTGCCAGTCCAAAAGCTGATGTCTTTATGGCAGAGAACTACAGAAACATGCACAAGTTGCAGCTCATTTTCAAAGGAAGAAATGTTAGAAATATGACCTATGTTTTTAAAGAAAACTCTAAGTATATTTCCTGGCAAAGGGAGAACCTGATCAGAAAGGAAATGGGAAGTGACTCCCAGGGTTCACACAGGACCATACCCAAAGCTGTCTGTGGAACCCAGCAGAGACTTCACCTTTCTCCTGAACTCCATTTAAATCAGAACGTGGATGTTGTCTTTGAACCTTCCAAGTTCTTCAGTGTTCTCAGCCCAGGGAAAGGGTGATATATTTGAGACACAGTTTATTCAGAGAAGCCCTAGAGATTGTGAGCCTTGGAAACAACACAGCAGGAAAAGGACCAGACCTTTGGAGACAGCCAAGTGTGGCATAACCCCATGGAACAGTACTGCCAGGCACCAGGGAGTCTGACAGGGAAGAAAGGATCTGGCAAGGAGGAAAAGTAGGCCTGGTAGGAAGGAAAGGAGCAGATTGAACTGAGAGGCTTCAGTGTATAGTGGGTAACAGGAGAGCTTTGGGGAGAGCTCAACACATATTGGAATCATTGTCACAGACTGAGTGACCCTGTAAAGCAGCTGGCATCTTTGGTAGGATCCAATGGTGATGCTGTTTGAAAAGAACAGAGCAGTGGCCAAGTTTCAGAGGCGTGGGTTCACAGAGTGCCTGCACCTGCAGCCTGCTATATTACACACACTACCCCTGCAAGCCCATCAGCAGATTAAATGCAGACCTTAGGTGTACTCTTGGCTCGTGCACTTCCAGGGAAATGCTCGGCACTTCTTGAAAGACATTGCAATGTGTTGTAAGTACACAGCCTTGCTTTCATCATGCCTTCAACCACATCTTTTTCATAAAGAGTTTATTTCATTACTCGACTGACATCCAACACAATCCTTGTGACAGAAGGGGTGCAGGTTGTAAATGACTGTACTGCCCATAATGACCTTGCTCCATTACCCCTCATTTGCACAGCCCTTCCCGTTGCAGCTGTGATATTGCCAGGCTGGGACTTCACAGTCTCCATTTTCACTGTGAGCATGCCAAGATGGTTTTTCAATACTGTGCTTTAATCACATTGTGTCCTTTAGCATGAGCGGAACCATAGCTTTAAAACCCTGGCCCAGTACACTTCAGGATTAAAGGACCACCTTACCACTATTCTTCTAAATTAGATTCATTCTGAAGTGGGACAAATGTTGGAGATCTCACTTCTGGAAAACATATCTTAGCGTCTGAGTTGTACCAGATACTGTTCATCATTTGTATCCTTGCTTACTTATTCTGTTTGCTCATTCCAGTGTGCATTCCCTGCTGCACTAATGCTATGATGCTGGTTAAAATTGCTTCATCATTTGTCTATTAAATTAAAAGATCATCAAGGCATTAAAGTGTTACTTAGTAGCTGCTGTTTACACAGATTGCTCATTAAAGATTCCAAGCTCCATTTAGCTCGGAGCTTACAAAGCAACTCATTAAGCTAAGATTGCAAGGCCCCCATTCAGCAAAACAACTACCATGTGCTCACATACCATTAAATTCAGTGAATTTTAGGCTCATCGTTTTGACTTTTGCCATTCTGTTCATTGGACATTGCAACTGTTCCTAGTGGTTATCTGAAATGATACCTTTTCCAATGTCACAAAAAATCTTTTAAATATCATCAGAGTGTTGAAGGCTGTTTTAGAAACCAAAGTCCCTCCAGATGTACCATGAAAATTTATTTATAGTATTTGTATGTACAAACTTTATACTTGAGAGTGGAACTCAGAGCATGGCCTGTGTGTTGCCATTGGAGAGGAGGCAGCCAAGAGACAATGACTGGAAGGCACCTTGACCAAGGTGACTCAAGTGTTAACTTTCTGCAAGGCTGAAAAAATTAAGCCCAGTCACAGAACACCTGCATCACTCATTTATTATGTTATTCAATAGAGCTTTCTGTGTCGGCTTCTTTGTTTCTCTGTCTCCATTGATGCTATCGTGGATTAATTGGCACCACTGCAGATGTTCACAGCTGTCTACAAGATGTTGGTGAGTGCAATCATGTCAGTCAAGCATGCTATCACCAAGGAGATGATTTCAGTCTTCAGGAAGACAGTTCTGTAATGTGACCTAATAAAATAAAATCTTTCAGCAAGTGTTAGGAGAATATGCACCAGTCTTCAGGTTAAAGCAAAAAAGCTAGGCTTGTGCTGATGCTTTATCATTTTAACAGTTAGGCACTGAAATTTTAATAAAGTGGTCAGGAGACAAACCATATTAGATGATGTAAGCAAGATTCCTATTTAACTTGGGATGTACAGAGCATGTCTCCAACCTGGCCAAAAAGGAGATGTGTTTACCTGTTTTATCTATGTATGCCCACATACACTGGTGTGATTCCTAAGAATTATAAAGTAGCATTATGTCTGGCAGGTAAGGTGATGATTATTCACTTAAACATTTCAGCCAAAGTGATACCATGAAGTGCTTGAGTTCCCTGCTGTGCTTTTGTACCTTGTACAGGCTGAAGCTGTTGCTTACAGTCACTCGAGATTCAGACATTTAATAGATTTATATTTATATACTGACTCAGTAAAACTACTCAAACTGGGACTGCCCCTGCTCATAGAGAAGAAGTTCTGGGGAGAGGCATCAGGGCCAGCAGACAATGCCACCCACCTGCAGCCCCTTAGTGCCCTTGGCTAATCAACTCCAACAGGCAAGGCTGAAAGGCAGATAAAGGTGCTTTCACTCTGTGATTGAGTCCAGTTATTTCCTCTGAGAGGAGAGATTTGGGAAACTAGCTGATGGGTGGTGTCTCTTTCTGGTTGGAAGGTGCCCTGTGGCACACTAGATAAAAGGGGTACTCCTTCCTACGTCCCCAGGAGAAAGTTCTGTCTAGGCTACCTGATGCCCTTTTTTGCATGAAGATAGAAGATTCTGCATGTGTGTGTTCACCCCAGGTAACGAATTTGTGTGTATCTTTTAACCTAAAATATTGGTGGAATCAGAATACTCAGCCTTATTTTGATTTTCTAATGAATCTTTGCAGAAAGTCTTGGGCTGTGCTATCTGAAAAATTGTGTTGCTGTCTTTTTGCTATTGGCTTTTTATAACAAAGGCAGTATAATATATCCTGTTTAATGTTATATTGACTTACCATACCAGACTGCCTGCTAAGTGCAGCTAGAATGGAGTAATTACACCCTCTATTAAAGTAGTAACCTTCAATTATGTCTACAGAGACTTGTTTTTCAGATGACAGAGTAATTTACCTAAGAACACTAACCAGATTTATTTTGATTTAGTTCTACTATCAGAAAGAACTTATCTACTCAGAGCAAAAGCATTTGACCACCTATGAGATTTTTACGTTTTAAAGTCCAGCCTAAAATGCCTTTAAAACATTTGTTCTGTGAGACCTCTGCCTAAAAGCATATTACAGGGCGATTGTTGTAGTATTTCTCTGGAATGATGAGCATTATTTGAAATTACAGTGCATCTATGTCAAGTGCTGGTATGCTCTCGGCATTTCTAATTTTTGGGGGAAATAAAATAATGGAAAACCTAGGCAGCATGTGTATGTTGAGGGTATGAAAGGGGAAAAGGAAATTGGCTTATCAAAACCATTTTACATTACAAGTCTGAAGAATTACTCCTTCAAAACAGTGGTTTCCTGAAGACCATAAATCTTTCTACTTTGGCAGCCTATCTTAACTGTTCCTAGCTCTGAGCTGATCATTGAAAATATGTGCTCTTAATAACATTCAGCTGTGATTTTTAGCCCTCAAAAGAGAGAGGTGTGCACTTGTTTCAGCAGCCTGTGCTCAGCAGAGATGGCCACAGGTATTACTTTGGTGGTAGCCAAAATTCACAAACCCAGGGCTGTTTGACAGCCCACCTGAGCACGCTGTGCTCATGCACTGTGATACTAGTAGTTGAGTGTGCACTGGAGATGGAGAAACGGGTTAATGGGACAGTTTCCAGAGGTGGTCTTCAAAAATAAATTAGATGATCTGGAAGTATGGCTTTCTCATTGAAACTGTGACTGTTGCAAAAGCAATTGAATCCCAATAAGTTGTGTAGATGTTTTTGTGCTTTGCACAGAAAAAGCACTGCAGGGAGATGTTTTGATGGTTCCACTAGAGAAGCAGCAGAACTTGTGCTACAAAATACCCTCAGGAAGAGGGCAGCAGGGCTATGTTTGTACCACAACAAGCAACACAGTTGTCCCAAAAATGTGTGAAGGTATTTCAGGAATCACACAATTTCTCGGTTGTAAGGGAAAAGTTATTACCCTGCTTGCTTGGGCTCTACTCTCCTGCAATTACTGGGTTGCCAACGGTGTGTGTGGAGGGGTAGCCCCTTCCTTCTCTTTTGAAGCGATTCTTTCATCCTATGGGTAGG
>JBBMKD010000027.1:6704774-6742720 GCA_037834095.1 Argya squamiceps
CTGGGTTGCCAACGGTGTGTGTGGAGGGGTAGCCCCTTCCTTCTCTTTTGAAGCGATTCTTTCATCCTATGGGTAGGGAAGCAGCTAAACACCTCACTCACCAAGGCTGTGGACAGACAGGTCCCATCCCTTGGGTGATGGTCTTGCCTGTGCTGTTCTGCTCCTGCAGCTGTCTGCTCTGCCCAGGCAGAAGGCCTGGAACTGCCACTTGCATCATGTCAGCTTCCCCCTGTTCATGCACTTCCATCCTTTTAACCTCTTTTGAGAGGGTGCAATCTACTGTGTTATTTTTCAATGTGTGAGAAATGCTGAAATCACTTCTCTGGTATGGGTTCTGTAATGCACAATTCAAGTCAGGAGTTTGTTACGGAGTTAAGGCAATGGGCTTGGCAGGAGTTAAAGTTAAAACGAACAGAACCAAATAAAGATATTTGACTAGTCCAGCTTTAGGCTGTAAACTACATATAGTTTACAAATACAAATATATGAGGTGAGAGAAGAATGTTCCTCAGCAGAGCTGGTGAATAATTATCAGTTAGGAGTGTTATAATATCCACAGTAATGCCAGGGATAGTATTGCACTAGAGTGGACATAAATCTCCTAGAGAACAATTGTTTTGTTTCTTGTCTTCTGTAGTAGAGATGAAATTGAACAAATGGCTTAATACACACTGAACAACCGTATTTCAAGTTCAGACATTTGTACAGCTAATACATGTAATTATTGCTTACGGTATTGACTTTTTTGAAGGTCTTTTAGTGAGAGTTAACAGTCCTCTAGTACTGACCTACTTAAAATCTTTGGTTTAGATCCTCAGCTGCCAAGCAGCAGCTGGTGTGCCATCTGAAATTCTACCTGCTTTCTTCACAGACGCTATAGACTAATAGCAGAAAGGTCCCTAATTCTCAATTACATTGGCACTCCTTCTCATGATTTAAAGAGAAAGGGGTGAGGAAGGCAGGGTATTTGGTGTTCTGAGCCTGTCTTCTTTTATCATTGAAAGCAGGGGAGTTTGAGTCCCCACCCCCCTGGGACTTCATTAATACTTCTCCCAGGTGAACTTAGCCCTGCACAAAAGGGTTCTTTGTATTTTGTCTAACCAGCTCTTTGTTCGGGCAGATATCCAGGGCAGCAGGGAAAAAGTCAATATTCTCTATTGCATGAGTGGCTTTTTCTTGCTATGTTTTAAAAGAGCATTTCAGAGACAAATTGATTATAATTGGCCATAGAAATAAATTCACAGGTGTGTGTGTATGTGTATATATATATAACAACAAGGAAAAAATATGCTATTTACAATGAGAAATGTTCTTTGAAGAGGAAAACTAGACATTAGGGTCATTGTTTCATTAAAAAAAAAAAAATTAAAACACCCAAAGCACACCAGAAACCCTCAAGGTCTTTGCCCAGATGGATATAGGCCTTGCACAGCTGAGCAATTGCAATTCTTATGTACAGTACTTGGTAAGATGAAAATAGCCAGAAGTTGCCCTCATGCCCCCTGACCTGACATCAGCATTTTTGCTATGTGCACGTGGCTATGGATGAAGGGAGAAATGCAGAACTCACTCTCTTAATCCAGGCTTGTTTTCCAGAGGATAAATGTTAATGGTGCATTTGGGAGCATCTGTACCTGTGAAGTGCTGCTGGCAGAACTCACACTGCTTGTTCTGCAGGATGCCTGGGACTGCCCACAGCAGCTCTGTGTGCAGCAGGAGCTTTCCTGCTCCCCAGAACCACTGTGTGGAGGTTGTGTGTTAAAGCCTTAAGTGGCTCAATTCGGTTCATCTTTCTTCTTGTTGATAATTAATGTCCCAGAGAGCCTTGTACTGGTCATAACTTCTGGAGGGAGACTGAAAACAGGCAGCTTTAATATGAGCTTCTCTTAAGGCTTGCAAGCACCAGGTACTCTACCATACAAAGTTGTCTGATGCCATTGTGTCACCTTGAGATCTGAGCATCTGTGGGTTCAATAGAGTTATTCTCCCAATACAGAAGGCAGAGAAGTGCCCCTGTCCTCATTCTAACAGTGTGGCATTCGAGCATGGGAGTTGCATCCGGTTTCATCAAAATATTTTAATGCCTAATTAAAGATAGAAAAATAATATGTTTTGGGCTGGAAGGGATCTTAAAGATTATCTAGTTTCAACTCCCTTCCAGTGGACAGGAACATCTTCCACTGGACCAGGTCTCTCAAAATCCTTTACAGCTTGGCCTTGGGCACTTCCAAGGATGGGATTCACAGCTTCTCGGGCAACATGTATGACAGGCTGTCATTGTCTACAGGGCAACCTGTATGACAATTAACACAGCAGTTTAATTATGAGACTAGCGTCCTAACTGCCAGACCAGATTTCTTCCTCTAACCAGTTTATAAGTGATTGTTTCACTGTATGAGTGTTGCAGTGAGGTTCTTCTTCCTCAATGCAGAAACTTTTCTAAATAAATTTGTTTTCCCCTGATAGACGTGTGTCATCTGAAGTCATGAAAGCGGAAGGAAGACAAGAGTGGAATTGCTAGGCTAATTGTAATTTCTGAGTTTGAATAGACTAAACTTCTCCTGGGAAGACCCTCTATACTTGAGGATGGGAAAGTTTTAAAGTATTTTTTCCTTCCCTCCCATGGAGAGAACATGCAACAACCTTCATAGACAACCATCACACTTTACTGTGCTAATCCAGCACTGAACTGAGACTCATCAATGGCATGTCCTTTTCTAAAGAAAGGAGGAAAAATAAATTTTAAAAAGACCCAAACAACTTGCTTTTACATCATCGCACCAGAATGTAAACTAAAGTGAATCTTTGATGTTACATGCACAGATGTTGTAGCTGACATATCTCATGGCAGGCACCAAGCAAGAAGTGACGGAATGGCAGGAAGTTGAGGAGACCACAAACATCCAACGCTACAGGGATGGCCTGGAGCAGCAACCTACACAAACACAACAGTCTAACTTCATTGTTAATTAAAGCAGTGCTTTCCAAGGTACAACAAGTTGGTGCTGTGCTTGGGATTAGGATTTTCAGCTGTAGTTATTGACGCTAAAGAAAGATTTGGGAACAGAAGTCAAGGTATAGGCACCTGCGAAGAGAGGTATTAATTGCAGTCTGTCTGCGTGCAATAAGTTGTGATATCTGGATGCTTGTTAAAGAGTTACAGATTTTTGGATCATCAAAGAGTTAACATATGACAGCTGTTTGCCCATAGATTAAACCATATTTTATCAGCTAGACAGATACTCCTATTTCATATATTATTATGCTTCCGTTCTTGGAGTATCAGTGAGCAGGGAGGATGTCTTCCTCTTGACACACAAATAAACTCTTACAAAAATTATTTCAAAGGATATTTAAACTTATTCCCAGACTTCTGACTCCACTTTTTTTTTTGCTCAGTCTTAACACAGAGTTTAAATCAGTTTAGTTAGTTCCCATAAGTTGCATTCACATTTCAGGTCTGGGAATGTGCAGTGTTATAGAATCAACTGCATTGTAAAGGGGCCAAAGTAGGAAACTACATAGAAATTTAAAGGGCAGTGCTGCATGAGAAATAAAAGAAGCTGTGAATGTCTGTATTGAGTAAAATGCACAAAAAAGAGCTAACAAACCAACAATACCCAACACCATTCCTTTATGGGCTAGTAGAGCTTGGATTTTCTCTTGCTGCAAAATGACTGTATGTGTTTGCACAGGCATCACATGAAAATATGTTTCACCTTCATGTTGTTCATTTAATTCTCCATTTGAATCCCGAGTGGCTTTGGGAGCAGCAGCTTGTGCCATGTTAGCAGCAGTGATCCATCCTCTGAGCGGCTTCTGGGGCTAATGCTTGAGCTTACCAGCTTAAAATTCTTTATTGCACTCACTGATGCAGCAAACACTAGTGCCTGGCTGGAGCAAATTCATTTCAAATACAATAATAAGGCTCACAGGTGACTTTTATTTTTCTCCTGTTCTTCTCTCCATGGCCTCTTTGCTTCCCTGTTTACTGCTGTGATGAGATGCATAAAGAAAATCCAGTGTTGGAGCCATGCAAGCAGAAATTGTTCTATATGATGTATGTAGTAGGGTTCTGCTGAGACCATCCATAACACTCCTGTCACTGTCCTGTTTCTGCTCGTTTAGCTTTTGATGGGTTTGGTGTTGACAACAGATTGTTCTGATTTCTCTGGACTTTTTATTTAAAGTTCAGGGTGGAAGGAGGATGCCCAATGTATTTTGACCTAAATATTATGAAAACGTGTATAAAATGATCTGTGCAATCTGTCACAAAATGTAGCACAATAGCTGTTAAATGTTACCAGTTTATCACCAATGTAAGTATCCCTGTGTGAGAGAATATGTTTTATATCTGTACTGCTGGGAGTGTTCCCAGTGGGGAGTTGGAAGGGACGTGCTTGGGACAATGCACTGTTTCTAATCAGCTATGCAAGTGTTGGTGAATGGCAGCAGATTTATCATCTGAAATTATTCTCTTCAAGTAGTTTTTTATTGTAATACCAGGAAACGAGTCTCTCTTTTTTTAAGTGATTTATTGAAATCATCTGGCTATACTCTACCTAATAAAATGTAGTCTATGGCTGCTGGACTTCCTGCAGGAAAGAAGAATTAATCAGATATGCACAGGCACTATAAAGAGGAATGGAAGTTCTATCAGTTGCTGTAGCATAATGGAAAATACGTAGGATCCAGGCTCAGTGGGTGTAAGAGGGTTTAAGCACAGGGCAGGTCACTGGAGCCATATCCATTTTCCCCAGCTGAAGATGGTGTGTTAGTGTTGCAGTTGCTCGTGTGCTCGGGACAAACCAAACAGGAGCACTGGTGCAAGTGTTTTAGGAGTTATTTTGTTTCCCTTTCCATCAGCAAAAGCAATGTTTGAAAGCTGTTCTGGGTGGAAACCATTCCACATGAGAGACTTGAACACAAACAGCCCATTGTCTGCTGTTTACACGGAGCCTCCTGCAAAGAAAAACTTGGTCATCCACGGGCTCATCAGCCTTGTGCAGGTTGAGCCATCTGCAGTGGTGGTGAGAGCTCTCTTTCTAGAATCACTCATAATAATTTAGGTCTGTATTAGGAAAAACCTTGCTTCTTGTTTGCTCTGCATATGCTGTTGCAGTTGTCTGGTACTGTAGTATTTAACAGCTCACTAATCATGCACTAAGTGACGTGGCTAATACAGACCTTGTGTTCTTATCCAAGGGCAAATCTCTACTGTTTTGATTTTAGACGGTTTTTTTTCTCCCCTATGAAATTTGTTCCTCCTTTCAGAAAAGAGACCTGGTTAAAAATGCCTTAATTTTCCCTAAGAGAATTTCTTTTCAGTGAGTAAGTAGGAAAGTCAGTAAAATACATTTGTCAGTGTTTTTATGCAGATTATTTCTTTCTTTACCCCCTGAAGAGAGCTGGGGAAAAACTATTTGTTTTTCCAAGAGCCAGCAAGTTAATTTTAAAAAATGTGGGCTTGGTGTATCTGAACATTCTCCTCCCCCTGTTACCTGGTGGATCAAGTGAAAATGCTTGCAAGAAATAAAGAAATTAAAAAGACCAAAATGATGAAGACTGTGAGACCATGAGGAGACCAGGCTGCAAGGCAGACTGATATGGGAAAATGTAGTCTGGCAGCAAGATAACAGGACTTGTGGTGTCTGTGGCTAGATTGGTTTTGATGAATGACCAGCTTAGTTGTGTTGCCTCTGTGACTCAGTTATCTGAGAAGCCTGAGGTCCCAGCTAAACTGAGCTTGCTATTTTACACTCAACAGTTTTCTCTCTCCCACTGTGAATTCATGGCTGGAATTATCTCTGTCCAGGCTTTTGGTTTGCAAGACTTGTTTTATATCAAAAATATATTTTTCTTGTTTGAAAGAAAATAATTTCCAAAAGTCTTTTGGAGAAAAAAAGAAATGTTTCTCATCATGCATTGTTTGGAATATGATTGATATACTATGTCCTAATTCTACACTACAATCCTTATGTCAGTCCCTTTTTCATGGATTGAGAATACATGAATTCTGGGGACATCCTTGTGGATTTCATGATGCAGTTGACTCTTGTAGCATGTAGGATTATATAGGATTTGAGCTGTTAAGTGGGTGATCTGGGAAGTGGCATGGCAGAAGAGGAAAGCTGGTCCCTCAGGCAGGAAAGATATCGTTTCTTATCTCTATTTATTGAAGGTGGGTCTGACTTTAAACATGCAGAAGTCTAGTGAGCCCTCAGGATGAGGATGTGAAATTACTTGTAGCTGAGCCTTTTCTTTCCCCACTTTTTGTTCGTTAGTTCCAGCTCCCACATTGTTTTTTGCCTGAAAAGCTCCTGTTATACTATTGAAAAGTTCAGTGTGGGTGGCTTCAGAAAGCAATGCCTGTCTGCTCCCAGGTCAGACAGGGATGTGGGGAAATAGTATCTTAGATATATTTGCTATGCTTGCTATTCTTTTAAGTGTTGGTGAATAACACAAATCCAACCAAAATGTGTCATACAACCAAGGAATATCCTGCAACATGTTTTCAACCATTGAATCCAATATTTGAAAACTGTTAGTGTTTCATTTTTTTTCTTGGGAATTATACAACAAAGTGTCCCCCACTGGAATACCTGGAATAAGTTGGTGAATAGAATTGCTCTGAGGAGGCATTCACCATCCTTAGGGTGAGCTGCCCTCCGGAGCTGCTGCCTGGGGCACAGCGACCAGAAGGTGCTGGGCTGGCTCTGCTCCAGTCCCCTGCTCCCCTTCAAGGGAAAGTGGACTTTCAGGGGAATGCCATGTATGTGGCAGGATCAGCTGGCAGTGAACAGATCCCATCCCCTGCTGCCCTGTGTAGCACGAAGCTGGTGAAGAGTCACCTTGGCTTCCTCTGCCTGAGTTTTGCACCACCCTGACCTTCACCTCTGCCCCAGCTTTACTTCATGAGCTTGTTTTGTTCTCTTTGACATTTTCCCAAGTACATTTTAATTGATTCTGCCGCCTTCTCTTCTTCAGTCTCCTGGCTACTGTTCATCTATTCTTCATGTACAAACAGAAATAAACAGTGGAAAAGTGGTACAAGTCCAGGTCAGAGCTCAGTTAATGCCTTCATCTTCAAAGGCTTCAGCTGTCTGGACCAGGAGCTGCTAGTCATGCTTACCTTGAGATGCCTTTGGCACCAAGGTACACATTTTTTACTACTGGCCAGGATTCTAGGTTTTCACCCTTGGGTTCAAAGGCAGGGATGTTACCTCCAGAGCCACTCACCACTTGGAAAAGTGAATAATTTTCCCTCTGTGCAAGATCTTTGCTAGAATGAAATAATCAACTTTGTCTGGGTTTCTTCTGTTTTCCAAGAAGAGGGTAGTTGAGCGTTGTATGCACATTTGGTGGGAGGCCATTCTCTTTGTTGTTTCAAAGGGGTAATTACAATCATAGCTTATAAATCACTGGGGAGGTACAGGACTGTCCCCTCCTAATGCAGCTTTTTGCATATGAGTGATGATTATTTGCATCCTAATGGTGCAGTTGTATCTGGTCTGAACTTAGCATTTGGATTTCATATTGCTCTAATCCTGGATTTGCCTCTCTGAGGCTGCCAGACGCATCCAGGGAAGCATGTGTGAGCTGACCTCTAGCAGAGGCTCTGCAATTGTTGTTTCTTACTCCTTAATCCCATTCCCAAACTGTGGTATTGTTAAGGCAAAGTTTACCACCTGAACTACCTCAGCAGGACAGCAGACAGCTGTGCTGGAGTCAAATTTATCCTGGGGATGGATATTTCAGTCAGTTTGTTTAAGTGACAGTGACATTGTGAGGGGAGTCACAAGGTTGTAGCCAAAATACAGTGGCTTAAGAGCTGTAATAATAGACCCATAATTACTAATGACATTTCAAGAATTAGACACAATATCACTCAAGTTTGAACTTGAGATCTGGGAGCAAACTGGCAGAGATTGGTTCTAGTTGTGAAATATCTGCAACTGTTAAGAGTGTCATAAAAGGGGTTGACTCTCCAATGCTAAATGATGGTTGCTTACACAAAGGAGGTAGCACCAAGGGAACAGCTGAACTGCTTTGTTTACAATACTTCCTCCCTTTACAAACAGAGGAAGCAGTGGCTTTGTAACTAAAAAAAAACTTAGTGCAACAACAATGCTACCTACATTTTTGGCTGGGAAAATAATTTATTGCTCCCTGTGAAATTTGTAGAGAAGGCAACCTTGAGGTTTTGTTAAACCCACCAGGACTGGAGAAGTCCTCCCTCTGGCTCTGGGCTCCCACTTAGTTCCCACCTCTGCTCATTAGGTTCATGCTCCCATCCCATATTCCTAATCTATTTGGCTATGAAAGTCTCTTTGGCTAAAATTGTTCTGAATTTCACTGAACAATTTAAAAAAGGATGAATGGAATCCTGGAGTGTATTGGTTAGAATATTCACCTGGAATTGGTGATACTGGGATCCAGGCCAGTAGAAATTACATGCTATTGTTTAAATGCAGAATAAATATGTAGTTTAGGCTGTAGGTTAAATCCTGTTGCGATATCAAGGTAACCAAGTACTTTGGCAATTTATGTATCTAAATAGATGTTTGCCTATCTAAATCTGGTATGGTCCTAGTGAGATTCTTCCAAAGGATGCAGGACACTTGAAACACCAGCTGTATATGGTCATTTTTAGATATTTTCTTTACCTTTGCACATGTGTATTTTTCTTGCAGTTGTGTCTAATCCAGGAAAGAAACATTTCCATGGGGAGAGGTAGTACATTCAGCCTTACCTATATTTAAAAAAACAAACAAACTGCTATAGAGCAGAAAAAAATTGCGTGTTTCTGGATGTCAGGAAGAAAGCAGTGGAGTATACACCCTAACAACACCTGCATTTGTTGGGTGCACGTTACAGTGAGAATGCAATGTTCAAACAATTCTGGTAGTTTTGTTGTGCATCCAACTATCCTGGCTCTTCAGAAATTATTGCACATTAAAGTCAGCTGGTAATTATTCTCCAAGTACCCCTCAGTGCTCTAAGTGGCACTGGAAGAGGCCTTGCTGGCTCATACCCAGCCTGTGCCTCTCAACATGATTCCATGAGCTGGGCTTTGCTGTTGTTATGGTACCTCTCCATGTGTCAGTAAGTACTGGAAACTGGAGACAGATGAATCTTGCCTTAAAACACATAGAAAGCATGAGAGAAAATGGAGCTGGACAAGCAATTTGTGAGCTGTTATAGTAACTTTTCAAGTTAGAGGATAGAAAAAAGTGAAGGTGTTTTGTAATGCTATGTTATGTTGTAACCATAGTTCATCAGCTAATTCTGGTCTATCATGGAATGTTGTTCTTCACAAAATCACACTCTTTTTGCTCTGTTTCTGTCTCCATTTTTATCTCTTTACCAAGGGGGGATCCTTGCTTTTCTGCCCCATGGGCCTCCTGCCAATGTGGTCTGCTACCACAGCCTTCTGGTTTGGGATCAAGGTTTCCCTGAAGATGGGCTCCCACAGACTCAGACATGGGTCTCTCATCTCCTCCTCCCTGGTTTGGGGTGGTGTTCTCATGGCTGGATTAGAATATTCACCAGAGTACCTAATGATGCCTAAAAGAGACCCTTTGGGACACACTGCATCTTTCAAAATTGGTTGATTTGCATGTGTAGCTGGAAGGGAACCAAGTTCCTCTCAAAAAAGTAGAGCAAAATAAAGTCCCACTTAACCTCCTAGGAAAGATTTAGCTCCTTGACTTTAAGCAGAAAAAAGAGAAGTTTTATATAAATACATTCTGAACTTCACTCAAATTTGTTTACCATTAAAACTTATCTCTAAGCTTGCAATTGCAGAATTTGATGTTGTAAGCATGGTAGAGCCACATAGCACATACTTTAAAGCAATTTACAATACTGAGAATCTAATAAAGGTAGCTGACAAGTTAATTGCCAAATTATAGGAATACATTGCCACCACTCTCACACAAATGCTCTTTAATTATTTTTTGGTATCTGAGGAAAGAAAGAGGAATGCTGAGCTAACAGGCAACATGTAATCCATCTGTGTTTGTTTTGGTGCATCCTGGGTTTGTGGAAGACCCCGAAATGAGATGTTGTCTGGGGTACAATGACCTTTGTGTGCAGGAAAAAAATTGCCACTTGCTAGACTAACAGTGTAAAACAAGAGAGTTGCTTGTCTTTGGATTATGACCTGGTCACCTAAAGCATGTGGGAAAAATGTGTTCAGATAAAGGCTACAAAATTGTTAACACTTTGAATTACGTTTAGATTACAGAGCTTTATACAACTGGCAGTCTCCGTGTTATTGAAAACCTTATCAGCTGCCATTCAGTGAATGCCTTCACTAATAAAGTGCTTCATGGAATTTGTGCATGTGTTTGTGCCTGGTGTTTGTCCAGCCACATCTTGGGGATTTCTCTCTGAGGCATCCATCTGATTCTAATCCCAGCCAACAATAGTCATTTTATTCCATTATAGTCTATCACAGAGTAATTAAAGAAATTATTTCCATGCTATTGTTATTATTGTCTGTGTATATATCACAGACGAAAATAGGAAAAATATTTCTTGTTAAGACAGTCATCTGTGGCATTATTCAGCCACTTGTCTGTTATGATTTCTTGATCCATTTAGAAAATGACATCAAATTACAATGATATGGAACTCTCTAATAGCATCATTGTCTGATTTCATTCTTTCAGGTTTTTTTTAATTAAGTCAGGAGTCTATTCTAAGAGGAGTAAATGATCTTCATTTATAATACCCCATTCAAAGCTTACTGCTTCATGTAGTTGAAACAAAAGGCTTAATGAAAACTGACATAAACTAGAATAGGAAATCTTGGTCAGGCATTTCTTATGGATAGGACAGATAAACAGATCATTCTTCTTGTAAAATACAGCTGACTGGCAGCACAGAATACCAGGATTATGTGAGCATACACCTCTAGCTGGTTGTGTTCAGCACCCCAAAGTGCTCTGTGGAAGCAAATGTGAAACCCTGATTTGGAGATTTAGTTCTGCAGAAGCCCTGGACAGGCTGGGGGTCAGTGCCAGGATTCAGCATTGTCACTTTGGTGTGCTGGGGGAGGAAATGCAGCAATAGCAGTGGGAAGGCGTGGAGAGGAGCCTGGAGGAGAGGGAGTTAATGTTGTGACTGTGCCATGGCCTCACGCAGAGCACGTTTTCCTTATCTGTGAGGAAAGGCTGACAGCCTGAACACACGGGGCTGGAGATACCTGGCACAGACTTGCTGGATGTTTTCTCAGCCCAGACAAAAGCAAGTTGGAGAATAAAAGAGGGAATCCTCTCCAATAGGTGCACAGAGCAGGGAAGTGATGACAGGTAGTAGATATCAGCTCATTGAGAGCTGGTTGGAAATCCTCTCCTTTCAGAATCCAAAAGCTTGGACAGTTTCACAGCCCAAATCTCTTAGTCTAGATCTCCGAATAGAATCCTCCAAGAAAAATAAAGGCTTGTCCTGAGGTGTCATTTGAAAGCCCTGATTTTGTCTTGTGGGGATGGAAATATGCTTGGAAAAAACTTTTGGGTGGGGATAATTGTTCAATACCAGTCAAGAGGCTGGACCTCTTCGTTTTTTTTCCCACCTTCAGGTTTTTTGTTTGTTTGAATGTCTTTTTCTCTTCAGAATTTCTTGGGTTTTTTTCCAGCAGTGCAAGGGAATCACTTCTTTAGTCACCAGGGTCATGCTCTTTAGAGACATGAAGAATTTGAGATGGACAAAAAGAATGATAGGATTTAATGTAGTTGCAATACCTGGAAAAAAACTAAAACCTGATCAGAGGATTTGTGTTCACCATCCCAGTACTGGTAACTCCTGAAGCCAGCACAGCCTTCAAGCATGTCTGCTACCAACCTTCTCTCCCTGGGACAAGCTCCCAGCAGCTGCCCTCGATGGGCATGCAGATCCAGTGCTTTTGGCTACCTGGGTGCAGGTTTTCCTATCCCACAAAAGTTGTCTGACTTGATGTGGGTACAACAGCACCAGAGTGAAACAGCTGGATCAGCTTAGAGTGTTCAGGGGACAAGGTACACCTCAGCCTTGTACCAGGTGAGGTTACCACAACCATCAGACTCCATACAAAGAAGCTCTCAATGACAATATAATTGTTTTGGCTAAAAATATTTCTTTCTGAAGCTTTGGAACTTCCAAGCAGGTCTTTTATTTGTTGTCCGAGTCAGGCCTGTGGTTGCAGCTGTGGACATCACATCTGTTCTCATTAGTTACTCATGCTCAGCCGTGTCTCTGGTCTGACCTCCCTGGCTCAAGCACATGGTGCAATTGCACATTAATTGGCTACCACAGTGCTTTTCCTGGATAGGAATTTTGAGAACAGCTTCCTACATGGTTTTGCTATTTCCTACTCAAATCCAATGTTCACTGCCAGTGTTGGCGTGAAAGGGAAATCTTCCTCCATGTGTTTTGTCAAAATCAGAGCAAAGCCTACGGTTCTCAAAGCAGCATACATCTTTTGGGGGGATGGTGAAGAGACATTTTCAAAAATATTTTAAAATTCAATTTCCAAAAATCAAAAAATGCCAGCACAGAATATCTTATCCTTACATTAACTTTTTGTACTCAGAAATGCATGTCTGAGATGTATAAGCTAGTTTTCCAACAGGGTACTTAAGGGTACTTAAACATGTGCATTCCATGGGCACCAATATATGATGAGTAATATAACTGCAGCAGCTTTACCAGAACATGGGTACTGAAGTGGTCTTGTCTTCTGTGATCAATCTGGTTTGCAGGTTCATCAGAATTACCTGTACTGTTGTTGATAGGGAACACTAAAAGCACATTATCACCCTTAAAAAGAACTCAAGCCTATTCATTTTCTTTATTTCTCTGCATTATGTAGTCAATAAAAAACTGGGGAAAACAAATATCCTGAGTGTGCAAAAATCTCTGGGGCAACATACAAAAAAATCTTCATTTACTTTAAAGATCTCTTATTTCTTCCCCACACAGGATTTCTGCTTTCAGAAGAAATCATATATTTTCAATCATGCTTTGAATAATCCATACTTGTAAACAAATTGTGTTTGAATTTTTCTTTCTCTTTTTAAATAAGAAATAGTGTAAAATCAATAGGGTATGTTTGCACTCAGTTTTGTCTATCACTAGTTTTAAACAACTTTCCAATTATAAGTTATTTCTCATTATGTTTTTCTTATCTAATGGTGTCTCTGAATTAGATTTCACCTCTGTACAGTTAAAAATGTAAAAACAGTTTAATAATACCTAAATAGGTGCATAAAACTAAGGGTGTTAGCAAAGGTTTCTCTCAGATGTAAACAACTGGAAGTCCACACTGCTGTTTTCTGAAAGGTCTTGTCTGAGTCACTTTATTCCAGCACTCCTGAGGTCTGTAAAGTCCCTACTGCACGTAAAGTTAACCTTGGATAAGTGGTTGTGGCATCTGGACTTGGGTTTCAAGAATATATTTTGTAAATGTAAATATTGTCTCTCATTAGTGTGCACCAATATTTGCTTACAATGTTGTTTGTGTGAATTTCCTAGCAGAGAGATTTGCTAACAAATTATAGCTGGAGAACAGCAAAACTGAAGCAAACTCATTTGCAGGATAGAAAAATAAAAGTACACAAGGTACTACAGACAGCAGCCACTCAGTTTGTAGTGGCAGTATTTGCATTTCAACACGTTTGTGATTAAAAAAATCCATCACAGGGGCATAGTAAGAGCTGGGCAAGGGTGTCTCCTTGTCCTCAAGAAAAGAGCAAGTATGAAGATTTCCTTACTCTCAACATTTGTTTTTCTATTTACCATTCATTATACTTTCAGTAGTTGCACTGATAGCAGGTAGTGTAATAACTGATCAAAGCTGTTTGTTAACTATTTCTGGTTTGCTGTAACTAATTGACATAAACATTTATGCTGTAGTTATCAGTAAAATATATTTTTCTGTAAGTACCAATAACAAACCAATCCTTTAATTATGATATAGAACAGCTGGTGACATTCACAGAAACATTTCCTTTTGACAGATAACTCAGAGAACAGGGAACAGTGCTATTTTCACTTGGACTCTTTCAAAGAAACAAGGAAAATAGGAAGGGAGTTTTAATATTGTATTCTATGTGCACATTAACTCCCACATTGTTTTCTGTCCAAGATTATAAACAATGTTCATTTGAGAGGCTTCAGATTTATTCCTATTTTAAATACTGTAGGGAATGATTAAAGATGCTGAGCATTAATCTTGTGATGGTGCATCAGAGACACTTCCAGCTTGTGCTCCGCAAGCTAAACCCTGTGCAGGCACCAAAGTCTGTAACCTTTCTGCTGCTCCCACATCATCTGGTAAAATTTTCATCAAATACTCAGCCCTTTTTGATGTCTGCCTGTGTGATACTTGTCAACAGCTGGAAAGACAGATTGGTGCTGGATAACTACTGTTTGGACTCAAAAGGCAATTAATAGCTGTGTTACAATCCCTAGAAACTGCTCAGGGATTCTATACCCATAGTTAATGAATGTGCTTTAGTGATGAAAACAAAATAAAGTCAGAGTGAGCTGAGCTCTTCCTAATGGTTTATAAATCCTAAATACAAGATGGATTCTGCTCTTAACTTCATCTAAAAGTTTATAAATTGATATGAGAATGAGGGTGATAGGAAGATATGGCTTAATGTCAGCTGTTGTCTCATGGTTTTTGAGAACCAGCAGACTGAAATTCAAAGCATGTGTTGCAAAACTAAATGAATTCTAGTTGAAATTTATTTCTAGAAAAATTGTCCGTTGGGACATTCCTACAGTAAGTTGAATATTTATTTCTGCTGTGAGACATAATTGCATCTGCTGTGTGTTTTTGATTTCTGAACGTCTGGGGGCCAAATCTCAGTTGCTCTAAATGGGTAAAGCTGTTCTCCCTGCTTTTGTTATGGAAAATTCTGCTTGAGATATCAAGCTGTGGGAAAGTCCTTTTGTTTTGTTTTTTTGTGAGATGACCTTGGATAGGTTTACTTTTTGGTGGGTTTTGGGTCTTTTTTCCTTGTGGAGATAGGGTCAAACTACAAGCAGAATACTTGCAGAAATGTTGTTCTCCTGTGTCTGGTAAAAAGCCTAATTTAAATAGTTTCCTTAATTTAAAAAAATGGACTGTTCTAGTAAAAATTATTATTTTGTTTTGCTCAGGCTTTTATTTCCTATGAGCACAATAATATGTCATTACCAACCTAAATATTTTCATTTAAAATGGTGCCACTTCTCCTAGCTGGGAGTATGAAACTTCATCCTTTCATCCTTCACCATGGGCCAGGTTCCCTGGCTGAACTGACATCCGTCATGGGGAGGAACATAAACTACATAAACTCTTCCTCTGGCTGGTTTCCAGTGACAGAGATTTGGGGCTTGGAAGATCTTTTGAGGGTGTTTTGGAGTTTTGTGTTATTGGGTTTGTGGGTTTGTTGGTTGGTAGGTTTTTAGTAAGAAAATACTTATTTTTAACATCTCTAGCTTTGATGTGTTTTTAAACAAATTCCACAGCAAGGTTGTTTTGCTCAGTAATCATTTTCCCCTTGAGAGAGGTTTATATGTGATCTCCCAAAACATCTCCCCAAAGCTTCTCCAGTGTCATTTCTTGCATGTTGAAGAAGGTTTTTATGGAAACAGGGCCATGCAGGCAGAGTAGGTACACATCCCTTTACACACCCCATTGCTGATGCCCCCTGCTCTGTGGATCTCAATGTGAGAATCATGAGATACCTTTATAATGTTATCATTTTAATACAGAGGTTTAGGGGGTTTTTTTCAGGATTTCCAGCTGTTGTTTCTTAGCTCTTTTTCTAGTTACTTTGTGCATGAAATAATTCATGTGGTTTGGACATCTATTCAGGAGAAGGTTTTAAGTTCAACTTTTAAACTGTTTAGTTTGTGTATGAGGCATTTTTTTCCCACTAGCTTTACTTTGGACTATTAGCCATAGCTGTATCTGGGCCAAGATTTTTCATGAAGCATCAAGAATTTACTGAGTACATATGTTCATTCTGGTTTTCCCCCTTGAGACTACCTTTCTCCTGCAATCCAGCCTGGAAAAGAAACTTACCACTGAAACAGCCTTGACACTTTGCACGACACTTCCTGTCCTTCATGAACTCCTCCTCTTGGGTTTTTCAGGAAACCACTGGGGCAGCATACAAAACTGCAAATAAAATGCAAATTTACCGTTATATCACTCATGGATAAAAATCACAATTTAAACAAATAAGTGTAAATACTGGACATATGCCAGAAGACAGAACAGATTAGCAACTTAGTTGATATGCAGAAATCCTTCCTGCTTTGTTAGCATTGATACCACGTGCTAGGCTGTGCTTCAGGAACTTGAAAACAAATTTCTAATCACAGGGGGTCAAAACTGATAGCAGGGTGCTTAAATCTCTTTCTTTGAGCTGTGGACCTGCTTTATGTTGATTTTAATTTTTTTTTCAACCAGACAAACTCAACAAGTTTTGACTTTCAACAGAAGATGGATGACTTAGGAAAAACAGTCCTCAGCCCCCTGATTTTTCTGACTTCATTCTCTAAAATCTTGTCCTTTCCTAGTAAGTTTCCCAGGAAATGCAGCCTTGCAACAGACCCAGTTTTATTATTTACACTATTTAAGATTGCCCAGCTTGAAGCAGATTTTCCAGCAAGGGTGAAGGGCTCCAGCTGCTTGGGTCTTTTAAGAAACCTTAAACTTGTCAACCAAAAATCATGTAAGCAATTTATGCATCACACCTGAAACTCTGGGCTGTTGTTTAGTTATATGAATTCTCACCAGATTCTTGTTTCTGTTCAAGCTGTGTATGACTAAGCAGAGGGACAGAAACTCTGCCAATAATCCTGCATACCCATTCTTCTAGGTCCTCATACTGTGGGGTTTGCAACTCTTGGTTGTGCTCTCTCTTTCCTAAGTAAAAACTGTACAAATTTCTCTGCCTGTTTTATGTTAGTGTTAGCAGAAAAGAGGTTGCTGTAGAATGTGGACGTGAAGCAAAAATTTTCAGGGGTTTGGGTTTTGTTTTAGTTGGCTAGAGTGAACCAGAGTTGGTAGAAGTGAACTTTACCTTTAAAACAAACAGTATCACTTTTTCTGTAGCTGTTTTCTGTGTTCTCTTTGCCCTGGATCTCCAGGGACTCATGTATTTTGATTGCCAGTCATTGAGTGTGACTGGCCAAGGACTCAGATGGACAGGTCAGAATCACCAGAGTAGTTTTACCTTCCCCTCTGACTGTTTGCCAGGCAGGACACAGATGTTTTCAGATTCTTCTACTTGTTGGTATCAGGACATCAGTTTGTTATTGCCTGAGGCAAATTCTCCTCATGTGCATGATTGCAAATGCTACTTAAGCACTATGTATGATAGAATGTAAGAACGTGATAGATGAAGTAGAATAAGTAACTGCACTTTGCAGAGTTCATATTTGGTATTCAGCTTGCAGCAAGAATAAGAAATTGGATGGTTTAATCTAGTATTTTTTGAGGACTATCACCAACAGTGATAAAATGACAAGATTACAAGACCACATGTGCACTTAAGGCTGAAAAAATAAAAGCATAGGATAATTCAATCCGTAGATTTAATTTTCATGCTTTTGCAGTCTCTAAGGACTTACATGACTGACAACTCTAATAGCAAAAATCTGGATCTGAGGGTCTTCCTTCGCTGACCCAGCAAACCTTTGCCAAGTCATGATGGCTGCCTGATGCACAGTCTGAGTGTCAGCTGAAGAAAGAGAAACACCTGGGATTCAAGAGCTGAAAAAGACATTTAAAAAGGAAATACAAGATGAAGTGGAAGAAGGTCACAGGCAGAGACTGGAGCAGCTAAAACTAACACTATGGACATTGCTGGAGATGTGACTGTTCCTGCTTCATGGATCATACGGATTTCCAGCCTTGGTGTTGTCCCTGGCAACGCCATGCTGTTGTGATGTTACTAGCTTGAGAGTGGATCTTCTCTAAATGTCCATCATGTGGCAGTGCTCTGGGCAATGGGCAGCTCTCTTCCTCTGAAAAGAGTACCAACCACACCTGGGTGTAAGAGAGGTGAAGGATGCACCAGGGAGCAGTGGGCGGCAAGGAGAGACTTTGCTACCAACTGGGAATGGCCCAGAGCTCATCTCCAGATGTGAGCTCCTATTTAATGTGGTTTCCAGCAAATCTTTAATCGAGCTCATGACCAGCCTTCTTATGTCACTTTTATCTGGATCTCTCTTGTCTCACCCCATAAAAAGTGGGTTTTATGAAGATGTGGAGTAGCCTACTGCACAAGTGACACATCACCTCCTGAAATCTAATAGAGCTGTCATCCTCATGCTGCTGTTGTATCTGTTAAAGCCATCAGCTGAACATCTGTCCCTCTGTATTTTATACATTACAAACCACTCTGCCAACTGCCTCCACCCAGCCAGGTTGCCGGAAACACTGCATTTTAAATGCTTTTAGAGTGGGAGGAAAGAGGGAGTGTTTTTTTCATTTTTCAGTCAGCTGCATCTGATAAAAGAACACTTTGTAGTGCTGGGTAACCCCAAACATGTAAAAGCTGGTTTGCAAACCATGCTGCAGTATTATAAAAAGGACTGGAGCTCTTCAAAACTCATTCGATTGGAATCATGTTGGACCCAAATTTGGCAAGAAAACCACCTAATTTCAGTGCTGAAATCTGTAACAAACTGGAAGTAATTCTCCATTAGCATGGAGTTCATATAAATCAAGGCTTCTGCTTCCAAAACTGAATTACCCACAACAGCACAAGCTATTGTTGCTTTTAGGAGCAGACATCCAAACCCAACCATGTCCAATTCCAGGTGTTCAATGCTGTAATGGGGGCCAGGGTTTTTCAAGATATTTGAATAAGCTAAACAGCATGTTGAGCTTTCCTGAAAAAACTGGTCTCCCTTTGGAGGGGATTTTAACCCTTTCAAAAAAAAAAAAAACCAAAACAAACAAAAAAAACCGGACCTGTTTTTTCTGATTTTGAGTATTTTTAGAAATATTCTAGATTTCTATAGAAATATTCTAGTTTTCTGGCAGGATCTTAGTATTTGACTTGATGATGCCCACAGGAAAGAGCTGCAAAGAGCTATTGAGCCTGGACCAGCAGCAGAAGGCTGGAGAAAAGTGGTAATGAAAGAGAGGGAACAGGACCAGACTCCAGGGCATGGCCAGAGGAGCTTCAGTGGCAAGTCCCTCTTCCCCACACATAGTTGGGCAACACAATTTCATCACATGCACCTCAAACAGAATTTGATCCCCTTGTAAAGAGTGAAGAGCTGAACAGATTGCTATTATAATCAACCAGATTTCGTTGAATTAACTGTAGGGTGGCAAACATGAAATAGCCAACTGCTATTTCTTTTTTACCTTGTTTTAATGCTTTTTTGCCTGAAACAGCAGCAGGTGTTCTGGGCTGCCCTGTCAGCATTTCCATGTGGGTCAGAAACTAAATCAGCTACCAAATATGGATGCAGAGTAATTAATTATTCCTCCCAAGAGTACTTCTTTCTCTTTGCTGATACTGCATTTATTTTCATTTTTGGGCTGTACCTCTCTGTGTGGCAGTTCCCAAGGCATTGTCTGACTCTGTTTGCAGCTTGGTGTAGTGGAAAGAACATCTTTTGCTATCCCTAATTCTAAATGTTACTATTGTGTTGTGGGGTTTTTTGTTACCTGACACCCTTTTTCTTAGACAATGCTGGAGAGTCAAACCATATGTAAAGATGCTGTAGGTTTAATGCACTGTGATTGGGATTGATATGGAATATGGTGTATTTGAGAGTTCATCTTGAGGGAAAAGCCACAGTACAACCAGTTTATTAGCCATGATGCTTCTTGATATCTTGAAGAACTTACCCTGTTGCACCTGCCAAGAAAGGCTGTCTCCTGGAACAGTGAAGGCAGTTTATCTCAATAGATACTTGGATACAGCATAAAGGACACTTGCTGGCTGTGTACCTGCTTTCAGAATGGGTTAAGACTAAACTCTGTGTGTCTGCAGCCTGAGTATGTGCTACTGATAAACTCACAATCAAAGAAGTGAAACCCTTTTGAAGATCAAAAGAGCTGTTGTTATGTGTATCTGATTACAAGCAATGTCCACAGCGTCTTGTAGCAGCAAATGCAATCAGTGACACAAACAGGAGTGGTTGGGATGGATTGATGAAGACATGGGGCTTTAGGAGTCTCTTCTCTGGTCTTGGGCGCTCTGACCCAGTGTCAGGAGCAAAGTACACATTGCTGCTGCCACATACTTCCAGTTTCTTACAGGCTGAGTTTTCAGTCAACTGGAGAGACCTGGGAGGAGCAGTGAAACTGTCAGATGTATTTTGTCATGGAAAGATATCCTGACTTTTAGAGAGAAAGGAAAGCTGTACTTTCTCCCCCGCCTCTCCATTTCCATATCATACATGTCCAAGAATGAGGGGGAAAAAAACCCACACTTAATTATGACATGTCTCTTCCTTACATTTTCCAGTGTTATGAATTCATGTTGCATGGTTTAGGCTTTGTTCTAGTCCTAAAATACTTTCTAGTGTAGTAATATTAAAAACTGAGAGCCCTCAGTGCTCTTTCCTCTTCCTCAGACAGTCTCCAGGATTCCCCTCCAGGACCATAACCATGTCTATCTCCTGAGGTTTGAGGGATGGGGGAATTTTTTTCAGACTCGAGGCACACAGCTCAAGGAGTCCCTGAGAATAAAGTACCCATGTGCCAAGATCGGTGGTGATGGGGTGTGGAGGAGTTTGATTAATATGCTGAAACTTAAACTGTGTCTGCCAGAGGCTGGTACCAAAATACCAAAAAAAAACCCCAAAAAAACCAACAACAACAAAAAAAATTCTAACAAGATAAATGTTTGAGAAATGCCGTAGATGCCTCACATTGTCTGGGGCACAGGGAGGAGGAACTTTGCCTTCTTGTACTTCTGCACAGGACAGATACTATTTTGTCAGTAGATATTGAGAAGCATGTGAGAAAGGATAAATGGAATATCTGGCAACAGGGATTTGCACCAAAAGCACCTCAGTGGCAGCCCTAGAGCAGGTTTTTCAGTCTGAAGCAGCTCACATGCTGTAGCTAATCGTTCCCTCCCACATCCTCCATTCTGGGCAAAAATCATCTGTGCCTGTCAGCACTTGCAGGAGTTGTGGTGTAAAGGGGTCTGTACAGTGATTCCAGTCTCATCTAGGGTGTAAAGTGATCATGCTCTCTTCCTCTCACCTCCTCCCCCTTCCATATATCCCAGCAATGGATTTCCCAGAGCACTTCTGTCCCATAAATAAGGCATGGTGTCACTCTTGTTTGCCTGCCAGAGAAACTGGGTAAGACCTGAAACTCTGAAGAGGAAGGAAAGAACTATTTCATTACAAGTGATTTCTAAATGAAGAATTTTAGAACAAGAGAGTCAAAAGTGTATCTTGAGGAGGAGGAAGGTTCAGTAAGGCACTGTATGTTGGAAATTTCAGCTGTTGTTTATAAGAAATGCTGCATAGAATCATAGCACAGCCCAGACTGGAAGGGATCTTGAAAGCTCATCTTGGGTCCAACCTCATGAAAGGCCCAACCTTGTCATGAAGAAAAAATGTGACTAAGAAAATGTCCTGGTCTTGCTGTTTTCAGGCATGTTGGATTGTGCCTTGCTTTTGCCAAGGTCAGATGGTGTCACTCTGATAAAGTAGAGTGGGAAATGGGGCTGGTAGGCCACTCCTATTAATTTTCACACACTCTATGTAACCAAAAACTGAGGTATAATTAGCTGGCACGAGATTGTCTGTATATCCTTAGTTCAGTCAAAGAACTTTTTTGAATACTTGGCATTTTAGTCTCGACCATGGTTTACATCTGAAGTAATTTGAAGGTTTATTTTGATTAGAATCTGAATAGTCACTTTTGATTAGCAGTCTGCATAGATCAGAAATGATATTGCAGATCTGAAGCCCTGATGATTGCCAAAGGTAACACATTCTCTGTGCTTACTCAGGTTTTCGATGCTGAACTTTTTTGAAGTTGAGCTGAACCATGCAATATTTGTTTGCTTTGCAACTGTTGTCTAGCCATCTGCTTTAGGTTTTGCTTGATTTCAAGAAGGGATGGATTGTTTTGGCTTTTTGTTTTCTATTAAAGATGTTGGGTGCATTAATCCTTTGAAAAATCAAAACGCCCTCAAGATTAATTACAGATATGGGTCAGCTATTTGTTGCATTCTACCCATATGAAACAGGTGTTTGGGTTGGCAAGTCATCCAGGAGCACAGGAAGGACTTCATAGATTTTTTTTTTTTCTTCTTTGAGTTTATGGTGAAACTGAGCTTTACACATTCTCCAGGAGTCAATTACTTCAAATGTCGTGTTCTGCAAACAATTCTTACTGGAATGGTTTCATAGAATCACAGAGAATCTGAGGTTGGAAAGAAAATTTACAGGTCACTTAGACCAATCCCTATACAAAGGAAGACCATCTGCCTTTGTCTTTATCATAGCCACCCATGAGGTAGCTGGAGAAAGCAATTAGATGCACCTATCCTCAGCTGGTTCCCTTCCAGGCTGAAAAAATGCCGTTCTTGGTCCATCCTGTCCTCCAGTCCTTGCCTGACTTGCTTACAGCATTTTCACATCTTCTTTGACTGAAGTACTTCCTATGGGAGCACAGGGCAATCCCTTCCCCTTACCTGACGTCTCCGCATGTAGCCTGAAAGGTTGGATTGGGTTAGAGAACAGTGCAGGCAAGGTCTGGGGAGATGAAATGAAAGGCAGTGAACTGACAGCTCAGACAGGCACCCTTGGCTGGCGCCTTTCCGTGGGAGGTGGTGAGCTCACGGTGTTTTCCTGGGGGGAATTCTCCAGTAGCATATTTCGGTGTTTCTGAGACTTGGAACTCAGGTTTGTTTTCCTTAGATCTATTTGGCAAATGAACAGTGCTTCCAGCAGCCAACAGCACTTCAAATTTGATCCAGCAGGGAGCCCTCTCATTAGGTAGACGGGATTCAGACTGCAGAGGTTAAACCCAAATGCTGGAGTCCCAGTTCAGCACCCCACTTATAAGAGCTTGCTTGCCATATGCTGACAGATGACTGTCTTTTCCTCAACAACTAAACTCTTGTTTAGCTTTATTTCAAATGTTTACTTTTCTGCTGGGATTTCAATAAAAGCCCCTTGTCCTACAGCAGCAGCAAGTCATCCAGGATAAGAATGGGGTCTGTAAAACTGTCCTGGTTTAGTGCTTGTAAAGCTGTTTGAGAGAGAGTACACTACCCATCCTGTGTTTTGCTTTTGGAAGGAAGTTAAACATACATTATTTAAGTTATTTGTGTTATTGTTAGATCATGGGGACAAAGGGGCTGACTGGTAACAAGCATAAAATAGTTGAAATATATGCCCCTATGATTCTTTTTCTAAAAAACTAAACAAAACAAACTCCCAAAACAGGAAAGGAAGAGGCAGGGGAAGTGAGGATTGTTATGTTTTGAGTTGCTTTGGTTAATGCATTGTATTTTTTCCTTTTGAGCTCCTATTAGCCTACTGCATGTCAAGCTATCTCTGGTCCCCAGAAATAAGGTCACTTATTCAGTTTCTCTAACGGAAGAGTGGCATTTGAAAATTAAATTCTGCAGCTAGATCACTGGTGTATTTGTCCACTGAGGAGAAGTAAGTACTGTGCACTTGCCCCTGTTCCCTGGTGGTTTTTCCCTCTGCACAGTGATCAACTCCCTATCACAGACCAAATGATACAGCAGCTATGGACAGGAGCAGAAAGGTGTATTTTAAATTCCTCTTTGCCTTTTCTGTTTTCAGCTTTAAATGGTGCTAACTAGTGGAAAAAAAAATCAAGCCTTAAGGCTAGAGCAGCAGCAGCAGCAGCCCTCGAGCCTGTGGGTGCTGCAGCCTCCAGTACCTTTGGGTGTGCTCAGTGTTGACAGATTCTGCAGCTCCCACAGCATCCAGCCTGAGTGTTGTGCTGGATTCGGCCTTCCTCCCCACCTTCTGAAGAGGAGGGAGCCACAGAGGCAAAACCTTCGAGTCCTTCTCCCCTACTGGTGTTGACTAAATCATGTGAGAGGGATTAAGGAGAGCCGTGAGGCATTTTAACCCTGCTCTCACCGCAAGAGCACTGGGGAACTGGAGTGTTCTCTTAACAACTGGGCATGTGTATCAAAGGGGCTCGGACATGAGAGGGGGAGTTGAGGTGGAGTTCGACAAAGAGCCCCTAATCCAGTTAGCTCTTGGTGCTGCTGACGGGGCCACAACATGGAACTAAGGAGTGTTTGCTGCAGGATTTCCTCCTGCTGGACACTGAGCACTAAGGGTCTTTTGCTGTTTCAGGAAGGCAGCAGTACACAGCAGATTTGTGTGGTGCTTCCACAGCCGTTCCCACTCCTCCCTGGAGCTTTCTGAAATCACTCTGCCTTTTGATAGTGGCCCAGCTCCCCAGTTCAGTGCCTCCTCTTTGTGCGGGCACCATGGAGTCCAGGCTGGAGGGAGATAATACTTCCTGAAGTGCTCATTTATCCCAGCGGGAGAGAGGCGGCTCGCAGCATCCACACGGGTTATTAAGCTGCACTGGAAAGAAAGAGCAAACTGCAGAGTTGTATTAGTTTATGTATTATCAGCATTTGTAAGGTACCTGTTGCCCTAGTAACGAGGAACAATGTATATAGCTTCGACCAGGCAAAATCAGACTCTGGTCAGGGAAATAAAAAATTCATGGCCTTTCCTCCGGAGCCACTCCTCCGGTGCTTGGGGAGGAGGGCTTAGGAGACAGAAGAAACTGAGCTGGTTGTTATGATCATACAATCCCGGTTTCTGTTCATTCACTGCTCCTGGGAACCCTGCAGAGCTGCTAACAAGCTGTGTGTATATTGAGAGCACGTAGGGATCTGGTGGAGGCAGGGGCGACAGAGGGGTGGGCAAGCTCTCGTAATTCGAAGCCTTCCAATGTAGTGGGCTTGGGGATATCCTGACTGAGCTTTCGGTGTCCCTCCTGCTCTCATCTCCAAAGGACTGGCTGGGGGACTTCCCCAGTGGGAACCCCATTCATCTTGGGAACTAGGCTGTCTTGGCATGAGAGGGTGACAGGCTCTGCTGTTTGTGTGACAAGTGCATGTGCTGCCCTGTCTTCGCTTCTCAAGGCTTAGTGTTTTATCATTAAATGGGAATCACAGCATTGCCAAACCTGAAAAGCTACCACAGGTCTCACAGTAGCAGTTACTCTTCTAGTGAGGGCTGAATGAGTGAATGAATATGGTGCAGTTGCTGTTTGTGTCACGGGATGGTCTGAAGACCATCATGCTGGGCACTGGGAGCTCACCCGGGCACTGCGTTGCCCCTGGTTGCCCCATCTCTGGAGCAGGGACCCTGGCTGAATACATGGTCCTCTGGACTTTCAGATGTTTGGCACTTGATATTTTCCTTACGGAAAAATAAATTGCTCTGTATAAACAGTATAACAAGACAAATATTGTGCTCAGTGTGACAACCAAGAAAAATACTGCAAGGATACCTTAAAGGCTGAGATGGGTTCAGAAGACAGTGCTGACTTTGTGTCAACATCAGGGGGAGAGCCATTGCTCAGGTTCTGGCAGTTGTAGGAGATAAAATAGCACTTTCTATTGCATGTGAGTCAGCTAGTATGGGCTTGTTCTTAGCATTGATTCTATATCTGGCTAATGACAATACAGTTATTGTTCTTACACCTGTTTGCAAAGGGAAATGAATTGATGACAGAATTTTAGTGCCTCTCCATGAGGCAAATGGGTCAGGTTTCTTTATTTTTGCCATTTAGTGCAGTACATCTAGTCTCTTAAATCCAAGCTGCAACCCAAGATATATATAGGCAGTTCAGACCCTTGTTTTATCATCTTCTAAAAGACGATAAAGTAAGTCATTAGATCTCCACCAGAGTGAAATAAGAGGTGAGATTCTGATAGTTGTAAATTAGGCAGCCAGCTAAGGGGAATCCAGTTATTTGTGGCAGTGTAGGGTTTTGCTACCACTTGTGCACATCAAAAGTGGTAGCCAGCAGCACAAAACTTACTTCACTTTGGCTTGATGCTTGTCGCAATTGCTACACAGACAGTAAAAGCTCATCATCCATTACTGTACCATGTCCCTGTCACCCTCTCCTTGTTGCATCAGAAGAGTCTTCATTCTCTATCAGCCACCACAATGATTGCCTCACTGTGACTTTGACTATAATTTTAATTGTCTATAGATCCTGCACTGATCTTTCTGACACTGAAAGATTTAAGAGTAGAGTTAAGCTCCAGGATCAATGGTAACAAGTCTTTACTTGGGACCCTTATTTAATAAACTCTCATGGCCTCTAGGGGTGATTTACAAAAGTGATCTTCACTGACTGTCTGTAAAACCAGGAAATCAGTAAATACATTTCTTCAGAAAAGAATGGAAGTTTCCTTATTGAGAATCACCATGGCACCTGAGTCATGGCCACAGCTTTACTGGCTCCAAAGCACTACTGGTCTAACTTTTGAGTAGGTGATTTATTGCCCTGTGAAGAGTGGAATAAACCCAAACTTATTGTTCAATGCACATTAAGATGTTGCAGCAGAGGTAAAAGTAGCTGATTACTTGCAGTGCAGAGCCTCTTCCAATGTCTAGGAGAACTGACAGTGTAGTTTTAAATGGTCCAAGTTATAGGAGTCTGAACCAAATGTTGTAAAAGATATGGTTTGGAACAGCCAGGCTTTGATGAAGACATGGCTGGCTAACCTAACAGACATTCCTTGGCTTAACAACCTTGCAACAAAGTGCAGTGAGTTGTGTGCCTTTGAGTTCAATATGAAGGTTTCTGCTTTAAAAAATAAAGGGGAAAAGAAGTAATTGCGTTGGCATTCGGTTCCGGCAGACAACGTGCGAGTGGGACCATGCTCCCAGTGAAAATGCCATGGAGACAATGTGTCTGCTCCTACCCATCACATTGCTTTCATGCCAGTGGCTGACTTCAATCCATAAGCAAAATCCAGGCTGCTGGCAAATGCCTGCAGTGGCATTTGCAAAGGTGAAATCATGCAACTGTTACTGAAGCCTGCTTGTTCCTGATGGGAAAAGTCGATAAACATTTTACAGATGATGGGTTTGGGCAGCGGTTCTAAAGTCACTCTGCTCTGCTTCCTTTTACCCTCTGATTTGACTGCTGGAGGTGCCGTGTGTACTTCATAGTAAATGGGTAATAAAGGATTATTAAGTGATAGAAGTGTGTTAAGAAGTGCTATCCACAAATCAGTATAAAATATTCTAGGCTATTATAAGGCCCTATTACAAGAAAATGGAAGGATTTTGCATCAGCTGATTAACCAGTTATGAAACTGTGCCTCTCATTAAACTTTCATATGACATATTAAATGTACAGTTGTAAATGAAAGGTGACTAGGCCATTTATTGCAAAACAAATGGATAGATATGATAAAAAGGGGGCTATGCCTTTGTGTGGGGATACTGTCAAGAGGAATAGGAAGAGCACTCCCAAAAATGAGAATGCCATGATGTGCTTTTACTTCAAAACGGAGTCCTGAATCTGCCCTGTTAGAAAAATCTGTCACTGAGACTTGAGTGAAGTATTATCTAACCATCTGAGACACAGCCCTATAATTCATGGGTCATTGACACAGTAGAGAAGATCAGTTCTGGCTATTGTAGCAGCAGAGGGACTCTTAATCCATGGATTATTAACGTGGAAAATTGAAGGGGCTGTTACAGGCTTGTGGTTTATTAGACTATTGTGGATTTAGGGAGCTTTAATTTGAAGATTATGGACACAATGGAGTGCAACAGATCCCTTGACAATGTCAGTGGCAAGGCTTTTGTACAGGAGAAAGCTCCTGCCTGAATTCTGTCCTTCCCCATCCCACAGGATACTGCTTAGGAAAACACTTATGGGGCTGCAATCACCTTTGAAGCTCATTTGATCAAAGCAACACAGAAACACACTTCTCTGAAGATAATGTTCCCTCAGCTCTTCAGTCTGGAAATTATTTTGTTCTAGGAAGGCTTTTCTTTCCAGCACTTGATTTTCATCCCCGATGCTGTTTTGTCTTACAAAAATCTGATGCTACATCATGTTTGTATAACATCTTTAGGTCCATGGGATGCTTTGCAGGACAAGCGAGCTTAATGTGTTACATAGAGAAGGAGTAAGGAATGAAATGTTGGACCGTCACTACCAACAGCTTTGTGAAATACCCTCCTGCCCCTGATCACCATCTCATAAGCACTGAGCTCTCTGTTCCTCATCCACCTTGAAAGACTAATAGAGATGTGAGGAGTTTTGGGTATGGAGAGGTAGTGAGGCTTGAACACAACCATAGTTCCAAAGACAACCAGCCTGCTCTGAAAGCCCACCAGGGAGAGTTTCTTTCCTGCCCAAGAATGTTGTATGTTCTTCTTTTACCCTTCTCTGTCCCAGAAGAAGGGAAGGAAAATGGAAATTGTTACAGAAAACACTGCAGGAAGGGTTGGAGTGGAGGGAGACTCAGAACTGGCATTGGGGTAAGCTCTGTAACTGCAGTGGTTCCAGTGGCATGAACATGAACTAGAAACCTTCCTTCTCCATTCTCTGATTCATGTTTGCAATACAAGAGGAGGAGCTGTGAGCAGATCAGCACAGAGTGGCTGACTGGATCAAGGCTCTTGGCATGGCTTCTGTGCCTGTGCTCAGCTCGAGGTGTCTGTGCCTGCACAGGTTGTTCTGCATCTTTTCCGTGACTGTCTGCAGCTGGGGAGTGGACTCAGGTGAGCAGGGAGGAAAGCCAAAACATCATCTGTGCAGGCATTGTTTGGTTTGTTGTGCTTTTGTTCAGAAAAAGCACAATTTGCTAATGGAGGTCCTTGCTGCTGGAAGCTGAGGAAGCCAAAGCATGAATGGGATCAAAAGGAACTGCACAAGCCTATGGCTGGTGGCTCATGAATGGCTTTTGAATTATGTCTCAGACATAACACTGACACCAAGATTTCTGGCAATAGGGAGTGTAACAGGAAGAGCAGCCAAGCTTGTCCTCTTGTCCAGGTTATTTCCCAAAGTTGGATACTTCCTACTTCTATTAGGTTTCATTTTAGCACCAGACAAAACCTTAACAGCTTTCCCAACAGGGGAAGGAAGGAGGCAGCTACACAAAATAAACTACAGTGTGTGTGAATTGGGGAATGGGAAGCAAAAAAATGAGGCAGGGGGGTTATCCAGGCCAAAAAAGGTGAACTGAATGCTCCAATTTCCTCACCCAACATCAGTGAGATAGAGTCACTGTCAGCATGTGACAGAGAAAGCATGTGCAGGACTTCAGAAGGCAACTCAAGAGTTTCTAGGAACACCCTGGGCACTGGGACAGTCCCTACTCTCTGATGCTCCAGTGTGTACTCAAAGGCTTAGTACATACACAAAATTCCAGAAGTCATGCAGAGACTTGATTAAATTGTAAAATTGGTTGATTGATTATTTTAATTGAAAAATATGTATTTATTTGAAATAAAGTCCTGTTTCTCAACTATGCTTATGTTACACAGATAGTTTGGTTTATATTTGAATATAAAATGTTTAATATTCAGCCTGGGAATAGTTATTTAGCACAAATAACTATTTCTTCAATATTAATTTCCACTTCAAGTATTTACATTTTCTTGCTTTTCCTCCCTTGCCCTCTTTCATTCCTCTCCCCATCAAAATTTACTTATATTTCCTAGGGAATATATGTGGTTTAGAGTAATGCAAAACAAATGATGGATTGAGTGCATTTGCAATGCCCTTTGAAAACTGTCCCAGTGTTCAAATACTGCTGTTTTATTCCTCTAAGTGTTCTGTGCTTACTGCTGCAACATATCATCTACACAGCCAGGAAGTTGTACAAGATACACAAGATTCAAGCCAACAGGATAAAATCCAAGTGATCTTTTAGCCAGCTTTTGAAATTAATATAATTTTGTGACCCAGAACTCCAGAAATTAATATTATCTCAGCAGTCAAACACAGATGGTCCACATGAAGTTTTCTGTGTAACTTCTAATTTGATATGTGAAACATTTTATATAATTTTTAAACATATACTGTGAATTTGATCCCTATGCTATTTATTAAGGAGATATTGTTGCAAAGGAGCAAAGACCTGAGAAGTATTTGGTTCAGGAACATTGCCAGGTTTAAGCAGCTTTCTGAATTTGTGTAGCCAAAGATGCCTGATTTTTGAGAAACACTGTACATGCAACTCCATTAAATGGGTGCACACCTTTTAATGGTGATATGCTGGACACGTACAAGGCATTCTGAAAAGGTCATTTGCTCTGACACACTAAACTCTCAAATAGTGGGAAACTTTCCTTTGATTTCAGCAGATGTTTCCCACAAGTATGCAAGAAAATGTTTGTCTTTATATTATCAGCAGTTTTTTTGTTACAAAATAGCCAAAGGTCAGAATTTCATTTTCTCTCGGGCATGGTGCTGAATGAACAATAGCTGAATAACTGTATTTGGATTCAGTCACTGATTACACTCCCTCAAGATATTCTCACAATCACTTATTCTTCCATTTCTGCCCAATAAAGTGGCTGGAGTTTGGTAAACAGCTGGAGTCAAAGGGGTGTGGGAGGTAAAAATACAACTGAGGTAGGTGAGAGGTTCTACTGGTGAAAAAATGAAGGAAGGAAAGTCACTGAGTTCCTGGAGCTCCAGGCATCACCCTCCCTGTGAGAGGATTGGGAAACAATGCATATTTTGGTCATTTGGTTGCTAATGTTCAGAGCAGAATTACAGTCTCATTTCAAGTGTTTTGCTAGCAAATGAAGCTTTTCTACTGAAGCCTAGGAACAGAATGGTCGTGTTTAACAGTCATGGTCAGAGGGGATACCTGGGGGTGCTATGAAACACTCCATGCTGTTTATTGAGTGTATATGGTGAATAGGACCTCCCATTGCCATTGCCATGTGAAACACTGTGACTTGCCCCCAAGGGTGCAGGGGAATAACACCGTTGGGGCAACATGGAATTACTCCTGCTCAGGCTACTGCTCCCCTCTGTCTCGTGGCCTTCCTGTACAACAAGGTCACATGGGGAGCCATCAGGAGACTACTGGCACTGACTCAGAGCAAGCCTGGCCACTTTTCCCCCTCAGCTTTGCTAAGATAACCATCTCTGCTGGGAAGAGCCAAGGTGGGGATCTCTTTCTTTACTTGATCAAAGCAATTCAATTACTCTTTTTAGATCTTTATATATTAGCATCACATAACATCTCTTTTCACTTAACTACTCCAGCCATTCATTATCCATTCAAATGGAACCTGGCAGAGCTTCCCGTATTCAAGTTTATTTGGATCAGTAGTTATAACTGTTATTGGTCCAGAAAACATCAGCTTTCATCTGACCTCTCCCTTGCACAGAGCTTTTCCTTTCAAACCAAAATTTTTGTTTAAATATTAAAACATTTATTTATTTAAGTAGCAAACCCATGCATCCTCTACTCTTGTCAAATTTCACTAGACTGCATTTCTCTGGCTTTGCTTGTTGTCTTATGGCTCAGCAGATAATGTATTAATGACCTGTACAAAGCCCCAGCAGGATATATCCTAGGGATAAAATGGACAGTGTCTGGATTTCTCAGTAGTCCTTCATTTGGAAACGTTACTCAGAAAGATGTTACGACTGTGATGAAACAAATTCAGCTGCTCCTTTGCAGATACTACATCCACAAGGAAAGATCCTCCATCTTCACATGCTTTGATTCACAAGTTGCTGGTGTTTCCTATAGGAACACTAAGCTCTGTGTTTATTAGTCCAATAAATGGCCGTCACTTAATGCTCCAACCAATCCTCCCAGCAATTACCATCAGCAGGGTTCCCATGCTGTGCATCAGTGACGGTTCGTGAACTTGCTTCAGTAACTTCCCGTGAGTTAACACAGCTGAAGCAGACAAGTCAAACTACAATTACTTAGTTTTGTTGGGGGATTTTGAAGCCTGGTTTCCTAAAGAGATTTCCACCATCACACTGTAAGTCTCTACACCTGAATATGTTGTTAAGCTCCATCCAAATTTGACAGACAGCTAGGTATGTCAGCAATAGCAAGATAAGCCACTGAGGAGAGATTAAATCCATGCCACTCAATCAGGAACAAAAGTTGACCTGTAATCTCAAGTAAATCTCCAAATCCCTCAGACTACTCACAGGAAAAGTATTCCTGCTACAGGAGATGTTCTGACTTGGGGTTTGTATCACTACCCAGAGACTGGCCCAGCCCTGAACCAGGGAGCCAAAGGAAACAAGGCTTTGCAGCTTCTGTTACTCACAGATTGGCTTCTGTGAGTAACTCCTGTTAACTTCTGTGTTAAACTCCTTCCTAATTTTGCTGTCAGAGATGTGTCAACTTTTGGGCTTTTGTTTTAAATACACAAAGGTGTTTTTTCCATTAAATATTGTGCAACTGTGCTGGGAGGCGCATTTCCAGTACTTACTTTAGTAATAATTATTGAGCATGGATGGGAAACTGAACCTGAGGGCAGGGAGCACAGAAAGTTTTATTGTATTAGAGAGGATGGCAACCTGAGAACATCTCTATGTGGGACCACAGCTTGTACAAAATCAAAATATAAATGTACCAGATTCATCTAAGGTGGTAGAAGGACTCCACAATCCCAGAACTCTGTCTGGGACATTTACATTTGGGCCATAATGGTCCTGTGATGAATGCTGGTAGAACAGTGAGTTCCTGACAGGTCTCAGGTCTTTATGTGGTGGAGGCTGGTTTTCAGTTCTGTATGTTTAGTAGACCTGCACGACCAACTGCACACCCTGTCACTGCTGAGGAAAGGTGTTGAAGATGAACCCTGCTTTCATGTGTGAAGCTTTCCTCTCCTCCAAATCTGCAGCAGCATTTCCTGCTCAGTGGAGAAGAAGGAAAGCAGTCATGCTGTCTAGGCTGTGGGTAGCATCACTCATGTGAGGACAGTGGTTCTGATGATAAATATTTCATAGGTCATTCATGTTTGATAAAGGTGAGCAGCAATACATTAAACTTTTCACATTCCTTCATCTATCTCCTTTTTTCAGTGAGTTGTTTGCTGGAGTGCCTCACTCTCCTGATCCTTCCTGGTGAGGAAGGAAATCACTGGCTTTGGCCTTTTCTAAATAGGAAGAGCCAAGATAGAGAAAACTTCATCTGTTGAAGCAAATTAGGAAAGAGGCACACAGAGCAATTCTCAAAATTCCCCCAAGATGTCCAGCTCTCCTAAGCACCAGGTATTAAAGAAATTCCTATAAGTTTTTTTCTTACATCTTGCCAACCTAAATCCCTCTGAATGTCTGGTACTAACTCATCTACCCATGGTTACAGAAGGAATTTGATGTATCACAGGAAACGGATCTTTTTCAATAACAAAACCAATGTTTAGTTGCTGTCTTTTCCGTCTCACATGCTGCATTCTGGAGAGCTTGCCAGCTTGAATTGAACTGCCAGTTTATTTATGGAGGGAAACTCTCAAACTGCTTTGCATCAGGAACAATTTATATGTATACCTGTATATTAGTATATAGAAGTGTATATTTATAAATACACGTAGTGTGTGTATGCATATGTGTGTGTACAAAATACATTTACAGTACTAAGAAAATAAGAAATGAGAGAGAGGTTCCAAGATTACAAATTCTCATCCAGGGGAGAATTACACCTGTTGCCAGTAGCTTATGAAAACCTTTGAAGTGTGAGTGCCACATTGCACTACATTCCTCACAAAACTTAAGGATGGTAAATGAACACTAGTAAATTCTGAGTAGCTTTTTTCTTTTTAAACTTAATCTTCCCAGTAAATTCACTCTCACCAGAAGTTCAGCTGGGACTGCTTACTTAAATTTATTTTGCTTAAAACAGGAACTGAGATTTAAAACCATTATTAATAAACAGTTTATTTTTTACTGTGAGGCATCCAACATAAGTCATAAATTATTGTCCGCTTAATTAAAGACACTCACCTTTCCAGCTGTTGTTCTAATCAGCTCAATGTAAAGCAAATAAATTCAGTGCTTTGCCAGTTCTGTCAGGAACTTTGGTGCAGGCACAAGGAGTGTCAGGGTTCCTTTCCTCACCACTCCAGGTGTTACTGGGCCCTGTTGGAGCTGATTTTCAGAGGCCCTGAGACTTCCTTCCACTTCTGGGAACTCTTACTCTTCATCAGCACATTGTCTAAAATGTGGACTTACATGCCTGACCAATAGAGTAAGCTCACCCCTTGTCTTTATTTTTTTTCTTATTTTCCTTGAATCCAAGAGTGGACCTGTGAGAAAATGAAGTAACTTGGCTACAACTATCCTGGAAGAGCAAGTCTGCCATTGATGTAGCCAGCAACTTGCTCAATGACCCTTCAAGATAACCCACATACAAGATCATTTTCCATGAAATTAGTGGGATGTTTCAGGCAGCAGGTTGGAGAGAGGAGCATGTTATTCATAGCAAAAAAAAAATTTCTCATTTTCAATCTTTTCTGCAGCTGACTCTCTGTAAACCTCCTGAGTTCAGGAGTAACCAGATGAGCCTGTGGAAAACAATTCTACTGAGAGTTATGAAATACAAATAGAAAAATATCACCCTGACCCCAGAAATCACCCATGAAGTTTCTTAGAGAGGCTTCAGGAGACATGCGATGGGAAACAGAAGATACAAGTAGCTGGAAATATCTGGGTTGATAAAACTCACCCCACTTTTGGAGTAACCTGCAAAAGAGGGGACAGTGGGTTAACCTTTGTTTATAGAGATGTGTCAAAGGTGTGCATTCCTCTTCTCTGCATCTCACCCTTAACTGACTTCTGTTCCCAGTCCTGGTATGCTCCAATGGCGTGATGGGATTCATAGAGGGGTGAGAGAGAGCCTATGATGTCTGCAGATAGGAGAAACCAGAACATGGCAATAATTGCAGGTAGGCTGGTATTATTCTGAAATCACACAGAATCTGACCAGCCATCTCTCTCTGTCATCTACTCTGTCACGCCCCAGAAAGCTGCCTTGATCCTCAGTGTTTGTGTGAGAGGGCAGACAGAAAAGGGATGAAATGCTCCTTTTGCAGTGTCTTTTCTAAGCCATCTCTGCTGACCAAGTAACAGCACGTTAGTGACTATCGTCTGCCCAGGGGCATTACCACTGGTTTGAAGTTAGATAATACTTCTCAGAAAGGGAAATTTAATCTATTGGATTACTTTTTCTGAGTAACTGGGGCAAAACATACAAACAGGGAAATTTTGCAAGGCCAGAGTTTGTTTTTACTTATGACATCTTTTGAAACAAAGGCTAACCTTCAGTTCAGAGAATTCCTTGTAGGGTTAAGGTTCAAAACTGAAAGTAGCAGCCCAGATGAAATATGCAGCAGTAGAGGTGACTGGGAAGCAAGTTGGTGTAGCAAGCTGGGGGCTATGATAAATCTGAATTCTTATGAAAATATATGAGGGCTGGGGTGTTGCTATTTTGGGTTAGTTTTTCACTTTATAAATTTTTAATATTTCTTACTATTGCAGTTGAATGGTTTGTTGTTTATTCTTTATTAAAAAACAACAACAGCCAAAACATTTTTAGGTTGGAGAGAGGTGGTAGAGAATGATCAATGCAGCCTGGGAGGCTGAACTCAAGTCCTCCCTTCTCAGAGACAGATATCCTCTGAACCACTTGAGCTGGTTGGGGATTTTTCCCCTTAGCAGCTCTGTCCAGGGTCTCTTTCAGTGAATCAGGACCATTAACTAAAGCCTGAGCATGTTGGACCAGGGGCATTCTCTGCAGAATGGCCCCTTCCTGTACTGCAGCAAAAGTGGAGCTGGTGCCACTTGACTGTATTAGGTCCTGTGTTTGTGGATTTAACTTCATTTTCTGCTACAGACGTCCTGGTATGTAAGAAAGCAAATTCAAGCTTGTCGCTGTGTTCAGTGAGGCAGCAAACTTGCAGGGGGAAATTTGCCTCCTTCTGTAGTTCATGGTGTTCTTCTAAACTATTTATAAATAGGTCTGCTGCAGCCAGTGTTTGCATTTGGACAGCCTCACTGTTCTCATTTTCAAGGCTTCTCTCAGATCTGCAAGTAAAGGTCAGGTTGACTCCCCTCATTTGACATAGAGAGGAAGAAAGTTAACCCTGTAAGCAGGTGGCTCTAATGCAGTAGTTCTCAGGAAAATGAGTACATCTTCCTCTCCCTTTGGTTCCATTTTCATTTCTCTGCCCTCTTCATTAGCTGATGATAGTTCTAACTTCCTGCATCCTTTTAAAGAGATCCCTCTGCAAATCATCATCTGGGATTCATGAAGTGTAGAGAACTGGTAAGCAGCACAAATCACACCCTTCTGGCCTGCACTTGCCAGAAGCCCTGGATAAGCTTTCAGCTGAGTTTATACTTCACCTCCCTCCACTCTACAGACAGTAACATATGGGTCCATTTCCCCCAGAAAAGCTTGCACCAAAACCCAGCAATCCACTTCATGAAGGATTATTTTTTACTGATTGAGAGATGTTTGGAAATGACAGGCATCTGATCTCATCTTAAGCCTTAAATTGCTGTAAATCCTATATTGGTTTACTTTTTACTTCAACCAAATGAGATATTATCCTGCCTCAGAGTTAACATTTTCCAAGCTTTCCTCAGCTGAGTGTTGCACTCCAAAGGCATTATTATCTGCCATCACTGGACAAGGCACTGCACAGAGCCAATTCATGTGTGACACAGCTAAAAGACTAAATAGGATTATGTGGCTCATAAGGCAGGAGAAGGAGAACCAGCCAGTTAAGCAGCCTTTACGTTGTACTACATACATGTAACACCCATTTTGCTTCTGTATGAGGCCCTTGAAGGGCAGGTAAAAGACTGAAACAGCCTGCGATGCTGTGTTGTGTGTATGGGCAAAGGATGCAAGGTCTCATCATCTCCCAGATGCTACTATCCAAAGGCTGCAGTAAGAAGGATGTCAGTGGGTATTTACTTCAGTGAGGACCAGTGGAGGTCACAGCCTATGTCTGAACGAAGAAAACATGAATACTTGAATGAGTGTGCAAAAAAATTCACTTCTGAAATGGAAAGCACTTTTTTATTTTATGTTAAATATTCAAGAGCACCTTACCCTCCTTTATCCCCAGGAGCTGTCTTAGCAGTCTCCTTCACAATAGATTATCTTTGACTCAAGTGGTACATTTATTTTGGGATGGATTGCTCATAAATAGAGTTTTCTAGGTGTTCTGAATGCAGGGAATGTAGTTGGTAGGCAGATACATTATGAACCTAACCAAAGAAGACTTACAAGAGCAAATATTGTTTTATTGCCTGTTTAAGATTTTGAAATGAAAAGTTTGTATAAAAGAAGGTGCATTATCCCAAGACAGTGGTTTTATTTGTGCTATTACTTAACACAGTGTTACAAACACCCAAGAGGTCTCTGTAAACTTTCTGACTGAGCTGTGAATTGAGGCCAAGGTGAATGTCATGGTTTGACACTGGCCAAACGCCAGGCACCCACAAGACTTGTTCGCTTACCTTCTTCTGCCACAGTTGGGCAGAGGAGAGGGGGAAAAAAAAGAATTAATGAAAGGGTCATGAGTTGAGATAAGGACTGGGAGAAAAACACTCTGAGGACAAAACAGGTTCAAATTTAAAGGTATAAAGTAAATTATTTTTAACAGTCAGAAGAGGAAAAGAGAAGTAAAACAAGTCCTTAAAACACCTTTCTTTCCCTCCCCAGCCCCTCCCTCCTTCCCACCAACAGCACAGGGAGACAGGGCATGGAGTTTTGGTCAGTTTGTCACTTGAGATCTTTTTCTGTTTGCTCAGGGAAAGGAGTCCTTTTCCTGCTATGCCGTGGGGTCCCTCCCATGGGCAAAAAGTCTTCCCAAAGCTGATCTGGCATGGCTCACTCGTCCACAGGGTGCAGTCCTCGAAGGATAGGCTGTTCTAGTTTGGAAGCAAGGCCCATCTCTCTCTGTCTCTGGAAGCC
>JBBMKD010000027.1:6742964-6755795 GCA_037834095.1 Argya squamiceps
GGCCCGGCAGCAGCGCTTTGTCACTCCTGGGAAAAACTGCACGTGTGATGTTTTGGTTTTCTTCATAAATGTCATCAGAGGTGTTACCAACCTCTCTAACTGGGCCAGCAGTGTGTCCATCTTCAGAGCCATCAGAGATTGGCTCTATCAGACATGGTGGAAGTTTCCAGCAGCTTCTCACAAAAGCCACCCCTGTGGCCCTCTCCTGCTACCAAAAACCAAAAACTGTGCCAAACCAACACAATGAATTTCTCTCAGTAAGTCCCAATCACTGGGTAAAGATGTTCCTCTTGAGGAGGTGTCCTGGTCAGAATGACCAAAAGTGTTCTGATCAGCAACAGAGCTACTCTATATGCATTTTTAGGGATATGTGAGTTTTTACCCACCAGTAACACATGCAGGTATAATTTAACACAGGATCACTAAATAATGAATTAATTACCACCATTCTCCTTGGGCGTGTTCAGCTGCTGCTTGTTGTGAAAATCCCATGGGCTCTGAGGGGTGGTTTCTGTGTAGGCAGTAGCTGTTACCCTGGCAAGCAAGTGTTCACCCGCTGTTTAGAAATCTAATTTTCTCTGCTGGTATGTGAAAAATCGCATGGCATTCTTGTCACCAAATTCCTTTTCTACTTTTCCTGTGTTTTGCGCTTTCACAATTCTCCTTGGCACAGCAATTATTATTGTACCAGCTGTAATGCTTGCAAAAGGTGATCATAAAGAAACCTTGGTAGGTGTCTTTTACACCTTGGTAGGTGTAAAATTCCAGCACTGGTGAGTATGGACCCCACCAGAGCTTTTATTATAGATTTTGCTAATTCATTTGGGTATGCATGTAAAGGCTCTGATGTCATTTACGTCACATGCTGTATCCAAGTGAATAGCCATAATCATTTATCTGTTAATCATGATTTTTATCTAGAAAAGTATCATTTTGGCTGATATTTTGGGATAAACTTGTGTTCAGTGTGTTCTTTGAACTGCTTGGCACCTCAGTTTAATGACACAGGTTTTAGTTTTGTACATCACTGAAAAAAAAAAACCTTATAAAACACTGTTAATGAGAACTAGCTCTGCATTTCAACAACTGTTTTAATTATTACCAAATTATTTGTTTTATTATATTGTCATTTCACATTTAATTTTCTGTAGCTCTGCTTCAAATATAGAGATTGGTTATATTTGTATTTATATTTATACTTATTTTCATTTTTATTTTTATTTGTGTTTGTTCACTGAGACCTTAAAAATTGAATTGGCTTTTGTATTTTTTCCATTTACATTGATAAAGTGTCGTACACTAAGTATTTCCCATACCCATTAACATATGATTTGCCCACTTGTTCTTGTTTTGTCATCCTTGCTTCCTCAGGCTATTTTCAGCCTTAAGCCATTACTAATCCACGACCTTAGTGCTTTTGTCTCCAGGTCTGAATTATATAAGTATTATGGAACAAGGATTGAAATTAACTACTCTTGACTTTATTGTACAAGAACAGTCAGCTGATTAGCTTTTCTATTTCCACTCACTAGAATAATAGAGCAAATTTAATTACTTTAATTATTCATTTAAATTTTAAATTTTTTTTCAATGTGGGAAGGCCATTTAACAAATATTTCTAAAGAGAAAGTGGAAATGCAGGAGAATAACAACAATCTGCATTTCTGGGTGTCCAGAATTGCTCCCAAGCACACAGAAAGATAACTGAAGCAGGAATGTACCCTGTGCTCTGCAGTGCTGTCTTGGGTTGCAATATGTAACCAAAAATGTGTATTCTATTTTCCATCTGTTGAAACTGGTTGGGGAGGGGTTTTTTCCTTTATTTCTTGTATAACCCATTCCTCATAACTCCAGAGGGGAGGGGCCAGGTGCCTTCTGTCAATGGGCCAACTGTTAAAACCAGGTGGAGCAATGTTCCCTATCTCTGCCACAACCCATCCTCCCTTCAGGGGATATCTGCTGTTAATGGGCCATCGAGGCTCACCACATGACTGAAAACATTACATCATCTCATTGGGAGATGCTCCACACACTGGGTGGAGCCCAGCATTCCTACCTGTATAAAACCTGCAATTCAGAACGCCAGGACAGCCTGTTTTCCACTGGGTTCCAGAGGAAGACTGGACCCATCTCACCAAGCTGACTGATTCTCATTTGAAATGCCGTCCCTAAGCTGCTTTTGTTCAATTGCCTACTTTCCTGAAAAGTTATAATCAAAAAGTCAGACTTCAGGAATAATTTGGCTCCCTTGTATGATACTGGTTTCCAAGCAGCATGGAAATAAGGGGCTGCATTTTCCAAAAAGAGCACTGCCCCACCATCAATGCTGTGAGAAATCTGCATCGCAGCTCCATGGCTGAATTTAGGGGGAAGCATTGCTGACAGGCTGAGTCAGTGGCCCAAATTCTTCTCCCTTTATCTGTGAAACCACATGAAATTGTGCCTCCTATCCACAGAATGTGCATGAATAATTTGCTTGGCATGGGACTGGAGCTAGCTAGCACAATAACTATGGTTTTGTAAGCTCCATATGCCTCTTGCCTTGGAGCTTTTCAGATGATACAAAACCCTGGTACTGTGACTAAAATGAGAAAACCCTGGGCAATGACTTTAGAAGCAATTGGGAATGACTTAAAGCTCATAAAGGATTCTTGGCTTAAATGATGTTGAATCGGGTCCATCATACTTGCAAGTTACATCTAGACCTTATTGAGATCCTGGAATGACCCCTGCAGTCTTCAGAGATGGGTTTTTAAACCCTGCAAGGGAGTCCGAATTTCCAAGCACTTCAGAAACACCATACCCTTTAACTGTACTTTTTGAAATAAGTTCAAGAAATGAGTGCACACACGCTGCCTATCCCTCTCCTTCTCTTTGCACTCAACATTTTTGGTGTAGGAGAGTTCAGTAACGGAAGTGTAAACCTTCTGTTTACATCTATAAACAAGATAAGGTACAAATTGCTGCAATACAAACTTCCTTGCTCTGGCCCTCCGCTGACCTCAGCTATAAATGACAAGGACCCTTCTTTCTCACAGTTGTAGGAGTCTCCAGTCTCTAGGGCAAAGTTTAAACCAGCAAATGTGCTTACAAAATCTTCTGTGTGAATTTTTCTGACTGCTGTGCTAGTCACACACTACTCAGGGCTAGGGGCTCATGCCTGTGATGTGAGGGACAGATGCAGCTGGACACTTGGAGGGTGCCCCTGACACCTCCAGCTGCAGGGGGAGCCTGGATGCATTTGCACCCATTTCGTGAAATCAAGGAGCAAGCTACAAGCACTTTTGCTGAAGGGCTTGGATAGAGAAGGGCACGCTTGTACCACATTTTAGACTGACAGGAAACATCCATGTCACTGTATCTCACGCTCAAGTCTTCTCCTGGAAGCTCTATGTTGGGTCAAATAAATTAGTTGCAAAATATCCAAGATTATGCCAAGTAAACACAAGGATAATTAGATTTAAAAGCTACTCACGCATTGTCTTATTTTTGTAGATTTCAATGGGTGCAGAAAGAAGAGCTGCCAGTAACACAAAAGCTGTTCTAGGCACAGGAACCAAATTCCTTGGTGACCAGGACAGATGACACATGGCCTGAGGGAACAACACAAGAAGAGGGCTGGGGCATGAGAACAATCATAGGGAGTGGGGCAGAAAAGTAAAAGGGAACTTCTGTCCTTGACAGCTGTAACTAACTATATCTCCATGCCCTGAGAGATCTCACAGCCACTGGCAGTCGCACACACATATTATTGGGGGATATTCCTAATCAGAATTGGTAATCTGGGATTTCCACAGCCATGTCTGTCCTGGGTGGTGGAAGTGGAAATTAAACCATCATGTTTGGTACCAGCATCAGACCATAGGGCAGTAAAGGTTGGGCTTTTGAACACCAGCACTGCATTTGCACAAGGATGAGACTTAAATTGATGTTTGTGTGTCCCCAGGCAGGACTTGTGTCCCTCTCCTCCTGGAGCAGCTCAGCAGAGGGGCACAAGGACATCATCTCTGGCATGGGTCACCCAACTGCAGATCCCTGGAAGATGGACTGGTGCTCAGACCATGGCCCTGTAAACTTTCCTTGCAATGTCACCACTGAACGCTCACGGTTGGTGTGCCCTGGAGAGTGTGAAATGGATCTAAGAAGGACAGGTCAGTAGTACTTGTGTGTTTAGGCAATGGAAAAACTCCTCTTTTCTTCCTTGTGCTGTGTGGTGGATTGCAGGAGTACGACTTGGGGATATCTGCAAGAGAGCAGGGCCACAGGGATGGTTCTTGGTCACTGCTGTTAATGATGCTGCAGAGAGGTGGTGACATTGGATCCCCTCAAAATGCTTTCAGCAGAAGCATGTCAGCTTCTGAAAAGGGCCAGCTGCTAGCCCAGAGGCCTATTTTCTATGCATAATGGTATCCAAAAATATTTCATGCAATTAGATACTGCTGCCCTAAACCACATGGTTTTATATATGTAACCAGGGCTACGAAGTTCCATTCTCACTGTTCAGAGGAGTTAATTGATGCACAGAATCAAGCAGGATAATGTGTTTGTTTTACTGTGCCCAGTTCTACTCATGTTTGGAGGAAGTTGGTCTTTTGGTTCTCCATGTGTTTCACAAGCTATGACAGGTCTAGGAGTCTCAGCCATGGGTGAGCATCTCCCTCTTCTGCTGCTGTAGGAACACAAACATCCAGTTTTTTGGTAGATGAAATGGCTCAAATTTGGACAATTCTCTTTTGACTATGGGCTTGGTGTTACAAAGAACCATGTGCTGGAACCTCCTATGAAAACAGCAGAGAGAAAGAATGCTGCTGGTGTGTATGAGAATTCTCCTCCCTGCAACAAATGCTATTCTTAGCTGGCTGGCTGGTGTGGAGTAACGCATTAACTGAGTGTGATAAGGCAGGGGAACGCCGATACTGGCCCCATTTTCAGCCCTGTGTTTGCTCTGCCATTAGACAATGGGGTTTTGGTCCCCTAGGAGGCCCTGACATGTCAAAACAATGTCAGTTAAATCAACAAATATCCTCGTGTTACAGTCATTTCCAAATCGTGCTTTGTCCCTTTAAAAATTCTGAATGGAAATGTTAGGGATATTTAAGAACTAAGATGACAAAATATAGGGAGATAACATGGAAACAGCTGGCTTACAAACATAAGCCTGATTCCCATCACCAGCATTTGTTAATATTATTTATGTTGTAATGCATATGAGAAAGTTGAAAGGTCTGAAAAACATGACATGTATATCTCAACATCCATGTGTTGTAGAGCAGGAAATTACCCCCTTAGCAGAGTTGCCACACCTCCAGACATATAAGGTGTGCTGCCCACATGCATATCTCTTGGGTCTGCCATGCACCTGCAGGTGATGAGGAGCTCCAGCAGGGCCATGGTTCTCAGGAAGGTCCAAATGATCCAAATACTTTAGATAATTTTAGGTAATACTTCTGGCTGGGAAAGATATGTCATGCCCTTGCACTGGGTATATGGGAGCTCAATTCCTGGTGTCATTGAATTCAGCCTGATATTGTGGGTAATAGAACTATAATCCTTACTGCAAATGGATCACACCTGGATTTAGAAGTAAGTTGCATGTGTGAAAGCAATATTGAGATTACTGACAGGCTGCTTATTCCTACTGGCATCTTTATGGCTCCTGTCCCAGCTCATCCCTCCTTGCATGCAAAAGACAAAGTAAGGCTCAGCTGAAAAGTCCTGGGAATTTTGAGGGCTGACCCATGTTCTTCTGTGCTTAGAGTTGACAAAATTAGCTACTTACTTCATTGGCTGAAAACAGATGAAAAGAAATACCCACTTGTGCTATGAATAATTCATCAGTGAAAGAAGGTGCTGCAGGATAGTATTTGGGATGAAAATTGCATAACAGTAGTCTCACAAGTCAATTTGCTACCTATAAAGGAAGGGATTTCTGTTGGCTGTCCTCTCTTCAGGAAAAAAAAAAAAACAAACCACCTCCTCTTAACACTGTCTGCATTTGGAAACAGCCTACATTTTAAGTAATTAAAACTGATGTTCCTGACAAACACTCGCCTCCAAAGAAATGGTCTATTGTAAATGTAAACTCTCAAGGATCCTTCCAGGCATACCAGCAGACTGTCTTCTAAAAATTCTTCCCAAGCCATCTGGTGCCTTATCTTTGTAGCCAAGCCATACAATAACTTTAAAAGAGGATTTTTGCTCGCAGGGTTTAGTCTCAGGACTACAGATTCCCTTGGAAGTATCACAGTTCACTTGAATCTGTTAGACAGCAGCTCTGGCTGTGTGGATTCTTTGCTACTTTTAATGAAGACCCAAAATGTGTAGCTGTGGTTCTCTGGGGAGATCCCCTCTTCCTGTGGTTTGCAAAGGGAATGAAGGAGTTACAGGGAGAAGCTGAAGATTTCCAAACAGGGATTTACACTCCATTAATTCTCTCTCAGGCATCCCAGCCAGAGTGGCATGACATGAATGTGGTTAGGAAGGCTGCAGCCAATTCACATCATTCTTGTAGCTCTCCCCACACCTGCGAGGGGAGCGTATGGATTCCAGGTTTGCTCCTAGACTGCCTTTGCCATCAAAAAAGGGTATTTAGTGAGTGAGAAGGCATGAAGGCATAGAGCAGAGGTGGCTGGAAACGGCTGGGAAGAAAAAGGCAATTTTGTTTCAGCTTTGCAGATCATCCGGAGTTTACTCTCCCTTGGTTGCATCCTGCTACTTTTGTGCCTGCTTTTTAACATCTCACCTAAACTCTTATCTTTTAAGAAACGGAATTCTTACTGTTAATTCCCCTATTTTGGTTGCAAAAGCAGAGCCTGACAGTGAAGTGAAGTAGCAAAGCCAAGGCTGCAGGCACCTGACAGCAAAGCAGTAGTTCAGGCACAAACCAGAGTGAGGGATCCTGTGTTAGGTGTGCCCTGCTGCTCAGGTAGTGACAGCCATCGTGAGAAAGAGCACAGAGTGTGTGGCTGAAAATAGAACTTGTTCACCATTCCTTCATCCAGGGCAAACACAGCATAGCTGGGGAGACACCAAATCCATTTTTGGATTTTTGTCCTGTGTTTATATGCTGAATCTTCCACACCAAGCATTTCTAGTCTGTTCCTTATCAATGCTGCTTTCAGAGGAAAGGAGGAAACTGCGTGCAAGAGTGTAGGAGCACCTTTAAGAAGACAGCTGTTTCCTCAACATACCTGCAACTTGGAGACTGCTGACAAATCTGAAGCATCACATTTAAGCAGCACCTCTTAATCATTTAGCAAGGGAGGGAAATGGCTCTGGTCTGTTGCACATTCTGGCTGCAGTAATGATGTGGTACCAGCAGTGCTACAAAGTGATGGGCTGCCATTAGATTATCTTCTCCCTCCCTGTGCCCATCTGTTCTGGGAACCCTCAGCTACCTGAGAAGAATTTTAAAACACCCCAGTTTTGGGTACTGCAACTTAGTGTGCACAGACATTTTTCAAAGTTGAAAATAAATGGGTTTTTTTTCAAGATGTTGCATCTTGGTAAAGAAATACTGGATGTTATATATGCTTGTCAGGTGGATATTAATGAGCAAGATGTGATGCTGTCAGCTCTTGGAAATGACAGAGATTCTCCACTTCTCCAAGTCAGTGGAAGTTTTGATGATGAGTTTTGACAGGCACTGGATTAGGCCTAAAACTTTTCCAACTTTTTGGCCATTGACAATTTTTTTGACAGTTTTATAACCAGTAGAGACTTCCTACCACAATACAAATACAACAGCATTGTAAAGACTTCCCCCAGGGAGATGTCTTTGCTTTTAGCTGGGTACCTTCTTACACCCCAAGGGAAATCAAACAGTGTAGGGAAAAAGAACTGTATCTGTAAAGTTGCTTAGCTTTTTCCCTGCTCTACTGGATATTTGTATTTTGTTATCTCTGGAGACAATCTACTATTTGGAAAAAGAATGAAAACAACCCTCCTAAAATAGAGTTTTACAGTTTAATGATCCCTGCACTGAAATATTACATTATTCACTTAGGCTGCATACAGGATGGAGAGGGAGGGTGGAACTACCACGAGGTCAGAGCTCCGTGACCCCGTGTTCTTTGCCAAATCAATCATCTCAGTCTCCTCTTCATAAGGTGATGGTGACACCTCACAGAGCTGTTATGATAATTTGTTTATATAATAAAAGTACATGGCTTGAGGTATAAAGCTTTTTGTACCTGCATAATTTCCAGCATTCCCAGGTTGCCTTTTGGTGTGGGATTACAGAACATCTGCTCTATTTAGTCCTCCTAGTATTACTGTTAATGTTTTGGCAAAGGCACCTGGAACACAGCATAGATGCACACATACATAATATCAAAAGTCATGAGGAGTGTATTCAGTGTATTTATAGCACGTCAAACACAAAAGATAAACCAATATAATGTTTTGCTTGGTGTGGCTTAATTTGCACAAAAATGGGAAGATTCAGAATTAAGTGTTTCTTAGCTGCTTTAGGACCTGTCCCAGGTTTACCTGCAGTAAAAAGGGAGATGGGATCTGTAACTGCTTATCAGGCCAAAGGAACTGCCAGGCTGAAGTGAGACCCAGAAGCTGGGCTACCCTGAGCACTTTCCACGTGGCAGATAAGAGGTGTAAGGAAAAGGAGCAGTGTTGGAGCAGTCAGCAGCAATGTTGGGAGCAGGGGAGGGGTGAGCTGGAATCAGCAGTTTCAAGTGGAGAGCCTCAAGGGATCATTATGTTCATCCATGCTGACCTGAAGATGAAAATCCCACACATTTGCAGTGTCTACGTGGGCTTTGCTGTTCCTCCCTAGTCCCTAGTTCTACTCGTGTATCTCTTTTCCAGGGCCAGAGTTGTTTCTGGGGCAAACTGAGGGCCAGTTTCCTTGCATGTGAGTGGAGCAGTGTGACAGACTTGTTTGCTTTCCCTCCTTCACCTTCTGTTCCCAAACGGTGGTTCCCTACCCAGGCAAAGAGCAGGGATGGTATCTGCAAGGACAAGGCCAGACTACATTTCCAGTGTGCCCACCTTGCACCTCTGTGCAGAGCCATGGATGGCTCCCACAGGACACAGCTCCTGCTGCACTGCACTGGCTGGGGAGATGTTTGAGTTGCACAGTTTGACCCAGGACCAAGATGAAGGATGTTTGGGTATTATTTTCCTGGGTAACCTTGAATTAGCCACCTCAATGTGCACATCTCAGTATTCAGGGGAGTGGGATGGCACTGATGGCTCTGCAGCATCCTGGCACATCATTTCACATCTCCCTCAGCCACTGGCTCTAAAATGGGGACCAACATATGGGCCCACAGAGGGCAAGTTGTGACAGCAGTGATAGCAGTGCTGTGCTGGTATTGCTGGGAATGGCAGAGAGCACTTCCCAGCCTCCTACAGAGGTCAGAGGAGCAAACTCCCAAACAACCCAGTGATTCAGACCTTGATGGCAGCAGCACACTACGTGGGGTAAGAAGTGAACCCCAGGGAGGAAGCAGGAGCTTAAAGGACTACAGTAGATGAGTGTATTTAAATCCTTTTAATGAGGACCAAAAAAAGTTGGCTTGGCACAGATAACAAGTTTGAAAATTGAGTATACACCAAGAACTTGCAAGTTTCAGTCCCTCCAAACAAATGTGACAAACTTAAAACAACTTAAAAATCCAGCTTTGACACAACTGCTGAAAATGTCTTTTAAAGAGAAGCCTTTATGAGAGCTTCCAAAACAAGGAGAAAGGCAGCCCAGAGTGGTATCCTTATTACCAGCATCAGCAGATGAATGAGAGGGGCAGGAGAGGACAGTCAGCTGTTTGAAGTGAATGGAAATCTTTCACTTTCTGACCACACAGATTAGACAGAAGGGGAAAAGTTGGCTGTTGTCAGATAATCTTGTAGCATTGAGGAACCATCAAAGGGAAGCAGTCTGCCTTGTGGGATAATCTTTGGGCAAGCAAGAGGATGCAGCAGATAAAGGAAGATGACACTCACCTGGAGAGGCTGAGCCACAAAGAACAAAGATTAGTACTGGGGATGGGAAATCACTCACGTATAGGGAAAAGGAAACGGTAACAAGGGGAGAAAGCAGTGCAGAAAACTGAGTTCCTCAAGTGTATTCTTGCAGCAGTGCACTGCCTTAAATTTCTTACTGAAGTTTTGCTGTTGTGATTGAGTTCTGATTTCCTAGTTTATAGAGGCATTTGCAGCTCAAGTTCTGTGGTATTTACATAGGCAAAATTCCCAGTGTTTTAAGGGGATTTTTCCATGGGTAGGTATGGGCTCTTAAGACTTACTTTTGACTGGGTGAGGACTTGGAGTCTGCACAATTACCATACCGTAAGTATTAATAGATCCTTCCTAATAGGAAAGTTATTTGAATTTAAGATTGCAGCTTAGTTTCTCTAAACTCCACATAATCTATTTACTTACAGTACAGCTTTCATTCTGCACTTGCTAATCTCCAGCTGTAAAGATTCAAAATGCCACACAACATACAATTTGTGCATATTGATGGAAATGGCTCTGGAAGTCATGCCATGCTGCACGACATGAATAAATGTACGTTTAGTGACATTGCAAAGCCAGGATTTGGTCCTGGGAGGCTTCAGACTGCTCCCAACTCTGCCCCATAATGGAGTCCCATGAGTTGGATCCCCTCTTCTGAATGATGGACTTGTGTTTCTTGCCTTCCCTCAGGTTGGTGATTTCAGATCTGTGGGTGGGGCTGTGAGGATGCACCATAAAACCTTGCTCCATTCAGCTCAGTGCCAAAAAGAAAAGGGTCCTACCCAACCAAGGCACAGGTATGTGCTGCCCCTTCTCACCCTGTGCCAGCTCCTGAGCTCTGTCAAACCTCACCCCAGAGCCAAATTAACTGGTCACTTTGTAGAAAAACTAAGGAGAAAAAAACATCCACAGCTCTGATAGGTTTTCCTGTGACAGTGAGCTGAACAGAAGCAAGGCAGCTGTCACCAGCACCTGACATGGCACAGGGCATGCTGAGGCTGAGTGGTGGGATGTGGGATGTTTGTGAGATGGGGACATCCCAGGGCACTCTGCAGCCCAGATAAACCAGATCTGTTTCCCAACACTAATGCTGATCTGAGGACTGAGGGCTGCACCCCTTTCACAGGACACTGGCAGGACCAGCTCCACGTAAGCCTCCTCCCCTCCCCTCTGACTCAGCCCTAATGCTATGCTCAGCTTTTCACCTACCCGTCCTCAGGCAACTCGGTTCACTTTTCCTCACTCCCCCTTTGCTGATCAGCTGCTCAATATTGCTCCACACGCCCAACTGGCAGCTCAGTCTCCTCCTGGCACTCCTGGGAAATGTGTCCACACCCACCTGAGTTTGGGATACAGCCTACCCTTCCTTCTCCCACCATGATTTCTGGAGCATTGTACCAAGCTCAAGCACCCTGGGTGTACCTCTCTCTGTGAAGACTGAGAGCTTTGGGGTACATATGGACATTGTAGGAAGGTGGTCAGGGCTCAGGGTGCTCTGCAAGCATTGCAGCTCAGAGAGATATGGGTGAGTTATCTCATGGTAAGTATCCGAGACTTTAATTAAACCTGGTTTATAAATGTGGGCACAATGCCAGGCAGGGAGGTTTTTGTGCCATTACACCTTGCCCTAAGGGTGTGCTTGCTGACTTGGGTCTCCACAGTCCTGGAGATTCCTGCACTGCCAAGGCTCTGCCTCCCAGCCTTGCAACTCTGGTCAGCCAGTGACAGGGTTGAAGATGCACAACTTTGCAGGTGATGCTTTACCTACTCTGGCTTTTATATTCATCCCACAAAATTAATAATTGACTCCTAATAGTTGAGGTTTGTAGGACTTCACCAGTTATTTTGAAGAGTCAGGATGTGCCATTTTGCCCAGAAGTGGATTCTGAATTGATTTTTATTTTAAAACTTTCCCTTTCTGCAGCAAATACCAACATTTTTGTGCCTTGTCCCAAAGTTGAGCGAAGAATGTGAAGAACTTTGACATTTTCTACGTAAGTGCCAACTGAACTTCCAAACTTCTCTTTTGCCTTGCTTACAGGCTTTAAAGGTTTAAAAACCTTTTAAACCAAGGCTGGGGGTTTTGATTTGAGGAAGGGGTAGCAGACAATGCTTAATTACATTTAGCTCTAAAGGATGTCTTGCATTTTTAGAGACCTTTCAAACCGTAAAATAAAAGAAAATAACTCAGATTAGGATATCATCTTCCTTCTTGCTCAGGGTGCCTGAAAAGTGCACAACACAAATCTAATCCTGAACAAAAGTTGCTTGAATTGCCTCTTATCTGAGAAATGCAGAATAAAACTGCTAGAAGAAGTGCCACACAGGATTCTCCAATTGCCGGTCCACTTCTTTAAGCTGCCTTGAAAAAAAAAAAAAAACAAAAACGGAAAACGTTAATTATGTAAGGAAACTCAGCTCTCCTCTCAATGAGTGACAAAGTGACCCATCCCCAGCAGGACCTGGCAGAGCTCCGCCCGCGCTACTATGGGATTTTTAAGCTTTTTGGAAGGATCCGGAGGGTCGGACTCTCCCCGCCCACTCGGTCCAGCTCCAGCGTTGGCTTTTCTTGACCAAAACCTGCGACTTCGGCGTTCGCCGGCAACGAGAAAAGAAAGTGACATATTGGAAGGAGTGGAGGGGAGCGGAGGAGGGCGGGCTTTCTCCTGCTTCATCTATGGAGCACGCCCCTTTTTAAACTGAGTCCCGGCAGCTCTCGTCCACCAGCCCGACGGGGGGAGAGGCGGAAAGCGAGGGAGAGCAAGCAGGCAGGCGGGCGGGCGGGCGGCTCCCCCGTCCCGGCCCGTCGGTCCCGACCCCGGCCCGTCCGCCCCCCGTGCACCATGCGCGTCCCCC
>JBBMKD010000027.1:6755813-6815886 GCA_037834095.1 Argya squamiceps
GCCCGCCCGCCCCTAACGCCGCCCGGCTCCTGCGCCTTCCCGCGGCAGCGCTCCGGGGGCCGGCAGGGGGGCCACTAGAAAGAAGAAGAGGGAAAACAAAAATTGAAAGAGGGAAAGGGAGGAATAAAGGAGGAGAAGAAGCGAAGGCGGGGAAGGCTGCTCCTCCGAGGACAGCGCGCAGCACCATGCAGCTGGCGCCGCTGGCGCTGGCACTCACCACGCTCTTCATCGACGGCTTGAGGACGGGAGCGAGGAGGCAGAAGCTGCACCCCAGGCAAGGTAAGGGGGTGCTCGGGGAGGGGCGCGGGGAGTGCTGCGCTCCAGCCCCCCAGGGCCGCGGGGCCCGGCCACCTCACTCAGCGGCATATGCGTCTGTCCCCTCGCAGCCCAGCTGCTGGAGAAGCTCAGCGAGTACGAGATCGTGACTCCTACCCGAGTGAATGAGTTCGGTGAGCCCTTCCCCACCGATGTCCACTTCAGGCGGCGCCGGCGGAGCACCAGTGCTGCCCCCGACGCCTGGACGGCGGCCGCCGCCGCCTCCCCGAAGGCACACTACAGGCTGTCCGCCTTTGGGCAGCAGTTCCTCTTCAACCTGACGGCCAACTCGGCCTTCATCGCCCCGCTCTTCACCGTCAGCCTCTTGGGAGAGCCCGCCGCCGACCAGCGGCGCCTCTACGCCGAGGCGGCCGACGCCGACGTGAAGCACTGCTTTTACCGGGGGCACGTCAACGCTCGCCCTCGGCTCACCGCCGTTATCAGCCTCTGCTCCGGGATGGTGAGACCCGCGCCCGGCCGCCGGCCCGGCCCCGCCCCGCTGAGGGCCAGGGGCGGAAGCGAGGAGGAGGAGGAGGAGCGGGGCCAGGGAGGGTGGGCTGGCAGAGCGAAGGGTCCGCCCCTTCCCCTCACCGCGGCCGGCGGCTCTGGCCCACCCCGCCTGGGCTTTCTCGCGTACCGCTGTTGGTCGCTCGGGTTTCGGGGTGCGCCGCTTCTACTCCGCGGGTTTTGGGGGAAAAATGCCACCCGCCGACACCCCGGCGGGTGGTCCATGGGCCGGAATCGGGCACGGACCCCCGCCTGACCCCGGGGATGCCGATGGGCTTACCACCAGCGCTGGCCCCGGAGCCACCCAGCACCCCGGACCAGGGGCATGTCCCGGTCCCTGGTACCCCAGCTAGGTGCCCTTCGTGCAGGGATGTTGGCACCGGGATGAGCAGAAGCTGCTAAAAGGGCTGTCTTCTGTCTGTCCTGGTGTCTTTCAGTCCCACGGGTGCCAATCCCAGGGGGTCCCCGGAGGTTTCTGCTGGCTTCATTCAGTCCAGGAGCTCCTCTGGGTGCATGTGTTCACCTAGGCTTGGGAACGTGTGTGTGGCTTCCCTCCCAGGTACTGGCCATGGATCCCAGTATGGGATGACTGGAGAATGTTTTGTCTTGGATATTTTTTTATTTCCCTGCCAAATATCTGCATTCACAGTTGTATGCAACTAGGATTGTTGATGTCTTCTCATAAGCAGGGATTTCACAAGCTGGATACCTTCCTCTGGTCCTTATGTGTGGGTTAAAAGCCTGTCTCAGGGAAAAGTGCTGTGTGAAACCAGCACATGATGGGGTTGCCCTGGGGCCTCCAGCACACAGCAGGACCATCACCCTTCGGGCAGGACTGGCTTGGTAAAAGTCACTGGCATAAGGACAGGGTCTGGCAGACATGCCCCTCCCCATGCTCCCTGCCTGTGGGTTAGTAATTAGTCCTCTGTAAGCACCAGTGGGATGGCTGTGCAGCCCGGAGTGGGTACAAGCAATGTGACCAAAACTGGAGCTCCAGGGAGTGCCTTCACAGGGGCTACCACAGAACTGGGCACAGCTCCCTCATGAACTGCTCGCTTTGTGGGGTAGTGCTGCTAGGTGGCTTGTCATCACACAAAGCTGACCTCCTGTTCCTCTCTCTGGTCCCTCTCAGCTAGGCACATTCAAGTCTGATGATGGGGACTATTTTGTAGAGCCACTCCTATCGCTTGAGGAACAGGAGTATGAAGAAGAGCACAATAAACCACATCTTGTCTACCGACACCGAACACCTCCAACCAACTCTTCAGAGGACAGGCAGACTTGCAATACTCCAGGTACTCATTTTGTAACTGCCTTGGATGACTTGATACTTGGAAGTGCTATTTGCAGTTAAAAGGCAGTAGGTTTGTGTGGGAAAGAAGGGCTGTGCAGTTGAGGGACCCCTCTAGAAATGGTGCTGTGAGTGCTAGGACTGGGCTCGTGGTGGTAACTCTGTCCTGGAGAGATGTGGTGCACCCGTGCTTTCTAGGAATTGGTTATAAGGAAGTTGCGGTCAGAAAAAATGTTGCCATTTCCCTTTGATTCCTGATATAAAGCTGGCAATAGAGCTTTTGGTCTGTCTTGCCTTAAGTATTCTGTAAACCCTTAAATTTGTTTTCTGTTCTACATGTAATTCCCAATCATCCTGATCTTATATACTCTGTCTGATACTCTGTCCTTTAAATGACATCCTTCTGTCTTCCCTCCCCAAATCTGACTGTGAGTTGCCACTTCTTTCTAGTGGAAATGAGGAGGTCCTAACACCAACCCTGACAGTTCTTCCCTTTGTAATCACTTTTCCATGGTTCATTTTCAAAGGCTTTATTTTTTTTTCTCATAGCCCTTCCTCCATCAGCACCATCTCCCTGACCTCCTCACTCCGTCTTTCTAGTCCTTGCACATATGAAAGAGCACAAGCCTTTTTCTCTCCCCCTTCATGTGCCTTGATGAGCAATAGCCTTGCTCCTACTGTCCCATTATCTGCAGTGGCCTCCTGCTGCTCTCTGCTTCCTTGACTTCCTGATGTTCACAATTAATCCTCCCCTTTGGCAGAAAATACCTAAATTTTCTTTGAAGAAGCTTATTCCTTCGGTCTCCTGTTTCACCTGCTGTTTTGCCCTCCTCCTTTGGCCTGCAGCTAGATCTACAGGAACTTTAAAGCCTAAACAGAGTAGACCTTGACTGGGTTTTCTTGTGGGCTGCAAGCTGCTCATATGCTGCAAAGTAGGTGGAGTTGGTCAGGAAGTAATGGTACCAGTGGAGGAGAGGTGTGGTGCCCAAATTAGGCTGCACTTAGCACACATTACTTGTTTGGCACCCATGACTGTGATCACGGCTGTGCTGTTGAGCTGTCAGTCTGTTCAGCTTGCACTGATCATGCTGAGTCCAAAGATGCTCTGATACTCTGTGACTAGCCAGAGCAACATGTGTTTCTTCTAGAAGACATGTGAATCCACCTCCACATGCAAATGTGTGTGCCAGGGGTACAGTGGCACGTCTCACAAGGCTGTCGTTGTTTGTTCTTCCAAGGGTTGCTGCTGGAATATGCCATTCTGGTTTCTCTCTTCCAGCTGTTTCTGCTCCCTTCTTTGAGATCAGATGCAGGAGACTCAGAACAGTTGGAAAGAAACACGGAATCTGGCACATTGCATCAGTAACCCTTGGAGGAATGGAGCAGCAGATCACAGGACTCATTGAATCAAAGGTAGCTGGGAGGGCTCTGAATTTTGCTTTTGGACTTGACTCTGTGCTGCTGTAACAGCCTGCTGTATTTCACCCCATTGTATCATAGTTCCCGTTTCAGATTTTTTTCTGTATTGTAATTCTCAAGAATAATGCTCCATCTGTGATTTTACCAATGTGGTGTATATCTCTTCCTCCTTTGTTCCAATATGCTTTGCTTCTTGCTTGTGTTTCTTACTCTTCTCAGTTGCTTCATGTAGTGGAGAGAGGAGTTCTTACATCTCAAACACAAACTTAAGTGCTCCAGACAGGCATGAGAGTCTTATTTGTCTTCCTGTCCTCTTTCCCTCCATCTCTCCCTCTTTACCATCTCTTCTTTTTGTCATCATCCAAGCTTTTGAAAGGGAATGATGCTGTATGTGTATGGTGAACAAGTCTTGGTTATTTCACTTAAGGAGCAAGTTCAGAGTAGCTTGGGCAATGCTGAACCTTGGCATCCTACCTAAGGTTTCATCTGGTGAGAGAAGGTGTCTCGCGTGTCTTTGCAGCAGAGGTGAACATGCAAAATCTAGCAGCACTCACTGTTTTAGACAAGGTATATCTCTCACTCCTGCCAGAGAAGAATGGCCTCATGAAAGTTTGGGAGTTAGTCACAGTTGTAGGGTGTTGTGTGAATCCAGTCTTTTGTCAGAAGAACGTGTGAAACAGTGCATTGCTTTGCAGGCTTCTGGCGGGAGTGGAAATTTGCTCGAAGAGGAAATTCGTGTGAGGGAAATCTGAGGCACACACCCTGAGGTGAGCAAGGGACCCCATGTTGCCAGGCAGTGGTGCTATTAAGAATGACTTTCTGATAGTCATCTTCCTGGAAATGATTAATAAGCAACATACTGGTGTGCCCTTGCCATAATGATGTAATTTTAGACTCCTTAAGCTATTCAGGAAAGTTTCCCTTGTGAATTGACTAACAGATTGAGTAAAAGCTTTCATTTGCAGCAGTCTCTCTGGTCTTTTAGTTTTCAGCATCCTGAGGTCAGCTATGAAAACCAGGTATTCACTTTTGTTAAGTTTCAGTTAGCAGTTTCTGATAACAGTTTTAGGCCCTCTGACATAAAAGATACTCTGCAGGTGTTCTGGAAAAAGATCTTTTTCCTATGAACACTGATGGATATCAAATGGAAGCTGTGCTCTGCAGTTGAACTTTCATAGCACAGCCCTGGGGTCTCTGGCAATGCATTTCAGCTGTCTGGCATACAGCTCAGCTGCTGCAACAAAAACTTTGGACAGAGTTTTCCTTGGGGTAACAGGTTAATGTAGTTTCAGTCGTAGGAAATGGTGCATTTTCCTCTCCTTCTTTTCTTGTAGTTAGTGCTGTGAATCAGTTTGTCATCTGGCCGTGAATCTGGCAGAATAATTACTTGTCTTTTACTGAATAGCCCTGACGGGATGAGGACTTAGCCAGGCTGACAGCATGATGTCACTATAGGTGCAGCACCACAACCACCCATTGCTTCAGGATAGGAAGCTCTTCCGACCCAATTATTAAATATCCGCTTTTTTGAGGTGGGGGAGGAAGAGAAAAGAAATCGTGATCCTAAAAAAGGAAAAAAAGGAAGTGGCTCATTGCAAAGCTGGAGAGTGCAGCTTTCCTGCACCCCACGGAGGAACAACCTGACTCCAGTGATAAAGGCGTGGAGCTGCATCCTGCATCTGTGTGCAGCCACCTCTGTGAGGCCAGCAGCACCTCCCCAAGCCCCCATCCAGTGGGACCTTCTGCCAGGAGCAGACCCGTGAGCCCTTTCTATGTGAAACCCTCAAGGTTTGGTCTTGCAGAGAGGTGTCCCGCTCCACATACCAATGGACACTGCCTTTGGTCATCACTTAAATAAACCACTTCAGGCCACCTCTTGCTCTGGGTCTTACGTCCACTTCTGCTGCTTCTCCTTTCTATCATACTTCTCATGTATTTTGTCCCTGATGTGTGTATATGTGTATTTGTACGTATATTTTGGTTGTTGAGTTCTCTGGAGCTCTTCTCTTCCAGTTTTGTTGGGGTCTGTGATAGCTTTAGCCTTTTACTGAATCTTTACAATCATTCTGCCTGTTGGCCACCCCTGTTCTGAGACAGATGTGGCTTCCACCTGCCTGGTTGCACTGAGCTGCAACTCCCCTGTGTGAGTGAGTATAATTGCAAGTATTGTGCCCTTTCATTGCCCCACTTCTGTTGCCTGTCCAGCTCTTGCTGCAAATTTAGCAAATTCTATGCAGCTTTTACTGTGAGCCTGATGCAGGACTCCTGACTAAACTTTTTGAAGCAGCTCCTTCTCTGTACCCACTGCCTTCATTTGGCTGATCTGCACTTCCAATTTCCATCCCAGCTTCATCAGGTAAATACATCTCTGTTCTTGCCTCATTTCTCATAATTCTTTTATATTCAAGACCTGTCTGGGGCTGAGATGAATAAAGCAACAACTGAATGTATACTGAGTGTGAGCTGCTCCCTCACTTGCTGCTGGTCAGCTATGCCCATCCTGAGGCTGGCATTGGACCTGGGCTCTGGGGCTGCATGTGAGGATCTTGCACAAAGTCCTCACTCCTTAATGAGAGCATTTAAAGCAGGAATCTCCACCACAGGCAAAACTCCTCATGCAGAAGCAGCAATAACACTCTGATGGTGCCAAACTAGCAGGAAGATGATTAGAGCTGTTCCTGTTTCTGGAGGGGAGCCAAGGGCAGTAGCCAGCAAAGAGGCCTTCCAGCAGTTTGTGCTGAGGTTTTGGAAGCAGGCTCAGATGAGTGCAGGACAGAGCAGGTCTTGCCTGCACCGTGCTGGCTGTGCCCCCACCCACTGCTGGCAGAGGTGGGGAAGCTGCTTTCCAAAATCCACCGAGTATTACCAGCACAGATGGCAGTGGGGCACAACCTGCAGGCTTAGCACATCCCAGTACCTGCCAGAAACGGATGCAAAAGGTCTCAAATTTGCTGGGAGTTCGTTGGGTGTTACAGCAGTTTCACTACTGGAGAATACATTTGTGCCCAAGCACAGCAGCTCCACAAAGGGAAGCCCCATGTGGTCCAGGTGAGGAGGAGAGAAGCTCTGTATGTAAGTTGTGCTGAGAAGGATCCTGTAAAAAGCACAGGAGAAGCCAGCAGCATGAACCAAGTCTTTCTGCTGAGCTAACATTACACAGGCATACTCAGTAATATGTCACTGATTTTTCAGTTGCATTGATGAGTAATTTGTAATAGATTACCCTTTCATGGTAACTGTAACAACCTTTCCCACTGAACATGACACTGGGGAACCACCAGAGCAGAGGAGTGCTGCCCTTGTGTGTCTTGAGCAAGCAGATGCCCAGTGCTGCCAGCTCAATGACTGTGATCTTGTTTCTGCATGATAATTAGCACCAGCCTGCTCTCCCAATGCCAGCCAGCTGCGTGGGAAGTCACTGGTGAACCCTTGGCACAAGCAGGAGAGGGTCCTGTCACTGAATGTGCTTGGAAGGGATGGTCAGGTTGAGGTTGCCAGAATGGGGATCTGTTAGTGTGTTATCAGTGCCATAACCAGGGAGGAGACCTGGGTGAGGATGTGTTGGGGATCTGGTAGTGTGGCTAAAGCCTGACTTTGTACTGTGGTCTTTCATTGGTGCAGGGAGGGGATGAGCTTTTGTTCCTGCTCCAGCTGTGGTTCAAGGTGTGTCTGCAGTGTTACAACTGGCAATGGAGTGGAATTGGGCCAGTGATGGAAAATTTCCTGCTCCTTCTACAGACCCTTTGTATGAGTTATGTTTTTACTTTATAGCAGTTTTGAGGCAGAAACTTTGAATTCCTTTTCCACAGAACTCAGTGTTTGTACTCCTGTGAGTGGTCTGTGATGAAATCCCAGATCCTTTGCACTTGATTTGTTGGTCTAGAGTCCTTTAGTATTTTTGCTGTTTCTTTTGGACTCTGTGTTGCTTCCAACTGTGTCCCTTTTTTTTTCTTTTTTTTTGGTTTGGTTTCTTTTTTTTGTTGTTGTTGTCAACTCATTCATCCAGCAGAATTTTGCATTCTAGGTGTCTGGTTTCCAGGCAGGTCTTCAGGCAAATTCTGTACTGCTGAGGGTCACGTAAACTCAGGGTTGCAGGAGATCTGCAGGGAGGTTTTCTTAAGCCTTTACTTCCAGGTTGAGCAATCCTTGAGCTCTTTCAAGAGTCTGTTTAAGCTGTCAGCTTTGCTTTTGGCCTCAGGGTAAATCACTGATTTTGTTCTTTTCCTCAGAGAAGTTTCTTATCTTGAAGTGGATTGTAATTTTTAGTCAGATAGTAATTAATTCAGGTTTCCTTCCCTCCCAGAATACAGAAGAGAATTACATCACAACTCCCATATGCTAATGTAATTAATTCTATTTCTGCCTCCCTTTTGAGGTAACAACATAGTAGGAGCCAACTGGTGTTTGGTCAGATGGGCCTGGGAGGTCAAGCATAAGCTTTTGCCATGCTGAGCTGGGGAAGGGGTCAGTCTGTAAAGTTTGAGGTACCTTGTGATGTTGGCAAGTGAAATAAGGTAATAAAAACCATTGATCACAGTCAATGATACAGATCCCATAATTAGTTTTGGTTTAAGGTTTCTCAGTGTGAGTTATAAGTAAGGTGCATGCATTTTGTTGTTACTCTTAGTATTGAAAATGTATCAAGCATCCATGTGGCACCCTAGAGGTGTAAAACTTTAGACTGTGACAAAACGAATTATTGTTGATTGGTTATTGTTCTGCAATTTAAGCATGGGAAGTGGACAGAGTTAAAATATTCTCCTGGAATCAAAATGGACATATTTTTACCTCATCTGTGTGGACATCCACTGAAGGAGGACAGGTGGGAGAAGCAGAGGGGGATCACTTTGGTGCTCTCTGTCTGTTCCCTATGGCATATACTACAGAAAATAAACAGGCTGACTGTTCTGTGACTTCTTTTCCCATATGCCTGTAATGTCACTAACCACATCCCTGTGGCCAATTGCTGGACAATTTATTTTTTTCCTAATGGGATATTTTGTCTTATCTTTTACTGACTGTCAGTACAAAGTTGTGTTGTGGCCTCAGTGTTGTTCTTGTTGGCATGGCACCTCAAAGGTGTCACTAGACACAAGTGTGGAACACAGGTTGGTGTACTTGTGACTGTTGTGCATTGGAAGTTGCCTGAAGAGTATGTGTGGGAATTCTGTAAGATGATCTTGAGTCGTTTTCTGCCGCGTGTTCAGCTCATGTCTTAGTATCTCCTTTCTTAAAAAGGCAATTTATTGTTTTGTTCGTTAATCTATTTTCTGTCTACTGTGCAAAATTGATAGCTTTCACTTACAACTTTTTACCTTAGGCAGAAAGATAATCTTTTAGGCTGGAATGCATTCTGATATTCATCACCAGGAAAGAAAACATCTAGAGTATGTGTGGTCTTTAGTGTTAGCATGGTATAAACCAGAGAATGTTTTATTACTAAGGGAAGTTGATTGCTGCTCACTGCAAGTCCATGGTTCTCAGCATTCTGGTTCAAGCAGTGAGAGGAAAGGCAGGGTCACCCTGACAGACATCAGGATCCAGCATCACTTTGAGCTTTGGCACCTCCAGGTCTCTATAGCCACAGACACAGGATACAGTGAGTGAATTGGGGTGGGTCTGTTGGTTTTTGCATCAGTGATGTTTCATGCCAGTCTGAACTGCTCATGGCTTTATAGCTTTGCTTTCTGGCCTTAATATTTTCACATATTGCAAACACAAATTCTGGGCTTGACATGTGGGACTGACTTTAGCAGCAGGAGCTCCTGGACATGGGCCTGTCTGTGGATCTGAACATTGCTCCAGTTGGACATTTAGAAAACCACTTTAGTAAAGTGTGTGTGCAAAAGCAGAGGAAGGTGAGAAATTTAACGAGCAGGTGTGCCTTGGTCCTGAGGGCTTAGGATCCATCCATGCAAGTATTTTTCCTAGCAGCAAAGAAAAGTTCATGGTAGAAGCCCTAGATTTTGATTCTCCTGTAACAGTTTGGGAGGGAACTATCCTGGGGTCCAGGATAGTTTCTTAATTCAAAGGGAAGTGTGAACAACATGAGCAAATCAAAGCTTCCTTCCTTTGTATTGCTCTAAGAGTGGGATTTGTGAAAGTGCTGATATTTTACTGCATTTTCAGTAGTTCCAACCATGAAAGTTTGATCTATGCAATTTTGTCCAGCTCTTACTGCTGGAGGTTGAAACCCCAGTTGATGTCAGTCAGATTAATTTGCAGTAGAACACTTTGTCATTTGCAGGTTTGGAAAATCAAACAAACTTTCATTTCCACGCTTAGTGCAGAATATCTTTCTCTTTGGATCCCAGCTGGCCCAGATCCTTCATTTCCCTTCCAATGTAGCTAATAGATCTCACTTCTGTTAATAAAACCTCTTTTCCCTTCCCAGCTATAGCAGCAACTCTGGTTGCACAGTCAAGGAGCTATCCAGAGGGAAGGCAGGATTAGTCCTGCTCACAGGACTGATCATCTCAGTGTGATACAGGGCAAGGCAGTGGCTGGTCCCTCTCTGCTGGCAGAGAAGGTGTGTTCAGCTCTGGGTTCTGCTGACCACAACAGCACCCCACATTCACAGAGGTGAGAATTTGGCCTCATGCAAATCCATCTGAGATACAGTTGTACATGTATAGAAATAGAAATAGACAAATAAAACGATGTAGAATTAATACCGACCCAGAGCTAGAAAAATTCTTTGGTCCAGCTTAGGACCTGTTTGTGTTATAAATAGGAGCCAATTTTCATTCCATTTCTTGGCAAGAAGAGCCTAAAAATGTGGTTTGATTTCAGCCAGTCTGATCTCTGCATGAAGGCAAATCCATTTTGCCTCTCTCCTCTGTTTCCCAGGTGATGGCAGACCCTTGGGTGGCTGCTGTTGTAGCAGCTACAGCAGCAAATCCAGCCAAGCAGCTGGAGCTGGAGCTTGTACTGGAGCTTTTCTCCAGGGTTTGCTCCTGTGGAGTTGAGGGAGACAGGTCACATATTGACTGCCTGCCTGAGGGGAGCTCAGCTGAATTGTGGTCTGTTTTATGGAGGTGTGCAATAAATAATTAACTTCCAAACAATAGTTTTATTATCTGTGCAACTGGATCAGAGCAGGGCCAGAAGTGATGTGGGCCAACTGCTGAGTGGCAAACTTTGTTAAAAATCCTGGGTCGCACATTCAGAAAAATTATGATAATAAGTTGGCTTGAAAGGATCACACTTTTTTTCCTAGCAGGGAGGTGTTTTTAGCTGAAGAATTGCTTCCCCCCTTCTCTTGTTCTCTGTTTCTGTGTGTTTTAGACTTTTTTTTACTGCTATGTGCAGCCCTTATGAACTTGGAGCCGAACTGGAATTGCTTGAATTGTTACGTCTTACTTAATTGTGCAAATTGCTTTCTATTCCAAGGACTAGTTAATGTAGAAATGGAAAGGATTAGGAGTGTTGGGATAAGTGAGCATTCCAGCTTCTAGTATTTGGGTTTAGTATAACAATAGCCACTATGTAAAAAGCAGACCCTGGCTCTGCCCTGTCACCCTTCCATGCAGGCAAAGTACTCACATTGGGCCTGAGTCTTCCCTGCCCTCTTTCTTGTGATAGATCCAAAGTACATTAACCAGCAGGAAGCATCCATAAATCAGCTGAATGGGTTCTGGGCTGAGGCTTCTTGCCCAAGCAAAAATAAATTGCATTGGTGGAAAGATGCCATCAGGAAGCGATACCCTTTCACAGGATTGGGTCTCCCTTGTAAGTCCCACATCATCAAGAGGAAACCAAACAGAAAAAAATGAAGATAAACTACCTGGTCTGTATAAAGACAGTGAAAATAGCAGATTGCCTTAGTAAAGTATGCAGCAAATGGACATTTTTCTTGCCTTTACCTGCCTCTCAAATGAATATGAACTGTTGAATCAGTGCATGGGTTCGCCTGACACTTGAATTATTGAACTGTAGTTTGCATGGTTTTAAAGGGTTTGTCTACTCACTGGAGTTTGGTTTTTCTACAAAGTAAAAAAAAGAAAAAAGTTTTGTTTTTTAAACCCATACGATTACTCTCATGTATAAGTAGATGTGTTTCAGGTCATTGCAAAGATTGAGGGCTTGCCAAGCAAACCATTTTTCTTTCAGATTTCTGTTACTATGTTAACACAATAGAAAAAAAAAAGGAAAATAAGGTGGGGAAATATCACACCCTTTTCTGGTGTTATGTGTGGCAGTAGGAAGCTGGTGCTGCAAAATCACAGTTTTGTGTAATGTGAGAGATTTTTCCCTTCTGCCTGATGGAAGGGCAGCACCATTCAGTGAGAGCACTGCTGTTGTGGCCATTGTAATGGAGCAGGATTTCAACAGAATCAGGCACACAGAGTTCCTGGCAGTGCCTGTGTGCAGCTCCCATTATCGTGGGCAGGGTTTTACACATGGGTTGAGGGCAGTGCACAGCCATTAGCATTTAATTTTTTACAGGTGAGTGCACACTATCTACATGCCAGAAAGATGGGTGAAGATAACAGTTCACTACTAGCAAAGTCCAGGAGTGGCTTTCCATGCAGTGCATCCCCATCACTGGTGTCTGGCTTTCCAGTAACCAGGCTGACAAATACAGGTCACCCAATATGACCTGTCCAGTAGGACACTGCAAGTGTTGGAGTGACTTTGTGAGTGGAAATAATTCAGTTGTTTTGGAAGTGATGATGTGTCTGACTTCATTTTTGTGCTGGATGGGGAAAGAACACTGATACTGTAGCAACACTTGGCAGCATTAAGTTAATGATTGGACTTGATGATCTTAAGTATCTTTTCCAACCCTGAATGATTCTGTGACTCTGTGCCAGATCTCTGGACAAAAAGGAAAGTCGTTTTTCCTCTGTGCTGGGTATACCTGGCTGTGTTGGGCTCTGATTCCACTGTATGATCAGGGGCAGGTCAGGACTCCCAGAATAAGATGTGGAATTTCATGGGGTACTCTCTGGTTTTGGGTGGGTTTTTGGGGGCTTTTTTAGTGTGTGACACCAGCTGCAGGATTTCAGTTCAACCCCAGTGAATATCAATTAATTTCTTACACACCTTCTGTGTGATGGGTGTCTTCTAAGATAGGTGTCTTTACAATTCCCTTTTTTTGCCATCTAACTTCCCTCTGCCTGAATGGTTGGAGGAGAAGGCACCTGAGCCTCATGGTCCCACCTGGGGCTCTGCAGAGTTCTGCCTTCACTCTGCAGCCTTGTCTTCAGCCTCACTCAAGCCCTGTTGATCATCTCCCCATCCTTAACATGTTTTTCTTTGAGCACCTGCCCCTTTTGGAAGTTAGTTATTTAAAAGGGAAGTTTGAGTGGCAGGCTGAGGGTGCAGAGAGGAGAGGAGCTGGCTGAAGGGCTGGGGTCAGCACTTTCTCCTCAGTCTGGTCCTCTCCTCACCTTTAAGTTATTTGTATGCATAGTTGGCTCCCCAAGCTGATTGGCACTGAATGAGTTGGGATAATGTCATGGTTGCACACGAAGCAGTGCCAGCATGAGAGCACAACCTTGCCAGCACAAGGGCATTGATTAGAGCAGAGGAACTAGGGCAATCCAATTATAACCACAAATGCCATTGGCTTTCTCAAATTCTTACTCAAATAACTGCAGACTCTCTGCTGTATTAAGGTGGTCTGGACTATATCAAGAAAGGGGTATTTAGAGGGCTTAGGTGGTGCAGAGTAGACAGGATTTAATTCTTAACTACTCTGTTGCTTACTTACACATAGGGCAAAAGGATAGTATTTTTCAGACAGGTAGAAGCTGGCTGATGCCCTTTACCTGCTGTGATACTGCAGAATGTATTTCTTTTTTTTGGAAATTATTATAAATATTCCTAAAAGGAAACTACACGGGAAAAATAACTTGGACGTTTCCTATCATTTCAATCTTGTTTGAGCATTGAATATTCCTTTGTTCCCTAATATTATGCTTCCTCTAACCTACTCAATGGGTCAGATAAGGAAATGTGATATTTTTCACCACCATGACGAAATTAAACTAAAGCTACAAAGAGCATGAGGGTTGTAGCCTGGAGTCGTAGATGAGTAGTTCAGATCTGGCTTTATATTAAATGCAGAAGTGAACAGTCTTTCGTGGATGAATCACATTCAATTAGCTACTTCCTATGATGAACTGATTAAAAATTAAGTGGCATCAAATAAGCCTGATTTTGCTCTTACATTTAAATAATGCTATAATTACATACTAATCAGATGGTAAATCTTAATTGTACATGTTCCATATGTTTTGTATGCCTGTTCTCCCTCTTCACTTTGTCGTCTTTGTATCAGCATGGAGTATATTTTCAGGCTGCTTTTATGTTTGGCCTAATTGAATATCAAAAGCAATATATGTGAAACTTCCTGAATTCTATTCTTTCGCCAGTGGCAGCTGTGCTATTAGATGACCTTTACCATTCCTGTAGCACAGAATAATAAAGGGAGAGGGGGAACTGAAGCCTAGGCGTGTTATTGTTAGAGACAGAAATAAATCATATATAATTGCTTTGCTGTGAAGGCCAAATCCTGCCGTCCTTCATGCCTGAGTTAGAAATACAGGATCTGGACCTTTGTTTCCTGTGATTTCCTGGCCACCTTGGACGTGCCCAGAATCCTCACGCTGCTGCTGCAGTGGCTAATTACCATTGCAGGGCTCCATCCCTCCTGTATGGGCCAGGAGCTGTCCCTGCTGCAGGGAATGTCCACCTCTAAGGGCTACTGGCTTCCCCAAGATGGCTTTAAAAATGGAGCCTTAGATGTTGAATTCCATGGTGGGCTTCCACAGAGTGCTTCTGTTTCAGTTCCCTGTTTGTTTGGAGCAGGCCACACAACTTTGTTGGGGTAATAGATATTTTGATTTAACATACAGGTGGTGTTAATTTTATTCACTCCAGAATGTGCTGGTTTTTTCTGCCTTTTCACCATAGATCATGACCACAGTCACAAAAAGAACAAGCGGAAACACTGGAGAAGGCAGTGGACAGAGAGCAGCATGTTATCTGACGTGGAGATGTTGAAACACAGCCTGGAAGTGAATTCTTTCTCCGGGGACAGCAACAAGACAGGGACTGTTGGTGAAAGGAAGAGCCACAGGCGAACGAAGCGGTTCCTGTCCTACCCACGCTTTGTGGAGGTGATGGTGGTGGCTGACAGCAGGATGGTCGCCTACCATGGAGCCAACCTACAGCACTATGTCTTAACCCTGATGTCAATAGTGAGTGTTCAACCAGGGCCAGCAGATTCACCCACAAATCATTTCCTGGTGGTCACAGAGCCTCTCTCTGCTGTGTTCATATGCAACGCCATCAGTTTGCCTTCCCAGGCATGGAAATAATGCTGGGGTTACATTAAAAATGGTAAAATGTGGCTGGAAAACACTGGTTGGAGTCTTCCTTCCCACATCCATCATGCTTCCTGATCCTTCTCACACCTCTCTTCTCCAGCTTTCTGAATACCATGAGCAATATCACTGGTTGTTTAGTCCACACACTATACTCTTCTTTTTATGTAAGCCCACGTGAAATAACAGCTGAATTTGAAAGGTGCTTTGGGCACTGTGCCTTCCAGGGGAATGATGCTGGTAGGTTATGCAGTTGCCTGACTTCCCTTGATGCCACAGGGAGGAGGAGCCTGTGGTCACCTTGATCCTTAGCATAGTTCTCAAGTTGGCTTTCCAGGCTGAGAACAAGCCCCTTAGTAGCTGCAGATATTAGGATGGAGTAGTGCAGTTTCCAGACAGGCAGTTCTGTAGATGCAGAGTGACTGGCAGGGAGTATCCAGCATATTTGTGTCTCTGGAGGGATGTTCATCCTGTTTGAGGGTAGAAGTGCAGTGAATATGTGGTCTGAAACTGCCCATGTCAAAATCAAGCACTTAGAAGAGTAAGTTGCTTTTGACAGCCTTAGTTGGTGGTCTTTGTGTCTCAGACCAGAATGATCCTTTAATTTGGTGAAATGTGTGCTAAAGCAAAAGGAACTGTTGGGTTTCTGTGATACCAGCAGGTTTTTTTCATTCTAAAATTGTGTTTCTGCCAGGAGCTCTCTCCAAGTAGCATCAGGGCACTGACCAAGGCAGAGGAACAGCCCAGGAGAAAAACAGTTCCAAAAATGGAAAATATGTGTGTTGTCTTACTTGTTTGTTTTCTTGAATGTTAACAATAATTCCAAATACTGCTTTTTGAAACAGGTGGCTTCTATCTACAAAGACCCAAGCATTGGAAATTTAATTAATATTGTTATTGTGAAATTGGTCGTGATACATAATGAGCAGGTAATGGAAATTATTTTCTTCACCTTCTGCTTGACAATGGCATTTGCAGTGAGCGTTGTCACGAATCATTAAAATACCTGCTTTCTGTGTGTTGCTTATCAGGATGGCCCTGCAATATCTTACAATGCCCAGACAACATTAAAAAACTTCTGCCAATGGCAGCAGTCCCAAAACCACCCAGAGGGAAGTCACCTTCGGCATGATACAGCTGTGCTTGTTACCAGGTGTGGTGAATATTCTCATAAAAACTGTAGCCAGTTGTGTGTCAGGGGTCATGAGCATGTAATATGTTGGAAATGTTCAGTTTTTTATGTGGATGTAATGATATTTTCAGTTGTGGGAGCATGTGGAAGCATAACAAGAGCTGATTTTGAGAGGGTAAAGACTGTCTAAGGTCTGCCCATGGGTTTAGCATAAGATGGAAAACTCTGACTCTGGTGGGGAGTTAGTTTGGACTCTGGATGATGTGGCAGACCAGCAAGAGAAGGTCCATGGGAGGACCAAGAGTTGTTTCTGCTGCTGTTACTGTGCTTGTACCTTAACTCACTGCTGCATTGAGAATTAATGTGTCAGGTCTGTTCTGCTTTCAGGCAGGATATTTGTAGAGCGCACGAAAAATGTGATACTCTGGGTAAGGAAAACCTTTTCTTTACCTTTTAATAACTGTTTTTTAAAGTAACAATGTTAGTTGCCTGTGCTGAACTGTGAGTGACATTTCTTTTTCTATCATAAACCTGTCTGTTCTCTCCTAGGTCTGGCAGAGCTGGGCACAGTCTGTGACCCATACAGGAGCTGTTCAATTAGTGAAGATAACGGACTGAGCACTGCTTTCACAATAGCACATGAACTTGGCCATGTGTATGTTTTATGTAAATACATTTGCCTTTAAATAGCCCAATATTTATGCTAACTTCAGCTTGTCAGCCAGGCTGGGAACTGGTACTAATTATTTCAGGGGAGAGCAGTATTCTTGGCTAGAAGACGTACCCCTGAGGTAGATGAAGCTGTGGGGTGCTCTGGAGCCTACCTGAGAGGAGCAAAACCAGCAGAGCCATGTTTTGGGGAGGATGAATGACAGAGTACCATAAGCACCACCTAAGCAATGAGATCTTGACCAAGCCATTGGAACTGGCCAGGATTTTGGGCAGAGATGGGAGGTACTGGGTGCCTTGGAGAGGACCAGGGCAAGTGATGCTGGCATATCTCAGCCATCTTCTGGGACTGAAATCTTCTGAGAGCAGGTCCTCAGCCTGCCACAGCTTGTCCCACAGCTCTGTGTAGTGCTGGTGAAGGCAGTGCTGGTGAAGCAGCTGTGTGTGAAGGAGCTTACACAGGGCATCTGGGAGGTGATGAGGTATATAAGTGAGCTTGATTCAGCTCTTGAATTGTTTCACCATGAACTGTTTCTTGTGCTGCTGGACATCCCCAGAAGAGATGCTGCCATTCCCCTCCTCCAGCGGAAATTTCTTTCAAAGTATTTTTGCTTTTTCCCACTACTGAGACTTTTTCTCACTACTAAGCAGTCATGAGAAAAATTATCGTGGATCACATAGTGCTTTACCCCTGGCTACAACCTTAGGCAGCTGATTCAGTCCCAAACCACCACACGCCTGCTTTGCAGTGGAGGTCTGTAGGTGTGGGATGGATGTGTACTTGGGAACAGATCTCTCATTGTTCTAAACTGTTTTTCTTCATGGAGAGCTGGCTGAGACAGTCTATTTTTAACCACAGTAGTATTTATTTAAATGAGACTTCCTGACAGAAAGTCCCTGAAGTTTTGGTGTTCCTCACACCTAACCTGTGGCTAATTCCTTTGCTGATGCTGCCCTAGAGCTGCTGGGGGGGGGGGTTAGCAGTGCTCCCGAGCAGGAAACCCCCCTGTGCTCTTTTTTTCAGAGAGCAGAGTGAAAAGATGGTTTGTTGGAGGTAATCTTAATGGAATACAAACTCTGCAGCCTTGGAACACAGGATCACACCAGGTCACTTCCCCTTCCCCACTTCAAACAGCGCAGCGCTTTAAGCTGCTCTGTCTCCATTAGCGAATTTACCACATTCTTCAAGGTGTCATGTGCTGCAAACTTCACTTTGGTTTCTGCTGATACCAATGCTTGCTGGCATTTTGTAAACCTGCCACATGAAGTATGGGAGCCAAGCCTATCCCTGGTGCAACTCCACTTAGGCAGCAGTGTGGCCCAGGGTATTCAACTGCATTAGAAAATATTTTGCATCCAACACGGTATTGCCTGTGTGCATGAGGGTCTGCAGTCCGTGGGCTCAGGTCAATCCATCTCCTTCAGAATTCCCTCAGATCAACTCTTGGATCTGTGATCAGTTCCAGAGTATTTGCCCTTTTTATGAAGGAGGGGCCAGACTCCAGCCTGTTTGCAGGTTAGCTGCAGTCAGCTGAAAAGGAAACTGCAGCTGGATTTGCATCTTGCCCCAGGCTCCCTGGAGGACTTCCCTAGCTAAATATATACAGTCATGGACTGAAGAGCTTAGCAGGGTGCTGCACAGCTTTTTCCAGATGAGTGCTAGGAACCTTGCTCATTAACACTTTGGAATTTATCATGAATATGTGTGTATTAATACTTTTATTCTGTAATATCTGTCAGCAGGGTATTGAGGAAAAATTCTCGGGTTTGCTTGCATTTAGTTCACACTGTTGCCCTTGCTATGCTAAATACTTGATGTTTGCCTCTTAACTGACTCTACTTCTTGCTGCTCTTTTCCTCTTAGATTTAATATGCCACATGATGACAATCACAAATGCAAGGAAGATGGAGGTAAAAATCAACAGCACGTCATGGCACCAACACTGAACTTCTACACCAATCCCTGGATGTGGTCAAAATGCAGTAGGAAATACATCACTGAATTTCTGGAGTAAGGCCTTGCATATGCATGTGTTGGGCTGTTTTCACATGTCCATGTGTCCCATGGAGTTCTTCAGTTAATTTGGAGTCCTAGTGTGCAGCATTTGGAGGAAATCAGAGGGATTTGTGTGTGCACGCATCCTTTACATAGAGCAGGAATGCGCCCCTGGCATCCAGTCCCTGCCAGTTCAGCCTCATGATAAGCTGGCAAGGACCAGCCTCTCAATGGGGAAGAATAAGTCTTCCCCCATGGATATTGCCTTTAAGGAATGTGTGTTCTCCTCGAACCTGAAGAGTGACTTTTCCAAGCCTTGTGGCCCAGATACGGAGCTGTGTTTTAGAGGGCAGATTGAATCTGCCTTTCTGCTCCACAGGTCAAGATAAAGCCCTGGCACTAATCCTTGGTGGAAACACCGTTCCAGGAGCCCACGGGTCAGTTGGATGCACAGTGATTCGCCCATTTTGCTGTGATGCCTTCCCGTGTGTTGTGGTGTGCAACAGAATGAGAACCATGATGGTGTTCTGGCAAATCCAGGAGCTCAGTCCCTTGGGCAGTTCTGCTACTCAGTGATTTTTCTTTCTGAATTCTTTATAAAGATGTGCCAGTGCTTGCTCAGCAACTAAACGCACACTCAGAAATGCTTTTGCCGTAGTAGCTGTGCTGTGGTGGATGGTTGCTGTCACAGCACAGGGGTGGTGGTGTATGGGTGGCACACCCTCCTGTGCTTGAGTTTGAAATAGCTCTTGTAGTGCTTGTTAAATATGGCAAATGTGGTGTGCAACTGCCCTAAGGCTAATTCAGGCAAACACAAGTGGGTTCTGATCTCACTGCCTCCTGTTTAACACCATTATTCTGATTTGTGTTGTAGCACTGGTTATGGGGAGTGTTTGCTTGATGAACCTTCATCAAGACCTTACACATTGCCTCAGCAGCTCCCTGGGCTGATGTATGACGTCAACAAACAATGTGAGTTAATTTTTGGACCCGGATCCCAAGTGTGCCCCTATATGGTAAGTGAAATTTCACACCTTATTTTTCCTGGTTTTGCCAGAGCAAAATAAGGTCTCCTGGGGTTGGATGAATGGCAGACTCACAATCCATCCACTTACTGTCAAGCTTGTGAGTTAATGATAAATCCTAGGGGGATAATTTCATAAAGGATCATCTGTCTGGTAAGGCACGTGGCACATATTTAATGTTTTGATCTCTTCAATCACTTAAGCAGATGCAGTGTCGGCGACTTTGGTGTATCAACGTCGATGGTGCTCACAAGGGATGTCGAACCCAGCACACACCTTGGGCTGATGGGACTGAATGTGAGCCTGGAAAGGTCTGTAATACCTGCTGGTTTGTGCCTTGTGGTTCTACTTCCTTGGGCTCAGGCTGAACATATCAGTCAAAATTGTCTTACCCTAATGCCAGTTGTGTGGGGCACAGCTCTTGACTGCAGTGGTGGAAGCCCAAAGCAGCTTGATGTGCTTTAAGCCTGGTGGTGCCTGGGTTATGTCCAGCCCAGATAAAATGATTAAAGTCAACTGCTTGGCATAACATTGTTTAAAGCAGGTATTCCTTCTGGAGAGCTTATCTTTTTAAATTGATGCCCTTGAGTGAACTTTTGAGCAAAACTTTTGCAAAACTTCCCTAAGCTTTTGTTAGAAATTGCCTATGTGATGTAAGCAATTAGTAATTCTGTGTAACATAAATTTGTCAGCTGGCTTTTCATCTTGACAACTTCACAGAGTAAAATATAGAATTGGTTGACATTTTCTGTATGGAACATTTTCGGCAGTAATTCACAGAAACTTTCCATTTCCATGTGCAATGTTAATTTCCAGCTAGCATTGTGGTTTCTAGGATAAGTGTTTAATTTTTAGTTGTTCATATCTGTAGAAAAATAGTTGAGAGGATTTTGCTTTTATTGAGATACTGAAGCTTTTGAATAAAAATGCTAACTGGTTCTTACCATTTGTGTCTGAACAAAAGCATTCTCCATCTGTGTCTAGCAAAAATAGTGTGATGCTATTCTACATGGTATAGCTTAAAATTTTGCTTTTCTGGCTCTTAAGATCAACGTTAATAATGTTTTCTTTAGAAAGAGTCAGTTTTAAATCATAGTCTCTCAAATGTACTTTAATAAAAATTCTGGATGCTATTTTAAATACAGGTTTCCATACAGGCTATGGAACTCTTTGGAAATTTGTCTTTTCATGCATGTGTCTGAAAACTCAATTGTTCAATGACACTTGACTGATTTCCTTCAGGACAATGAGCATCATGTATCAATTTGCCTACCCTTCTTAGAGAAAAGGATTTTTTTTTTTTGTGGTTGAGAATGTGCATTAGAGATGTAATTGGAATGTCTAATGTTTTTGTGTAAAATCCCTGTTTTGAGGGTAGGTATCTGCAGAGTCGCTGTGACCTGAGACTTTGTGCCCTCAACTACTTTGTTGGTGGGCTTGGGATCTGCTCACTGCTGAAGAATCAGCAATAACTTTGAAACTTTCTTGAGATTCCAAAAATCTGGGCTGCAGCAAACCTGCACTTACCCTTGGATATGACCAGAGTGAAGTGCAAACAGCAGCAGCTGAGCAGATCAGCACCCCCTCAGAGCCACCCCATGTCATTCAGTGTCCAGCTGCATGGCTCTTAATAAAGACCATGTGAGCAAAAGCATTTCAGGCCACAAATTTAGACAATCTGACAAGTTTAGACAAACTAGGCAAGTGTGATCTGAACATCTCAGCTGAGAGCAGATGGGCTCTTAAGAAAAGCTAATGCAGCCCACTTGTGTTCGGGCATTTAAATGTCTTCTCACCAAAGGGCTTTATGGAGTAGTTTTTCTGTCTGTGTGTTCATCTAATTCAAGCTTGAAGTTTGGATCATCATAAACTCTGTCCTGCTTGGTATTTACTTGGTCTTGTAAAGTGCTGAGGTGCAACTGAAGTGCTTTTCCTTGGAATAAACTGCTATTTTCCTACTCTACTGTGGCCAGGAGCCCTGTCAAACTACTTCTTGCTGACTAATGCCTCAAGTCTGCATGTTTACAGCCCGTGCTGTATGAGTTGGCAGATGGAGAAAATACCATACCATTTTTATGGAGATATCTTTGGAAATAAGAAAGCCTGAATAGCTAAAAAAAAGATCTAGCTAAAACTACTGGAATGCAGATTTAACTGGGCTCTAAATGTACTCTTAAATCAAGGGCATTAAAAACATGGGTGTATTAACTTAAGCATATTTTGTATGTGAGGACACTGAATGTGATACTGCTAAATCAAACCACAAGCCCAGCCCAGAGTCTGGCTTTGCTGGGTGATGGTTTTACCATGTTCCACAGAACCAGCTCATTGTTGGGTGGACATAAATATCTGAAAGAAAATAAAGGGGGCTGTAACTTTGGGCCCCTCTCGTTGTGGTTTTCAGGGCTGTTTAAAGAATGGTAAGAGAAGAGCAGATGAGCAGTAATGATTTGTGTCTGCTGCCCTGTGGCAGCAGGTACTGTGTCTGTTACGCATGCATGGAGCTGCACAGCCCCTTCTGCCCCCTGCTACTCCATTCAGCCAGCCAGCCAAATCAATGATGGGAGCTGGATTTGGGGAATTATCTGAAACTCCAGTGGCAAGACAAAAGAAAGGAAAGTCTGCTGTAATGTCTTCCATCCCTGCCAGTGCTCTCCAGCTCCACTGTGTGTCTAAGATATTTTGAATTTGCTCCAGACAATCTGCCTTCTATTCTCTTCATTCTGCGAGCTGTAAGCTTATAGGAAAGAGGACGCTGGCAGGCTTTTTAGTCTTTCTGCTGTATCTCAACATAGAAATTATTTTTAAAATCCAACAGGCACAAAGGTTGCACAGCCAGACTGTTCACAGTGTGGTTCCAAGAACCACTATTGCGTTTTCATAAGATAATCTTGCCATTTATTTAAAACAGCTGCTCTTTTTCCCTGCTTTGCTTTACCATCAACTCCAAATCCCAAATTTTTAATAAAATCAATGGATGTAGATGACTTCCTGGTTAATACTCAACCATGGGATGGGAGACACATAGGTCATGTCACGGTCTGTTAGCTGTGTTCATTCACTAGTTAGTTATTCAGTCGTCTTCTCTGGGTCAGTGGTGCCAGGCATGACTCTGGTTAGATATTTAGCTGTGAGCATCAACATTGCTGTGAGAAGTTCTCCACTGGGACAGCACTGTTGGATTGATGTCATGTATTTCTGTGTGTTTAATGATAGCTGTCAGACCTCTTTGGACCTTTATAGGGGCCCCTGCCTTCAGGTTTTCAACCTCTAAATGCCAGGAGGAGTTGTAAGGGTTTGTCCTGCAGCAAAGAAACAGGCATTTCAGCTGACTTTATTGCTGTCCTTTACTGTAGTAGATGGGTTTTAGTCAGCTTTATCTGGGAAATCAGATCTTTAGATGAAGGCAAATCTAGGGCATTTTGCAGCCTAGAGACCATGCTTGTCTCTGAGCAAACAGCACATGCAGGACTCAAATTGTGGGTTCTTCAGTTGTCTGTGGGCAAATGCACCTGAGATCAGCTTTCTTCATCAGCAAAACTATGTAACAAGTCAGCCTTCATGGGCAAAAGGTGTCCCATGTGCTGCAGAGCTGGTGTCCTGTGGGATTCACAGCCCCATGACAGCTTGATTCTGCTGTTTTCCTAGATAGCTTTATCCAAGGTGGGTGTCTGAAAAACAGGATGAGCTTGTAGTGTGTCTTGACAAAACCTTGTTGTGCTATTAGTGGAAGAGCTGGAAAAACAAGGTGCATCAGCAAATTTGACCCTGTTCCCATAAAGATCATCAGATCTGAACAGTGCCTGGTGCGCAGAAATACTGCAAGGGAATATTTTAGTGATGGTCTCTATCTGTATTCTGTAGCCTCTTCTAATCTGTGAACAATCAGCAATGTTTGGGCTTCCCATAATTACAAAGATACAAAGATTTAGGCAGCTGCATGTCTCTGGGTTTAAATCAACTGTGGCAAGCACTGTTCACTGAGAGGGGACATTTTTTCATCTACTCTGGTAAGGCCAGAAGGTGACTTTTCCCCAGACCTCACTTCTGCAGAAGTCTGTGTAGTCCATCTAGTAAACATAGGACACAATTTATACTATGGAAATAGGGATGGTGGCTTGCTAAGGTAACTTAATCCAGTTTTCCAAACAAGAATCAAAGCTGGAAAACGGAAGTGTAGACCAGTCTTGGCAAGTCTCATGTTATGTCTGAGTGCAAAAAAAAAACCACTTGGAGTTGAGGAATTAATTTTTCTATTTTATTTGCCTTTAGGATTTGGAAGTTTTCTGCTTTGGGTAGCTGTGGGGGGGTTTCAGTTTTCCCTGGTGTTTCTCCTCATTGCCTGTCCCCTCCCCTGACACATCACAGTTTCTGCAGCTCTCTAGGAAATCAGAGCAGCTTTTTGAAAAGCCAGTGCCGTGAGCTTGCTGTGCTGCTTAGCACCAGCAAACAGGGAATATTCAGTAGTTTCTGTTGTCCTCAGTCCTCATCCCATAAATCATTCCATGAACTCAGCACCTTGACTCCACTTTGCCATTTAAGGGTATGGAGAAAGAAAAATATGGGGGTGACAGACAAGATACAAAATAGTTCAGTTTTATTTGATCACAAAATCATTGTGTGTGGCTGAGAAATGAGTGAGGCTGACTCTGATTGCCCAGGCTGGTCACTGTGGGTAGCTTGTAACACAAAGCAGCACAATCTCACCCTTGGCATGTCTCTCCCTCACTGCAGCACTGCAGGTTCGGGGTGTGTGTGCCCAAGGAGCGAGAGGCGCCGGTGACAGACGGGGCCTGGGGCACCTGGAGCCCCTTCGGGACCTGCTCCAGGACCTGCGGCGGCGGCATCAAGACGGCGATCCGGGAGTGCAACAGGCCCGAGTGAGTGCTCTCAGGGGAGCTGACGGGGGGGGAAAAGCAGTTGGGGTTGCCCAAATGGGCTGAAATCAACTTTGGCTGGCCCCAGTCCTTGTGAGCACCAAGGACAGGTGGCTGTGCCCTGGGGATGGGTGGCTTTGCCAGGCCTGGGTGAGGCAGGATCTGGTCATTGGTGTGTGGGTGAAGTGCTCTAAAAAGGGATCCCTTCAATGGTGAGGGATAAAAAGCTGATGCCTCCATGGGTTTATTGCCTTGTGTTTTCCTGGAGGCACAGCTGGGGTCCCACTTCCAGAGGTGTTTGTCTTTTCTCCAAAGGTGTAATTCAGAAAGGAGTGAGAAAGGAAGGAGCCTTCCTTTTTCACCATTTTACCCCTGCTTTGGTCGCTTTTGCAGCTGTTCCTACAGGCCTTTATAATAAAGTTTTCTACTGTTTTATTCCTGCTTTGTCTGGTTTTGCAGTTTTTGGCTGCTTTTGCAGCTGATCCTTTATACAGTTACGTTTCAGCTGGTGCAAACTAGTCAAACCTCAGCAGAAATCTGTGCCCCATTAAAAAGTGGCACTCAAAAATGTTTGGTATCAGCCTGGAATGCAAAATCCTGCACCCTTTGAAACGGTGGGGAATTTTGCTGTGGGCTTCAAGGAGACAAATATGTAGCTGGTGCAATAGTAATAGCTCGAGCAACTGGTATGAAAGCAGCCTGTTTACGTAAATTGTGAATTGTGTTGGTTTCTGTTTAAGTGCCTTGCAGAAGGAGTGGGCAGGAGGCTTTCTGGGCTTTTATTTGGGACTGAGATACAGGGAGGAGAGGGGTCTGGGGGGTCTTAAAAAGATTCCTGTTTCTCATCACTGGTATTGGATGGTTTATTGCCAAGGAAAATGCCACTAGGGATATGCCAGTGACAGTTTCATCACTGCTAATGGGAGTAGGGATAGCTTATACCTATGACACTGGTGGTGTAGTAACAGGAGAGGCTGCTCAGCACAGCTGGGCAAGTGTCAAAAGTTGAGGCTGAGAGAGTAGAACACCAGCATGTTAATTAAAACAATGCTAAGAAAAACACAAGTGGGAAGAGCTCTCATCTGGCTGTGCTGAGTCAGCACACTCCATATGGTCTTTGGTAGCCACGGAAAGACAAAAACAAAGCATCTTTCCAGCTCTGCTGCTGAAACTTTGCTGTCAGTGAGAGGTATTCCTGTCTTCTGAGAGGCATCTATTCAGACTGATAGCTTTTTGTGATAGAAAATCTCCTTTATCCTAAAGGCTAACTAAGGGATTTGAAATTCCATCTTCCCTGATAGCTTGTGGTTTGTATCCTGGTTCTTCAGTAGGTGTATTGCTGTGGCTGGGATTTGCAAAAGCACCTAAACACACTCGGCACCAAGCTGCCCAAGAAATCCTTATGATTGATAGTGGTTATTTTCCAGGCCCCCTTTCCTGAGCCTTGTGCTGGCACTGGCCTCTCTTCTCCAGCCCCTCACAAGGTCTCTGTGAGGAGTGGTCTGTCCCGGCACCATCCCCTGATTGAGCTTTCCACGGATTGTTGGTTTGTGCCTGCAATTTGACACCGTATTGTGAGCTCCCACCACCTCTGTCCCCATTATCGTGGGGCTGCTAAAACGGTGCAAATGGATGAGATGAGGCCCCACTGGATACTCTCTTGCCTTTTCCCCTCCTCAAAGTGCTTCAAAAAGAGACAGTTTCTCCTCTGTTGTAGAAGGCAGCAAACCCAACCCAGATACCTCGAGTAAGGTCTGAAATAATTCTCAAGAAATCTTTTCTGTTCAAAGATGGTTTAACTTTTTTTTTTCTGTGCATGATGATCTAGGGTGGAATCTTGCATCCAGTAAAAAATGGTGTTAAATCTGGTGTTGAAAATTACATCCATTCCCTCCATGGTACAGAAAGTAAGGCTGCAGCTCCTGCCTTTCTTTATAGACTGCTCTGACACCTACATGGATGAGTATCCTGCCGGGGTGCAGGAAGAGAGCTGTAAGCCTCTGGAATGGCAACAGACTGTTTTGACATACCCTGAAGGAATGTGTTTGCTAACCACACCAGACCCTTCCCACTGAGATTGCCCACATGGGAATTTGAGCCTGGCTGGTGGACAAAGCCCATGGCTGCAGTGCATCATCAGAGGGTCTGTGGTGCAAGAAAGACATGTTGCAGAATTATGGGAAAGGGCCTATTTGATAAGATGTCAATACCAGAAGCCCTGTTTTCAGGAATGGCTTTTTGGATGGGGGAGTGTTATCTCTGGATGTGAGTCAGATCACATTTGCATTTTAGTCCATCTCAGAAGTATCCACCTGTGCTGAAAACTGTCTGATCCTGACATGTAAACACACATACAGAAAACTGTGCTAGGCAACAACCAATTCCCAGTCCTGGGGCTTCCTGGAATGCAGGGAAGGATATTTCAAACTGACGTGTGCACACTGGAGCTTCACAGATTTTTCTGCAGTGACACATGAGCACAGGTACCTGGGCAAATGTGCAGATGAGTATGTGTGGCCTGCAGTTAATTCTCCTGGAGCTTTTCCTTGTGACAACCTCAGTGCTCCCAGACAGAGCTGCTGCCCATGGAGCAGGTGCAAAGCACCCCCAAAACAACATTTCTTGGCAGGGTGTTTGTACTTGGACTGCTGGGAGCTGGGTGCTGCCTCAAAATCTGCAAGTGAGAATGCTCAAGGTGATGGATTAAGCATCATTTATTTCAGAACTGTGTGGGTGGGAATGGGGATGAGACCCCATCATTCCCTGGGCCTGAGAGTTTCTGGGCTGCTGGGAGGAGTGCAGTGGGTCTGAGGTGTGTGCAGGAGCTTGTCAGGGATACTGGATTGAAAGTGTGTCCACACTGGCTGTTAATTGGTCAAATAGATGATTCAGGGAGAAGGGAAATGGAAGCAAAACAAGGAGGTCTATACATGTACTGCTTTCCCTTCTGTCTCTCTGGTACATAGTTGATGATCCATAAAAATATTACACAGAATGAAGTATGCTGTATTTCTTCATGACACTGAAAATCGATGTTATATGAGGGTGACTTATTTTTCAGGGTCAGCTCTTTCTGTCCCTCAGATTCTGTGAGAAGCAATGCTGGTTAAAAACACTCTGAAACTGTCAGGAGAGTTTATAGCTGTTTTTAAATGTCAGAAGTGTGAGTGTGCTTCGGCCCCCAGCACTGTCTGCAAGGAGATTTACTGCCATGGTTACAAAGCTGACAGTTTGCAACATGGTGGCAAGCTTTAGCATCCTTCAGTCTGTGGTGTGTCCATGTGTCAACGTTATATCAATCTCAGGGGTCATGTCTAGAGAAGAGAAAACGAAGTAGTAGCTTGGGATTTTTGGATTTTATCAGGCACACCTTTCAAAAAATGGTTTCTGCATGTTCTCCATGTTCTCCTTAACTAAATAGTTAAGAGTTTCATTTTAGTTAAATTGATTTATATTGGAAGCAATGTGGCTGCCATAAAAATGTTATAATTGCAATTTTTTGAAAAATAAATGCCCGCTTAAAGGTTTGTATAACTCAGGGGCTTTGTCAAACTGCAACAGTCCCGCAGAGGTACAAATGCTTTTGAAGTGAAAATGCTGGATCCTCTTAATTCTCTCATGAATGACTCAGACTCACCCAGGTCTGGAGCCTGCTGTTGCCATGATTAACAAGTTTCTCTGTGTGCTGTGTAGTAAGATGGTTGAGATGTCCCTTTGTAGCTAGAGGTAGCTCATGTGCCTGCATGGGAATAGTCCATGGGATGGGCTTTGGTGTTGGGAAACCCCCAGCAATTGCCATTATGCCTGCAAGGCAAGGAGGAGTTTGGGCTGTGTCTGCAGGGGCTGCTGTGCTGGGATAGCCCTGGAGCTGTCCCAAGTGCAATCAAGTAAGTTCTTTGAAGTTGTTTGCCACAACAAGGTGGACAACAGATAAAATCAGTAAAAATCAGGTTTAGACTTACTCCTCCACTAGGAACTGTAAAGGTATAAAATGGGTCTGTGATCAGGAATCTGCAATGAGCACTGTGCAGTTGCTTGGGCTTTTATCACTTGTACTTGCTTAATTGCAAAGACCAGAAACCTTTGTCAGTGACAGCATTTCACTTCCAGATGGCTTGTGAGAACTGCCCTCAGAGCAGGTAGGGCTGGTGTTTGTAGCTATTGCTCAGGGCTGTGCCTGAGGACAAATCATACCCCGTGGCACTTAGGATAGGACTAGAGGGGTCTGCACCACAGCAGTGAGGATCTCAGTGACTGGAGGATGCTGGCAGGAAAAATGCCATGTGTGTAACTGAAGGTGCTCAGTGTCTCACCTGCAGCTGCTCAAGGAGGCAACTCCTGCCAAACCTGTCAGCATCCCTAGTGTGGTGCTGATGGTGGGAAGTCTGCCTGCCTTTCCTGGTTTTGCAGGCAATCTTTTGGCAAGGGCAAGCTGTTCTCTGCCTCCGTCTCTCATTTGTTTCACAAGAACTCTGCTACTTGAGTCACATCAAATTTTCAAGCATAAGAGTGGAGAATTGTTATTTGTGGGTGAAAAGGCACTGCTGGGCTTCGTGGCTGGTGGAGGTGCAGAGATGCTAAAAAATTCTGTTCAGCTCCCAGAACTTGTTGACTCACTGTGTGTAAAGACCATTGTGCATGTGCAGGGGGGTGCAGTCCCTTTTGTTAGAGGTGCTGGCTGCATGCAACGTGGAGATATTATGGTGAGCACCTCTGTTCTGAGGGCAGGGGTGGTTCCCATTTATCACTCATTCATCTGCATCTTGAAGGGTTCTCCAAGTGTGCAAACCTTGTGTGTGTTCCTTCCCAACCAAGCTCCAAAGGAAGGAGCATTCTGCCAGCATCCCTGGGGCACTGATGGGTGCCTGGTCCCCAGGCAAGGCAGAGCTGATCCTGAAGAACAGCCCTGGAAAGCAGGAGTTGTGGGTGCCAGGATGTTGGAGCCTGGCAAGTCTCTCTTCTGATTGCACTTCTTGGTAGTGCAGGCAGTCATTTTCAGGGGGTAGGTAGAAGATGTAGGTTTGGTGGTTATTTTGATGTGCACTCATTCTTGCACTACTGCTGGCAGCAGAATGGGAGAGGCTCTTTCAGTCCCCAGAGTGATGTTCTCTGGCAAAGGCTTATCTACGTATGAGAAAAATAGTTTTATGACTACAGCCCTGAATCTGTGAATCAGAAAATTTAAGATGATAGCTTCTCCTAGGTTTATCCACTGGGTTTTAGGTGGCTTGGATGGGATCTCTCTTTCCAGTTTATACCAGTGTCATCCTGCTATAAAATGGGAGTTAGATTTTTATTGGCCATCTTTGGTGCTTTCTGGATTATATGGCGGTAAAGTGGTTTCAAAGTGCTTGGCATTACCATTTCTAACATCTGGGGCTAGAAATCCTGAAGGACTAAGTGCTGCCTGACCTTTCAGCCTCTGCAGGGAAGGAAGCCTTTTCTCCTGTAATGTTTAGTTATTTGCAGCCCACTGTATCAAAGGCAAATTGTCAGCCACAAAATCCATAGGATGATGGAGTTGTAAGGAGACATGGGCCTGAGTGAGATCTCTCAGTGTGAAAATAAATCCTCAGATGGGGAAGAAGGTGTTGCTCTTCCTTTCTGGTTTCTCTCACTACCATGGCATCCATCAGAAAACAAATATTTTTCATCCCTTTTTATTGCATATGTAGTTTTTTTTGTTAGACACCAGCGTAGCATTTTCTACTTGTCAAGCTGGGGTATTAAAGAAGTATGCACAACAACAGAGCCCACAAAATGCTGTTGCAAATGCTGACTGTACTGAACAGGTTGCAGAATTGCAATTCCACCTCATCTCCAGCCTGGTGTTGTCTCTGCAGGCCCAAAAACGGTGGGAAATACTGCGTGGGTCGTCGCATGAAGTTTAAATCCTGCAACACGGAGCCGTGCTCAAAGCTGAAAAAGGATTTCCGGGACGAGCAGTGCGCAGATTTTGACGGGAAACACTTCAACATCAACGGGCTGCCCACCAACGTGCGCTGGGTTCCCAAGTACAGCGGCAGTAAGTGCCTGGGGGGATGGATGCAGATCCTGCCTCCTGGATTGCTGCCTGGGGGTGAGGGTGTTCAGATAACGTGCTCCTGGTGTCCCTCCCTCCCCCGCAGTCCTGATGAAGGATCGGTGCAAGCTGTTCTGCCGGGTGGCGGGGAACACGGCCTACTACCAGCTGCGGGACCGCGTCATCGACGGGACGCCCTGCGGCCCCGACACCAACGACATCTGCGTGCAGGGCCTCTGCCGGGTAATCACTGTCCTCCTCCTCACCCTACAGAGTTCTCTAGGGCAGGCTGGTGCTTCTGCACCCTGCTCCAGGCAGTTCTCAGCATCTCCTCGTCACTCAGAGGATGCTAGCAGCGTCTGCAGGCTCTGTAAGCCCCAAATGGTTTGAAACTTGAGCCAGCCCCTAGATTTGCCAGAGAGCCACACATGGAATCATAGGGTCATTTAGGCTGGAAAAGAGCTTTGAGATCAAGTCCAGCCATTAACCCAGCACTGCCAAGCTCACCACTAAACCATGTCCCCAGGTGCCATATCTAGATGTCTTCTAATACCACCAGGGAGGATGACTCCCACCACTGCCCGAAGCAGCCTGTTACAGTGTTTAACAACCTTTTTGGTTAAGAATTATTTCCTAATATCAAATCTAAACCTCCCCTGTTGAACGTGAGGCTGATTTCTCTTGTCCTGTTGCTTGTTACCTGTGAAAAGAGCCTGACCCCCACCGGGCCCTAACTTCCTTTCAGGTAGTTGTAGAGAGTGAGAAAGTCTTTCCTGAGCCTCTTTTTCTCCAGGCTGAGCTCCCCAGCCCCCTCAGCCACACCTCATCTTACTCTAGACCATTCACTAGCTCTTCTTGGGACACACTCAAGTGGAAGATGTTTGCACATCTGCCCTAAGTTACTGAGGGCTGTGGAGTCTAAGCCTAAATCCCAGTGTTGCTTCCTTCTGTGCTTTGCCCCACTTCTTACTGATCAGACCCCAGAGCCCTACATTTCCATTCACAGTTGCTCTTAGCACTTTTTCTTTATGGGAACCTTTATGTATTACCTGGTGCAGACAGTTGTTTGATTCTTGCTTTGTAAAAAAGCCTTTTGTTGTAAAACCTTGTGGGATGGCCACACTGTAAATCAGTGGAAAAATGTGGGGAAGCAAACCAGTTTATCTCACAGCAGCCTTTTGGATGCACAGCTTTTGTGTGCCTTAATTAGGAGATTTGTCAGTGCTGTTCTAGTCTGTATTTGCTCAATCTATTTTTTTCAATTTTTCTCTTAAAGCAAGCTGGATGTGATCATGTGCTGAATTCAAAAGCAAGAAGAGATAAATGTGGTGTTTGTGGTGGGGATAATTCTTCATGCAAAACTGTTGCAGGCACATTTAACACGGTGCATTATGGTAAGAATCTGTTGCTAAAAACTTTATAGTGAAAAATGTGTGTCTATAAAAGCCATTACGACACTTAATCTACAAAAACACTGATGTAAAACACGAAATCCTTTTAGCTATAGTATATTCCATTTTATAACTATTTATGCTATCCCTAAATGAAAAGTATCAGCTTGTGTAATGTGAGGTAGTTTAGCTCATTTCCCTTTCCCTGTAGAAAACAAATCAAGTGCCTGTGTAATAGCCTTGGCTTTCTGTTGGATCTTTGCTAGGTTATAACGTTGTGGTTCGCATCCCAGCTGGTGCCACTAACATTGATGTGCGTCAGCACAGTTACTCAGGGAAACCAGAGGATGACAACTACCTGGGTGAGTTGTACTCCTTATTTCACTCCAGAAATCTGCCTGGTTGTCTGGTTGTGGTGATATATCTGCTGGCAGGTTTCCACTAGGGAGGCTGATGTTTTCTTGGTGAAGATTTTTCTATGTCTGCCAAACATTCAGCCTTATCTTCTTTATTTTTTTTTGTTCGTGCCATCCTAAATGCAAAGTTTGGGAGGTTCACCAGTTACAAAAAATATTCCCTTAGGGTGTGTCTAGGGCTGTGAAGGACTGTTGAGCTTGGGTGGGAGCCGAAGGAAAAAAGCTGGGAACCAAACAGGATTCTGAGCTCTGCTGGAGTCTCCTCAGTGCAACTTTATCTCTGATGTCACCATGCTTTGGCTGGTGCCATGTCCTGAAAGGTGTTTGTGCAAACACATACAAACAGAAATTATTTTCTATTCTTCTGAGAATAATAGTTCTGATTTCACTTAGTGTGAGGCCTTCTTGTCCCTGTCTGATAGTGACTGCAGAGAAATACCCTGCACCAAAGATGTTGGTTTGATTTAAACCTAGCAGTAACTTGGCCTTTGCTGTTGGACTTTAATAGTTGCTGTTTTCTCTAATCTGTGGCTGTGTCTGTAGAGGCAGATGAAAATGCTTGTGGTGCTGTGTTTACCACTCTGCTACATGCACATATATGCTGTTAGCATGGCCACGAGTGTCTTTTCTACCATGATCACTAACTCACCCCATAGATAGTTCTGTTTGGGTTTAATAGCAGAGATAATACAAATGAACATCATGACTGATGTTACACTTGCCAGTTGAAGGCTGATTTTGCCATTAAGTCCTTTTTGGGGTCTCCCAGAGTCTTTGATCCTCCTCTTTTGCACACTCTGTGTCTTGCACCACCAGCTGTGTTCCAGTAGCACATGGTCCTGTTCTTACATCTTTGAACAGGACACTTCATCTTGTTCTATCTCACCAAATTTCTGTAACTAGGTATGTTAAAAAGGAGAGTTGGCTGGTGGCCCCTAGCCCATCAAAGGTAAAAGGACTAATTTGAAAAAAAGTACCAGAGACTACCATGCACCAAAGGGGGGCAATGCTGACAGCCTTGGCTGTTGCTCTGAAATGCCATCCATGTGGCTGGACCCTTCATTGAGGCAAAAAGTTGAGGTGGTGCAGCATGAATGCACATCAGCACCAGAAAAAATGTTACAGAGGTCTCAGAGTTTTCTGTCTTGGAGGAGGGAGCCAAATTTTATTTTTCATGTTTCCTGGAAAAAACAATCCTCCCTATGTTGTGCCTATTCAAACTGGTTCACCCTAGAAGGAGCCCCAAACTTCTCAGCTCTTCTTGGAGGGCCCTTAATCTTCTTGGGAAACAATGAAGTCAAATCTTCTTTAATGTTGCTTTAATATTGCTGGGAAAGCATCTCTTCACATTAGGCCTGACTGGAAGCAAATGAGAAGTGTGCATGTGTCCACTTACTTTGCAGCTCACTGAGTGTGAAATCTTGGGCCCTGAGTTACTGTGAACCTTGCAGTTGTTTAACAATTTAGGAGGAATTTGATGTTGTCATCAAGTCCAAGATGTACCTACTGTTATAGGAGATATAGTAAAAGAGAAGGAATCCTTTAATGAGTTTTACTACTGCCTAATAACATTAAAACCTCCAAAGTGTGAAACCTGGTTGAGTGTAGCCTCTGCTTTGTGAGGTTTTCTCCATCTATGTCTGTTTGAGCAGTGTTTTGCTTCATTATCTCTCCTCATTTGTTGGAAAAACCTTCCCTTTGGTGTTTTGGTGTTTAGATTTTTCAGTACAGGGGCTTTTTAGTAACGTAGCTGTGATGGGTGAAATGGTGGGGAAACTAACTTAGGAAATTAGCTACATAATCGCATTAGTGTGAAGTTGTGCAGCAGACTGCTGTTTTCAGGAAACTGTTCCTTTTATAAAGCATTTAGGCTTTAAGCCTCCAGTGCTCTCACATACCTTAAGATTTGGAATAATAAAAAATATGGGGGGAGGAGGGAGAGGGAGACAAAGGGGGAGATACTGACCAAACTCCCTGTAATTATATACTAGAAAATTATGTTTAGGTAATTAAGGTGCTTACATTTACCCTAAGAACACACCTGGAAACACCAGGGAAGCCACCCTATCCACACAGCTAATGAAAAAGTTTGGGCAGGATTATTTCTGTGGTATATGTGGGGATACAGCCTATGTGTGCTCCTTGCAGCAGCCAGCCCAGAATGCCTTTTGGATATCTCTGCATTGGGTTTTGGGTGAATTGTTTAGCAACAACTTCAGGAATTCAGCCTTCATTTTTAGGAGGCTTTCCAGTGGAAAAAGGAGAAGGCACAATGTCTGCAAGAGCTCTGCTGCTCACTTTACATCCTTTCTGTTTGAGAGTGCCAGCGGGCTTTTCCCCCCACCCCAAGGGAAAGGAGCACTGAGAGCACATGACCCATGTTGTTATGTACGTATGAGTTAATTCTGCCTCTTTAGTTCTTGTTTTTTGCACCTATGCAGCCTTATCTAACAGTCAAGGAGACTTTATATTAAATGGAGACTTTGTCGTCAGTATGTTTAAAAGGGAAATCAAAGTTGGGAATGCTGTGATCGAATACAGCGGCTCCGATAATGCTGTTGAAAGGATTAATTCTACAGATCGAATCGAGCAAGAAATAACACTTCAGGTGAAGTATATGTTGTGTGTATGGACAAGTCTGCCCAGCACTGTTGGACTGAAAACAGTGGGCAGTGATACCTGTTGGCTTACTCTGCTTCATTCTCCTTCCTCTCAGGTTTTATCAGTGGGCAATTTGTACAATCCTGACGTTCGTTACACATTCAATATCCCTATTGAGGACAAACCTCAGCAATTTTACTGGAATGAGCATGGCCCATGGCAGCCCTGCAGTAAGCTCTGCCAAGGTGGGTGCTTGGGAAGGCTTAAGTTTTGTCCTGGATTCATTTGGGGTCGGGGCATTGCTGTCAGATCCCTCTCTGTTTGATTCTTTGAGATTCTCACCCTGTGGGTATGATTGTTTCCCTGGTCTGCAGTGGAGGGTAACATGCTACAAGGTGTTTCTGGGTTTCAGAGCAGGGTACCTTACAGCCCCTCCCAGCCAGGTGAGCCTCACAACCTGGTTTGCAGGTGAGGAAACTGAACACAGAAAAGGTCATAAGGCATTTCCTAAGGCTGCAAAATGCACTAGTGTCTGATATTGGGTCTGACATCCAATCATTGCCAGTGCCCACCCTGCTAAATACTCACTCAGAGCCCATCCTTGTGGGGATACTGCAGCTCTCTGCCTGTCTCCATCCCATCTGCAATAAACCCCTTCTGCTCAGCTTAGTCTTAAACCCCCTCCCTGTTTCTGACAGAGGTAGAAAAACACACCTAAACATCTCTTAAATACTACGATGAAAGGTGTAAGAGAAATAACTGAATTGATGACTTTGCTGCATGACTCAAACCAAGTGCTGGTTTTCTCTGTGCAGGAGAACGGAAGAGGAAGCCTGTGTGTAAGAGAGAGTCAGATCAGCTCACGGTGTCAGACCAGCGCTGTGACCGAATTCCCCAGCCCGACCCTGCCACTGAGCCTTGTAACACAGAGTGTGAATTAAGGTGCACTGTGCTCAGCCATGTATATAAATAACATTGTGTACTTGTTATTTACTCTTCTCTCCTTTCGCTTCTCACCATAATTCCATTTCTCACCAGCCTGTATTAGATTTTGAAAATGAAAAAGGATTGATAGTTGGCCTCTTTGTCAATCAAGAGGGGTTATTATCCACCAGTGGTGTTTTGAAAGGCACTTTCCAATGTCTTTACCTTTCTCTTGCTGGATTCAATTAGGGCTAACTATAACAAAAAATCTCTAATGTTGAATAATCTCCCTGTGCAATACAGGGCCTGAAATTTGCATCTGCCTGGATAAGAAATGCTCAGCACTGTTCTAAATACAGCCTGCAAAGATGGGAAAACATATACTTAAACCCAAAACATAGCTAAAACTTCAATTTATCATTGTTTATTTAAAGCAAAGAATAGGCTTAAGTGTAGAATGGGTTCGGGTCTGTCCCCAGACAATTGCAGGCAAGCTGGAATTGGTGGAGCACAGCCTAAATCATCACAACCCATTTTCCTTTTAAAAAGCAATGTTTTTTCTTTTCTGGGTCTTAAATATGGTGGCATTAAGCGGTGGCTGGTGAAGTAATTCAGATGGCTGAGTTTCCTGAGGGGTTTCTCCAGCCCTGTTAAAGCCGGGCTGTGCAGGGGCTGTGCGGGGCCGGGTTGTCGCGGTAACAGCTGTTGCCATTGCAACAGGTTGGAAACTTGAGAAGGGCAAACGCAGGAGTCTGAAAAGCATGCAGGGATGTGAGGCTCCCACCAGTCAGGAGCTATAGATTCCAAATCCCCTTGATCTTATTCTTCTCTGGACTGTGCTAGTTTGCTCTCTTGGCTTTGGAGCTGGGCTCTGTGCTCCCTGTACAGGCACAGGCAGAAGCCCTGGAGGTCTCCAGGGCCCCCAGAGGATGTCACTGCCTCCTACCTCAGAAGCCACCCCTGCCAGATACGGGGGCAGTGGGCTCCTGTTGGCTTCAGGGTCTCCAGCACCTCCCTGGATCAGGCCTCATGTCCACCCTCTCTTTCCAGAGCTGGGCTGATGTGAAACAGGGGTGTATCCCCAGGTGGGTCCTTGGGGCCCTCCAACACTATCCTTTTTGTCCATCTCACAAACGAGGCAGCAGGGTGGAACTCTGTCTGTCAAGAGAGAACAGTTCTAATCCCTGCTGACACAGCTGGGGCTTGAGTGTCTTGTAGCAAGTCATTTGCTTGTCCATTGGAGAGCTGAAACTGCTTTGGGGGTGTCCTGCAATGTGGAACACCTCTCAAGCCTGTGCAGATCATTTTCTGATGCTGTATTTTCCAGCTTTTAGTTTTTAGTGGCTGAGGTGACAGGTGCTGAGGAATATGGAGTGGAAGGCTTTCAGAAGCTTTCAGAGCACTGTTCCTTGATTGGCCATGAACTCCTCTTGCCACCTTGGCTGGTCTCACAGGGTACAGTGTGGCTTTGCTGTCTTTCTTTTGCTGAAGAGAGACCTGCTCTCAGTTCCTTCCCTTCAAGCAGCAATGCCAGGGTAATTTTAAGTCCCAAAGCACTGGGAAATGTGACACAGAGCCAAAACTTCCTGTTCAAGAGCATATATTCCTTATTTCTGTCAAACACCCTTGAGCACTGCAGAGCCCGGGGCTGACGTTTGCCGTCCTCACAGGTGGCACATCGCGAGGAAGAGCGAGTGCACGGCGCAGTGCGGGCTGGGCTACCGCACCCTGGAGATCTACTGCTCCAAGTACAGCCGGCACGAGGGCAAGATAGAGAAGGTGGACGACCGCTTCTGCAACAGCCAGGCCAAGCCCAGCACGAGGGAGAAGTGCACTGGGGACTGTAACGTGGGAGGATGGCGGTACTCGGCCTGGACTGAGGTGAGGGATGCTCCGTGGCACGGTGAAGGCTGCTCCTTGCACAGAAGTACATTGGGTTGTTTAGGTTGCTAACAGAATGTATATAAAATATGGCCACAGTGGTTATGCTTTCGTTGCTTCCTCTGGAGGACACTCTAGTCTGAATCAGCTTGGTAGTCCTTACCTTCCACTGCAATTAATCTATACTGTAGGTATCTGTCTTCATTACATGAAGCTCTGTTAGCTGTCTTCTGCCATCAAGGCTGTCACCAGTGCCAGAGGCTGGGAACGACATGTTGCCATCATCAGAGGACTTTGAAATTTGTTTCCTTTACGCATCTTAGCTTTTGTGTGAAGAAGAAAATTCCTGAATGCAGGCACTGAGAGATTGACGAGCCTGGGGATTTCCATGGAGGGCACAGAGAAGGGGGGCTGGCTGGTCAGAGAGAGTTAATCTCTCCTAAAATGAGAACGAGCAGCAGCCATTTAGGAGAACTGAAAGGCAATACTTGTAAAAGTAATAATAGGTTTATAACCTGAAATGAATTTGTGAAACACATCGCCACGACATTTTATTAAGCTTAGCAGGATTAGCTTTTTAAAGGAATACATAAAGTAAAAGCCTGTTACTTAAAGCATAAATTGTTGTTGCGGAGGTCTCCTGCAGTCACTCCACAGTGGCTGCAGAGAAGGAGGAGGCAGTAGCAGTGGAGTGGCAGGAAGTCCTGACGGGGTGTGTGTCCCTCACAGTGCTCCAAGAGCTGCGGCGGGGGCACGCGGCGGCGGCGAGCCATGTGTGTCAACACCTACAACGACATCCTGGACGACAGCAAGTGCAGCCAGCAGGAGAAGCTGACAGTGCAGAGGTGCAGTGACTTCTCCTGCCCACAGTGGAAAACCGGAGACTGGTCCGAGGTAGGTGCTGCTCACCAGGGTGGGCTCGCCCTGCTGGTCCTCCACCCTGAGGGGCTGGTGTCTGCAGAGAGGGGTTTCCACCCCTGCTCATCTGTCATGATTTGTTTGTGCCTCCTGCAGAAGGTGCACAGGGAGGCATCAGACAGGCAGCAAAGTCATTGGCCTTGTTTACACTGGTCAAGTGGTCACTTTCCTCCCTGCAAAGCCACAGAGGGTTAATGTCTCTCCAATCCTGCAGTAGTTTCTCCCCAGCTATTCTGTAGTTCTGCTGTATATTTGGGAAGAAAAATACCTTCTGCCCTCATTTTCCCTTGAGATTGTCCTCAAGAGCCCTGGCAGCTCTGGCTGTCACTGGAGGGCAGGATTGCACCCTGCTGATGTTTTGCTCAGCCTCTCTCTGCTGTTTATTACTTCTTCCACTGCTGGTGGTGGTTTTTGCAATGCAACAAAACTATCTTGATAGGTTTGTCTCTGCAGCAGGACTGGGGGTGCTGGAGAACAGTCTTCAAAGGGTGCTCATCATCATTGTGGCCAAATTTCTCTTGTTTCTGTGAGTCATGTTCTTTTAGGGCATAATGAAAGCAATTAAATGGGAAAGGGACTGTTCTCTACCAAACGTGTCTTCTGGTTCGAGCTGGTGGCAGTCCAAACAATGCCAGGGCAGTGGAGGAGGCACTCAGAGCCTACAGAAGCCAAGAGGAAAATGCACACTCAGAAAGAACAAGTTTTTTAGCAGCACCCTGTTATGCATGGCTGAAATCCCACGGGGCAGTGCTGTGCCTTTGCCCCGTGTCTCACAGCTGCTGGAAGTCAAGAGCCTTTGTGTTCTCACTTTGCCCATGCTGAAGGATTCCAGCTCAGCTGTGCTCTCCATGCTTCAGCCCCTCTCTAGACCAGCTCCTGGGAGCAATCTTCTTGTTGGCAAGACACTCCTCTGTCTTCCAGGACATGTTGATGTTAGCTAAACAGCTGCACTTCAGCAGCTGAGTTTTAAGCAGTGGTTGCAGTAGATCTCCAGGTTTATTTTGCAGTGCCAGGGCAGGTGCTGAGCTGGCAGTGCATCCCTGGCACCACCTGAGCTTGCACTTTTCTCCTCACAGTGCTTGGTCACCTGTGGAAAAGGGCACAAGCACCGCCAGACGTGGTGCCAGTTTGGAGAAGATCGACTGAACGACAGGTTTTGTGACCCCAAGACGAAGCCAGAGTCGGTGCAGATGTGCCAGCAGCAGGAGTGTGCCTCGTGGCAAGTGGGGCCTTGGGGCCAGGTACCACACAGCCCCACAGGGCTCCTGGCTGGGGGGACCTGGATAAGGGTGGCTGGGGCTGGGTGCTGCCCTTTCATCCAAATTCAGCAGCATAACTGTGTTAATTGATTTGCACACCAAAGCAGCCCTCTGTTTGCTTGGGTTCAGTGGATAGGCAGCAATAACAGTACCTGCCCTTTGTGCTAAATTTAATCTCTGTCATACTAAATTGGCTGTGATTTTCAAAAAAAGGGGTTACCAAGGTTACGCTCCTAAATCCATATTTAGGCATATAAATACATGACCTAATTTTCACAGAAAATCTGTTCACATTGAATAACTTTGGTTGCTTTTAATGTTTTCCAGTTTATGGGTTAGTAAGGGGGTTTTTTTCTGTTAAAATGCAAGTTACTAATTTCTCCCAGAGTGTTCTGGTATCTGCTTTTTCACAAAGCTGTTAGCTCTTGACTTAAAAAACAGAAACAAACCCAGACCAGTTGTCCCAGTCAGACATATTTCCCATCAGTAAAATTACTCATTAGCTGCTCGTGCTACCATGGGGCTGAACAACCAGTTTTAAAGAAGGATATCATGCAGGTTCTACCAGACCCTGATTCTAATGTGTGCAGCAAAGTAAATCATTTCAGTGCTCGCACCTTCCTTCCCAAAGAAGCAAGTGAAGCGTGCAAGGCACTGGTGGCTGCAGCGAGTTAAAACTTTGACCTAATTTAAAGCTGAAATGCATGAGGTGGAGAGAAACCAGAAGGGAAACTGTCTTTTATTTTTGCTGCTCTTGTTATGTGCTTAAACAGAGGCTGGGCTGATTAATACTTTCTAACCAAAGCACCTACTCAGACCCAGTGTTCTTTTCTCCCATCTGTCTTCTCCCAGTGCACTGTGACTTGTGGCCAAGGCTACCAGATGAGAGCAGTGAAGTGTGTTGTGGGCACCTACGTGTCAGTGGTGGATGATAATGAGTGTAATGCTGCAACCAGGCCTACAGATACCCAGGTAAATCCTGCTGTCTTGTCTCCATCTTTTCCCAGTGTGTGTATAGAGGCTACAGGTTCAGGGGACATCTTGCTGCAGCACAGCCATGCCCTGAATGCCAGCCCTGCAGAGCAGTACCTTGGGCTGTTCATGGTCCTTGGAAAGATGCAGCACAGCACCCTGCTTTGGTAGAAGTGGGACAGATAAACTGTGTTCAGGGAGTTGCCATCCAGATCCTCTCCATGTGGTTCACCTTACACTCTGAAGCACCAGATTGCCAGAAAGGCAACAGGCAACCTATGAGGTTATCAGGACTTTGTGGGAGAAGATTAATTACCTTTGCTTATGGTTTATATCCATGGAGCTCTAGTCATACAATGGGATGTAAGGATGTGTTCAGATGCAGCCCTAAAGCTGGACTCTTAAGAGCTCATGAGCTAAAGAGGCTGCAGTGGATGAATATGGGATAACTATGAGACCACAAGGTTGAGACAATATTTACTGGCCTTAGAGGTTCAGGTCCTGACACAGCAGACACTGCCTTTGGCTTGCATGGAGTCAAGAATGCCTGGCTGCAGTCTGGGCTTATGTGGCAGCAGGACTGTTGCTGTTGCCCCTCACCACAAATGATGGTGAAAGACTGTAATTTCTTGTCTGCTGGATGTGACAGTGTAATGTTTGTGACAGCTACAGTTCCAGACCTGTTCCTTCCTAGCCAGATAAATTAAGAAATGTTGCATACCCTTTGCAAATTTGCTAAAGAGGCTTTCCATACTGTGTACTTGGAAGCAAACATGTAAGTTTCCATTTAAAGCAGAGGATGTGTCCAAGGTGTCTGGAGGAGCTGAATAAAGCAGGACATTACCATCTATCGGTCATCTAGCAGAGTTGTAGTGCTCATGCCCTGTGCAGCTTCAGTCTTGCATGAACTCACAGAGTTTAACTAAGGCCACAACATTTGGGAAAGAGCAGCTTTTCCCATGTATGGAGACCAGTTGCACTGCACTCAAGGGGTAACAAACCCACCTGTCATCAGCCATCATTTGGAATGTGTGCCTCCAGCATAAGTGAAATCACAGCAAAATGGAAATCGAGTTTGCCATTTGTCAGAAGCTGCTCTCCCCCTCATAGGGACATTCACTATTAATTTCCTTTTTGGCAAGGACTACTCAATGGAGTAAAGTCATGGGTGTTGATAGTTTCTGGCACCAGACCTCCTGGGAGGTCCAGGCAGGACCAGAACCCTCCTGTGAGGCACCATAGGAAGTCTGAGCAGAATGACATGTCTGTCCCCAAAACCTCAGGTTACTTGGTGTGTGGTGGAGATCAGCACATGGATATAGGTGGTCTGGTGGGCTGCAGGGAATCAAAGGGCTGCAATCAGCAGCATAACCTTTATTGTGTGGGCTGCAGGTCTCACGCTGAAGGAAGGGAGCTTTGAAGGGAGATAAAGTTGCTGTTTTGCAGATGTGTGTTCATGCCAGAACCCTTAATGAACTTTCATCTTTTGCCTCAAAAACATCTGGTTTTAATGCATGGAGATGGCACATGGTTATGGGGATCCCTATTGTAGAGTTCCTAATAAGTCAAAAGTCCACATAGGGCACTGCATATGAAGGCCCCAGGATATTGATACAGAGTTTTGCTGATTCACCAGGAGGATGCAGGGAGGCAGCCTGCCTGCACAACATGTGCAGGTCAGAGCCTCAAGATGTTGCGTGTTCCTCATAATTACATTGAAGAGGAGGTAGTTTAATCAGACCATCTGCAAATTCTTTATTTCCTGCTTTCCCCCCATGTATTTTCTGTACAGGACTGTGAAGTAGCTGTATGTCCATCCCATCCAAATAGTCCTGAAGCTAAGAGAGTCATGTCAGGCACTCACAGGACACAGTGGAGATTTGGATCCTGGACACCGGTAAGCACACATCGTAGTAGTTTCAGGATTATTTTATAGTAGACAGTGTGATATTTTTAAGTGCATATGCACTTTTCATTACAAAGTCCTTGCAATGTATGTCAGGCAACTTCCTAGTGGAGCACTCTTTGCTCTTCCCTAGTGCTCTGCAACATGTGGGAAGGGAACCCGGATGAGATACGTCAGCTGCCGGGATGACCAGGGCTCCGTGGCCGATGAGTCAGCTTGTTTCCACCTTCCAAAGCCATCAGCCACAGAAATGTGCACCGTGACACCCTGCGGGCAGTGGAAAGCCTTGGAGTGGAGCTCTGTAAGCATCACGCTGTCTCTTGCAAGAGACCTCATTGCTGGAGATGTGCTTCATTAATCTGTTGCACTTGCCATTTTATAAGTGAGGTTATTTGGGTTTTCTGCTGTTCATTATTAGGAAGAGCAGGTTTTCAAAACTGGAAATGTGACTGTGTCTCCTTTTCCCACTGTAACGCAGTGCTCGGTGACTTGTGGTCAAGGTAAGGCAACGCGACAAGTGATCTGCATCAATTACAGTGACCAGCTGGTGGATAGGAGCGAGTGTGACCCCGACGACCTCCCTGCCACCGAGCAAGACTGCTCCATGTCTCCTTGTCATCCAAACAGCCACGACTACGGCCGGCCCATCCCCCCTTTCCTCTATCCGGATCATCGCCTCAAACCGCACCCTGGGGGCAGCCCGAACCGAAACCGTGCACACAGACCAGGAGGCAATCAGTGGAGGATTGGCCCTTGGGGTGCTGTAAGTGCCCTGATTCTCTTATTCCTGGGTTTTGTTGGGTTTTGTTTCCTTCCCAAGTTAGTCCAGTCTTTTCTTAAAGTCAGCACAAAGGAAAAAGAGAGAGGGACCTTTCTCCCCACTGTCTGCTCTTTGCTCACACAAGCAAATGTTGCAGAAGGGCTCAGGCATCACTTGTCAGCCTCTCATACCTCGTATCTCCAAGGCAGTCTAGGCAGAAAGCTGACAGCATCATTTTCCATGAGGCAAAGGCCAGCCTCTGTTTCTTGGCTGTCTCCTGGGACATTTACAGATGTGCAGAGTTATTGCCAAAGCACAGCAGTGCCTCCTTGCCTGCTCCTCTCATTGCATACAGTATACGATGCTTTATCATGGAAGTCTCTAAAGGGAATTAAGCACAAATGGGATGTCAAACACTGCAAGCAGGGATTACTCACCTCCTTAAAACTAGGCTGGCATTTACTTTCTTGGCTTAGTCAGCACCTAAGTCATTGCAGTGTGATTAGCAATAGCTGGGTTTTGAAGTTTAGTAATGCCTGTTAGCTGTATGAGCCTTCTAGCATTGTATTCCCATTGCAAGGCACTGGGAAGGAGCTGGAAATGCAAATTTATTCCTGGACTAAATGAAGCTGTGGACAATTGTGTCTTGCAGTGCTCTAGCACGTGTGCAGGGGGGTTCCAGCGGCGGGTCGTGGTGTGCCAGGATGAAAACGGATACACTGCAAATAACTGCGATGAGAAAAGCAAACCCATGGAGCAGAGATCCTGCGAGTCTGGCCCCTGCCCTCAGTGGGCCTATGGCAACTGGGGAGAGGTGAGTGCACCATCCATCTGGGCTCCCTGCCCAGGGCAAGACTTTCATTAGCAGGTGGCTGAAAAATGGGAGAAGAGAGGGGTATTGTGGTGACATTTATTAGAAAGATTGGAACTTGAAGGGCAGCCTCTGACAAATGAGTGAACCTGAGCAATTGCTGGGTGGTGTCTTCGTTTCCATTTGTCATGGGAAAACTTTCTTCCCAGGCAAAAGTAATTTTTACAAAAATGAAGACTTTTTTTTTTTTGAAGAGAAGCCTAGTTTAGCTGAAGGCCCTTCTTTTTTAAATTAAAACACTGCTCCCTTTTGAGAATTAATCTGAGATGAGCAATTGGAGATGTAGACCTCCAGTGTCACATTGGGTCGGGCAATGTCATGGTGGAGTAGTAGCATGAACAGCTTTAGGGGGAGAGAAGCTGAAGCAGCTGAAGGTCCATCTGAGGCTCACAAGGGGGATTTGTCTGGAGTGGGTTAGTTGGGAACAGAAACTACCATTGGTTTTTTGAGGTGCTAGTGCTTTGGGCAGCAAGTGAGCAGTGGTTTTGTTCTCCCAACGGTGATTGCTCTGTCCTCTGCTGACTTGCAGTGCACTAAGCCCTGTGGAGGAGGGACAAGGACACGGCTGGTGGTGTGCCAGCGCCCTAATGGAGAAAGGTTTACAGATCTGAGCTGTGAAATCCTTGACAAGCCACCAGACAGAGAGCAGTGCAATGTGCAGGACTGTCCTAGAGATGCTGCCTGGAGTGCTGGTCCTTGGAGCTCGGTACGACCATAAACTATTTCTCTTTGTGAACCGTTTTGTAGATATCCCCTAACAACATTTAATTTGCTTCAAACCAAGGTGCTAATGCTTCATGTCTTAAAACTGCACTTACAGAGGATTATTTACAATATATTCAGAATAACACCTGTTCAGGAAGGGCTTACATTAGGGGCGCTTGAGTCCTTTAATTTAAAAGGCACTTTCTGCTAAGTAGCCACCTTTGTCCATTTTATTACACTGTGCAAGTGCTGTGCATTGTGAATCTTGGTTCTGAATAAGTTTTTGCATATGGATTTAAACCTGGAATTTAAGTGGTACATTTCCATTGAAGTTAAATTGTTCTGCTCTTTAATGGTAATACTGCACTGGGCACCTACTGGTTTAGCAGTTGCGTGTTCTCTGCCAAAAGCAAGATAAGTGGGGAGAATGTGCTAAGTGGCATGAACTCCCAGGCATGTGTAAGTGTATATAGATGTGTGTGCATGTCCCTACCTGCCCACACACAGACCTGCATAGTTCAGTGAACCTCCATTTTTGAGTGGCCTTCAAACAGATGTCAGCCTTTATTGTGTAGTTTGTTATAAAAGCATTTGAAGACTTTTTTTAAAAAAATCTGATTCAAAAGCACTTTATAGGAAAAGAAAAAAGAGGCCTGTTTTTTAATGTATTGGACTTCCTTAATTGTCACAGTTTGGAAAGTCATCTTGCCAAAACCTGCTCTCTTCTGTGGGTGCTTTCAGTAACACGGATGCCTTCAGTAACACTCTTCAATATTTTTATCATACCTCAGTGAGTTCTGCAATAGCCATAAAACTGCTGAACTGGTGTGTATCCGGTGCTTCACCAGTACAAGAGACAGTGCTATGAAATATTTCATTTGAGGTGCTAATGTACCCCTTGTCCATCAACCTGGCTGGTGTTAAGGATGAGCGAGGTGAGGTAAGCAGAGGAAGCGATGCGTGTGCTGGCTGCCCCACAGGATTTGCCAGCTGGGAGGTGCTGCCAACCCTTGGTTTACCTGTGCTGGACCATTTGCAAGAGCCAAAGGTGTGGACAGAGTTGTGTTTCATTCTGGTGTCACTCAGCCTTTTCATGGCTGTTCAGGAGCAGGCTCCAGGGCTGCTTCTCAGTGTTGGAAACACAGGGTGCAGTCCTCTAGTCTGATTGTTTTCTTTTCACCCAGGAAGAGTTCCCTTGGCTCCACTCTGTTGTATTAGTCTCAGTGGGTTGTCCTTGCTCTCCTGGGAGCAGGTGGGACATGGGCAGACAGGTGGAGGGCAGGGACACCCTGTCCTGCCTGCAGTGTTTCCTCCAGCTGGCACAGGGTCACAGCCCTGGGGAAGGGGCTGCAGGGCTGAGCCCCCGTCATTGCCAGGAACTGATTTGACTTTCCAGTCTCATTTACCAAGGTGTCCTTGGGCTCTGACATAGGGGACCCAGAGCTGTTTGAAGACTGAGAAGTATCTATGGGGTCCCCAGGGCTTCGTGTCCCTCCAGCAGAACACTCCACGTGTATGTCTACCTCGTGCTACTACTGTAGGTAGTAACGGCCAAATTTTTCTCCTTTAGTGTGGTATCACCTGGATTTGCTTTAGCTCTGTCATCGGTTGCAAACATCATTCTTTAGCTGTACATACTTCATCCACTGGGATGGAGTGTCACTACCATATTTTTTTGGTCACTTTTGAAACAAGAGTATAGTATTAGCTGAAACTTCTCAGCAGTATGTATTTATGTAAAAGTGTATTTATTTTTCCAATACTGTAATTTAATTTTATATAAATATTGCATACATTTACAATGTTTAATGTTAATGTTGAACAGTGAAAATTAAAGACAAGTAGAATGTAATCATAAATGAATTTGTATGATGATTTCTTGAGTCTTTTGCTAAATTCAGATCATATACTTAGTTTTGATAACTTTTGCTAAATTTTCTGAAATGGTTCTGCAATGTTCCATCTTTTATCTGGCTTTTCTTTTACTTGCTTTGTTCTCCAACAAAAATTGTCATTCTCAATGATTAAATGAACACAGTTAAAAGTGTATGAATTACAAAGTTTGGATAACTAATTTCTTGCAATCATCTGACTGGTTTAGCATTACTCAAGTTTCAGTGAAATTAGTACTATAAAACAATACATAAACTATACATACAAATTAAACAGAGAGAGTCCAAAGCATCCAACTCGCAGTCCTCGGGCAAAATTCCACTGGGATTTTATACAGTAAACAAGTGATCTTTATCTGGCTGGTTAAATCCAAGTTTGGAAGAGATAATTAAATGGATAAACAGATTGTGTGTGTAAATGATAATTTTACAACAGGGGACTGGTGAGATGTCTTGTCATTATAATGTATGTTCAAAGAGGACTAAGAGGAGGTGACACTTTTATTCCCTTGCTTATTTAAGAACATGTATTTACCCATTGCAGAATTGTACACCATGTGATAGACCTGACTTTCTTATTAAAACCATGCTTTAGAAAACGTGCACTGACTGTCACCAGAATACAGAGAGTGTTTTTTCTCCTCTGAATGCTTTATGGTATGAATGCAGATCTCCATACACACTCTTGAATACTGAGAGGAAATCTTGCCTTGTTCTCCAGAAAGAGGGAGATGTTCACAATGAGAATTACCCATTGCTTCACTTAAAACCTGAGGTTTGGTTTTAATAAATATACCCATATATATACCACATATACAAAATATATGCATAACCTCCCTTAAACCTGTCTTGGAGCAGATATGCTCCATGCAATAATCTCTGATATTTTGAGTTTGCCTTAATATCCAACTGTATCCTGATACAATTTATGGATAATGCTGAATTGACTTGTTGTGGACTTCTCATTCTCTCCAAGTTAGGAAATGGTCACAGATAAGGTAAAACAGTTATATCTCACAGCACCCTGGTTCAGTTGGGTGAGTGATTTGGGCTTCACTGCACAGGGCAGTGATTATTTGACTTTGAACTGGAAAATGGGTGGGGGAGGTTTAGATTTATTTGGGATTTGTTTGGTTTTTTTCTAAAAAAAGTATTACAATTTTAAAAGTAGTCTGCCTTGTCAAGTACTTGTCAGTCTTGGGTGTCTGAAGTTCAAGCTGCTGGTGCAGTGGCTGTGTAGCTCTCAGTACTTCCCAGCTCTGTATCCTGTAGGCAGAGGTGCTGGTATCAGAGTCTTTGAGGCCCTTTTGCTCTAATGAAGGATCAGAAGCTTACTGCCAAGTGATTAGAACATTAACTGGCTAAGTTCCAAATTCTGTTATTGTGGGTGTGGGCTCAGGTTTGGGCTAGGACAGCACTGGTTTCCCTTGGCAGGAAGCTGGTGGCATTGATGGCTTTGCAGGGCTCTTTGGCTGCACACAGGGACAGAGCAGCAAAGGGGCTCTGAACTGGGTGGGAAGTGGAAGAACTGCCTGGCCAACATCTGTGTCAGGCAGCTGGTGCTCCAGAATTTTAATCTTAAAGTTGGTGTCAGTGGAAACTTTGGGTTATTTGTATTTAATTCTGTCAAAGCCTCACATGTTGTTTGCAAAATGCCTTCCCCATGCAGCTGGCTGAAAATAGGCTGCTGAACAGCGATATTCTCTGTGTTGTATGTTCATAGCAGGCAGGATGTCAAGTCTTGCTAAGGCAGAAGTGATAACCAGGGACAGATTCGGTTGCAAGCACATACAATGCTGCTATTCCCTTCTCCTCTGCAGAAAATGAATTTGCTGTGACAGCAGCATTGCTGAACTGCTGTTGGGGTTTTGTTGGAGGAGTTTCAGCCTGTTGCTCCTCTGAGGCAGTGGTGATGGATGCTCATGCATCTCTCTCCTCACCTCAGTGCCCACAGCTGGTGGCTCCAAGGCAATCCCAGGTGGGCAAAGCCATTGGTATCCAGCTGCCCAGTAGAGGAACATCATTTTTTTCATCTCTTTTTACCCTAAAATCTCCAATTTTTGTTTTCCTTTCCATTTTTTTGGCTATTTTTCCCATCTTTCATTGCTCCTTCTGTTTCTGCTTCTTAAAGAAGAATTATATAGGTATACTTTTGTTATCAGTTCTCTGTCTCCTCTTTGCTGGTGTTGGTGCTCCATTAGCAGGAAAACAACCATGGGAGCCCATCAGCTACACCCTGCAGGTGAGGGACCACCCTGGGACACTGTGCTTAACACTGAGCCAGCACCTTAGTGATCCCTGGATCAACTCCTCACTGATTTCCTGCAACTTAAAGCTCAGCTGTTGCAATCCACTCCCCCCCTTGCAGGCCCCCATTGGTCTTTGCACCCCTCATGACCTTTTAGTCTGATGGAGAAGTAAAAGGACTGGTCAGCAATGTCCCTTCTGACCTCCCTGATCCAGTGACTAGATGCAAGGGGAAGTTCCAGGGAAAGAAGCTGCAGAGAATCTCATCTGCTGTCCTTCAACAACCTCTCCTGTTGCCACTGCCAGGACAGACAGGAGCTGGACCAGTGGGTAGACTCACAAAGGTTATTTTCAGGTATCTTTAAACTCTTCTCATCCCTGTGCCCCCAGACAGTGCATCTTCTCCCCAGGTTCCTCAGTGCACTTTCCCACTCAGAGCAGTCTCTTCCCTCCTATAGTGCAGTGGGTGTTTGGCTGCATTTGGCATGCCTCTGTGGTTGCCTTTTTACACCTCCTCTCCTACCCTTTTTCTCAATGAAATGGTCATTTTCTAGGCCTAAACTCAAACAAGAAGTGGTGAGGCTGCTGTTAGTGATGATTGGCTTCAGTCCTTGTGTTATGGGTGGCCCATCCCTGGCTGCAGATCTCCTGCACATCTGCACATCCCCACACAGGAGAAATAAAGCAATAAATAAAAGGGCAATTGCTGGGAATATTTGTCTCCCAAAGCACTGGCTCTGAGTACAGGAATGCATTAGACTGCAAGGGACCCATTGAAGCAGTAACACACTTCCAGGGATGAGTTGTGAAATGCAATATCTTCAGGCACATCCCTGAGCTGGGTTTTGGGAAGTGTGCCTGCAGTTTTGCCCATTTTCCAGTCACACTGTATACTCCACACTGCAATCATTGCTGTTGCTCAGATCCTAGGGATTTAGAAACAAGGATGTAACAATGGGGGACACTAGCACAAAGAGATTTACTACTATGCTTCTAACTTTCCCAGTGACTGGTTTTTGCATTTATTAAGAAAAAATGGTGCAGTCAGTCCTGTTCCAAAGGCACTTAAAGCTCTATTCATATTTTAATTTTACTAGCTCACAGGGGAGGTGCGTGAGCCAGCAGCATGGATGAAAATCTGTCTGATGCCCAAGACCATGTGCAGGTTGACAATATTTATCCCCAGCCAAGATTCTTCTTTATAAAATGGGGGAGCAAGCAGCAGCCCAGTGCTCTTACAATGCCGCAGTGTGATGCACACCTGTGAAATTTCATGGAGAGCTCTTTACTTTGTGTTTTACTCCATCCAACACAGAGAAATACTATTCTGGAACAGAATATCTAAATGGCATTGTAGTACCACTGTTCACTAAAAATATGAAGTGTCAGTTAGCTGAGGCACCTTGCTGCTTCAATTGGTACTCTTCTAAAAGTGCCACAGCATGGAAAATAGGCTTCATCAGTACCTTTCACATCCCGCTGTATTGGTGCCCCTCGGTAGCTCACACATCTCCTCTTAATTTGAGGAAATGTTATCTAATGCCTCCGTCCCTGGAGAGACCCAGGCCACAGAGCAGTGGCTCTATGGGGCTACTGTTTGCTTGTTGTTCAAGGTAGAGTGGAGCAGGGCAGGGACACAGCCTTTAGGAGAGCTTTGTGTGCTCACATCCCTGCTAATTTCTGTGCCTGGTGAAGTCTTTTGTGGTGTAACAACAGGGCAGGGAAAAGAGGGGGAGAAGATGCTGCTTACGGGGTGGATGCTGCAGAAGAGGAGATGCATGGCTTCTCCTGCTGCAGTTACCTCTTTCTTCCCATACATCTTGTGAGGTTTCCCAGCTTGGGGAGATTATTGTATTGACTTTGGCACTCAGGGCCTTAAATCTTGCAGGAGTTAAAGAACCCAAGAGCATCCTTTCCTCTGGGCAATTTGTGCTGGACCATAGGGCTCCAGACACACCAGCTCTTTCTTCCCCTGCAACAATGCGTCAAATTGGACCCTTTTCTCTGAGAAATTTCCTCCTTTTTTCAGTTTTTTTGAGGCCACATCATCTAAGGCCACTCAGCAGTCCCTGCAGCTGAGTTTGGTAGTGGGGAGGTGAAGATTTAGTGAATTGTTTCATTTCTCCCTTTTGCAACAATGACTTGGGAAGCTCTGTGCCTCTGCTCCAAGCCAAGACCCGAGCCTCTGGAGGACAGGGACCCTGTGGGCTCTGCAGAGAGGGCAGGCCAGCATGGAAGTTCCCTCTTGCCCATGTCTGGAGCAATGAGGACTCCCTGGGGCAAAGCTTGTTCTTTTTCAGACTGGGGGCTGTCCTCCAGCTCTAAAAGGGCTCCTCAGAACACTTCCACAGGGGCTCTGGACAGTGCTCACAAACACATTCAGACTATACATTCCAAAATCCCTGATGTTTGTGCCTGTTTTTTCAATCACCCCATTTCTCTGAGGAGTCAGTTTGGATTAAACATTTCTAAAGCCTCTTCCAAAACTGCAGTGAAGTGCTTTGGTGTGTTTTGTTCAGATCCCTGGTCCATTTGCCCTTCCTTGGATGTAGAGACCCCTCTTCCCTTTTAAATGTACAAGAATCACATGTATTTTCTGGCCATGCACCAGCTAAAATCACCATGACCATACACTCTCAGTACCCATGTGCCCTAAGTCATGGCTCCTTAGTTTGTCAGGAAAGGAAGGCCAAGCTGGGTGACTCCTGCCCTGCGTGTATCCCCACCCAATTTCATGGATTTCTCACCATCCCAATGCAGATGGGCACAAGACTGTGGTAAAACACGTGAGTGGGAGGGCTTCAGAGCAGTAATTAATATTTCCTAAACATCTCCTGAAGTGTTGCAGCCTTGCTTTCAGCCTGTCTCACTGAAGCCAAGGGAATTACCTGCTGAAATACCTTGCTTTTTTGAAGCTAATTTGGTTTGAATGCCACAGAGCCCCTGTTGCTGGACAGCACAGAAAGGTTCCAGCGTTTTAAGATTCCTGGTAAAGGTTCAGCTGGTGAGGAAGGATCCAGGCTTTCCTTGGTGATGTGTCTGTTGATGTCCTTTGTGCTCAAGAGACTTCAGAGGTACAGAAGTCACCAGATATGGTTTCAATATCTGACAGTAGCAGTGTTAGTGGTAGTAAAAAAGGTGATACAGATCAATAGGCTGCTGAAAGGTACCTGTGAGGGTACATTGTTGGGTTTGCTTGTAGTTGGAGAAGTTTGCAGGCATCCAGGAACACAGTCCTCCTGGAAAATGGGTGTAAAGCATTGGAGGGCTCTGTTGCTTTTCTGCTTTATTTCATCCAACACATTTTGTCTCAGATTGTTGGAAAGGATGAACCAGGGCTTACTTACAGCTGCTGACTTTCCATAAAATCCTTAATGTGGGGAAGTCTAAATCTACAAGGATTGATTTTAATTTCCTCCAAGAAGTTGCTCCTGGCAGAATCTGATAAAGCCATTTTTAGTCTAATCCTTCCCAGCCCTGCCCTTGCTGAGCTATGGGAGCATACCTATCTTTGGGAGTTCATTTGGTGATCACCACAGCTTGCATTCATTGTCTTAAATACCTCCCAGATCGTTGGCTGATGCACGGTGGGTCTGAGAAGTGGTCTGACAGCATTTTCTGCAGCTTTTCACTTCTGGGGGAGAGTGTTCCCAGGTCCTTGCTTGGCATATGTCCTTCTGCCCTTTGTGGAACTGCCCCTTCAATGCACAAAGTTCACAAGGAGCAGTCATTCCATTTCTTCTTGTCTGCTCTGTGGTGCCTTTTTCTTCTTGTGTGCCCAGGGCTGTCGAGTCCTCTTGATGCTGGACTGAGCCTGCTCCCAGAAATTCACCAGAAATGTTTTACAAATTTTTAAGAGATTTTGAACATATTCTGTTGGGTTTTTTTTCCTGCTGCCAGCCCTGTGCATCAAGAAGCAGCCTTTCTGTTTTAGGGAGGTCTTGAACAAGATGTACCTCATCTTCCAAATAATCAGATCAGGAAATGCAGAAAGAGTTATTTTAAAGCAATTTGCACACACTTGATAAAACAAAATTATCATCTCCTATACTCTGAAACAGAAAACAAATTTTCTGTGGAAAAAAAAACATAAGCAGAGCAGAGCAAGGCATTGCAGGAGATGTTTAGCATCATGTTCTGACCTTTATGGAAACAGTTAATATGGAAATATTTCTGCTGTATTTATTTAAACTTTTTTTCCTTGCATTTATTTAAACTAGGCAGTATATTTATTTGAAAATATCAGCAGCATGCCAATCTCCAGTTCTTGGCATGTTAACAACACTAATCATGCAATGAACATAAAGCCCTTAAATCTGTGCTAAGTGCTTTGATCCTAATGCTCTCAGGAAAGTCCTTTTGTTTTTGTTCTCCATGTAGAATGCCAGGTGCGACTGTGGTGGGTGTAGGAGATAATAAAGATAATTACAAGGGAAGGTTTGCTAGAGTTTTAGAGTGATGGCTATAACTGATTTTTCGAAATACTGTTTCTCTATTATTAAATGTGCCGCAAACTTTTTGGTGGTTTTTTTACAGAAGCATCACAATTTGTTGTTTTCACACCCTCCTCCATGCCTGGCTGTCCTCCCAGGTTCATCCAGGGGTGCTATTTGCTGTTGTGCCTCAATCACAGGCTGTAAACAGCCTTTCAGAGCAACGTTTTCCCACACTTAACTGGAGGCAGAGGCAAGCTGACCACAGGCATGCCCAAGTGCATGTGATCCTTGACTCTAGGAAACTGGCTAGTGAAAAAATTCCATACAATACCTGGCTACACCTTCAGGGCTGGCTCAGAGGTGCTTAAAACCAGTAGAGGTTTTTCTGTTGACTCAGAGAGCCTTGGATAAGGTGAGGCTGTTATTCCAGAGAGCCACCATCTGCCCCCAGTACTTGGAAGCATTTTCTGTTGGGGGGGGTGTGGGAAAGAAGTCAAGAAAAAGAGGAATGTGAAGACAGTGATTTTGTCAAATATTTTGAGGAAGGCAAGGTCAAAGCTTACCTCATTGTGGTACTGTTATTGGTAGGTACCATAAGCAGGCAGCATTTGCAGCCATGAAGAATCCTGTTAGTGAAATGCAAAGTTTCTCCAGGATCCAAAATAAATGATGAGGCTGATGGTGGTAGCAGTTCTGTTTGGGTGTAGCAATTCCCAGACTCACATGATGCTGAGATGCAGCCCACCAGTAAATTATGCTTTGCATGTGGCTCACATATGCTTAAAATCTATGTGCCAGATAAAAGTTGAGTACCTGAGATGAATTAGATGGCAGTTATTAAGTAGACTCTTTGCAAAGGAATTTTCAGTCTCTGATACTTGGTTAAATTAGATTATTCAACCTTTCTTTTCTGTCAGTGCAAATGAGATCATAACTCAAATGTGCATGAAAGCAAACGGGTGGTTTAGATCTGAAAACACACAGCTGCCTAAATTTGATTTATATTAAAGGCAGACATAGAAATGATTAATTCCAGCATCTTGGGAATTACATTTAAGTATTAACAAAATTAAGCAAATTATGCCTCAACCTCTGAGTGCACCGAGGTTTGCACGCAGACTTGTTTGATCATGGCATCACAAGATAAATGTCAGAATCAGGCTCCACGCCAAAGTTAAGCATTTTGCAGAAGGGGAGTAATAATTTTGGAAATAACCAGTACCAAATTATTTGTGAGATCAAGTATTTATCAACCAGCTTCAGGTCCCCAGAAAGGTGCTTGCATTGTTGCACAGTGTGGTTAGTCTTACTTTAGGGTAAGTAGTGGGATCCCATGTGTTTTTTAAATTAGGGATGCTCTGGGCTGTACCAGCTCAGGATGTGGGACATGTGAGAGTCCTGATCAATGCTGTAAATTTACTCTTTAACTTAGGCTGTCACAGTAAAGTGGCATAACCTGCATGAAGACTGTTTACCAAGGAGCACTTGAATTTTTGTTTAAGCATCAGTGTTGGTTTTTAGTCCAAAGACAGTAAATGGATGAAAATATTGGAAGTTTGAACTGGGTTTTGTAGGATATGACATTTCTGTCTTGCTCCTGACTTTTGTTGCCTGGGGAGAGAAGTAGAGAGAATGAAAAAATTAACTTCTGATGAAAGTTGAAGGCATATAAAAATAGGGTAATATTAGCTTGATCTTCTGTTGATGCTAAAGAAAAAAAAAAAAGTGAAGTTTGTGGATCTGGGTAACTCGTGGAAGTTTTATTTTATTGCAAGGGACAGCATTTTTTCCTTTTTTCAGTGCAAGGTTGGATGTTGCTTGTTGGGTTTTTTGGCCTACCTTCGAATTGGATCTGGGCTCAGGAAAACTCAGAGGCAGCTATCCCTGCTCAGCCTCTCAGAGGAGCATCATTAACGGCTCTTAAACCTGTTGATCAGCGGGACCTCAGTGATCTTTTGTCAATCTGTAACACCCTTTCTCAGGGCATCGTTTATACAAGCTTTTAAGCATCAATTTCTGGTTTTAGGAGCTACATCCATTTCTCTCCACATTGATCTGAACTTTTCCATTTAGAAACTGGTCCCTCGCTGGTTCTTTGTGGGCTGAATGAGCTGTAAGTAGGGCTGTAATATAAAATATTCACAGGTGTCAATGTATATGCCAATTTCTATTCTAGTGGATCCTTCCAGAGCTGCTAGATATATAAATTTTTTAGGTTTCAAATGTATTTATAGGCTGGGAAGAGCTTGAGCTGTAATATATTTCTTGGGAAATATACTGATGGAGTGATTCCAAAATGAAGGTTGAAGCCTCATTTCTGCATGTTTCCTCCATTCTGAAAAGAAAGCAGAACATTTTATATGGAGAGATGGTTAAAACAGTGTGTTTGCCCTCGAGGATTAAACCAGTATGTTTATGACGTAGCATGTAATGAAGAAATGGAAGCTGAGTCTCTGGGTGCATCATGCTGAGTAAGAGGCTTGTTCTACATGAAACTGTCATATTAAATTCGTGTCGTGATTCCAGACCCCTTTGATTCCTAAATCTTTGGAGGAGACTAATCTGAAATCAAAGTGAAGTTGCTTGGGGTTTGCATGCCAGAAGTGGTCACATTTGAAAAAGTTCAGTGAACCTGCAGAGGGAGGTTGAAATTAGTTGCTTCACTACAAAGCTTGCAGCTAACATACCTGCTGGTTTGCTTTTTGCTTTGATTCTCCAGACTTTGCCTTCTTGCCACCTTCTGAGATGTTTTCAAAATGCATAAATGTTAAGGATGAACATGTCCTGGTTTCAGTCTGTTTAGTGAAGAAAAAAAAGTCAGACTACACTGATAAAACAAACACAAGCTTTTGTACCAAGGACAAGGAAATGCTGCACTTTTCTGCCTTGTCCTTTGTGCAGTTATTTCCCTCTGTGAAGGTGGAGAGCCCTCTTTACCCTCCTGATTTACCAATATTTGACATCCCTTTGTACCAAGGTAAATGGAAAATGGTTCCTTTCAAGTTCTTCTAAGTAGATACTGAGGGCTCCTGCCTTGATCCCTGTAAGATGACTCTGCTCCTTTGAAAGGACTGGAGCAATGCCAGGAATCCAGCCTGTTATCCCTGCTGAATGTCAGCTGTTTTCTCTATTTTGATACTGGCATTTTTTGGGGCTTTGACCAAGAATATCACACAATATTAAACGTCTGCACTCGTCTCAAGCTTTTGTAGCTTGCCAGGGACCTGGGGAGGTGCTTTTTGGTCCAGCTAAAAGAAAATACCCTGGTAGCCATGGCCCCTGTATGAGTGTGAAAGCTGATCTGTTGTTACTTTATATTTACAGTGTTCTGTCTCCTGTGGAAGGGGCCAAAAGCACCGCAGTGTGTACTGTTTGTCAAAGGAAGGGAGGCATGTAGAAGAAGAGAATTGTAAACACCTTGCTAAGCCCAACGTGCAAAAGAAATGCAGAGGGGGCAGATGTCCGAAGTGGAAAGCAGGAGATTGGGGCCAGGTGAGACATGTTGTGTACCCTTTTGCACCTTTTGGTATTTTTCCTCCATCCAACTGGTTAGAGCCTGGTTTTCCAATCACTTCTGTCCTCATGAGTTATTCAGGGATAAAGGTTCTGGGCCAGATCCTGGTGTAAAACAGTGTAGCAGTGTAGCAGCACAGATTTGTACCAGCTGAAAACTAGGCAGCTTGCTTTTAGTGTCTATCTGAAAGCAAATTCCATGTAGTATTTTTTAGGTTTTTGCTGGAATCATTACTAGTACATAATATTAAAGAGAATCTGCTATTTCTTCATGTTTTAAATACCATTTAAATATCATACCTCAAGTAAAATCTTCCTTAGTTTTGAGAAATAAACTCATTTCTTGATTCTCCCTCATTAAAAAGTCAGACAGTGACACATAGAGCAGAGGCTGCTAGAAATGAAAAAGTATTTTGACTTATTAAGCATCTTGCTTGCTGAAAGCATCCTTGTTTTCCTGAAAATAATGTCTTTGTCATCACCTTGAATCTGCTGCATCACATTTTTAACTCTGAACCTTGCTTTTCCCTCTACCTCATTAGCGTGCTAATCAGAGGAATTATTGAAAATCCCAGACTAAATGAACTGTTAACTTGTAAAACATCGTGTTCCCTTGCATTCTGTCTTCCAAATTTAGGTACAAAACACCCATTCTGTATTCGAGTTCCCTGAAAGACAAACCATTAACATTGCTACAGGCACACATGCAAAAGTTAGGACTAGGACAGCATGCTGTTGATTAATGTTCACTAATAAAAAGAACAATAAACCCATTAATGAACTATGATTGTTTTCAGACTTGTATTAGTTTGGTTTTTTTAATCCTTACCTTTGGATTCACAGGATAGGAGTGTTTGCCATTATGTGGGTAAAGGACTAAGTGCTCATTCACCATGGAGGTTCAGTTACTGAGGTCTGGGTTCTGTACCTGAGGACAGGAGCATCCAGCCTGTGAAATCCACAGTACTGCTCCCATATTGGAAATTAAGTCAATATTATTACCTTTATTACCTTCAGGACTGAAACCTAAATTTAATACAGGAGCCAGACTGAAATGAAATGCAAGGCCATTAGACAGTCTGTGGTATCCAATTTGCCCCTTATTTAAAGTGACTGCTCTTGAAAGCAATTTTTTACAGCTAATAATTGTAAACATAATAATCTAATGGCCTGTCAATTGCATTAAAATACACTAATACTAATTGATAAAAGTGCTTTAAAATTCCCAGCTTTCCACTGCATCATGGATGTTAATTTTATGCAACTAGAGAAAGGAACCCAAGTTAATAGGAGGATGAGGTGATTTATGGTCTGAGGTAATCTCTTATGACCGGGCAATTAAGGAATATTTGTATGCTAATGATAAGGCTAAGAACAGGCTTTTCCAGGAGTGGTTCCTCAGCCCAAGTTCCTGATGCAGGATGTGCTCATCCAGCCAGCATCTTGCTTAGGGAAAAAGTAAAGGGGTAGAAACACTTATGTTACAGTGTCAAATTGGGCTTTTTAAAGCCCTGTGAAATGCTGTGACGTGGATCTCTGAGCCTCAGTGGTGCTGGGAGCATTTTTTTTGCCTGTGACAGGTGAAGAGTTGGGGCTGTCACAGGTTGGGAGTGCTGGCCCTGGGTCCCTTGTAAGGTGTGTTCAGGGCTTTGTCAGAGATTTAATGCCTTGGAGCCAAGCTGGATTTAGATGCTGAACTTCTCATTAAGAGCATGAAACAGACACGAGTTTGGTGCTCTGAATATACAGTAGATCAGGGTATAAATTGGGTGTGAAAACTCCATGTGACTTTCCCTATCACCTGTGCCACTGCTGCAAATAGGAGCCATGATAAGTTTCTACTTAGATATTATTCAAAAAAACCCAAACTTTCTGAAGGTCTAATTGTCTCAGAAAGTTAATCCCATAGGTGAGCTGCTGTGCTTTTTGTCCTGAATAAACCAGCAAAAGTCTGCATTAGAAATAAGGCAAGGTTTTCCCATAGAAGTGCATCCTTGTGTCACTATATATGCACAGGACCCATTGCATATACCTTTAGGTGTGGTTAAACTCCCCCTTTTGGGGGGTTTTGCCTTCTGGAAAAGGAATTACTGAGAAAGTGAAGATAAAAAAATACAAGAATGGTTCTTGAGTCTCAGTTGGACACTGGATGTGGTGCTGCAATCCTAGGGTTTTTTCTCTTTAGATGTTTTGTATTCAGAGGGTGGTTAGTTCCTTTCCAGATTGTTAAGAACCCACTTCCCTGGAGCAAAGCATTTTTGACATATCTCTAATAAGGCTTTTTCTCCAAGTTTTAAGTATGTTTATGTCTGCACTGAAATGTGAGATTTAATGTGTTTGTGTCTCCTAAGTGGTGTCAATTGTGGCCATTTACCTTTCATTTAACAAAAATACCAATATTTATTCTTCTGTCGGGTATTTGCATACTTCAGCTACAGGCTGAAATCCAGCCCTATCTAAAAGCACAGGCAGAGCATCAGGTAGAGCTTCTGGCACAGTCCAGGGACCATCCTCTCCCCAAACCCAGGTGTCACACACACTGCAGCCCCCCATGAAAAAGACACAGTTTTACTTTTGCTCTTTTATCCATTCCTGGGCTTTTTATGTTGGTGATAAATGCAATCAAAAGATATCCTAGAGCATGGTAGGCATCTTGATGTATATAATCTCCAAGTTTGTGCCTTAATTCAGTTTAAGAGTCCCCTATGGAATGTGTAGGACAAAGTGCACTGTTAATCCCAGGGGAGCAGCAGCATATGGGAAGCATTTGCATCACCAGTGACAGAAATCTC
>JBBMKD010000027.1:6825554-6846643 GCA_037834095.1 Argya squamiceps
CAATCTTGGCAAACAACTCTCCTTTCTCAAAACCATCTTTCTCCAGGTGGTGTTTTGCTGTTTCTCTAGTTTAACCAATGGCATTAGAGAGGTATCGTTCCTATTTGCTAATCATATTAGGTCTGTATCAGAACACCTTATAAAAGGTAGTAAGCATTAGACAATATTTTTTTCTATGCTCTTTGCCTTCTGAAATATTTGGAGTCTCTCATCTTTCTTTCGTGTCCAACAACGACAGGCAGGGGAATGTTTTAGAGCTGCTTAAATTAATGCATTGAATATGCATTATATGAATTTGAATTGAATATGCAAAAGTAATGCATTGAATATATTGCTGGTGCAGCAGCAGCCCTGGTGTGTGTAGGGCTCCATACTTCAGAGTGAACCCCTTCATATGGAGGAGTCCCAGCAGCTACAAGTAGAATCATTCATGAAAATTGGGATGTAGCCAACATTTGTGGCCGTGTTGATGGCCATGCTGAATATTTAGTCAGAGAGTGGGGTCATTGCAGAAAACAAGGGTTTGAAAGCCTTGTGCTAGAAGGATTGGTGGGTCACTGGCAACTGCAGTTGATCCCACTTGGCCACGTGTATGAAAAAGACTTGAGAGCCAGAATTAGGCTGAAACACTGGTCATTTGAGCCTTAAAAGGATTTTTTTCTTCATTTTTCCTCCCTCTTCTTCTCATAAATGCTGGGACAGGTCAGGGGAAAGAACTTGGCCTTTCTGCTAAAGTTATTTGTGCTGAGCCTCTTCTGGGACCTGAACTACAAGATCAAATTTTAGTTAAGGTGATAACATTTCACTTCTTAGGGCTTCTGACATTCTTTGAAATGTGATGTTTCTCCCATAAACTTGATTTATTAACCCAGCTCAGGCATTTGTAGGAGTTTGTCAAACTTTTACAAGGCAATGAGTGTCAAGAAGGCAAGTAAAAGGTAGTAGAAGTTGTCACGGTAACTGGCAAAGCCATTTGAAACCTAAGTTTCTCCTGTCCCATAGGAAGCTTCAGATCCTCCCTGTGAGTCAGCACAGGGGTGTTACAGCAAAGAGCTCAGCCTCAATTAATTGGTATTTTCCCTCAGAATTTAAGTGTAAAATACCCAACTCATTAATCCAGCTTCACTCAAAGAGCAGTCATTTCAGAGAGCAAGACCTTTCTCTTCACTTTGGGCTGCTGAATGTCCTAGTGACCACCAAGTGCCATGACCCTTTTCAGCTGTGATTTTCAAAGGGATTTAATGTAAAATGCCATTACCTTTGATGGACAGAGAGAGTCCTGCTCAGTGCTTTAGCCAAGTTTTGTGGAACTGGACTTGATAAAGAGTAAATGCCCAAGCTGTGAATACCATGAGCCATTGAAGACCAACTTCTTCATGGTGTACTCCTTTAGAATAATAATTTCTAAATGAATGAGCAACTTCATTTTCTTTCTACCAGCCTAACCTGGTAACTGTAGAAAGAGCTGATTTTCATTTCTCAAATACTTGAAAGAACAAGTTATGGATGGGGGAGCAATATGCTCCCACCTCCCATAGCCCACACTCAGTAGCTGGATGCTCTGCTGCTTGGTAGCTCGAGTAGCCTGTGCAATTTCAGCCTTAGGATTGCCCTTGATCTGAGTGGTTTGAGGATGACCCAGTGTTTGCACAGATGTAGCCATTTTCCCAGCAGGTGAGAGAAGATTTGGAGGATTTTTTTTTCTTCCTTTTTTTTTTTTTTTTTTGTGCAACTGGCATAGAAAACAACAATCTTCCTAATGTGAAAAATAAGCAATTTCACTTGAGCACATGGTTCACTTTAACCAACTGCCTCATCCAGCCAAGTGTACAAACAATGAGCAAAGTAGGATAGTCTTGAAGTAATCAGTGATAATAAGGGAGGGATTAATTACCGAAGGGACTACTCATTTGATTAAAATTAAGCCTGTATTTGAACACTTCACAGGACTGGAATCTTTGCTGCTGTCTCTTGATACAAGGGAAACCATCTGTCTCTGTTCTTTCTTCTGGAGCCCATAAACCCTTGAGATAAACCAGGAATCTCTGTCTTGTGTCCTGCAGTGCTCTGTCACCTGTGGAGTTGGGGTCATGCACCGCTCGGTGCAGTGTCTGACCAACGACGACCAGGTCAGCAGCTTGTGCCATGTGGACCTGAAACCTGAAGAGAGGAGGACATGCCACAATGTCCACGACTGTAAGTCTGCAGATTTACACTTTCTTTTGCCTTTCTCATGACTTCAGCATCTTTTCCCATCAAACTCCTAGAGATCTGCAGTATTTCCAAGCATTGGGAACCATCCAAGTAAACACTAAAACACTTCAGGGAAACCTGTTAAAAGTAAAAAAGCTGTTTTGATGCTTTGAAAGCCTCAGAGTGTTCCAAAAGAAATTTTGATGTATAGTTGTTCAGTGACTACAAATATTTCTGTTCTGTTTCAGGTGAATTACCAAGGAGTTGCAAAGATGTTAAAAATCTTGAAGGTGTCACTGAAGATGGTGAATATTTCCTGCAAGTCAAAGGAAAGACATTAAAGGTGCATTTCAGCAACAGAATGATAGTTAATGGGTTTTCTGACAGTTCAAGAGGACACTGCATGTGGTCTTCACTTCCACTCTTGGATTTTCTGCCTTTGGTTGTCTCAGTGATGCCTTTGCACATGACACAGTTCTGGCTTCTCTCTCTCAGGTGTATTGCTCTGGGATGCAGACCGACAGCCCAAAGGAGTATGTGACCCTTGTCAATGGGGATGCAGAGAACTATTCAGAGGTGTATGGCTACAGGTAAGCAATCCTGTAATCCTGAACCTCACAGTGTTTTTGTTTTCCATGGCAATATTTCCTGGCCGTGAGTAGAAAGGGTTTTCTTTCGATGCAGACTGCATAACCCGACCGAGTGTCCGTATAACGGGAGCAGACGAGACGACTGCGAGTGTAGGAAAGATTACACAGCTGCTGGTTTTTCCACCTTCCGCAAAGTAAGGCTGGACCTGAACACTATGCAAATAATAAGTGAGTAAAAACAGGGCCTTGCCATTAAAAAAAAATAAATCTTTATTTTACACAAACATAGCTGTAACTACAAGCAAGCAGTAGTACTCTAGTGAGCAATATTCTTGAGAATTAGTGTTAAAAGCTGCTTTTAGATTTGGTCACCTGTTTGCTGCTTTACGCTTGGAGACTGCACCTTAAGTACATCAGAGATGCTTGTGTTACTTCTCTGTAAAACAGGAAAATACTGAGGCAATTGCTGGTGTATCTGCTCTGTAGAATGAGTGTTTGCATGCTCCCAGCAGCCCAATGTGTTTTGTGAAGGATTTTATTTTATTTTATTTCATTTGGTCCCCTCTTTTCAGACTGGACATAAAGCCTAACCAGGGAGGAGCTGCCCCACCCCCCTCCACTTTACTCAGAGAGGTGTCAGGAGGTCCCAGTGCAGGGGTCTCCACCAGGGTGGGGATGCTGTTCCCAGTGGCCAGGGCAGAGAAGTCTCTTGGCAGAGCCAGACTATGGGGAAATAACTTGTGTTGAGGGCTGGGGACATGAATTTGCAGTGGAGAAAGAGAGTATAGCTGTGCACTGTGAGTAGCACACTCTCTTTTGTCACTCCTATGAACTGGGAGCCCATCCCACCACCAGAGACCCTGTAGCATTCCATGGGGTTATGGTTTCAGTCCCCCCTGACTCCACTGCTATCAGTTTCCAGCAAATGTTTTTAAAATACAACATATTGTTGGGAGTTCATTCAGTAAATAGCTAAGTGGTTCTTTAGCAAATCAAAATCCTTCCCTGTAAAACGACTCTTTATCTGATAAGTGGGTTTTATCACTTAATTTTCAAGACCTCCCAGTCTATCAATCTGTAAAAAGCAACTAATAATCTGTAAAAGCTCCTAGGTAAAGATCTCAAAGGAACCACCCTCTGGGAATTTGATACCAGCTCCGTTTGAATTTCAAAAGGAGCTGGGCACCTACCTCTGTCAGGCAGGAGCTATCTCACATCCCCATCTAAATGAGTCTCAGTTACTTCAGATCCCTCCAGAGCAAAATACTCCAATTGCCTTTGAAAACCTGACCCCTGGGCTGGGGCAGCCAGGAGAGCAGAGATGTTGTTTGCTTTTATTTAAAAGAGAGATTTAGAAGGCGCTGTAGCATTCTTGAAAGTGGGGAATTTTTTGATAGCGAAATGAACCCCAGTTCGAATTTTGTTGTTATTTATACCTTGTTCCTAAATCACCAACAGATTTAAACGGAGCTGTAAATAGTGAGTGTAAGTGTCCTGTTAAATTCAGTGCTCATGTGCTGGGAATCACATGTGGGGTGAATCAGGAGATTTAATACTAAAAAATATAGTAATCTTGATTTCATAAAAATATAGTCGTCTTGACATTAATGTGGGAAGCCAGCTTTGGTGAATTTAAACATTGGCAAAGAGCATGTTTACATTTATTTTGTCTCTCTCCCCGCATCTTTATTTCCATGTTATTCACCGACTCTTCTCCACAGCAACCGATTTACAGTTTGCACAGACACATGATGGACGGCCTGTTCCTTATGCCACTGCTGGGGACTGCTACAGTGCTGCCAAATGCCCGCAGGTATTTGACAAAAGTATTTAACAGGAATTGGTGCCATTTGTTATGTTCAGGCCCTCTATTAATTACTGCTGATCGCAGCAGCCCAGCTTTGTGAGTGGCACGTTCTTATCCCAGCGATCTGAAACTTTCCCCTTCGTGAAGATAGAGAAAGTGATGGAGAAAGTTCCCTTTGTGAACGTGAAGAAAGTAGTTTCCATTTTCCATGTTATCAGGCCAGTGGCTGGCTAAGAGACATTCCCTAGGGCCCCAGTAAAGAAGAAAAGGAAGAAAAAAGAGGCTGTGTGGGGAGAACTGGGTTTTGCCTGCATAGGTGAAGATGAGGGGATCAGCCCGTGACAGGACGTGGTGGAAATGCTGGGCAGAGAGAGCAGATGCTTTTTGAAAGTCTGTAGAAGACAAGTAACAATGTGTTAGGGATGCCTTGCTGCATGTTCCCAGCACACCTCCTTTCTGTGGGGCTGGGGATGATAAGTGATCTGTTTGGATGGTCCAAGGTATTGGGTGGGCATTACAAAGGGCATTACTAGGGAGTCACAGCAGCAGACAGCAGAGGGCAAACCTCTCCCATCTCCTTCCCTCCCTGCTTTCAGAGCTGACACTTTCCTGCACACCACAGCAGCTTAGGGATTGACTCCTTACCTCAGGAATGCTCATAAATGTTAATATCCATCCACCTGACCCAGCCAGTTTGCTCCTCACAGAAAAAATCAGCATTCCCAAGGCAGCAAGTGCAAGGAGAAAAGCTAACAGCCATCTGGTGCTGCACGGCCGTGCTGGGCTGTGGGTCAGCCTGGGGATGTGTCCAAAGGATCCCGCCATGGGTCCAGAAATTGGCAGGACTGGAGTTTGCCATGGGGGTGAGGGGAGGGCTGGGGGGCTGAGTATTGGATGCTGGCATAGTCCTTAATTTTCCATCCATCTTTTTCATTTTGAGAAAGGGTGGAATTAAATGTTTTAAAGAAATAGGCAAATTCAAGAGTTTTTATTTCACTAGTCTGGGGGGAAAAAACCCAAAACAGTGGAAACTAAGGAAAACAAGGACAAGTGTGCCCTCTCCAGTTGAGGAGGGAGCAGTGACAGCGGCTGCAGCACATCCCTGAGGTTCCTTCCCATCAGCTGGAGCACGTCAGGCTCTGCAGTTTGTCATGGGAAAGCCAACAATGCCCTCAGCCGGCAGAGAAGAAGCAGTGCAAAACCAGGAAAAAACAGTGCAAAACCGGGGTAAAGCAGTGAAAACCTGGGGGGAAAGGCAGTTCAAAAGCAATCTGAAGCCCCTCCTTCTCTGCAGCCACCAAGGAGAAGGAGTTCCTAACGTGAGCCATGCTGTGATTTTTACAATAATCGTGGTCAGAGCAGTGGAAAACAAGGAAAGCATTGCTGTCAGGACCCTGTTAGGAAGGTGACACTGTGACATGCCAGGAGTCTGAAGCACAGCATTTTGGGATAACCAGGCTCTTCTTGTTTTTTAGGGTCGCTTCAGCATCGACCTGTACGGGACAGGCCTGTCCCTGATGGGAACAGCCAAGTGGCTCTCACAGGGGAATTACGCCGTGTCGGAAATTCAGAAATCCCCAGTAAGTTGTAACTTTAATTATGGCTCTACCTGCTCATCAGAAGTTTTTAATCACCACATTGTCATTCATGGCAACATCTTCCAATAGAGACTAAAAAAATGAACATCAGACATTAAAGTGTTGCATGTAGTGGTAGTGGGGCCAGGCCCTTGCAGGTTTAACTTGATCAGAGTTGTTGCAATTAATTACTGAGCCTGATTAACTGTGAAGCTGAAAGCACTGAGTGCTGTGGGGCAGACATATCCTTAATCAGTTCCCTGAGATATCCAGCATGGAGTGTGCATTAGAGGGCAGAGCAGCAGGACAGGGTCAGGGCTGCAGAGCAGTGTGGGACCTGCAGGTAGGGTCTGGTGCCAGGCAAGTGCCCTGAGCAGGAATTGTTCCCAGCACATCGCTGATAAAGTGTGAAGGGTGTGGACATTCCTGCTGGTCTGGTCTGGGTTTATCTCCTTGGGAAAGTCTCGAGTCACCATGTTGAGAGGCACCATCCCCTGCCACTGCCTGTGGCTCTGCTGGCTGGAGCCTCAGGGTAAGCCAGGCAGCCCTTCACAATCACTCAAAGCCAAATTTGTACTTGTACTGCTTAATTTGCCTGCCTGTTAACACCTCCTGCAGTCACTGTGTGCCTTCACTCTGTTGTTTCTGTGTCTGAAATGGTAGAAACCGACGATTGCTTTTTTGGCTGTTACTTCATGTGAGTCATCCCAATTGCCCCTGTTAAAACTCTCCAAAAGACGTCACCATCATTTAACCAACAGCAATGTGCAAAATATCCTCTCCTGTACTGCTTTCAGTCTCCCCCCTGGCTCTGGGGAGCACGAGTCTCCTCTGTGCTGGTGCTCTTAGAGGAGAATTAATGCTACAGGTCTGGCCACACTACATGTGGAAGAGGACCAGCACAGGCCCTGTATGTCAGTTCCAGCAGATCTTTTCTATTCTCCCCTTCTAAAAGGAGAGAAGCCAACTTTGGGGTTGCAGAAAACATCAGTGCTGGCAGAAATAAAACAAACTTTGAAGGGCTGCTCAAAAATCCTCCATCACCTGGTGGCATCTGTCAAGTGCTGTTCCAAGGGTGTAATTGCCTGCAGGAGCAGAAGAAAGAAGAGTGCAGTGAGAAGAGATGATAGCAGCCTGCTGCAGTCACAGATCAATAATGTCAAGGGCAGGGTGGAGCTCATTTAAAAAGAAATGCTTTGTGCAAGCTTGTTGTGTGCTTAAGTCCAATTTTCTGGTAATTGAGGGTTGAATTCCCCTCAAGGACTGTCTGTCCATTGTAATGACCAAGAGGAGACAGATTCTGCAGAGGTGAGATAAGGAAGGCCAGATGGAGGTATTAATCTCCTGACTCAAGCCCAGAGAGTTGTGCCCTGCTTGCTGGGCTCACCTGGAGACCAGGTCAACCTCAGGACCACTCCATACTTACCCCTTCTGCCTGTGGAAAGGGGAGGAGGGTTGGCACCTCGGCAACTGGCATCACCTCACCCCATCACTTTCCCTCCTCTCTTGTCTCTGGAGCCACTCCAGGACTTTCCCTTCCAAGTGGATGTTTCCTGGTATTGTCTGCAAATACCCTTTCCATGCCCTTCCCATGCTCAGGCAGAGCTGAGCAGTTGTTACTGACCCAGGGTGGTTTTGGTCTTGCATGAGCAAAGTTTTCTACTCATTACTGTTACTCAGTGTGGGGCAAACTGGAGAAAGCAGATAGCCTTGAGATGCCCTCCAAATGGCCTTCTCCTTGGGCAGCTTTCAATTTAATAAATCAAAACTACCCTTTCCTATTTGTGTCCACCATCTGACCTGCTAGCACTTAAGAGAATTACATTTGTGTATATTTGAATACAGAGGTGATTTCAGTGATTGATTTCAGCATCATTTGTTTTCTTATACACCCTAAAAAACATGGCTTGAGTAACCCAGATCTGGCCCTTCTACAGCATGGAGTTCCTGAGCTCTTACTGAGCTAGTATTTCTGATTTTGCCTGCAGGATGGCACCAGAGTAGTGGGAAGATGTGGTGGTTACTGTGGGAAGTGCACTCCATCATCTGGAACAGGCCTCGACATTCAGGTGTTATAGCAGTGGTGAGTTCTCAGCTGCTTCTGCATGAAGGAAAATCTTCCCCAAAATGTCCTGAAGGAGCAGATCAGGTCATGCTTGCACAAAGACATGGAGGGCGTTGGTGACAGCCACCCACCCCACAGAGCATCCCAGTGGGATCCTCTGCTCCCCCAGGAACCCTTGTGGATACAGCACTGTCACCTGGAAACACCTCCCCACCTTACTGGCACCCACTTTTGCCCTGCTCTTGTGCCAGTTTCTCTAGTGACATGTTCCAGAGGCCAGGATGACTCTAAATGTGCACCTTTTCTGTGTGTTCCAGGTTCTCTGGGAGCAGCCAGCGGAGATGAGAGATGGATGAAGGATAGTGATGCAATACCTCTGCCTTCCACTTTTATATCTGTGTATATGTGTATATAGGTTGCATATAGTATAATATTTATGTTTGGGATTATTTATTTTGATTTAATATTTTTGTACGTAAAATCATTATATTAAGGCTGCTTTTACTATTTTTATTTTTTATTGTTAAATCCTGCAGTCAAACCACTGCATTTTGTATACTCTACATTATATGTAGCATTATGACAAGTGATACTTTATTGTCACTGTATTCAGTTGTTTACTTTCAGTCAGTAATTTTCCTTCAGTTATGGGCTGCTTTGGCCCTCCACGGTGCTACACAATCTGCATAGGGGTATTTTTGGCATTTCAATCTGTCTTTATGCAAGGAAATTAGATAAGATGTGCTTAAATTTTTATTTTTAGGGATTAGGTTGACAGCACTCAAGGAAAACATGACAATGAATACTGTGCTATTTGCATTAGCAATCTTTATCTTTTAGGTACGTTTTGAATTTCACATGACCTCTGTGGCCAGTGCTGGAAGCACTGGTTTGGTGCTAACATGATATTTATTAATGCTCTATAGTTTTAGTTAATCCAGTGCCTTTATCATTGAAGAAAGGGATAAAGCAGAAGAATTGTCAGGCCATTCAAATCAATCAAGATATACCCCAGGCTCAGGAAAATTCCTGCAGATGGATCTTCAGCTCAAGCCCCATTTTTTAGGGTTCTGAAGTGAACTCACTTTAAAAAAAAACGTATCTTTGTCTCCTAATTGCATGTGCCACTGTGCTTCCTGACTCCATCTGGAAGCGGGGTATTAACTCATCCCAGACAGGCTGATCAGGCCATATGTTTCCCTGGGCTGTGTGCTCAGAAGAGATGTAGTTTCTTACAGATTTTGTTACAAAATCCTAGCGTGAGGCTGAAAGCATCCCTGTGGTGTTCCCTCCCCATGGGGCTGGTGAGGACCATGGGGACAGCACACCCAGGGATGGGGACAGCACACCCAGGGATGGGGACAGCACACCCAGCCAAGCCACCCCTTCTCTTGGCCAGGGTACTCCTCTGCAGGCACTTGCAGCATTTCCCCAGCTTCCTACTCACTCCCAGACCATCTGCAAAGGGAGGTTTCGCTGCCTCCTTTCAACAAGATCACTCTGTACCTACAGATGATTCTGCCCCCCTTCAAAAGCAAGCTGCTTTACGCCTACTCCTGTGTTGCTTTGGATCTTCCTGGTAAGGCATCTGTGCTCCTTGCCTCTCCTCATTCCCATGTACAGCCAGACATTTACTGTTGGCTTTTTTTTAATCAAACTGAGGAGCCATGTCCCTTAGGTGTGGTGGCTCCTGCCTGTACATAGCCCTCTGCCTGTGGCATGCCACGCTTTCACAGAGCTTTGCAGCACGTTGAACGGGGGTGATGTGACCAGGTTATTGCTGTAGTCTATGACTATGTCCCTCTTCTCTTTCTCCACAACTTTATTTAGTGGTAGGAAGATGCTGCCCTTTCACCTTACATGTCAAGGCAGCCAGGAGCACAAAGTACAAGGAAAGGAAGCTTTTCAGCACAAAATTACCAGCAGTTTGGAAAACCAAAGAGGCTTATCTGCTACTCCAGATAACTCTTTCCATTTTGGATGCAAGCAGCTACCAAAAGCAACCTCGGGATCTTGTGTGAGTCTTTCACAGAGCTCCCCAAAGGATGTGTAATCAGAGTGTCACAAAAGAGTCGGATCAATGGTGATAAATGATCCCTGGATTCATAACCTGTGTGTGCCGGGCTGTGTTCAGCCTTTGGAGTGAAACCTGTCAGGGTTTGTCAGGGATTGACACGTTCCTGTCAGCTGGGAGACATCTCACAGGCGAGCAGGGCTGCGGTACAGCCCGGCAGCTGAAGAACTGGTGAAGGGAAGAGGAAAAAGGGAAAGAGAAAGAGAAAAAAGGGAAAGGGGAAAGGAGTAATAATGGAATAGTGATTTTCTAATGATAATTGCTTATGTATAAATTCTGTAGGGGAAAAGGGAAAATTGCACTATGAACTTTAGAAAGAAATAGTGGTGCTTTACCACTGTAAGTGAAGTGAAGTGAATGGCTATTTATAAAAAGAAGTACTATTTTCACCTGTACACATTCATTTCTACTGTGTAGTTTCAGAGCAGCTATTAACAGAGCTAGCGGAACCTAAAAAAATACAAAATAAACTATAAGGGAAAAAATGACAGAGCACTGACCCTGATATTCCTTAATGGTCATCATTAAATAGAGCAGATTTTGAGGATCAGAGACAATAGATATTTCTTGTTCAGGAAAGAACTCTGGGTTTTGTATATCAATGCCATTATTTTTCTACAAACTGGGGTATTTTTTTGCAAGCACTTTCCTGTACAATGTTTCTTTTCTTTCTGCTTATACTCAAAAGGAAATGAGAATACCTGTATGACATGTCTGTATGGTCTTGCTGCATTTGCCATCGTATTTCAATATCTGTGTGCTACTATAGAGGCAAAATACTTTGTACACAAGGGAGTAATAAATTGAATGGTAAACATTCCTTTCCGTGCTGGTGTTTATTTCCAAGGTTTGGGTTTGATTGTCCCATGCAAAAGGAATGAGGGATGGGAAGAATGTTGTTTACATGGAGCCCTGCCCCAAACGTCTGTTGGAGTCTGTGGACCAGGGACCACCTTGGAGAATGGCCATGATCACCCACTCATGTCCTGCTGGTTGGAGAGACTGATGCTCCCAAAGTTCTGCCCAGAGAGGACTGCTCCAAGGTGCACAATGTACACAAACACAGCTCAGAAATGTCCCATGCATTGTTCAGACGTGTCTGGTGACTGGCTGGTGCTGCCTTCAATGACCAAGGGACATCCTTTAACATGGCATATAAGGGAGACAAGCAGTTTTATTTTGGAAATGTTTTTGAAGGATGGGCTGAGATAATGGGCCTGGTCTACACCACCTATAGTGTTATGGAAAGAAATGCAAAAAAAAAAAAAAATCAACTTTTCTAAATTGGAAAAGATAGTATCAAATATACAAGAAAAATGCAGGCAGGAGAAATTTGGTTTAAAAGGAAGCAAATGTAGGGACTGCCTCCCAGAATGGCAATAAATGTTGAAGTGCCAGCAGTCTTACATCACCACTGCCCCAGATATTGCAGGTAAGAGTGAAGTTGCGATTTCTGTCTCCCCTTACACATTCCTCATGCTTTGTCTCAGAAAATGCTGCAGATCTCTTAGTGCTGGCAGGTTCAGCCTTTTTCAGCTTGTTGTGTTTTCAAAGGAGAGAGGATTCCTTGTGCTGTGTGAAACACTGTCAGATGCAGAAAACAGCACATGCAGTATTTCAAAAGCTCAATTCTTATTTTAAATGACCAATCTCATAAAAGTGTCCTTTCTATCATTTATCCTTAATAAATTATTACAAAGACTTTAAACGTGAGCTGCTGTGGAATTAATACCCAGACCCTGAATTGTATTTTACCTTCCAGCTCTGTGTAATGAAAGGTCATTTTAACACTTTCAGTGCTTAGCTTCTGTGTGCTCAGTGCTGAGGTTCTGTGACAATTGCAGCACTCCAGTCTCTTTGTGCAGCTTCAGACACAGAGGTGATTGCTTCATCACTTTGGCCTTCTGCCCCAATGATGGGTATTTTTCTGCTACAGAAGAATAAAACGCATTTTGTTGAAGGCTGTTGGGAAGCCATGTCTCAAGGAATTAGTCCTAAATCAGAACATTTGATTCCTTTCCTTCCTTTCCTCACAGCCACGCTTTGAAAATCATATTGAAGAGTGCAGAGAGGCCTGTTCTACAGTCTTTCCAACTTTCCAACACAACTCCTCAAACAGATGATTGAGGGCTGACTCAGAAGAAAGCATTCTGTCAGGGGAAGAGAACTGAGGTGAGACACCTCCCATTACCAGGCAAAGGCACAGAAATTCAACCCAACCCAGGAGTCATTAACAGCTGAAGTGGCTCAGCCCATGCGTTAAGTTCTCCCATCACTTGAACTCTTCAAATGGAGAATTCTTTCAATCACTTCGTTCTAAGAGACGTGTTTGAGTTCATCCAGAAGTCACAACCCTCCGTAGTGTTGGACACGTAGTGGGAGGGGATGAGTCCCTCTGTGGTACAGATTCCTGGAGGCAGCTCTCCGGCTTGTGTTGAGCAGGAGGAAGAAGCTGATGACCGAAAGTGGTGCCTGTCAGTCTCGCTCCAATATTTTCCAACTATTTTCGCCTGTGAAGTGATCCAGGCAATTGGAATTGTAGCCTTCCAGAAGCAGATTTAGCTGACAAGTTTCTGACCTCTCTTTGCAATAGCGAGATGAAGAATGCTAAGAAGTTATTTTCAGCCTTCACAGAAGAGTCTGAGTTTCCACTTCAAAGTTGGCTTAATTTTTCTTTTTTTTTGCTATTTAATATTAGCAAATATAAGGCACAGATTTTGGGGGGTGGGGGGGAAGAATAGTATTTTGACCTAACCCAAATGCCTTTCATGCTATGTATATTTCCTGGGGAGGTTTCTTTTGTTTGTTTCTTCCAATTAAAAAAACAAACAAAAACCCAAACAAAAACAAACAAAAACCAACCAAATAAACAACAAACGTGTGAAATTTTCCATGAAATTACTTCTGCCCCTCTCTAGTTATAAATATAGGTTCTGAAGTGTTTGGAGATGTGATCTGTGGACTGTAAGTACAAGAAGATCTGATGTAGGTATCGTTTTAAGCAAGGGGAGGTAGAAATGCATTTCTTCTTTGTGATGCTGATCCAGGTCCTTCAAGGCAGGATGTGAAGTGCAGAGGCTGAGGCCATGCCCATCGATCCATTTCCACCAGGAAAACCTCAGTTCTGCTGGGAGCAGAATGGTTTCCACATTACATCTCCTCACAGGCTTTGGCACACGCCTGCCTCTAATGATCAGTCTGAGCCGCCAGCAACAAGATCAAGCTGCAGCTAATTAAACATGTGTCGGTAGTCAGTGTCTCCATTTATGAAGAGACAGTGTGAGAAGAGCCAGCAGTCTGGAGTAATCTCTGAATACAAAACCCTTTGTATGTGGGGCAGAGGGCGCAGGGGGAGGCAGGGCTCTGATATTCTCTCTTCAAATCATTACTTGGCTCCATTCATATGCTTATAATTTCTTCATCCTTCTTTAGTCTGCGACTACATTTTAGATGAGCAATTAAATTAATCAGGTCTTTTCCGCATTGTCCTTTTCTAATCCATCCTCGCTGGCTTGCTGACCTTCCTCTTTGAAGCTATTCACTGCTCGCTGCCTGCCTTCCCCAGCCCCGCACAGAAATGAGCATTGGCTGTGAAACGCTTCCATTGCTCCCGCTCCCGGGAGCAGGGAAGTGGGAATGGCTCCCTGCAAACTCACCGGCAAGAACGGGCACGTCCAGGTTAGTTGCTGTTACTGGCAAATACAAGTAGCAGTAAATACACGCGGTGCCTCCAAGCCCCCGCCGGCAGGTGGGAGCGAGGCCGCCCGCAGCAGAGGATGCAAGCAGGTACCAGATGCTGCCAGAGGCTGGAGCTGTGGCCTCGTGCATGGCTTGGACTGCCCAGATGAAGTTTCTCAGCTTGCTCCCAGGTCTGAGTAGCCCTTTGGAGAAGGATCCACGTGAGTAGTGGTGGGAGCATGCAGCTCTGCACTTCGCTGAGGCTGATGCCTTGCCAGAGCTTAGAGCAAGCAGGTACACACTGGTGGCAATCTTTCCCTGCTTCAGAAAATGCAGAATAGCTGAACTGGCAAACAACTGAGACCTAGAATAACAAACCACGAGCTGCTGAAAGGAGATGTAGGGCAGAAGTGGCCATGGAGGTTTGTTTCCTGGCAGCACAGAAGCAGCACAGTCTGAGCCTTGTCTGTGGGAGAAGGAGGCAATGGCTTTCTTCTTATTTGTGCTAGGACTCAGCTGCTCAAACACTTTGTTGTCTGTCTCTCCTTCACTGTTCTCCTCCCAGGATATCCCTGAGCATGCCATGTCTCCTCAAATCCACGTGTCTCAGGGACAGTACACCCAGATCAGTGGTACAGGTGATTTAAGGAAACCCCAGCAGATCACTCTGCTGACTCTCACTTGAGCTGCTGCTCCATCCAGGTAGGGCAAACGGAGAGGTGATACCCTTCAGATCCACTTGTCAGAGATATATCTAAATTCTGCTGACTGAATTGCATAAAGTGGGGTGTCCTCAAGACTTTTCAACAGCTCTTGTCAACACCGACAGCTTCATCCTGCTCTGTGTGGAAAAATGCAGTGGGTGTGCCTTGTGCTGGTGCAGAACTCACCTGGAATAACTCCTGAGAGCTGCCTGCCTGCCCTGGAGGGCTGTGGCCCAAGATAACCTGAGTGTATCCTCCTCTTCAGCTTTCCTCCACATTGTGCAAGTGGAAGCTGAAGCTTTCCAGGTACGACTGGCATTCAGATTTCACTAATGGCATTTCCCCATCTGATCATTCCCAAGGCTTGGGCTTTTCAAGAATCCAAATGTATGGCAGCATTTAACTTGGGAGAAGCTTTTGACAGCAGGTGTGTCCTGGGCTGTTTGCCTTGGCTAAAGAACTGGTGGCTCCAGCAGGCAAAATAACACCAATATAAAACCTGGTAACACTGGTGTCCAGAAAAAAACCATTTTCTGGCATCTCAGTGCCACTGACAAAGTTTTCTGGTTTTTCCCTTTGACCAGCTACCTAATTTCTCATGATCTGAGCTACCACCAGCAGCCTGGTTTTGCTAGGCATTTCTCTCCCCTATTTATAAGCAGGTTTCAACCCTGTAAAATGGCAAGTAAAAGACTCTTTTGTTTTTCTCCCAATCAAAAGAGATAATAAAACAGCTTTAAAAACATGAGTAAATGGACCTTTCCACCCACAGGGTGGCAAATGAACAATTAATGTGAGGGATTGCAGGACATCTGTGACACTTCCAGTGCTGTGGCAAGGGAAGGGCAGGATGGCTTCACTCATGCCAGCTCCCCTCCTGCCGTGCCTGCTGGCACCTGCCTCTCTGCCAGTTACCCTAAATTGGTTTGTTTTTTCTTTATCTTCATAAATGGTCCTGAAAAGTCAAAGCAGCATGGCAGAAGTGTGAATTTACAGCTTAAAGCAAATAATTCTGCTGCACCTAAGAGAGCTCCAGGGAGTGAGGGGGACAGTAGAAAATCACTTGTTGCTATAGTGCAAGGATGTTGTGTGCAAATTGGCAGAGTCCCACCTGATTGCTTTGGTTAGCCTCAAATTGAAAGGCATTAAGCAACCACATGAACTGGGGCCATCTCCCACCCCTCTTTGTCAGAAAGGCTGGGAGAGCTGTGCTGAGGGGCTCCTGACCTTGACAGCAGGGAAATACAGTTCTGGGAAAAGCTGAAGCACTGTCATTTCATTTCAGGGAGCAACAGCCCAAAGGATGAGGAGAGGGGTTGGAAAGGAGCAGGGGGAGGGAAGGGGGCCTGTGACACTCTGCCAGGCTGGCATCAGAGGCCAGGGTCCCTCCAGTACCCCAACAACACCCAGCCTGCCCACTCTGAGAGGGGCAGGTTCCTTTTTGAGAGGATAAGTTTTATGTATCCACTTGGCTCTGCGTTTCATAGCAGGTGCTCCTCTCTGCAGAGTGGGACTGGGCTCCAAGTTTTTATTGGTGTGGACTCCAACTCCCAAATGCTATTTACAGGGAAATTGAAGACCGCCTTCAAAATTAACAATAGATGGCTATAAATCTTACTCAGTTACCTAGCAACTAACACAATAAAATCCTAAGGTTAAAAGGAGAAGGGTTATTTGGAGATACCTTGGGGAACACATAATGGCCATTTGCATTCCTGGGCGGGAGGACACAAAAAAAATTCCTGGGATGTTTACAAATGAGTGTATTGATGAAAGAAAAAAAGGTGTAATTACTCAGCACTGTTTTAATCAAAATACCTCAGAACAGAGAAATCTAACCTAAAAGTACTAGTCAAATGGCTGTGATAAAGAGCACTCAGAAAATGTACGGTGATCTACAGGACTTGTAGAAGGGTTTGTTAAGTTGCTAAGCCCACTTTGTTGCCATTTGTGACATTTGAAGTGTGTGTTCTGCAAAGCAATCGTGTAATAAACGTTCAGAGTGAATCTGACCATTACATGCCTGATGGAATATGCCCCAGAAAATCCTACGCAGTGCAAAAAAAATTTAAGACTAAAGTAACATAACATGATTCATCCCGGCCTGGGTTCCTGTTATGCACAGCACAGATTGAAATTCCATATCCCCACCTCAAACTGGGGTTTATGCACAGCCTTTTCTGCCTGCAGTAATTGCAGATCTTGGAGCTGGAATGAGCAGAAGCACTGAGAACTCCTAAAAGACCCTCATGGGGGCACATTTACCCAGGAAGAAGGAGGTTTGGTGGAGGAACGATGCAGCAAATTAGATGCCTGGTCCCCAGCACACTCCTTCAGCAGCTGTGGCACTTAGAGGTGTTTTTAAGCCCTCCTTTTGCAGTTTGAAAGGCTTCAGACAATAACTTCCTAATAACAGTCAGACATTTATTGCCTTCAGGGAACTAGATGGAGACAGGATTCGTGTTGAGCTGTAATTCACCTGCACAGGCTGCTGGCAGGAGGAACCATGAGGGGACTGACTTGGTGTGTAACAGCCAAATTGACCTTGACATCACAGAGGGGAGAAATGGATGGGTCCAGCATCAAAATGAGAGCTGCTTTCTGCCTTACTCCAGTGCTCTCTGTTGGTGCCACCCCTGCCTTGGTGCTCGTGGTCAGGGCTGGACTGTGAGAGGCACAGGGGTGTCAGAGCTGATGGAGGGATGCTGAGAGCTTCCTGCACATGAGTATTTTGGAGGTGATTTCCTGACATGAGGCATGGTTTGCAGGAGAGAAGAGCCAGGGGCACTTTCCTGGAAAGACTAGCAAATTTTCCTGGCTTCACACACAAAACTGTTTTGTCTGCCAGCTAACTCCCATCCAGAATTGCTGGACCAGAGCTGGAGGCAGACTTTCCGTGGTCTTTGGTGGCACAAGTTGTTCCCATATTTCCCATTCCCTGGTTGCAGCTACTCCTGTGGACCTGCAGCTCCTTTTCTGGGGTGGTAAGGACTGCCAGCAGGGCTTGGACACAATCACTGCTGCTACTGCACATGCTGGTGTCCCACATGGGATGGAGGTCACCAGGAAAACAGAGCCCTAATGACAGCTCTGCCCTGCATCCCGGGCTGCTCTTCTGCACAGATCTATCCCATGCCAGTCCCTGTTCCACCTGCCTTGTGACCAAAAGCTAACACAGGAGCTGTATTTTTCCTTTCCCTGAGCTCTTTGATTTTCATCATAATTATTTCTGTAATATTAGGTACAACAGGGAGGAGGAAGCAAAGAGCATCCCTGTCATTTCCCTCATCTTGGCCATCCACAACTTCAAAAGGAAAATGTGTCCAACTCACAGTGCACGAATGGAGCAATTTGGGTTTTAAACTGGTTTAGTCATGAAAAGGGCTGGAAGGAGAGTCATCCCTAGGCAGGTTTGATTGAAACAGAAATGGGAGGGGAAGATGACGTGTGGAACAATTTAAGTGACAGCAGAAACAATAATTTGTCAGACAAACTGTCTAGCATGTATTATACATGTGTGTCTGTTTCTGAGCCTATTTGACAGCAGTATCTGACACCCCCCACCTCCAAGCTGAGTCTGCCTCCACTCAAGAGGAAGATCTCCATGTCTATAAAAATAATAATGCAAAATCCCCTTTTGAAAGTAGCTGTCATGGTAGCACAGGTAGGGCTGGAGCTGTGTTGCTCTCCCCTGCCCACCCAGCCACGCCAGGATGGTGCATCATCCCCTTTGCACATGGTGAGAACAAGGGAGTGGGAGTTTATTTCCTGACAGATCTTTACTCTTGGCAGCTTTTCTGGGGGAGGAAAGAGGAGCATTCAGGCCAATGAGATAATGTATCCACTCCCTTTCCCAAATGCATCCCAGAGATGCTGTTCTGGCCTGGCTGTTTCTTCATGGAGATGGAGCATTTGACCATCCCTAAAAGTGGATGGAGTCCTCACAAATAGCCCTTCATTTACAATGGGCGTCTCAGGCCAGAGAGAAATTGCTGTTTCCATGAGATATTTAGGTGACCAGAAGTCCCTAAGGACCTGACTTCACCGGGCTCTGTGCTACCTGGATGTTGTTCTGGCTCTGCATGGACCTGATTTCCCCAGATCTCTCTGCAGGCACAGCAGAGCAGAAGCAGTAAGCACTCCTCACCCCTGTTATCTGCATCTTCTGCACTCCCAGGCTGAGCCCTCATCTTCCCTCCTCTGAACACACTGATTCAAGCCTTGCTGCTCAGAGCCTTCCTGCCTTTTGCTTGTGCCACCCCTTGTGCTTGCAGTATCTGCTGGCATGAGCCTGCAGGATGCAAGCATGCAGGGTGACAGGGAAGTTTGGTAGCTTCATGGACAACTTGGGATGGAGGGAGGGGACCAGCCAGCCTTGTTTTAGGCAGCAATTTAGGACCTGCATCTTCATCAGAAGACTGGAGCTGTGATTCAGAACAGCCACACCTCCAAGGAATTTATGCTCCAACTTTGACTTACATTTGCTGTTTTAAACTCATAGCAGATGTCCTCACCAGCCCTGTTTTTGAGGGCACACAGCATCTCTTGCAACAGCAGAGCAATTAAAGAGGATTTGCAGGTCACCTCTAAAGCATTTCCCACAGCACGTTGAATCTTGTTATAAGTCCTGTATCCAATACTGCTTTTATTTCAGCAGTTTTAATTGAAGTTTTAAATACTCTGAATCTTATGCAAGACACCCAAAGTGCTGGAGATTTTCAGGCCCTCTCTTGCATGACACCCTTTTCCCTGAAATCCCATTGTTCTTCTGCAGAGATAACAGTAACTCAGCACCCTGATAATGTATTCCACATTGGATAAAAGCTGTAGCTAGAGATGTTTCAATACGAGGTCAAACCCCAGTCTGCAACCCGTTGCCTACTGTGTGATGAAATGTATACTTGGAGAGATCACCTCTTCCCTTGAGAGCTTATAATATATTCATGCACCACTGTATGGGCTGGAAACTGGGAGAGAAACCAAGAAGGAAAGTGATGAGGAAATTTAGCAGAAGGGAGCAAAGGAGGGAAGCTTGGAGGGTTTTGGAAAGGTAAAAATAGCAACCACAGAAACATAGAGCAAGGAGCATTCAATATTTTCCCAGTGCCATGAAGAAAGCCTGTGACAAAGGAAATTTTCACCATGATAAAATTTTCTATGTGGAGTTTTTTTTCTTGGGTTGGGTTTGTTTGTTTTATTTAGTTGGGTTTTTTTTTTTTTTTAAGGAAGCACAGTATTTATGGCAGGAAAGAGTGAAAATCTCCCCGAAACTTTTTGCCTGAGACTCTTCAAAAGGCCAGCTCAGCTACACAGCTCCCAGCCTCATTAGAGCCTCCCAGGGAGGAAGACACAAGAGAAGAATTGACAAAAATGAGAACTGATTAAAGGAAAAAAAGAAATTATCAAAGGGTTACCATTTTAACCAGCTGTGAGGCAGCAAGGCAAGGGAACAAAGAGGCAGGGAAGGAGGAGAAGGAGCTGACAGGATCTGCAAACAACCACAACCCTGGGTGAAGCTGTGACATGCTAATGGCGAAGCTGCTCCAGCCCCACTGGGGAAGAGTTTCCGAGGAGCCCTGTGCTCTGTGAAGCCTTTGCTGCTCCTCCTCTCCCCATGGTTCATTTTGCTCTGCCTTGTGCCAGATGTGCTGTTTGATTGCAAATCCAGGGGCACGGGGTGGTTGTTGGCTGTGGGCATTGCTTTTAGTGCACTGTATTTATGACAAGAGTGGGCTGATGCATGGGCACCCCCACGGCTCCCAGCCCCACGGATCCCAGGATCACATCCCCACGGATCCCAGACTCCCAGCCTCATGGATCCCAGGATCACATCCCCACAGATCCCAGGCTCCCAGCCCCACGGATCCCAGGCTCCCAGCCCCATGGATCCCAGGATCACATCCCCACAGATCCCAGGCTCCCAGCCCCACGGATCCCAGGCTCACAGCCCCAGGGATCCCAAGCTCCCAGCCCTGCTGGCCCACAAGTAGCTCTGGGAGGACCGTGAGCTCCGGGGCTGTAACAGGTGCTTTGTGTCCCGGCTCAGCATCTCAAGCCGCAAATATATTTCCTGTGACAGTGTTTTTCCTGCACCCTGCTTATGTTTGTGGGCTAAATCTGGAAGACGGGATCAGACGCCCGGCAGGAACACTGGACGATTGGCACAGCGCAGGTAACCTCAGCCCTTCTGGGCCCCAACTCTGCCCTTGGGGAGTTCAGCTTCTTTATCACCACCCGAGCTCTGGAGCGTAACGAGGACATCGCGCTGCCCGCTCCAGAGCCGGCCGAGCGCGGTGCTCCCGGGGGCCGGGGCAGGGCTGGGGCGGCGCGGTGAACTCTGAAGGGGAGCGGTGACAGCGGGGCCGGGGGAGCCGGGCGCTGCCGGGGCGGTGAACTCTGAA
>JBBMKD010000027.1:6846777-6954055 GCA_037834095.1 Argya squamiceps
CTGCGCTGGGCTCCGCGCCGGGAGCGCTGCCATGTTCGGCCGCGGCTCCCGCAAGCGGCTTTCCAGCCGCTCGGTGAGTGCCGGGGGGGTCTTTTGCCCCTCGCTCCCCACCCCGCCCCGCTCCAACCTGTGGCTCCGTCCCGCCGGCTGCGCCCCGGCTGCCCCCGTGTGCCGCTGGGTTGGGGTGCGCCCCACTCCAGCCCTTCCCCTGCCCTCTCCCAGCCGTGCGGGTGCCTTTCCCTCGGGCGTGCCCCTTTCCTTATCCCCCGGGTGCCTGTTCCCGTCCCCCTCGTCCCGCAGCCGACGCTGACTCTGCTGTTCCTTGCAGCTGACGGCGTCGGGGGAGCCGGAGCGGGGCCAGCCCTGCAACACCTGCGGGGACCAGTGCCCCGGCTTCGCCCTGCACAAGTGGAGGTAAGGCCCGGTGAGACCCCCGCTTATCCCCCGGCCCATCGCCCCCGTCCGCCCACGCTGGCTCTCTCCCATCGTGGCTCTCCCTTCGCAGGGTTTTGCGGCGCCCTCGCAGTTCCGTGCGCATCCGGGGTGCAGGTGTGGCTGTTTTGGGGGTGCTTGTGTTAGTCCGAAGCGCGTTGTCCACCCACGGTGGGGGGTTCTGGGGACACGGGTGTGCCAGCCCCACACGGGTGTGCCCGGGGCTGCCGCCGGTGCGGGGCGCAGCAGGATCCAGATGCGGGACTGGGGTAACTGGTTTGGTAATTACCAACTCGCAGCTTCCCCACTGCGGTCAGGAGCTCGTCCTGCTGCTCTGGGTCATGCCGGGGGCTGAAGCCGCCCTCACCTGTTGGGGACAACCTGGTTGGGGTGGGGTGGGAAGGGAAGGGAAAAATGGGGCTGAAGGGGTTCTGGCGGTCTGCACCAAACCGCTGCATGAAACTCCTGCCTCCCCTGTGACTGGATTTATCCCGTCGGTGATGCCAAGCAGAGATTTAGCTGTTGAAATGGATGGGGGTGTGTAGGAATGCACAAGTATTTTTGGCTGTTTCTGTTGTGTCTCTTTACAAACCTGACAGTGCCGGTGCCTGCTAAGCACAGCAAGCCCTGGCCTTCTCCTGGGTCAGCCCCCTCTGCCCTCCCTGTGTTCTGCTGCCTCGAAATGAGTTCCTGCTGATGGGAGATCTGGGACTTGGTGATATTAAATCTGGGCTCTGGGAGCTCTACACAGTCTTAGTAGGCCAGGGAGCCCTTGGCAACCTTTTAACCTTATTTTTCAGGATATACCCTTTTTTCCAGCATCTGCCGTGCTTGGCGTTCCTCCCAGCCTCTGCCCTACTTCTCAGAGCTGTGTCTCACCAGAGTAAACCTTGGATTCAGAGCAAGGAAGGGGATTGATATATTCCCGTTGAGTTGTATCTTAATGTTTAGCCTTGCAAATCATCATCGCTCCTTTCGGCATTTGCCCCAGGGTGTGGTGGGGCTGGTTCCATAGGCTGAGGTCTGCCCTGAGGGATGCACAGCAGGCAGGTGGGGCTTGCCGTGGTCCTCTGGCTGTCCGGGGTTTCCTTGTGTCACTGCAGAGCCGCTTTGTAATACTTAGAAGTGTCAAGGAGAACTTTCGAATGCAGGATAAGAAGAAAAGCCGTGGTCACCAACAGTATTTCTCCCCTGCTTCAAGGATTTGTGAGGTGCTGTGCTTCATGTTTTATCATGTCAGAGGGTACAACTGTAGCTTTTGAAGAACTAAGTTAATTTTGATAGCATCCCACCAGAGGCCAAATGGCCCTGCAGAAGGGACACACAGGTACCTGGGGGGTGTCAGATGAGAGGGGTGTTGCAGATCATTTCAGATTGTGCCCTCTGCGTTGGCACACTGCCTCTAGGCCAGATCCTGCCAAACCCCATGTGCAGCAGCCTCCAGCCTACCCATAACCATCTCCTTTGCTGAAGAACCCCAGACATGGGAGAGGTTTTTTGCTAAAACAGTGTAGATTTTTTCCAGCAGCTTTCTCTCAGGAAAGGAGTGGTTATGTCCCCTGGGGCTGGAGAAGGATGGGGACCCTTTGGGTGTGGGTGGGGCCAGTCCCCAGAGGCACTGCAGCCTGTGTGCTCCGGGTTTGCATCCCACTGAGCAGGTTAGACCTTACAGAAGGACTGATGAGCTGAGAGCCCTCCTGCAGACATTCCCATTTAATTGCCTTGATGTAAGAGTAATTACACAATTAAACCAAATAAAGGCAGCCTATTTGCCAGAACACAATAGAGAGGAAATGTGTTCATTTTTTACTAGCCAGTGGTCTATTAATGCCAGGAACAGGTAAGCAGGCAAATTATTCACAGTAGTTTGTAGGCTGAAAACATGCTGAGGAGCCTGTACCCTCTGTGCACGAGTGGTGGGACTGCTCACCTGAATGTGCAGAATGATATTGGAAGAAAACAAGGGTTTGCAAGGATATCCTCAGATTAGGGGTATAAATCCAGATCAATTGACCACTAGATATTTGTAAGGCTTTTTATAGTCTTTTGACAGCAGAGTTTTGCTGATAAACGTAAATGAGATGTTTTTGCTTCAGAGATGCAGAGTGGTGATAACACTTTAGGGAGACAGAATTTATAAACTTGCAGACACTGAAACCATTGCTGAGACAGGCGTTGTCTATACCTAATTATGCTGGACTGTGTATTTTCTACTTACCTGTGATTTTAGGTGTGATCTGTGCAGGCATTCCCTCAATCAGGCAGGTTGCTTTGTTAGACCATGAAGATTTCTGTGCTCATTTGTTGCCTTAAAAGCCACTTTTCTCAAACATGGCTCTGAGCATTTGTTGAATTTATCATTCCTGGAAGCACAGGCATGCTTCCTGAGACAGGGAGACCTCTTGAAAATAAATTATATTCTGCAGAGCTGCTTTCAGAATAAGCCTAGTCTCTGTACTGCAGGTGATGTGCAAAAATAAGATGAAAGGGGATTGTTGAATAATTGAATAATACCCTGGGTTTTTGAAGTCTGTTTTTTGAATCTTCATACTTTTGCTCTGAAATTATAATCCCACGTTCAAGGTAGTGGGTGAATTATCCTGTAGCAGTGTCAGTGTACTTAATGCTAATCTGGTGGAAGCAAGGAATTGAAAACACCTCGGTTAAACTAGAGCCTACATCTTCCTCCCTCAAAGCTCTCTTCTACATGCTACAGATCTCTGCCTCTTGTTGTAAGGCAGAAATTCAATTTTTAGTTTTACATCATTTAACCCCAAAGAAGAAGAAGTAGGTGGTTTGTCTGAGAAAGCTGAAGATTGAATTCCACCCTCCTTGGGCTCGAAGTCCATAATGACACAGCTATCAAACTATAACCAGTAAAACCCTGAATTTCTCATGGCCTGAGCAAGAAAACGACTCCTTCCTCTCCTCTCATGGCTTTCTGCTGTGGTGGGTTGTCAGCAAAGTGCAAAAGGACTGAGTTCATCTGTGTGGGCTCCAGTCGGGAAGATGGAAATGGCGTAACCAAATCCTCATTAACAGAGGTGGCTTTGTGTGGAAAAGGGGAAATCAAGTTCAATAAAAATTGAACTCCTTAGGAGCCCGGTTGCTGTTTTCTAATCAGATCTGCATTACATTAAACTGTGTGCCATTCAGCTTGTTAACAAGCTTTGGCATTAAATAAAGCTGTCACTGGAGTTTGGTGAATGAATAGCCATTAGGAGTGTCTTTTGCATGATGTCTTGCTGAGAAAAGCCTTCGAGGGAGGTGGTCCAGGAGCAGGGAAGGGAATTTATAACCTAGTACCGGTGCAATTAGTGTGAATATGCAAACCTTAAAGGTGACAAATGGTTGGCTTTTGCTGCTGTTAAGCTTACTGTGAAGAACTAATTTCAGATTTACCCGGGGTGAGGTAAGATTGCAGCCTTAGTGCCGCAGTTAAAACAGCGGATCCTTCGTGCTGGAGGTTGGCATGTGTTTAGCACACGGAGCCACGGTTTGTTTGCTCCTGGAGAACGTCTTGCAAAATACTCTTTCGGTTCAACAGACCTTGCTGTTCCCTGCTCTCTGCCTTCTCCAAACTCCACCGGCTGAAAGCATAGATGCAGGACATCCAGGTCTCAGGATGGTGTTTGAGCTGTGGTGTGAGGGAGCAGGGATGCACCACCTGGTTTGCAAAGCCTGCAGAGGCAGTGGCATACGGCTGGTTTCTGAGGGAAGGAATTTGGATGCTGTGACAGAGAAGACAGTTTTAAAAATAGAGTCTGAAAACCTTTGGAGAAGTCTTTGTTGCCATAGTTATTCTTCTGGTTTGCAGAAGCATTTGAAAAGCAGTAATAAATATGACATAAAGACAAAGACTGGTTTGCCAGGGTTTTAGTTTCAGTGTGAGATTATGTCTTACATCTTTTCTTGGAGCATCTTTTTCCTTGCACACATCATGCAGTCTTTGTCCCTTGGAATCACATTTTGCCAGGGAAGAGATCTGCTTCTCTTCATGCATTGCTGTCACATGTCATGCTCTTAATATCAGTGGTGTGTGTTTGTACAGCACACAGTGCCTGGCCCTTCCCTTCCAGGGCAAATTTATGTGACCTTATGTAGTATTCAGTAACATTCCATATTAACAAATTTTTCTGCATTCAGTTGTTTCCAGCATTTATTTATTTATTTCCATCACTCAGCATCTTTCTATAATCTACTGCAGTCAGTCTTGCTGAAGTCTGATCTCATCTGGTCTTGTTGGATCAGGAAGTGTCTTCAAAGACAAACTTCTCATCTTCTCAGGAGAGATCTGCCTGGAGATCCCAGGTGATCAGCCCAAAGGGTTGTGGTTGACCCCTGGATCACAAAAACCTATGGACAAGGAAAAGAGACAAGGTCATGACACAGTGACCCAAAATGAGGGGGTGGACCAGAGGCCCTGTGGTGTTTGATGTCGTTGGGTGATGGTGCGCAAGTCACCTTGCAACTCCCTTCTCTGCCTTGTTGACTGTAGGCAGGGAGTTGCTGGTGGCAGTGGATGTTTGTTTTGTTTGTGTGTTTTTTCAGTGCCCAGTGCTCTGGAGATTGCTGTGCAGGAGCAATGAGAAATTCTGTGTGTTTTTGCCTTTGTCTGCAAAACAATTCCCACTGCTCTGATCCTGCCCATTGGGGGGGGGACACCACAGCAGGCTCCTGTGCTCATCCCTGGGTGCCTTTGGGTCTCCAGTTTGATGCTTAGTTCCTCATCCAGAGAGCAGAAACAATAATATTTATAACACAGCACATGAACGAATAACACCGAATTCTGAAGCATTTGTTTCTACTTGTAAAAAAAAAAAAAGTACAGATTATTGCTTCCATATGTTTTCAGCATTTTTCATAGGTTATGTCTCTTGCACACACACACTCCCAGCTTTTCCCTGGCATGAATAACAGGCTTTGTGCCTCTCTTCTTTAGGATTCAGATATTCTGCACTTCCTTGCATGTTTATTTGAAAGGATTTGGAGATGTGAGAATAGCAATGCCTTATCTTGAATAGGCTGATGATCCTATCACTGCCACGGTGAATTGTGCTGGCCTGGAAGGTTTTAGAAAATTCATCATTTTGCAGTTGGGAACCTGCTGAAATGGGCAAAAGTCAGCCAGTGCTGGTCTAGCCCAGTGCAGATCCCATCACAGCACTCCTGAAGTGAGTGCCTAAGGGACTGCAGAGGGCTAAGGGTGCTGCTGTCCCTAGAGGACCTGTGCCTGTCCCTAGGGGTGGACAGGAGTCACCTGCTTCCCAGAGATACTGTCACCCTGGCAGAGGGGATGCAAAAGAAAATATCAAAGGTTGGTTTTGTTTGCCGATTTTAAAGCCTTTCACAAAGCAGTTGGTGTCATTAGCTTGTTTTTAGTTTATTTTTGTGTCACAGGTTCAGAAAGGGGAAGCCATTCCCTGCCAGGTCCTCCAGTGGCAGTCAGTGCCCTTCAGCCCCTGTGCCCAGGGTGGTTTGGTGGGGGTGGCTGCACTGTGCACTTGGCTTGGCATCAATGACTTCAGCTGTCCTATTTTCTTACTCCTGAGAGATTAAACACTTGTGTAAGTGTTTGGAGAATCAGGTCTACTTTTTGGGGGGGCTTTTCACCCCTGTGGTAATAGAGAGAACTGGGGTGATGAGTGATGGCTTGTGCTGTTCCCACTGTTCCAACAGCAGCTCTGCCAAGGGGCACCTGGGCCATTGGGATGGGGGTTTGGGGGGATTGTGGTGTAGGTATCAGCTTTGTCCTGCCTTTGTACTGCCCTGGGACAATTTTTTTCCTGAATATTGAGTGCATACTTGCATTTAAGGAACTTCCAACCATTTTTTCTGACTTGTGGGTTCCATTTCTTTGCACCCTGCTGCTGAAACAGCACTTGAAACAGCACTGAAAAACAGCCAAGACTGATAAGGTATCCTGTTTGTGTTGGCTGGGAGACACAGTATCCACATTACCAGAGCATTACAGTGTCAGAGGCAGTGTTGTCCCTGGCAAGAAGCCTAAAATAAATTCTTTAATTTTTTGTATGCGATGTACAAAAGAGCAGGTGAGGTATGTACTTGTTTCCGGGCAAGCCCAGGGAGCCTGTTTGAAGTCCTTTACAAGCCACTCAGGATTGTATTGCAGGAACTCAAAGGAGTTTGGACACTTGTTGATTGAATTTCAGCTGAGCACAGAGCCCTGCTCTGCAGCTGCTCGAACTGGAGCTGCTCTGCCCAGCTCCATTGCCACTGAGCTGCCGGCAAAAGCCAGAAAAGCAGAATTTCTCCTAGGGAACGGGCAGTGTGGGTAGATTTTCTGTCTGTTTTGAAGTGGCCTCGAGCGATTCTATTTTTATGAATGGTGTGAAAAAACACTTATAAGCTGTTTTCAGGATCTGGGCTGATTTTGTGGGGTTTATTCTGTTGCTGGTGTGATTGTGAATTACACTGATGATGGATAGCTGTAGAGCAGACACACTGAATTCTGAGTTTGTGTGATATTTTACTTCTAAACAAATAATTTTGAAAAATCGGTCGGATTTTTTTGTTGGTTTGGGTTTTGGTTAGGGGTTTTTTGCAGAACTTGACTGGTGAGCACTTTCCTGGCGCCTCAGCCACGGGGCTGCGCTGCCGGACACTGAGAAAGCGCAGTTCCCTCATGGAGAGGGATGGATTTGCCCGAGAGAGACCCACAAAACTCGGAAGCAGGATTGGATTGCCCTGCACTGGGATCTCCTAGAAGCAGACAGCTGTTGGTGCTAGAGGCTGCAGTCATGGATTTGGGAGCTCTGCAGGCTGTGACTTAGTGGGACATGCCGAACTGATTTAACAGCTCAGCGCTGCTGGATGTGTCAGGTCCTGAGCTCCCTGTGCATCCACCCACCCCCAGGGAAACGGGTTAAATCGCTTGTTGAAACCTCTCCTGGGCTGATGAGGGGGAGGATGTGGGAGATGAAGAGTTGCCCTGGTCCTGTGACATGCAAAGCTGAGCCGTCATCCCTGCCGTCGGCATCCTTATCCCCTTACTGAGGTTTCGTGCCCTGCCGGTGCTCCTGGCACAAGGAGCGCCCGGGTCCGCGCTCCCCACGGGATGTGTCCCGCTGGACCCCGCCGGTGCCGTGCTGCGTGTGGCGAGTGTCGGGCAGGCAGGAAAACTCCTGCTGCTTTAATAGAGGGTTTGCAAGAGGCCTTTGTCACCAGCGTGGTGTGGAGTGAAAGAAAAAGCTGCCAGGCACCGCTTTGGTGGGATCAAGGAGCCCGGGATTCCCGCTGGAGGGGCCGGGCGCAGCTCTTTGGCTGACGCCCACTGAGCGCTGCCCTCCTCTTTGTTGCTCTCGACTGTAGAGAGTCTGTTCAGTGTTTTCAAGAGTTTTTCTTTGGTTTTGTTCGTTTTCTGTTTGCCTTCTAAAAGTCAATCTGCAGTCTTTCAGACTTTTTCAAAGACATTCTCCCCCCCTCCCCACCCCCGCCCCCAGTAATCCATCGTTATTACACCAGTGAGTCACTCTTCAAATAATGAATTGCGTTTTCATTGTCTGGCTCGTAAGTCTATCAACGAGTTTAAGGATGGCCGCTAGTATCAGCTGAGACCTTTGGCAGCTGGCTTTGCAATTTGTGGTGCTCATTTGGGTATTTGCTTTTTTCTCCAATGAATAATCTCCCAGCCGTGGTGGTGGAGAGCCGGACTCTTCCTGCGCTCGCTTGTAGCATCTCTGCGGTCACTATCTAATGTTGGAGGAATTTGTAACATTAGCAGAATTGTCTGATGTGAGGAAAACTAATTTCAGGGTAAACCTCATGAGCATGGCTGTAAAGAACGTGTTTTCTCATGCTTGCAGACCCCAGACATGCATCAGTGCAGCCCCAGTGGCCTAAACCTTTCTCAGTTGCCCCGTGCTTGGGCCAAGAGGGGTACAGAAAACTCAGGGTGCTCCTCTCTGCTGCTGGAGAGGCTGTTTCTTCCCACGTGTGGCTCTGCTCTTCACAGGACCCCGATACCAGAGCTTATCACTTGGAGGGCTCAGTGTGACAATTATTATTCTCACTGTGGAGGGAGACACTTTGTACTCAGCCATTGCAGCAAATATTTCATCCGCTATCCATCGCCCTTGTGTGGATGCTGCTGCTGCGGTGATAAAAAACATAATGGCTGCTCTTGCTGATAAGGGGAGTGTATAAGTGTAATTATTGAACTCCTTATGCAGAGCTCTGTGGATGGATGGAGAGTCCCTCTCCCTGTGAGGGGTTTCTGTTGCTCTGGAGCCTGTTGGGGAGAGCACGAGCCTGCAGCTCCTGGCAGCTGAAGTGGGAGCTGCTCGGACACAGCTGTGAGCAATTAGTAAAGGATGTCTTTTCCCCTCCCTCCACTTTCTTTCCTTCTCTTCTCTTTGAAACCAAGTCACAGGCTGCGGGGACTCCAGAGGAAAGCCCAAGCAGTTCAGGTTTGAGATGCTCCTAGACCAGCTCAAAAGTGGCCACTGCTCAGTGAGTTCACATTCCAGCAGTAGGGTGAAGGTCTAAGGATCCAACCCAACCTTGCAGGAGGCATACTGCAGCCAAGGAACCAGAGATTATTTAGATCAAGCCAACAAAAAAATATTTCCATGGCAGCAGTAACCATAGGAAACCTCCTCAGCATGTCTTGGGTGGTTCCTGTTTCCCTGCCTTCATCTGTTTGCTTTGCAAGCGGAGCAGCGCCCCTGGTGCAAGTGCCCCTGGTGTCACCAGGAGTGGCCCATGAGCCCTGCTGTCCCCAGGGGCTTGGCAGCCACACCAGGGATTGTATCGCTGCTCCTTGTTTTCTCTTTTGCTCTAGTTGGTAAAAAGATGCTTTGAGAGAGTTCTTTAGATGCCATAAAGTCTCAAAGCCACCTCTTTACCTGGTGTCAGCTCACAAATGTGTGTTTGATCCTTAAACACCCAAGGCATAAAAGCGAATTGTCTCACAGGGTCCAATTCTTCTTCTTTTCTATAGCGTCTTAGAAAGATGCTTTTATATTCCCTCTGGCTCAGCTAGTGATGCTTGGCCTTCAACCAAGACAGGGAATCTAGGACAAGAATCCCTGGGAAGAGCAAGATGAGAAGTTATAAAAAACCACAGCGTTCTGTTGGTGGAAAAAAAAATGCTGCTAAAAGATTTTGTTTAAAAAAATAACCTGGAATATTTTTGATTGGCTTCACTTGGACACATTTCCAGGAGGGTGTAAGAGGAGGCTTGTTTCCCTGGGTAGTGCCTTCTCTAGGAAATCCAAGCTGTGAAGTGAATACAAATGCTGGAAATTGAGAGGTTTTACAGTGAGTCACTGGAAGGGATGAGGAACCAGTTGTTCTGGTGTGACTGTGCTGATCGACAAACAGCTCTCTGACCTGAAGGGGACAGGGTGGCTGTGTGGAAGCATCTGGGGGCTTGGGCATCTCAAGCCAGCACCCAAGAGTGCCTGGACTCCCGTGTCCCCTCCTACCCTCCAAGGGCAGTGTGGAGGTGTCCTCACGGAGCTCTGCACAGCAGATGGGCCCTGCCTGCAGAGCCGAGGTACTGCACAGAGACAGGTTAAAAAAAGATGTCTCCTTCTGTGGGAGCATGACACAGAGAGGGAGAAAATACATCAAAATCCCAGTAACTGGGATTTTGATGCTCGTGTAGCAGACAGTGCTGCTCTGATCCCTCCAGGCTATTGGGTGCTTGTCACAGCAGGGTTTGCTCAGTAAAGACCTGGCTGCTCTTTGACCCATCTGGAGGTGGAGCTCTGTGCAGAGATGCTGCCCCTGTCTTGTCTCAACTCTTAAATTATTTAATCTCTGCTTTTGAATCACCCCAACTCTATCAAAGTCAGACTTTTGCTTGAAATTACACGTTTGAAGAAGTAGCAGCAGGATGGGGACAAGGCTGATTTGATTCCCTTTCTCTTCTCTCCTGTCAAACAGTGGGAGCATTCATGACAGTGTGGTGGCTGGGCCATATTATCTGTGTTTGGTGCCATAAAGGCCACATGGCTAAAGTGCAGCCCCTTTAAATGTCAGATATGAGAAGAACTGGGATGTGAGAAGACAATAAAAGTTATTATTGTAAAGTCAGGTTTGTGCAGCATAGCCTGGATTTTTAATATCGAGTGCATAATTTATTACACGGTGTAGCAGTTTGAAATACATATATTTGAATATGTTTTAATATTATCTTTCCTTCCAGTAGCAGGAACTATGCTGCTTTACAATAGAAAAATGATTTCACATAGCCACGTGACAGTTTCAGCTTGTAGCTCTAATAGATGTGTGATTTGCTGAAGTGTGAAGGCTATCTGATAAATGCCTGAATAATAAAGCTATATTGTTTGTTCTGATCTCCCTTTGTCATTTTCAAGTGTATAAATAAAACATTTTCACATTGGACCCCGTGCAGTTCCAGCCCAGACTTATTTACTTTCTGCAGATGTAACTTGGAAGAGACATGAATCTTTCAGTCTGACAGGAGAAATGTGGTGGCATCATTATTGCGTGTTGCGCTCGAAATGATCAAATGTAATGTTAATAAATATTTTCCTAAGAAAAGTTACAAGTATTTAAGGAAGATTTTTAAACAAAGAAGCATTTGTTTCATGGACAGCAGAGGGCACTCGGCATCACTGCTGTGCTACTCGGCTGCTGCTCCAGCTGCCCGAAGGGGGAAAAAATCCCTGTGCTTAAATTATAGTTTGCAGAAATGAAATACTCTGTGTGTGTGTTTGCTTATATAGGGGTGTGAGTGTGTGTATAAAAAGACACAGGGTGGCGTATATATAAAAATAATCCCAGCACATAATGTAAAACTTAAATATTCCTAGTGGTTGCTGAAGTTAGGTGAAGCACATGTTGTGTTGATTAATGCTCTGCCTGCTGTTATGCTGAGCTTCAGAGGGGACTGAAGTGTGCTGAGAGGAGAAAATGAAGAGGCCCTGGCTAGTGAAGGGTTGCAGTCTTCATCTTCTTGAAGGCACAGAGTCTGGTGACAGGCTAGGATGCTGGGAACTACCTGAGCAAAGGAAAGATCTTGAAAGGTGGATGATATTGGAAGGTGCAGAATTAAGAGTCCTTCTGTCTAGAAAAGCAGGTGATCTGGAGGCCTGGGGATTCTGTGCTGGAGTTTGCAGTGCTGAGGTCTTGTTCCTAGCAGCACTAAAGCTTGTGGAGTTGTGAGGCTCGTGTGAAAGTCCCTGAGATTGTTCTTATCCTTACTGTAGAAGTTATCTGTGTAAGGAAATGTAAAATACTGAGGTTTGTGCCTGCAGCAGGAAGCAGCACTAGCCCCAAGGATGCTGTGGAGGGATGCTGGATGCTGGCTTGGAGCAGTGTTAGTTGACTGATGAAGCACCTGCTTGCCAGGGGAGGGACCCCATCCTGGAGGTACCTAGATGTATGCTTCATTGTCTGGAAATTATCACAGAGGTTGGGGCCACCTCATCTTCTGTATAAGTTTTTTCCAACAAAAATGAACGTTTTTCATTTTTGTTTCCCTTTAGCTAATTGCTCAGACTGCCAAGGTACTGCCACAGTGTGTTTCTAATTTAACTCTTAGAGCACCTTGTGTTTTTCTTTTAAGAGGGAATAAAGAACTCCAAAGCAAAGTCCTTGATCACCTTTTGGCTGCATTGTAGTGCTGTTAAAGTATTCTGGGTAGCTGGATTTTGTGCCATGCTTGGGTGGCATGTTTCATGGTAAAACCATACAATGCCATGCTGAATTTTCAGGTTTTAGTAATTAATTCAAGAGAAATTCCGAGTTCCTCCTGTCTCTCCCAGTGATCTGCTTGCATTGGGCTCAATCTGAATCTCTCAAAGCAGGGCTCCTGCAAGAGGCTGGAAGTGTCAACGCTGTTGTATAAAATATGGGCCTGGTAACAAGAATGAGAGGGCATGTGGTTCAAGATAACCAGTTTATGCAAAATACACAGCTGGGTGGATTTTGCTGCAGAGTATCTGTGGAGAGTAATGATCAGAGAAATATGGAAATGCCAGAGGGGCTTTATAGTAATGGGTGCTAATTATGATGAGATGGATTTGGGTGGTAGGGAGTAATCCAAGATTACAATAGTAAGGTTTCTTTCTGAAGTAGCTCCTGCTATTTGGGAGGGCAGCAGAGCTCCTTGTTACACGGCTTAAGGCAGTGTTCGCCCTTGGCTGGTTATTTCACAAGGGCTTGGTACAGCTCAGACATGACATACCTAAGTAATTTCAAGGATACAAGCTGGCCCACGTGCTGCAAAGCACCTTCTCACTAGGTTAAACATGCTGTTATGTCGTTGTGCCTGGATAATTACTTTTCTGGAGGTGTCACTAGAGCTGGGTTCTGGGATTGGGGTGTTTTGTCCCATTATTTCTGGGTTGTGTGGTTTTGGGGCTGTGAGAGCCATATGGTGCTGCCACCACCAGTTAGATGCTCCTGCCTCTGCTGGTGGGCTGGGAAGTACTGGGAGAAGGCTGCTGGGAATGAACTGTTGCAGCTCTGGGACTGGCACCAAAAGCAAATTGCAACACCAGAGCCTGGAGCACGGGGCCCTGGTTCTGCCCTGCTGGCTACAGGTTTTTGGGCAGGAGCACATGTGTAGAGCCAGGCACGTATCTGCTCCTGGTGCTTGGCTTTTCCTTTCTTGTAAGGCTTTGCTGGTCTTTTTTCAGTGCTGCCCATGCCACAAAGCACTGGACTTAGCACACAGAGTGCCCCAGGTACCAGTCTCCTTGGGAAACTGGTTGTGAAATGTTTTGTTGTTAACAGAGATGTGGCAATGCAGAGCTTGAAAAGCTGCACTGGTGAATTGTCCAGCCTTGTTCTGGAGACCAGCAAGCCTTAGCACTCACCTTAGCCAGTGTCAATAGAAATGAAACTCTTTAAATACTCAGTTAAAATATGTTGTTATGTTAGCATATGGACCTCCATGCAAGCTTGCTCTTTAACTAGATCAATTAAAGGACCCCCATGGCAGAGATGTTGGAGGCTGGTTAAAAAAAAAAATCCCAGTCTTAACTGCTTGTTTGCTGCTGAATGGATTTTGGTCTGAAGTGAAAGCCACAAAGGCACCTGGTTTTAAGTGGATTTATCTCCACTTGGGGACTCCAAACTCTTGTAGGCAGTGAGAAGAAATGGGTCAAAAAGGTGCTGGATGCTTCCTTTCAGGGGCTGAAATCCAGCTGCCCTGTGTGCTGGCACACAGTGCCTGAGCCCTGGTAGCAGAGAGGGTTGTTAACAATGGCTAGCACATCGTTGTGGTTCAGCTCCACCATCTCCCTTGGCTTTTCCAGATGATCCAGGAGCTTGAGTAGTTCATAAAAGGAGTGAGTAGCCAAATGGACCAATAAAAAAAGTTTGTGGAAAGGCCCAATATATTTTATGAAGAAAGAAATGGATCCTCTAATGTGAGGGTTGTGTCTTGTAAAATTTTGCAGGGCTGCAAGTGCTGTTTAACACTGGCTCCCTGCTCCAGCTGCTCCTTAGAGCACACACAGCAACTGCTGAAACTTTCCTTTTGACCTGAACTCTTCCGAGCTTGCAGTGAAATCCTGACCTCGGGGAAGTCATGTCATGAATTTCCCAGGGACCAAGGAAGTGGTCATCAGTGTGAGACCTGTGATAACAGCCTTTGAATAAAATTTGTCTGGCCTTTGTGGGATATTTCAGGCAAAGTGAAACACAGCTTTACATCTTCTTAATGCTCTTTGATGGCAACAGCAGCAGCTGGAAGGCTGAAATTTGGCCTGACCATGGCTATTGCTGGGAAATGCCTTTGTGTGATCCAGGAAAAGTGAAGCTGTTTGGATGTGAGTGATGAGTGAGTTTGCAGAGTGGGACGCTCCCTGCACACACGGTGCTTCCAACAGTGGTAACCCAAGGAGTGAAATTTCAGCCCAGCACAGAGGGCACACACAAAAGTGATCAATGATTTAAATCCCACCTCCCCCAAGCTGTTTAAAGGGTTTGAAGCTGGCTGTGACACAGGGAGCTGAGGTTTCCTGCCAGCTCAGTGGCACCATCCATAGCTGCAGAAATCTCATCTTGCCATGCCACCTTGAATCCTGTAGGATGGGGAGGCAGCAAATGAGGCACAGCATCACTGGATGTGTCATTGAAAGGATGGGGAGAGAGCTGCAGGAATGTAGAAAACAAGGATCTTGCTTCTGATTCATTGTTTTCTGTCTGCACAGGAGTGTCTGCAGCTTCGACCTTGATGCTGTCCGACCTGTGAGATTTTCAGCTAAACCTTTTTTAGTATTCTCCTTATGTAGTTGGAATTTATTCTGATGGACTGCAGTGTTGTTCAAGCCAGACTTGAGTTTCTTAACTGATAAAAATTTGATATCATTCTTCTGTCTTGGCCCCAAAGAACAAAGCTGCAGAGCTCAGGTAATCTTACAAGATTCCCTGTTTTTTTGATCTGACAGCTTCTGAGAATGGTTTCTGCTGCCCCCAGACTTTAAAATAGGACAAATTCCCAATTTTCAACCTCCAAATTCCCAATTTCCAACCTGCAATTAAAATTTGGCCTCCAAATCAATGTCTTTGGTCTTAAATCCTGAGCAGAGACAAATTCTGGGTTGTGTCCCTCTCCAGAATGACCACGGAGATGATGCATGCAGGTGTGTGGCCTTTCACTGAGCCACGGATGGGGTGACCCCAGCTGCAACCTAAGAGAAGATCCAGATTTTAAGGAAATGGCATTAAATTTCCCGGTCACTGGAAGTCTTTATGGTTGAAGGAGTATTACCTTTGGAGATGATTTGGTCATTCCAAGTTCTGGAGAACTGGCTTTGCTGAGATGTCCTCACTGGGAATGCCCAGCTCTCCTTCAGCTTCATGGGAGCTCAAGGGTGTCTCCTCTTGTGGACAGAGGTGGTCAAAAAAAGGGGCTGTGGAACATAGAAGTTGCCATGATTTGGCTACCAGGCCCCTTCCTGTGAGCCTTCTCAAAGGCAAAGGTTGGCTTTTACTGCTGGAGCTTGGCTGCTGCTGTCACTTTCCCCATGGCCACCTCTTGAGGGGATCGATGGCTGGTTTTGGCAGGAACTGTTTTATTTTGTGCTTGGAAACACAGTGATCTCAGCTGTGTGCTGGTCTGCATGAGGCTGGGTATTGGAGCTGCTTTGATGTCTGCACTGATACATCTTAAGGCAGCTCAGGATGATTTTATGCAGTAGCCCTAAGGTGCTTGCACAGAAAAAGGTGCTTTAAAAATGTAAATTCTGTTTGAGGACAGATTTTTCTCTGCTGTTCTCTCTCAATTCAGGATGAGGGGGTAAAAATGTAGCCTTTAATTAACATTTGTAAAGGTTCGGAAATGAATTGCCATAAACATAAAAGATGTAATCAAATGTCTGCCTAATCCCCACCTTAAGGGCACATTAAATGCAGAAAGAGTATAATATGTTAGAAACTAGGATTGAAAAACAATGAGGATTTGGGAGTAGATCTTTTCTACCTGAAGCTTATAAATTATTTTACTTCAGGCTCAGGGATTTAGACATCTACGTACAAGACAGAGCTACGTAGCAGCCCAATTCCCAGCCAGCACAGCTGACATCATTCTACTGAGTCATTTTAGCTCCAAATCCACACAGCACAGCCCCCGTGACGTGTGTGTGTTACAGCACAGTGTCCTGACGGAGTGTGACGTGGGAGCCGTTCCTCACTTCAGCACTGAGCAGGGGGCTGCTTCTCTGAAGTCAATAGGTAATTAGATAAAAGCTCCTGACAGGTTTTCATTGTTGGAATTGAACAGAATGAAGAAGGGGCTGTGGCGTTGCACAGTGTCAGCTGGGGAGCTGGGCTTCCTTGGCTGCAGAGATGCCTTCTGCCAGCTCCAGCTTCACTCTGAAATCAAAAAAATAAAAAATGCAACCAGTCTTTTATCCTGAAGAACTCAGCAGGAACCAAATGCTGTTATCTCTCTGAGATATTTTTTTACCTGTGACATGTTTTATTACTCTCGAGAGAAATAAAATCAGGACACGTTGGAACTGTCTGGCTCCAATTGCCATTCCCCCTGTATCCGTGGGAGGTAGGCATCCCAAAGATCTGCTTTTTCCCACAGGACTGCTGGACCCTCAGGCTACCCTTTAGCAGTGCCACATCAGCAGCACCATGCCGTGGTTTTGTTGTGCAGTTAGTGATATTTGGCATTGTTTGGTTTGGGGTAGAAACCAGGCTGTGTTCTGTGGTCCAGCTGTGGTTGCTGTTGTGATTTGTATGGAAATCAGGAATATTTCTCTTGGTGGAGAAAGAGCAGGGAGGTGTCACCAAAACCCCAGCTAGACCTGTGTCTTGTGGTGCTTTGCTGGTGGCAGTAGAGCTTTGCATTCTTTGGGACCAAGGCTTGAGGATGTGAGATGGAAAGGGCTGCAGGGAGTTGGCTCTCATGGATTGTGGTGGAGGTGGTGATGACAACCCTTAGAGGAGCAGAGGTGGTGGTAGAGAATTGCCCTTGATGGTAGGTGGCATCAAGGAAGCAGCAAAGGATTAACTCATCCTCTAAATGACAGGGAGGAAAAGAGCCTGGGCAAAAGGGAAGGGGCCAAAACACTGGTGGCAGAGCTGAAAGTAGCCTGGCTAAAGGTAAAATCAGTCCCATGTCTTATACTGCAGGGCCCCATGGAAACGGGGAGGGCTTTCTTTTTCTGTTGAATTGGGCTCTATGCCAGATGAAAGAAAACATTTTCCCAACACCAAATGGAAAAATGCAAGGCAGACATCTTAAATGAACTGTTAAAGGAATAGAGCCGTGAAAAGAATACGTTTGCTGTGCACTGGGGTTATGGATTTAACAGATTTTTTACTATATGCGACCTTTGCAGTTTGTAAAAAGTGAAATCTGCTGCAGAAACTCAAATTGTGCTCAAGGCTGAAGGCAAGTCTCAGGTTTTATCACTGTTCCTGGCCTCGGCTTTGCTCAGGAGGAATGGACAGTATCTCTCTGTCCTCCTCAAATCTTGCTGTGATTTTCCTTTCTCCTTTAGCCCTCTCCTTGCTCTTTCTACAGATCACTGGCAGTTTTGCTCGTGCTTTAAAATAACCCAGGCTAAAATGTGTGATCTGCATTTCAGCAATTTTTGATTACACCCACGTCCTATATTTATTGCCATTTAAATCATCCATGTTAGTTTGAGACATGTTTCTTTTGAGCAAGGCAAAAAAACCCATGGCTGTGTTGCTAACTGTTGCTAAGGGAAAGAAGATATTTATTCATCAGGGCACTTCTTCAGTGCTGCAAGGATGGTAGCCATGGAGGAGGAGTGGAAGGAAAAGAACGGTTATGTATTTAAGCCCTTTCTGTTATTGTTGTTGGACTCTTGCCATATCTACTGATGGTCAGCAGATGTCTTTTTTCTCCCCTCCCAGCATTGTTGGATTAGAGGTGCAGTTTGGGTTATGGTGCAGGGCAGCTGGTCCCAGGAGCCTGGTGTGAAACCCAGAGGGTCCCTGGGATGATGTGCAGGGCTTTGGAGAGTCCACGGTCCCACAGGTGTTATGAGGCTCCCATGTTTTGTAGCTCTCAGTCTCTACAAAGACACTTTCTACTTCCTGGCTTCAGAATGTCCTTTTAAAAAATCCCATCAAATCAAAGCCACCAAGAGCCAAAAACGATGCACGTGGCTGTGTTCCCTCCCTGAGCTGCTGCTGGGGGATGTGCAGCAGTGCTGTTAGCTGGCTCTTGCCAAGGAAAGAGGTTTTCCTTTCAGCTGTCATAGCAACAAGAAAATATTGTTTTGATGGGGATCAAATTAAAAATTAAATTTGTCTCTTTCCTAGTAAGCAAATTGCTCACTCATGAAAAATATAAATCACTTTGATCAGGGTAGATGTCTTTTTAAGCACCTCTGTGGATTTCCAAAGTGGATTCTGCAAACGCCTCGTGCCACATTATGTCTCTGCTGGGTTTATGTAGAGTGTCCCATGAATCTGAGCTTTATTTCACATTAGGATTGGGTTGAAAAATTTCCTTGGTAAAACTTCCTTGGTGCTCATAACCGGCCAAAGCACATGGGGAAGAAGTGGGGAAACAGGTCTGAAACGTGTTTGGAAGCAAAAGGAGTGACTTGTCAAGTGTAGCACTTCTATGCTTTCAACTGTAAAACCAGATAAGCAAACATTAATTTGGTGGTTTACAAGATGCTGTGGTTCTTGGAATGCAGAGGTGAACACAGCCTGAGGGTGGAGAGGAGGGGGTGAATCAGGTAATGGGGCATGTCTGTGACAGTGCTGGGGAGAGGGCAGTGTGATGGTCTCTTGCTTGTGTTCCTACACCCAAAAGTTAGAAAGTTTGGGGACTTTCTAAGCCATGGTGAATTTCAGGTATTGGGTGTCCCTGGGTGCCTTTCTGTCCTGTAAGTTATCTTCTGGCTTTGAGCCCACATGGGCTTCTGGCATCCACAGCATCCCCCACCAGGGCTTCGTGCCCCTGCATGGGGAGGAGAATCTTGCTTAGGTTACTCTGAACCCAGGAAACCTCCTTCAGCAAGGTCACACCATCCAGGTGGGGAGAGAGAGGAGGGAAGAACCTTCCCAGGCTGCCCACAGGTCCTTGCCAACACCAGAGCTGCACTGCTGGCCGTGTTTCTTCTCAAAGCAGTACTTGGAAGCTTGAGCAAGTTCTGTCTCTTTCCCTATTGGCATGCAGTATAGCAGCAGTTTCAAATTTCCTCAGCCTATCTCATTCTCTCATCAGTTTATCTGTAATAAAGATTCCTAATAGATAAGGAAGAAGCTTTGTGGTTGGATGCAAAGCAAAAAAAGGAAAAGGTTTTTCTTGGAAATAATTTAAATGTCACAGGCATTCTTCTGCAGAAGTGAACAACCCCCTGTCCAATGTTGTGCAAATAATTGGGTTTGTTTTGTTCAAAAGACATCCTGGGAGCTCAGATGCTTAGCTGGTTTGTGGATGTAACGAGGCTTTTTCACTGCATGAATGACCCTGACGTGACATGTGCAGTGGAAAACAGTATATTGAGGGCTGCAGAAGTCCATGGTGCTTTATTGGAAATGATCTCCCAGACTTTGGTGACAGAGGGAGACCAGGAACTTCCTACACGTTACATGGAGTGTACAAAGTCAAGCTGTCTGTGAGAGGGGCTGTCCCTTTGGCCATGTCCCTCTCAAGACAGGCTCTGGCTCTGGGTTGCCAGAAGCAGGGAAAGAGGAGAAACCATCCAGAAAATAACCAGGTTCACATTTTATACAAGTGACTGGTGGACTTTGGAGTGTCTGAGTTCTCCAGGTGCCCAGGCCTTGGTGCAAAGGTGGTGACTTTGTATAATGACTGTGCCACACTCTTCCACGCTCAAATACACTCACACACACACTGACACATAGACACACACACACTCCTCTTATATATTTGAAAAATTTAAATTACATGTATAAAAGGCAACATCTGTTATGGAAGCCTGGTCCAGGCAAATTACTGCTTTAGAAAGTTGGTGCAGATCCTCCTGTGATTCACTTTTGTGCTTGCCAGAGTCACATCATACCCACAGTGCTTTTTTCCAGCTATGATAGGTGTGTCTTGTTTCTTTTACACCCACATCAAATTCCTAAAATAAGAGGAGTGTAAAAGGGAAAAGTAACTGGAGTTTATTTTCCTCTGGAGTCCACGGGGCTCTGGAAGTTATTATTAGAGGTGAAGTCATCACAGAGGAGGCCGTAGCCCTTGGGGAGGGGTGTGGGCAGTGCTGCTCTTGCAGAAGGAGGGGTGGTGGCAGCAGTGGAGTCCTGGGCCAAAGGGACACAGACTGGACCAGTGGGAAGGCTGCAGAAATCCCTGTCTACACTTTGGCCATGTCCATGATTTTGGCTGGATTGGGGGGACAGTATTCTGCTGTGTGTCCCTCCTCCAGTGTGGTGGCACTGGCAGCAGAGCAGAACTGCCCTGGGTGCTCCAAGCTCCACCAGTCTGCAGCACCATCCCATCGCTGGCCTCAAGTGCCCACACCACACCAGTAGCTGGATGGAGCTGTTCTTTATTTTTACTTCACATAAAAGAGAGTTGGATCCTTGTTACCTTGGAAACCAGCAGTCCTAATTATAAGGAGTTTGATTCACTGGATGTAAAAAGCTATATGATTCTCCTTTTTTTTCTTTAAAAAAATAGGAATTAAAAATGCATCTCATAAAATGATAACCCCGTACCTAATGTAAGGTTAATCTTGAATGTTTTCTGTATGAATGGTGTCCTGGAAATACAGGAAATGACAGTTCTGGTGTGTCTGTAATGGTGAGCCAGGCTGGGATCAGCAATACCATCCTTTGCTGCCCACTGCTTGTGCTGAGCCATGGCTGTCTTCAGGCCAACACTGAAAACAAATCAAAGTCATTGATTCTCTATGATTTTCCTGGGGGGTGGGGTAGTTTGGTTTGAGGGGGTTTTTTTGTTTGTTTTTGTTTTTTTGGTTTGGGTTTGGTTTTTTGGCTGTTGCATCCTGTGCAGCACAAAGAGAGGAGATAAAGCCAGAGGGCAGAAGTGAAAATAACTCCTGCAGGGAACTCCAGATTGCAGCCAGGCAAAGAGCTCAGCACCGCTTGGTGCAGAAAGGATTAAAGTCTCTGCAGGGCTTATGAATAGCCCCATTGAGCAACTGCTAGACTGGAAGCTAAGCAGTGGCTAAAGTGTTTTGCCAGATCTGCTGGAATTTGCATTTTTCAGACAGCAGTGAAGTAATATTATGATTTACAGCAAAACAGGATGCGAGTCAATATGTAAATGCTGAATAAAGAATGCTGTGGGTGTGCAGAGTGGCCTTTGCAAGTGGTCTCAGAGTTCATCCTCCCCAACCCTCTGTCCTTTGAGGGTAATAGCTGAAAACTGCAAAAATTAGGGAGTGTTTTCTGCCTTGGCTTAATGGCTTCCTTTACTTGAAGCATACAGCAAGGGGACCATCCCATGCCGGTCAGAGCGTTGGCTGTATTTGGGTCAGGAAGGTTACCAGGAGGGCAGAGATTTGCACATGGAATTGATTATTTCATTCCATTTTTAGAATGTGCTTAGTGTGGTTTAAGGCTAGAATTCGTCTTGTAGCACAGATATTTAAATCCTGGCCTGGAACTGTAGCTAAGAGGAGAGCATTTAATACTTGCTAAATCCCTATTTCAAATAAACCTGTGAGAGAGCAGCTTTCAGGTTTATTGGTGAAGAAACAAAGCCGATATTTTAGAATGTATCCAATTAAATTCTGCAGAGTGGGCTTTCATGTCAGGATAAACATTTAGAGCCATGTCCCTTCAAGCATGAGGAGAAGGGACTGATGAAGAGGTGTTTAGCTGTATCTTCATCCATGGTTTTGACAAGGACTTTTTCCAGCCCTGGGTGTGGTCACTGATGAGTTGGGAGCCTGTCTTCTACCAGGGAAAGGCTGGCATGTTCTGGTTATATGGCATCATGGAAGGAGCAAGACTCATTGTCTTAAATTTATGCTTGGAGTTGATGATCCTAAGGGTCTTCTCCAACCTAAATGATTCTGTGATTGCCACCCTTGGTTGGGTCTGCATCATATGGATGAGAGACCAATAAGGGAGTGGGTTGGTGGGGTCACAGCAGCTTAGGGGCTTTGTTGGGGAAGCCTGAGCTGCCCTGTGGGGTCTCTCTGCATGGGCTGCACCCTCTGAGGCTCCAGCATCCCTCTGACTGGGTGGCACATACTGGTTTCTCATCAGGATGCTCCTCCATGGGAGGAGGGACTCCAAACAGCCTGGATAGAGGGAATATTTTGGGTGGTTTGATGTGTTACAGCACTTCACTTTTGTGGGGTTGACCAGCACCATCAGACACTCTTTTAAGGCCTGGGGGAATAATTTGGGAGAGGGGAGGCAAGCAGCATTCCCTGTTTGCAATAATGGGATGGGTGCCTGCACCATACCTGTGTGCAGATGGGATGAGGGAGCTGGAAACCCCAAGGATGCTCATTCTGCAAATAGTTTTCAGTTAATGGGGTCCTGATACCTGTGATTATGTGGCAAATTATGTGCTTAAAGTTGCATGCACAAATGGTTTATCAAAGGCAGCAGAACTGACTCCTGTACTCAGTATTAGGTGTGTGTTTCAGTGCCTTGCTGAATTGTAGAGAAAGCAGCTAACCCCAGCCAGGACTTCAGCTGGGCTCTCTCTGGACTGAAAGAATTTTTTAGCCTTTTAAATACATCAGGATTTTCACAAGACATCCATCTCTGGTTTTAAAAACCCATCACCATGGTATAGCCTATCAGTGTCTGACAGCTGTGACCAGGTAGGAATTACCATGTCTTGAAGAGAATTTATGAAGCCACAAATTACCTTTTACCTATTGAAAATTAATGCAACGCTAGTGGTTTTGGACTAACACAAAGGAACACAGTACTTTTTTCATTTAACAGTCAACTTGTGACTGATATAATTTTTTAATGTACACCTCCCCAAACGTTTGGAATGTATAAATATATATTGCACATTAAAAAAATTATAAAAACTATTAGGCAAGAATAGCACATTAAAACGTATTTTACGTGTTTTTCTTAGGCTCAGTTTGCCATATGTTAAAATAAACTTCAGCAATGGCAACAATTCTTGTTTGAGATTATGTCTTAATAAAATAGTATGTGGGTGGTAAATACAAGCAGATACATTTCTGCACAGGAACTGGGATTCGGCTATTTTATGTGATGCTTATCTAAACTATCCCCACTGAGTAGCTTCCACCTGCATCCTCTAGGTTAAGAAGTGGTCCCATTCCCACTGGAGCCAGCAGGAGCTATCCAGTGGTATTGGTAGAATGTGCTCTTGCAAGGGTGGGTGCCTGTGGGGTGGATGGAGCTGGGCAGCCTGTGCACCAGGAACACGGTGCAGAGCTGCTCCTCTGAGAGCATCTTAGAGCTCCTGCATCAACTAAAATCCTTGGTAGATACAGTGCTGGGACAGCAGGCAGGTCCTGCAGGGCTCAGTGCCTCTAAGAAGCTGTCCTGTGCAGGGGCTGGGAGCAGCCCACCCTGTCCTCATGGGTATGATGAGAATGTACCCACCTGTGATGTGGAGTGGTTGGAATGGGGAGGATGCCAGGCAGGCTGGATAACAATTGCATTTTCACCTGACACTGTAGTAGTGAGGTGCCATGCAGCAGAAAAGGAACAGTTAAGGCTGCATTAAAGAGAGGGAGTGGTGTCCTGGTGTCACTGTTACCAGTCTAAGGGTCGGGAAGGGGACTGGCTCTACCTGGGGTCAGTTTGGGGTCTGTGTTGTCACCTTCTCTGGTGCCCCAGCCCCTCTGGCTCCCACCTTAATGCCAGATCCATCCCTGTGCTGTTTATCTTCACTGCTGATCATTTACTTAACTTTGCATTCATTCAGGATTTAACTCTGCAGCCTGTTTTAATTGGTGGGGCTGCAACGTTGTTGTGCTAAACTCAAGACAGATGGTGCTTGGTGGGGGACCACACACTGAGACCACAGAAATGGTGCTGGCCAGTCCAGCCAGGCAGGGTCCTGTGTGGGTAGGAGCCAGCCCCAAGCCTGGGATGCTTTGCTGAGCTGCCTTAAACACCATGTGGGGAGAGGCAAAGGGAAGGGGCTGTGCTGGGTACAAGGGGTAGCATCACCTCTCCAGCTCACCCACCTCTGTTTTCCCCATGGAACAGAGTTTTTTGTAGAAGAGCAGTGGAGAGTTTGCCAGATCCAGCTCCATCACCTCTATTTTTGTCATTTTTGCTGGCAGGAGGGGCTGGAAGGGCCGTGCAGGCTGAAGTGGTGTCTTCCTCTTGCAGGCAGGACAGGGAGAGAGGGAAGTGCCAGGCAGGGACTTTCTAATGAAGGGATGTAACTGTGGCCAGACAGCATTCCCTCAGTGCACCAGTTGCTGTGGCATCTGGCACATGTTAGCATGAGGGCTGGGGGAGCACTCTGCCCAAAAGCTCAGGCAGTTTGCCTCATTGCTTGGAGCCCAGGAAGGGGCACAGGGATGAATCTCTACCAGGAGATCCTAAAGCTTGTGTTCTTCTGCAACACCTGCCCCAGGACCACTCAGGGCATCACATCAGCCCAACCTGTGTGGCTGTAGTGGTGCTCAGACACTGTATCAGTGTCTCTGCACACCCTGACAGCTCTTCCTGCTGTTGTTGAGCTGAGGGCAAGGAAGGGTAATCCTGGCTCCAACAAGGTGAGGCTCCTCACAGTGCTCACTGGACTCTCTCAGAAGATGCTGGGAGAAATTAAAGTGAGGAACACTCCTAAGGCCTTATGAGTAGTTGTGAGTGAGCTGGGGGGCTCAGCCTGGAGAAAAGGTGACTCAGAGAGGCTCAGTCTCTACAACTCCCTGAAAGGATGTAGCAAAGTGAGGGTCAGCCTCTTCTCACAGGTAACAAGCTAGAGGACATGAGGAAGTGGCCTCAAGCTGCACCAGGAGAGGTTTAGATAGGATATTAGGAAATAATTGGTCACTAAAAAGACTGGTCACTAAAAGGATTGTCAAGCGTTGAACAGGCTGCCCAGGGAAGTGGTTGAGTCATCATCTCTGAAGGTATTTAAGAGCAAAGTAGAAGAGGCACTCAGAGATGTGGTTTAGTGGTGGCTTTGGCAGTGCTGGGTTAATGGTTGGACTTGATGATCTTGAAAGTATTTTCTGACCTAAAACAATTCTGTGATTCTACAAACTTGTTCTCTCCTGGAGATCATTACAAGCACCGTGGGCACATGTTTGTGTGGTGCCTGCTGTGCAGCTGGGCTTTTTTCCCAAGGTGTGTGGGTGCTCTTCCTTCAGCCCGTGCACCAGCTGTTGGAGATGTAGGGCAGAGCATCCTGAAGAGATGGTCTTGCAGCTAAGAACACGTTGATGACCTCAGACTATGAGAGGCCATGATTCACCAGAGCCCTCTGATGAGATCAGAGATGTAACCACTTGAATTTCTTGAGACCTCCGAAGAAGGAAAAAGCCACTTCTGAACAGACTTGTCCTGTCTTGTCCAGTCCTGCAGGCAGGCAGTGAAGCTGGTGGACAGTGGTTTTGTGAGCTGCCAGGAGAGCCAGCAGAATGTGCTGACCATGTGAAAGTGCAGGGTGGTGCAAAGGCTTTCTCATCTCCCTCGTGGAAATTGGTTTGCAAGTAGAAACGGTTCTGCAATTAGAAGCTCATCTGTCTGTGACTCGGGTTGTATAAAACACCTTCACACTTGGGCTAAAAGCAAGGTAACAAATGCTGGGATGCTGACATCTGGATTAAGGGTGATTATCACAGGATTTCAGGAGCATTAACATGACAGTACAATCAGAAGAAATCCTGCAAAACAGTAAGAAGTACAACAGGAGAAGACCCATCCTGTCAGTCTTCCAAATGGCTGAGTGCTTGGTGTGGTCCAGTCAAAGCAGCTTGGGAAGCAGATCCTTGGATACATGGCTGGATGGGAAAGGCAGAATCAGATTATCTGTCTTGGGGTATAGCTCACCCAGTATGAAGTAAAATGCAGTCCTGGTTGAGCTGCAGCCAGGGTGCTATTATGTGCATTTTTATGAGGCATTTTATCTAGAAGTGCTTTTTCTCTCGAGGACCCTTTAAATTGATTTTCCACACCAACTTATTTTTATAATTGCGTCATGTTTACTGATTCTGGCTCATGAACTTATAACATCTGAATGCTGTAACTGCAGAGGCAGCCAGCCTTTCTGGGGGGGCTGCCTTGAATAAATACAGTACAGAGGAACAGATAAGGTCAATTAATTAGCTCGAACCCAGCTTCAGTAACAAAGTGGCTCCCAGGGTGTTTGTCCTGGGAATTTCACCTTTCCCTGGGCTCTGCCCAGGGGCAAACAGAGGAGAGGTTACCTTATTTCAGTCGGCTGCAAGTCTGCTGGTGCAAGATGAAAGCAGCAGAGTGGAGCCAATGTTCAGAGATGAAGTCTGAAATCTCTAAATAGAAAATGGAAGTAAACAGGAATAATAATAAAAAAGCTCTTTACGGAAACTCTGATAAACAGCTGAAGTAATGCAGATGAAAAGTGAGAGAGTTTGTTGTTCTCAGTGAAGTTGAAAGTGTTGTCATTAGTCTAAACAAGGGTTAAACAGGATTTTAAATAACTTGACCTATAGATTTTTTTCTGTACTAAACTAGTTTGAGTTGCCTGGTCAGTCATTCAGGGAATACCATTTTACTGCAGAATATTGGTTTTCATCACGTGAGGTGCTGATCTGTGGTGCAAATCTCTTGCCATAATATTGTACCTGCCATTTCACTCGATTCCTCTGTCAGGGTTCCCTCCAACTGTGGGGTAAAATGGTGACAAACAAAGCAAAAAGCTCCCCTGACCTTGCCACAGTCAGACATTTTCACTCAGAAAAATGTGCCTTTTTAGAACCTCTTGGGACTTGCAGAAAATGGGTTTGCATTTAGGGCTGGCTCATGGTGCATTAAGAGCCTTGCCTGCCATGGCAAGGTGCTCAGAGCTCCAAACAGCTCCCTGGTAGCAAGCTGGGGCTCCCTCTGATTTACACCCCATCAAACCTTCCCACATCTCTCAGATTTTCTGCCAGAGTGTGGGTGCAAAGTTTCACAGGCCTTGGTTCAGGTGTCGCACTCTGTGTCTGTCATTAATAAACAGGATTTACATAAGTAAGAGGGTGGAATATCACTCACAGCCCTCGTTTGGTGTAGAGTAGCTCTCCACTGATAAACTGTTTATGTCAAAGAGGAAAATAATGTTTAAATGAAATGGATAAGCAAATAGCTGGATTTGGCAAACAGATGTGAGAAGTGGAGTAGAAATCAAATTGTAGAATTGTAACAATAAGTGAAATATGGTCAGGTTTCACGTGTCCTAGTTCCCCTCCTCCTCTGGTCCAGCATCCAGGCAGACAGGAGGAGCAGGCACATGAAATTCCCACAGCAAATCAGCTTTGGGTGGGAATTTCAACCCCTAGTGAACATTTCTTTAAAATCACTGACAAGCAAGAAATTTTTCAACAGCTTTGAGAACATTTTGATGGCAACAAAGCAAGTTTTTAATACTGAGGAGTGGGGAACAGTGTTATACTCCCAGGATCTGTTGCTGTAACACATGAGTTTGTACTGGGATGCTTTGCAAACTTGATTTATTACCAGCCTCGTTATTATATGGCCTTTCTAAATGATATTTTATTAATTCCAAGTGTTTGTTTGGTGCCTTTGAAATAGAAAAGAGCCAAATCTGGCAGTTCAATAGTTGGACATATGTATTGAGATCTCTGTACTCTGGTTATCACTCCCTCCAGCTCCACAATGGGTTTCTTTACCCTGGATAGGGGTTTATGTACTGCACATAGAAGTACTATAAAAATTAAAACAGCTTTACCTTTGTTTTTCTTGCTGTCTGAGCTCCAGCCTCATGGCCCATCCCAGCCATCCAGAGCTGGGAGAATTTGGTGGGGGCAAAAGCGAGGTGTGGCCATTCTCATTCAAATTCTTTTCTAAAGTAGAATGCCCCATTTTGCATCAATAAAATACCTTATGCTTAAAAGAGAAATCTTGCTACAAAAGAGGCACAAATTATGGGAGAGCTGTCATGAAGGCTCCTTGGAAAAATGTAAGCAAGATATATGTGGGCTATAGATAGAATGTATGTGTAGATACTATCCTTTATATTCTGTTTTATTTAAAAAGAGAGGGGTTTTTTTCTCTCTCTCTTTACCAGTGATGTGGTCCCATCTGGAAACCATTCTTTCAGACCTTCATCCCTACACAACAGATCACAATTTTGTTGTTTAATGTGAGCCCAGTTCCCCCGAGCATTCGGTATATCCAGGCACTGGATATACTTCTTATCATCTATATTGCCTCATTAATGCTGCACAAACTGACCCTGTAGCTGCAAAGCTGCTTTTGTGTGCCTGGTGTCACCTCCTGCAGCCAAACCAAGGCACAGGCCAGGGAACCCAGGCCACAAATCTGGGCATGCAATGTAAAAATATGGACCTACAGGGCTGCTAACCACCACAGCCTAATTAAAGTTGGACTCTCATTTTCTAACCCTCTGACCCAACAGATTGCTGGAGGTTTTTTGTTTTGCTGGGTTTTTTATTAAAAAAAAATCAAAATAAGCCTCAGATGAGATGGCTGAAGGGTCATTGGGTGCTGGCCATGTAGATGTGCCTTGGGGGCAACTGCATGGGGTTTATGTCCTTAATTTGAGGTGCTCACCTGGGGCCCTTTTTTTGGCATCCATGGCACTATGCAGATTTTAATAAACCCCAAACAATTCTCCTTAAGGTGGGAATGACTTTTTTCCAGATGTAATAAAAGTGAGAACTTGTTCTGCTGATGGGTAGGAGAACATGGAAAGTTCCCAGTGCAGCTCAGTGTGTAAGGGAACCCCACTCCCCAAAAAGGAGAAAAGTCAAATCCATATGGAAAGCCCTGTTGGAACTGGGAGGAGGGCAGAGTGTACATGGGTTCGACCTTGCTGAATTCCAGCAGGATTTGTTATCTCAGTGGAGGAGCTTTTGAGCCTCTCCCTCTGTTTGTCTGGGAAGAGTGATGTGCACCCAAGGAACCATAGAAACAACAAATAATAACAGCAGCACTAAATGGCTTGCTCTAATCAGAAGCAGACTGTTGTGGTTATATTTGAGCACTGTCATTACAAGAAACTCTGTAATGAGGGGCATTTTTCATTTGCATTGGATTCCCTGTATTAGCATTAGCATTAGCATCCTTCTGTGGAGCCCAAGGTATTTACAGACTCGATGGTGCTGCTTCAGTCTTGTGGGAAGATTTTCAGTTCTTATTTAAATCACCCAAGACAGTTACACTAGGCAGATTGGAAGCATGAACTACATGGATAATGGCACACATAAGCTTTGGTGTTGATGAGTGGTCTGTAGTCCTGTGCCTTTGGAGACCCCAAGTACTGATACATAACATGTGTAATATATATAATATGTGTATTGACTCACTGTGTTGTGGTTGTGATGCCAAATGCCCAGAGCATCTGGGAAGGTAAAGATGGACCATCCTTCTGCTAACAGCAAGTGAGGCTTTGTTTTCCTCATTTGATGAAACACCTCTTGTAGGAAACTTGATTTTGATAGTTGATAATTGGGTTTGTTCACAAGATAGTGCTCTTATTAATTGAAATGTGAGTTGCCAAAAGTGCTATGTTTAATCTTCTCTTTCTAGGGGGAGAAAATACATCTCAGACTCATGCTGACATTCTGTAAGCAGATTCTGCTGTGGCATTAGTTTTGTTTACAAACAAGAAGCAAGTTTATGGTGAAAGGAGTCTATCCCTAATTGCTTGGCATAAAAGCCTGGCTGAGGATTCGTAGAGGGTTGTATATCCTCCTTCTCACCTCACAGTTACCTCAGTGCCTCTGCTTCATGACGACTTCACCTCCATCTCTGACAGCTGCTGGAAAGCAAACTATCCACCAGCCTCAGCCTCTCACCTCACCAAGGTGTGAGCAGGGATCATATCTGCTCCTGGGTCAGAGGTGTCACAGATAATCCCACCTTGCTGCTGCATTGCATGGATTTGCAAGCCCTAGTACTGCTGAGGGTTTGATGTTAGGTCAGTCAGCATCTCAACTCTACCCAGGTCCTGTGAGAGAAGCTGTAAAAAAAAAAAAAGGTGTAAAAACACCCTGGGCCAGCCAGCCACTCTGCCAAGGGGTTTCCCAGAGGGGTTGAGTTGAGGAGGTAATGCCCTGGAGAGATGTTTTATTTCTAGGGACAGGTATAAGGTGATGATCCAGATTGATTTGCCATGGGTTAAAGCCTAGAAGAACCAGGATTACTTCCTTTGGTAGGGATCACAGCACACGGAGGGCATGTGGTGTCCTCCAGCAAAGCACAATAGTGAATGTTTAAAGGAACATTACAAGTATTTTAAGGACTCCTTACAAGTTTGTTTGTCCATTTCCTGATCCTAGTTATGTCTGATGAATCTTTAAAAGCAAGGAGACTCAGTGAAACCATACACGAGCAGCATGGGGCTGCCTGACGGGGAAGAACAGAGCTGCTCTGAGGTTTCCAGAAACAAAATTGTGAAGCCAAGTCAAGATTCTTTGGTTCCAGTCAAAATTTTGCATCGCAGCCAGCTGAGCACTGTGATTGTCCTGAGGAGAGAGCAGGGCCCCAGCCTGGGGTGTGATGAACAGGGACTTGAGGTATCTCTCAGGAGATGTTTCTCCAGCAAACCCCCTTGTGGGAGCAAGGCATGGCCATCTGCATCCTTGTCATGTTTTGGCAAACATGCTCAAAATAGCATGAAAGCTCTTTTGTACTGATTTTTCTCCTCTCCCTGTTTTTTACCCACCAGCCCCCCTTAATTTAATGGCACTGCTTCCAGGGATCTGTGCTGGGGCCAGTCCTGTGTAATGTCTTCATTGATGATCTGGACGAGGGGATTGAGTCCACCATCAGAAAATTTGCAGATGACACCAAGCTGGGAGCATGTGTCAATCTGTTGGAGGGTAGGAGGGCTGTGCAAAGGGACCTGGACAGGCTGGGTAGGTGGACTGAATCCAACAACATGAAGTTTTGTAAGTCCAAGTGCCATGTCCTGTACCTTGGCCACAACAATCCCCTGCAGCACTACAGGCTGGGGACAGAGCAGCTGGACAGTGCCCAGGCAGAAAGGGACATGGTGACACTGGTGACAGCAGCTGAACATGAGCCAGCAGTGTGCCCAGGTGGCCAAGAAGGCCAATGGCAACTGGCCTGGAACAGGAATGGTGTGGCCAGCAGGAGCAGGGAGGTCGTTCTGGCCCTGGACTTGGCACTGGTGAGACCACACCTGGAGTGCTGTGTCCAGCTCTGACCCCTCGGTTTAGGAAGGACATTGGGTGCTGTGTCCAGCTCTGGCCCCTCAGTTTAGGAAGGATATTGAGATGCTTGAGCACGTCCAGAGGAGTGAGGCTGGTGAGGGGCTTGGAACACAAACCCTGTGAGGAACGACTGAGGGAGTTGGGGTTGTTTAGCCTGGAGAAAAGGAGACTCAGATGTGACCTGATCACTCTCTACAACTTCCTGAAAGAAGGATGTAGCCAGGTGGGGGTCAGGCTCTTCTCCCAGGCAACCACTGACAGCATAAGAGGACAGTCTTAAGCTGAGCCAGGGGAAGTTTAGGTTAGACGTCAGAAAAATATTCTTCACTGGGAGAGTGGTTGGGCAATGAATTGTCTGCCCACGGAGGTGGTGGAGTCACCGTCCCTGGACGTGTTTCAAAGAAGACTGGACGTGGCACTCAATGCCATGGTTTAGTTGATGAGGAGGTGTTAGTTTAGCTCATTGGTTGGACTTGGTGATCTCAAAGGTCTTTTCCAACATAGTTCATTTTGTGATTCTGTGATTCCACTTGACATTTCCCAGAAAACAGTTGTTAAAGCAAAATCTCTTCTTGTCTCTGCATTACTGTGTGATGACTCCATCTTGCAAGGTCATCTCTCATCAGCTGACACATGGGGTCATCACCCTGGACCAACATGTTCTGTACAGTTTAGCACATGCTGAAACTGGGAGTGGAAAGTCTCCTTTTCAGGTCAAGATGTTTCTTTAGTTTTCAAGTATGCAGAGAGCTTGCAGTTTTGGAATACTTGGATCTTGTGTCAGCTTTCATTCTCTTTGGCATCCAGATGTTAATTATGGATGAACCAAGCAGGGATGCTGATGAGCCCATTCCCACACATAAATGCATATGAAGAATAAATGAGTATCTTGGCTGGAGCAAGCACACGCTCCTGCTCTGCTTATGTGACTCCACGTACCTTTGAAATAGATCCAAATCCACGTGTCACCATGTCAACATATGTTCTCAATATACTGAGCATGTGTGTCTTGGGAGATGGAAATAATGAAAATCAAAGTGTAATTCAGAGCCAGTTTTTGTTGGTCCAACTTCATTTATCATCATCATTGTCCTTATCAGTTGTGCTTCTGACTGTGGGCTGCTGTTGGGCAGATTTTGGCTCTTTCATGGATGGTGTGGTTGGTGTGTTTGGTTGCAGTGCAGCTATTTTGGCACAATGACATGAACTGTGAAATTCCTCTTTCAGAATATTGTTTTTCTGCTGTTCATGTGTTTGGCAGCTTGGAAGTAGAATGTAATTTTACACATGATTTTTTACATCGTGGAGAAGTAGTCCAAGAGTATTTGGTATTAACAAGATGTTTTTTAATGGGAAACATCTCCGTAGACACAGACTCAAGTTTTCATAGCTGTCTTTTCAGTAACTACCAGTTGTGTGCTCATTTAAGCAGATGTGTCTCCACCCATTCCCTTCAGTTCGTTTTTATGAGGATGATTTGTTTGGTTGCGGAGCTCGGAGGATTTCAGTCAACCAATTTGCGATAGGAAATAAGAGAATAATAAACCTTGCAGAAGTTGGTGCGTGACCTGATTCAGGTACAGGGATTGCTAACTGTTTTTTCAGGCATGAGCACAGCTGAGGCTGTTACACACAACAATATCCTGCTGCACTTGATTTCTTCCGCCTCCTCTTCCTGCATGCACAGACGGAGCCAAGGCCCAAGATTACTCACACAATCAATTCCCCCACCCCTTGGGGCAGGTGGCTGGACTAAGGGACCTTGCATGAACCCTTCTTTTCTCATTATTAGTTGGTCGAAACATTGACTTTGTATCTTGTGCACTCATAGTTTTGCAGCAGGCTACTAGTTCGGTACTGTTCCCTGCTCTTGAAAAGGTTTGCAAGGTGTTAACCATTCATCAGAGATTTACTATTGAATTCTGTGGTCGTTCAAGGTTCCCAGCAGCTGTTGGCTTTGAATCATCCAGATACACATTGCAGAAACCACTCTGTTGCACAGTAATCATTATAGCAGGGAATATCTTGGCCCCGGCTGCCTTCCAGTGCTGTCTGTCACTGCCTGGTTTGTGTGTTGGCGCACCAGCGTTTTGCCACCTGCTGATATCTCAAATACTGTTCTGCACACAGGTGGGCAGAGTCCTTTAGAAATGACTCTAGCACGGTTGTATTCATCACAAGACATGAAAATTCAGCCTTTTCCTATATTGTCCTTATACATCACAGTCTTCTGTTGGGTTTTTGAAAGCCAACTGTGCAATGCACAGTTGGGCTATCAATAAAGATGCCTGACACTTTCCTGCAGTGGCTAGAGAGAATTGTTTTCAACGTCTCTGTAGATTTCATGTGGTTTGATAAACATAGTTACTCTATCATCCCTCCCTCTCTGTTTCCTGCAGTGATAATAGATTGTAGAAAACTTAATAAATAAATTCAGGCCAATCCATCAAATAACCAGCTTGAAAAACATCGTGTCTTTCTCTCACTTGGCAAACAGATGCCAGATATTAGGACTGCTAGTCACAAACCTGAGTGAATTTAATGGGGAGGTTCTCATCATTCCCAGGGCCTTTGCTGAGAGTTGTAAAATAAATTATCCTCATTAATTTTAATATTTCATGAAATCTCGCAAAGTGATGGCATTCTCAGCAGATTAATACAAAAGCTATAAAATTCACATGTGCCATATGTTATATGAGTGCCAAATGGGATGCCTGGGCATCAATATCCTTTTAAATTTGGCTTGAGCAGTGATTCATGACATACTCGTCCCTGATGAGAACCTTGATATTGCAAGTGACATTATTTCAAGATGCATTTGCTCTGTGCAACTGGTTATGGGAGTGGATTTATGAAATCCCACCCTACCTGGTGTTTACTGGCTGTTTCAGCTGCCTTGGTCTGTATAGTGGCATGGTACCACCAGTGAAGTCTCCTTCACTCTGGGTTAAATATCTGGGCTCAGTTGGCCAGGTAGGTGCCTTGGTGCAGACCTGGGCTCTTTGACAGCTGCTTCCACACTAATGAGCCAGCTCGGGTTTCTGCATTAAATCCACTTTTACTGTTTTGTTTTCCTGCTTGCAGCCTCCCCAGGCTCCTTGCATTTCGACAGCCCTGGCTAAAAGCAGGTTAGAGTGTATCCTCTCTTGGTCCTCCTGACTCTAAAATTTATTTGGGAAGTGCTCTACCCAGTCAGCATTGTCATGTGCTGTTTGTAAACTTACAATATTAAACACAACCAAATGTTGGATATTCCTCCAATGTCTGTGCAAATGTCTGTAAAAGCAGTCTGCCAGCTGAGCTTGGAGGGTTTTAGAATTACTATTTTTTTATTTCTTCCTTGAAAACCCTGGCAGCATCGAGGCTGGACACAGGCAATGCTTGCTTACCTGGCTCTGCATTTTGCCCTGCCTCTCCTTGGATGCTGCATCTGTTCATTTATCTCAGGGCTATCCATCATTTCTTAGGTCTCAGCCTGTCTCACACAGGCTACTTTTTGGATGCTGTGAGGAGCCTGGGCATTTGGACATGCTGAGCTCCCTTGGCATGCCAGGCTCCCCCACAGTGCCTGCACCCTGCAGCAGCAGACCCTGGGTCCCTGTGCCAGTGCCAGCCCCAGAGAGGCCAGGATAACTTACTCCTGCCACTAGCAGCAAAACAATGGTGTGGTTTGGTTGTGTTCACTTGCTGAGAAGTTAAACCTCTTCCTGAACAGGGATTTGAGATCCCCCCCCTTGACAGAGATGTTTTGATTATAATTGTCTTAATGCACTTTTAACCTGGAGGTTATTCTGCAGCTCACAGAATGGTTTTTAAAATCCTATCCCATGGGCTTTCCTGTGCACTGGGGCTTAGTGCCATTAACAAGAAGCACAAAACTATGTGGTTTTTTTCTTCCTCTGTTTGCTAATATTTAACATAATGGTCTAATGTGCTTAAAATAGCTCATGTTCTTCCTAAGGCACCAATACAATTTATTTCTTAAATAGTCAGTTTTCAGTTTTTCAGGCTGCTGCTTTTTCTCTGAAGAAACAGGTTTCCAGAGAAAGAGATAAAAAAAAAAATCCAGATATAGTTGCTAGGTAGGAAAGAGGGGATTAGTTGGCAGCATACTTAGGTTTTTGTAGAAATAAGCCCATAAGGTGTGAGTCCTTAGCCCAGTGGAAATGCAATTGCTGCTAGACAGTATTTTATACCCTTTGCATGCTGATTTCACTGTAGATGCCCAGGGGTGGTGGAAGCAGACCCAAGCCCTGGGTGCTGTGTTTGTACGAGAGAAAACAGAGCCCAGCACTCTGGATTGACACTGTGAGTTTATGCCTGTCTCTTGGATACCTCTTGAGAGAAAAGCCAAAGGTCTCTGAAAGCATCTAATCAAGGCAATCCAGGAGCAATTAAAAGCCTGCAGGTGTCTGTGCTGCAGAGTGGGTGTGGGCATTGATGAGGAAAGCATTTAGAAGCAACCGGGGAGAAAGGCACGGGGGCTGAGGTTCAAAATAGAAAACACGTTAAGTGTGTGGACGAGAGCATTGCCTCCTGCTGCAAAACATGCCTGAATCCCTGAGCAGCCCCTCACTGCCTCCTGGCTGTGGGGAGAGAGGGGAGAAGCCAGTGCTGGGAGAGGAGTGGGAGCCCCGTGGTACTCATTAGCCATCAGTGAGGAATTCGGGTGTCTGGGATCTCGCTCTTCCCCCGGGCATCCTCATCCCCCGGGCATCCTCATCCCCCGGGCATCCTCATCCCCCGGGCATCCTCATTCCCTGAGCATCCTCATCCCCTGGGCATCCTCATCCCCTGGGCATCCTGTTCCCCTGAGCATCCTGTTCCCTGGTGTCTTTACTGGGCAGTGGCTGCCCAGCAGTGGTTCTCCTCTCCAGGCCTTCTTTGTGCCCTTCTTGGTCCAGGGTGGGAAAACAGGAGGCAAAGAGTGGCAGGACAAAGGCGGGGCAAGGTTTGTGATAGTGCTGTTGTATCATACACTGGTGCTGGGCAGGCAGCTCGGTCGCAGGCAGCACTCTGGAGGGAATAGAGGCATCTGGAAGGCTGAGGCACACGCTTTTCCTTTGCTGCGTGACGGTGGGGTATCACTTTAAATAGGTTTTCTTGATGCGATTTCCACTCTGCACTATCCCCCCGGGATTTTGGCGCGTGTGAGGAGGGCGGAGCGGGTTTCCTAGGAGAGAGACGGTGCAGCACTGTGCCTGCTCACCCGTCTGTGTCCCCAGGGGCATGTCACTGCCTGTCTCACTGCTGCCACAACACTGTGACATCCCGCCCTGGCGTTATCCGCCTGCGGGGCTGGAAACGGGAGACTGAAGGAGTGTGGAGGGAAAAGAAAAGATGCAGCTCTAAATGGGGTGTAGGGGTGTCACTGTGCCAAACCCCAAGGCTGAGCTGGGGTTCAGCCTGACCCTGGTACAGATCCCTGCTGTGGGGTGAAGGTGTGTTGTGGGCGTGTTGGGAGGAAATTCTCCAGCAAACAATGTGGTTGCAAGAAGGAGAGGAGGAGGAGGAGAAGCCATCCATGGGTCAGGCAGCCCTTGGCCACCCCCAGAGCTGTTCGAATTTTTCACACTTCCCCCATCCAGGGACACTTGTTTGGGTTTTATGGTGGTATGGGTCATTCCTAGCTATCAGGACGCTCAGGGGTTACTCTGAGCATTTCTCCACTCTTTCAGCAGAAGGACAGCAAGTCCTTGCTGTGTTTTGTTTTTAATCAGTTGGCCAGTTCAAGTAAAGCAATGTCAGAAAAAGGATCTTCCTGTGACAATATGATTAATTCCTTCTTAAGGAAAAATAACAAAAAGAGTTGGCTATTTTTTCCCTTTTTTTTCGCCATTACCTGGAGATGGTCTGACAGTAAAGAACCTATGATTAATTGCACCAAAGGAATTATAATAGACACCTTTTCTTGGCACCATCTGTATTTTGTATAATTTTTCTGTTATCTCTTTGGCTCCATGCAGAAAAATTATCTCCAAGACCACTGTAAGGGCTGTTAACTTCCTTTCCTTATTACAGATTGATCTTTGATATCTGCTTTTCTTCAGGAGCTCTTTTATTCCCACAAGTGATACAAACCTTTGCTGTTTTCCATATATTGCACTTAAGTAGTTCAATACCTCTGGAAGCCCATATGGGCACATTTAATAAAGACTCAATGATTGCTGTATTTTGAAGGTTATATGATATGAGAAATCATATATTGTTTAATAGCTGAATATATCTATGCTGTTGATTTCAGATAAACCAATATATTTTTAATAAGAAAGAGAAATGATACCTTCTTTTTGTTGTTTATATCCACTAGAGTGTGAATTTTTTCTCATCTGTGGTTTCCGGTTAAATGGATTTTCAATCTCTCTGAAATTTCTGCTCAAGTCTCAGCAATATTTGCTTAAAAGTAATCAGAGTATTAGCCAAATCTCTGTTCAAAGCAACAGTGACCTTACTGGTGGTAAGCAATAATTGGATTATTTTCAGAGATGTAGGAAGATTCACTGTAATAACAAAAGAAGAAACACCAAATGATAACACCGCTTGTCTTCAGCACTGTAAGCCACAGCATTTTCCATATGAGAGTTTTAATAGCTTAGCATATTTTGGATACTGAGTGAGAAAGGCAGAGATCTGGGGAATAGATGCTGCCTTGCAGTTTGGGGTGACACATGTGCTTATGGCAGGAGGGTTCTTTTATTATAAAATCCTTAAGGTTGGAAAAGACCTCTAAGATCACGAGTAAAAGAGTCAACTCGGCACTAAACCATATCCCAAACAACATCCACATGCCTTTTTGTTTATTGTCATCATCAGTATTATGATAAGTATTATTATCAGTATTGTTATTATTGAAGTACTTTTGTCAGGGCGTGATGCCCTGTATGTGTACCCAGGGCAGTGCTCACCTGCCTGCAAAGGTGAGTGTCAGCAGGTGCTGCCTCACTGGTGCTGCACCCACAGGGGACACCTCTGTCCCTGTCGCTGCTCACACAGCCTGGCCCTGGGGTGCAGGAGCAGCCTTCCCATGCAGATGCCAGTGGGGTTTCCTCCAGAAGACAAATTGGAAACCATTTGGGAGAGCAAATCCATTCTAGCCCAGCGTAGGGTGAGCCTGATTGCTTCCCTCTCTGCTTTTAATTGTAATGAATTATCTGGCTCAGCACAGCGGGGGGCTGAGACTCTTGGCTGAAACTTGTGTAATTCACGTAAGTGTTTACATGAAAGCCAAGTAAATGTTAAGCTTCCTGCAGATTCCAATATACATGAAGCCTTGTTTGTATTCAGTTTGGGAGACTGGGGGAGCAAAGCAGCCCATATGGCTGTGCATTGGAGCAGGGAAGGTGTGTGTCTGTGCATACACATGCACAGGTCTCTTGTGGCACTTCAGAACAGGGTTCAGTGGTGGATGTGGTAGTACTAGTTAATGGGTGGACTCGATGATCGTAGAGGTCTTTTCCAACATAAATGATTCTATGAATTGCACATGTTAAAATAAAAAATTTGACCTTTAATCTTCCCCTGGAGTGGGTTTTGTAGTGACTTGTCTGGTTACTCCGCCAAAAAAAGAATTCTGTATAATTTTGGTTTATTAAGAGAAGCTCAAGGGCACAGGGGAGTTTTTGCCTCTTGACCACTAAAAAAAGAGACTTGTGCCATCAAAACTACCAGTGTCCTTTGATGTCCTCCCATGTGCCCATATCATGCTTCTAATTACTACAAATGAGCCTCCTGCAGCCCAGGCTGCTGTGTAATTCTAACCAAGCCTGCTCGCCAGATGGGATCCTTCCTGGGCAAGACCTTGGCAGGGTCTGTCCCCACACTGGTGACACAGAGCATGTCACACAGGTGGCACGAGATGTTGGGCCTGACCTGTGATGGCACCTGGTTGTGGAGCTGAGCTCCCTTAGCCTGGCTGTGCCCTGGTGGGCTGGGGGGTGACCCTTGGCTTTAATACAGGGTCTGCACAGCACTGGCTCTCTTGGCTTCCCCTTGACCTGAGAGAAGCTGAAATTTGTGATGCTGCCCATCAGCCAAGCCATTGTTATTGTCCTGATGAGGTCAGGTTTGCTTTGAAATAACCAAACCAGGCTGTTAGAGATTTTGCATTAAGATAATTCCCTGGGCACAGTGCAGCCAGGAGATCTCCATACCTGGATGTAATTTATTTTTAGAAAGCATGTTTAGGTGCATAATGACCTCATTACCAGGCCAGTTGTGGCCCTGCCTGTTTAAGAGTATTTAATTGTTTTCATTCCCTGTGCACAGCCGTTTGAGAGGATAGGGCAGAAGCAGGAGAGGGAGGGAGGTTGTGTGATGGGAAATAATAAAGAATGCTGAGGCAGAAGGCAAAGTGCTTGTCTGGAAGCATCCCTGTAAGATTCCCTCCTCAAAGCATCCCAACATTCTGGGAACCTGCACTGTTTTGGAGCCCCTTCCTCCAAAGAGGAGAGACAGCTCCTTCCATTGTCTTCTGAGGAGCCACAATTTTTTCCTCTCTTAGGTTTTAATGCTGAGAAAAGAAATAATGTTTGAAAGGCAACCTAAGGTCCCCTTCATCAATTGTCTGGAAGCTGGGGATTGAGGAGGGAGACTGAGACAGTGTGCACACTGCCCCTTCCTAGCTGCTCCCCAGGGATTTCTGTCGTGTCTGCTTGCCAAAATGTCGAGGTGTCTCTGCCCTTCCCCAGAGAACCCCCCAGCAAAGAGAGTAGCCAGCAGCATCCTTCCTCCCCTTCCCTCTCCCAACCATATCTTGTAAGTATTGGTCGTTATCATCTTTTAGGCAACAAATGGGACAAAATTCCCTGAGAGAAAGAAAAAATAAAGGAAAAATCCTAACCTCCAACACCTCCTCACTGCTCCTGTGTAAGAAAAAATGTATAAAAGCAGGTAAAAGAGAAAGGAAAGGCAGGGAAAAAAATCCTTATATTTCTCTGGCAGTGATTTTCTAAGGAGCCTTGATTATTCAGCAGCAGTGGAAAAAAATACAGAAGATGTAAATAATCTTCAGGATTATGCTAAAGCCAGGCTTCAGTCATTTTCCTGGGAAAAAAAATGCATGAGGCCTGTGCATTTAATAACGATCAGCCAGAATTTCTCTAGGGCTTCTTATATTTTCATTAGAAGGATCAGTTGTCTCGAAGAGAAATGGTAATTCTGGTATCTACAAATACCCTTTGGTTGGGAAGCATGTGGTTCAGGTTGGTGTGCTTCTGTGATTGGGCTTTTTCCTCCCGTTTTCTTTTCGTGATACTAATGTACATTCACATCCTTGGTTACACATTGAAGTGATCAAAAGCAAAGGGTTGGTTTATCATGAAATGGCAAACCAGGGCTGTTACTTTGTGGTGCAGGCTGTATCAAGATAAAAACACAACATGATTTTTAGCTTTCCCTGTGTTTATGTTTGGTGCCAGAGGTACTCAAGTGATTTTTCAATGTGTATACTTTGCAGTCAGGTTTTCAAAAAAAAATTGATAGTATCTGTTGAAATCTATACAGGATCTTACTTACCCTGCTGGGCTTAATTTTAGACTATCAAATTTATCGGTCAAGTAGGGAAAAAAATGGGTTTGTTGTGTGTATTTAATCAAATGCAGCAAAAAAAGTTTCACAGGCATCGTTCATCTTCACAAGCCAATTTTGATTTCCATTTTGTAGAAAAACCCTGCTCCAGTAAAATGAACTCATTTATTGTGCAGATCTGATGGCACCAAGATTACAGCTGCTGGCAGGTATTGGCTGGTTTATGGGGACACTCCCCATATGGATTTTTGTTTTTATGGGGTTTCAATGTTGAGAACTGTGTGTTTAATCACTGTAGAAATGCTGGGAGCCAAGGATTTAGGGATGCTTGGAAAAAAGGGAAAGTGCGTGGTGTTCCCATTTCAGCTTCCAAAACACGAGATGTGCTGCAGATGCCTGAGGCTGCTGGATTACCAGCAACTGGCAGAGTTTAGGATGCTTATTCTTCCTTAGGCAGCTTTTATCCTTCTCATCCATTTGCCCTCCATTAGATGGGAAGCCCCATCTAATGGAAGAGGCACTCATCCCTTTCATGGTGAACCCAGGTGTGCTCAAGCAGTTGGCACTGGGCATGGAGGTCTGTGGTCCTTCTCTGCTCAGCTCCTGCTCCATTCCTCAGGCTCTGGGTGTTTCCATGGAGTGCAATACCCGAGGTGATGAGAGTTGGGTGGAAAAGGGAATTGTCCTTCATAACTCGTGGCAGGGAACCACTCAGGCCAGCAATGAATACATCTCTTCTGTGGGGCACCAAACTCTTCCCAGCAGACAAGGCTGCAGCTGAAGCTTCTCCTGGGGGTTCCCTATTGGCTGTGACTACAGAACGTTTTAGTATTTAATAAAAACTTGAAGAAATGTTGTGATTTGCCAGTCTGGGCTTTGGTGGCACGTGGGTAGTTCAGAAGGTACCTGGGCTGTGGTAGTTGTTGCACATGTGAGCAGCCAGTGAGGTGCCTGGCTGGCATAGCCTGAGCAACAGACATCCTCATGTGTGCAGGTTTTGGGCAGGCAGGCATGAAAATCCATGTCCCAGGAGTGGGGTTAGTAAAAATACTTGGCCTTGTATCAAATAGCCCTTTGTGTGTGGGAGATGCTCTGATTTATTAGTGCAAGAGCTTGTCGAGGTGGGACAGTGGGGTTCACATTGCTCACAAACAAATCCCAGTCATCACTACTCAAAGACCTGTCTGGGGTTTGTTTCCAGCAGCCCTTAACTCAAGAAACAGTTTCTGTCCCTCCAGGTTAAGACATAGGCAGAGATCTGGCTGGGGGAGAAAGAAGTTATGTCCTAAGCTGCAGGAAGGGAGCACTGGTATTTTTCATAATTTGAAGCGCTAAAACCATAATCTTCCAGTTCTGTTTCTGAGCACCCTGGCTGTCTCATATATCCATGGGCTGCTACAGCAATATATTCTTCAGGCCCAGACGTGCCAGGGGTGATGGCTTCTGAGCTATACAAAAAAAAAACCAACAAAAAAAACCCTCCAAAAAATCCAAACCAAACAAAACTAGCAAACAAAGAAAGGAAAAAAAAAAAACCAACTGGGAAGGGGGCAGGGAGGAGGGCATGTGATGCCAAGTGGAACAGCTCTGTCTCACCCGCCTCGAAGAGAAATGATGGAACACTGAAGGAGACAGGCTCCATCGCACAGATTAATGTGCAGTGCTTGAAAGCAGCCAAGAACATTTTATACACACACATCGGGGCTGGAAGGAGCTGGGGTGGCTCATCTCTGCAGAAACCATTCCTTTCCCTAAGAGAACATTTAAAAAAAAAATAAAAAGGAGAGTACAAAGGTCTCCAGGAGAGCTCAGCCGCTCAGGCAGTTTAATTGGCTGAACGTTGAGCTTTACAGTTGGGTTTAATATGAATATTTCTTAATAATGTGTGGTGACACATTGTCAGGAGTTCCAGGGTCAGGACTGCAAGGCTGCACAGTGGTTGCAATGAAAATTCTTGCCTTTCCTTCTGGTTTTTATTACTACAATAACTCCCAATAGTGCGTATGGAAAGGAAGATGATGTTAAGTTGGTTTCTTCATTTATTACTGTGGAACTAGTGAAAAAAGTGGAAAGATGAGAGGAAGAATGACCTGCAGAGCCTGGCAGTAATGCCTGCATTGTGGGTGTGCTGGTGGATCCACACGGGTTTTGACCTGCACACAGGGATGTGCAGAGTATCAGTATAAACCTAAGCAAAACCCACCAGAAAGCAAGTAAAAGCTATTTAGCAGTGCTTGAGGTGGCGTAGAAGGAACTGAAACCATTAGCATTTTTACAAGCATTTTTCTGCTGGCCTTACTGCCTTTTATCTCTGTGGGTCTCCCCTAAGTGACCACCAGCATGGGTTGCCTGCAGGGAGGAGGTGACTCTCCTGTCCCTGCTCCCAGGCAGCCAGGGGATGTCTGCAGCTGTTGTTGAGGGTTATTTTGCTTCTCCTGGGCTTTTTTCCTCCTTTCTCTCATCTTCCCTCCTGGTAATTTCAGAGCGGGTTCTGGGAAGCCTGCCTCCTTGCATGTGTAATTGCCACAGCCCTAATGGGATGCACTCAGAAGAATGTTTCTGTAATTTCCCTGCACTCCCACCTGCCCTTGCCCCTCTCCAGGAGTGATTGCCTCCACAGCTTTACAATCAACAATCCCCCAGCGCAGAAGAGAGGTTCCTGTGCCTGGAGCCACTGCAGAGCAGTGAGGCTGAAGCCTTCCCACTCTCTAAAGCCTCTCTAAATCAGTGGCACAACAGCCAGCAGCAAGCACACAGCTGATAAAAGTCTCAGCGAGGTGTTTGTTCCTGTAATGATTGTCTTCTATGCATAGATAATTTCGATAGAGTTGGACTTCCGAAGCCTCACTCCATCAGGGTGGAGTGAGCTGACCTGTTAATCATAAGAGGAATTAATGGGAATTACAGCTGGTGGAGCCCCTCTCTCTGAAGAGCTCAGTTCAGGGGTAGCACTGGAGGGGAATTTAAAAATGAAGCAGCATGTGTTGTCCTTAGAGCTGCAGATAAAGTGGCAGCAAGGCAGTTCCCTGGGGAGAAGGGAGGTGTGGAGGAGATAAACTCCAGGAGCACAAACACCAGATTAACAGCCTAATTCTGAGAAGCATGAGCACATATGCATTTTCATTGCATCCACTTGGTAATTAATGGAGACTTTTAATTTAACCAAGAGGGAGACCAGAGCCAGCAGGATTTGCAGCCTTTCTGGTGTCTGTATCCAAAGGAGATCCAGGTGGGATGATCTTGTATTACCCCTCTTGATGAGGCTTCTGTGGTGTAAGTTGATTTAGCAGCATTGATGTGAAGTGAGCTGAAATTCAAAGGATTCCTGCTGATGTTTTACCCCATCTGAGGTCCTGACTATCTGCAGATATTACCAAACAGCTACTGGATAAACTTCACCAAGCATTTCCTCCAGGTTTTCTTTTTAGGATAACTTGTGTTTAAAAAGTCATATATCCATGCAACCTGCAGAGATTAAAAAAATGTTTATCTCACCTATGCAGAAGATTTATAAAGTCTTTAAATATGCTTTATATTGGTGTTTCTCAAAGGAAGGGCTGATTATCTCGTCTCAAATATCCAAAATGTGGTCACTGTGTGCCTGAGCATGTGTACACAAGAGCTCTCTGATGAGTAGTCAGAGAGGCTGCTCAGACAGACCTTACTTAGGAATTTGTGAAGAATAACACAGCCAGTTGCATTGAAATGCTGTTGTCATTGTGCATTCCAAATGCATGTGCCAGGGCATGGAAGAGAGGACAGCAATTAGTCAGTCCTGTTAATAATGAGTATGGTGCTGGGAAGGGAGAAATGATGATAGAATGAGTTGTTTCTTTTGTAAGGTAAATGGCATTTGGTCAGTTCCATGTGTGCACTTCAGGAGTTTTTAAAGTCTGCTTATCAGTTTGAGTACCATTTGATAGGGAGGAGGGGCAGGTTTTATACAGAACAGCAGCAAGCTTGTACTTTGGGAAGCAAGATGAAGCAGTCCTCTTTCAGGGCAGCTGAAGAGGTGATGTCCTTGCTCAGCACAGGCACTGATGGGACCATGGGCAGCCCTATGCTGTGCCAGCCAAGGAGGAGTTTCTCTGTCCCCGTGGCTCCCTCCAGCAGCAGTGGGATTCCCTATTTCTCCAGAGAGCAGCAATGGTCCTACCATTGCTTGGGGAACAGCAGGGCTGGAGAGGAAAGGCTGGTTTGGAAAGAAAGGGCTGTTTTATGAGCAGGTTCGTGGAGCTGAGTGTCCTGAGTAGCAGCAGTAATGCTGTGGGATGGTACTTCCCTGTGACAGACCAGCAACATGGGCTGGGACCCAAAACCCACAGCCTGAGCACGTTGCAAAGGCTACCTGGGCACAGCCTTTACCTGAAGTTGTACTATGTGGTTGCAAATGAGGGTGTGAAAGTCCCATGCACAATGTATGTTCCAGAAAGGGAGAGCGCTTTTCCTAAATAATTAATTTTGGGATCTTCAGGATGTCATTCAAGGCTTTAAGACCAGGGGGAAAGTACATTACACTGCTCTCTGATGATGCTGTGTCTGGCTCAGCTGAGGCTGCCAGAAGGGTGGCTTTAACTCTGTGCTTGTAATGGGGAAGCTCAGAAGGTCCCTGTTTGCTGTCCCTTGTCTAGTGTTGAGGTGCTACTGCTCACCTACTGAACAACCCAGGTTAAATAACAGCAGGGAAAACCCAGACTTGCAGGGGAGGGTGGGGAGAATATATTTTGGGCAGTGTGTCAGTCAGCTTGACACTAATTGGTTGCAGTAAGTAATCGTTCTCCATGTAAATTAGACTCCAATTTCCTCTGTAGTCAGTCTGTTTGCTGTGTGGGCTTCGGTCTCTAATTAGGCTCTCACGTGGCAAACCTGGTTTGTGAGCTGCTTTTGTTCCTGGAGAGCCAGGCTCAGCCCTCCCCGAGGCTGCCAGTGCTCCTCGAGCCCTGCTCCCCAGTGGGATGGTTCTTAGATTAACACTGCCGAGTTCTAAGTTCTTCTTTTAATGTACATTTTGATTATTTCTGTATTTAAAGCTTGCAATGGTGGTGAGGTTAGAATGCAAAGAGGACTGCAATGGGATTGGATTTTCAATGGGAATACCCCTCCAAAATGCTTCCTCTGTGTTCCTGGAAGCCCTGCTCCCTCCTGCATGAATGGACCTCATTGAATCCCCAGCCTGTGCTAGGGCTGGGGCAGCCTGCCCACATCTGGATTCTGCTGCCTGTCTGCCGGGACACCTGGAGTGCAGAGCACTGGCTCCCCCCTCGCTTGGAGGAGCTGTGTGAGCACATTCAGGGGTCACCCAGCTCCAGCCCACGCCCTGGAGCTGCTCCAGGGTTGCACATCTGTAAGTGAGTGCAGCAATGTGCAGTTGCAGAGAGGCTTTTATCCCTGCCTGTTGGTTGTTTGCAGATGAATGCAGGTTTCCAGGTCGCTGCCTGCAGCAGCCCACGGTGTAGCCCTGTGCTTTCTGAGCTGCTGCCAGACCCAGTGTAGCCCAAGTGTCAATCAGGGTCAAGCATCTAGGTCTGTGTATAGCAGAGAAAGATCTATCTCCACAGTCAGTGTCTGCACCAGGCTGAAAAAAAAGACAAACCATGTGTTTTGGCCGGCCAGGCTGTTTGGCAGCAGTACTTTATGATTTAGTAGTTACCTCTGTGAAATTCAGAATAACTTCAGGAGCCATGTGCTGAGGGTTTCTTCAGACCTTCTCCATATGTGTTAGAGTCCTGCCCCAGATGTGACAGGAGCACTGGTAGGCTTTCTTACAAATAGTGCTTTTATTGGCATCGTGATATTTACCATTCTGGTTTTTGATCTGGTGATACAGGCTGAGAGTTGCCAGCTTTCTTCAGTGCTTTCACATGGCTGTTGCTCCAAGTAAATAAGAAACTGTTTTTGTGAGAAAGAAGTGAAATAAAATTGAGCATGGGGGTGGTGTTTTTTATTGCTTCTCTTTGTGTGATTTATACATTGGCAAGGTAACTTTGCTTTCATACCGCTAGTCAAAACTGGAAAGGATGTTGCCTCTGCAGAGCTACATTTGGCTAAAGGGACAGGATTGGATCGGGGTTTAGGATTTTCACCAATAAGCTAAAGCTGCGGTGGGCGGCACTCCGGCAGCCGGGGCAGCGCCAGGGAGGGACCTGCCCTCCCCAGATGACCACAGCCCCTGGCAGGACACAGCCCCGAGTTCTGCCACCGCCGAGGATGCTCCGGGCTCTGTCCTGCCCGTCCTTCCCCCTGCCCTCAGCCGTTCCATGGGGCTGTTCCACCGTCTGAATGCCTATCTAGCCGGGGTAAGTAATCGCTCCCCATTTACAGCATCTGAAAGTGTAAATGGCTTTAATGCTCTACAAATGTTTGCATTAGGAAATTGTTTTCTTTTTCAGCTCTGATTCCTGCCTGCCTTTGCGAGCATCGGTTCCCTTTGCAGGCAGAGTCCAGGGGCAGGCACAGGAGCAGGGTTGTGCTGTGTCCTCTGTAACATTTGACTTAATATTCTGACACAATAAAACTTTTCCTTGATGCAGACATGACTTCTGTCGCCAGTCCCTGAGCTGCTCCTGCTTTTTCACTCTCTTTAAAACCCATGAAGAGTAAAACCCTGCGGGAGGCTGCTGCTTATCTTCAGCTCTGAGTTTCCAGACGTGCTGTGTGTCTTCTCAGCTGTTGCAAGGATATGTGTGGAATGACAGAATGCGGATTTTGGGTCTTTGGCAGCTGTGTTTAATGCAGGATAAAGGGGTATTTTAACTTTGGGATGTTGGATTTCTTATGCCTTTGTTAGTATGAATTCAGGAGAAAAGCTCCAATTTTCTTTCAGGCAAAACAAAAGCTTCTTTTGAAGGAAACAAAGTGTTTTAAGTACTTAATCAACTTGCTGAATTAAGTTGCTTTTGGATAATTTAGGAATTAAACAGAAGGAGGCTGTGTTAGTAACAAACTGCGGTTTTGGTTGGAAACAAGGATTCATTCCTGCTGGAGAAGGCAGAGGAAGCCGCAACCTGTGGGCAGAGCTCCTGGGTCTGTTTGCTAGGCAGGGGGGTGGGGGTTTAACAGCATCCTCTATTTGCCTTTGTTTAGGCAGTGCAAATTATTTGTGTGCTTTAGGATCCCTTCTCCCCTTCAGCAGATGTTTTGTCTGTGCAACTGGTGGAATAATTAGTGAGAGATGTGGCGGGTGTGCAAACACCCCTTGGGGGCGGGCAGAGAAATCCCAGAGTCCATCCTTGGAGCAGCTGGCTGAGGAGCACAGTCAGCACAAGATGCCAGAAGCAAAATTCACATGGCCCAACGTATATCTGACTTTATTTCTGCAGAGGGTTTGCTCTCCCCATTGCCAAAAACAGGCAGGGGCTGCTTTTTGGGCAGAAGACCCTGCTGCTGCTGCTGCTGCTTATGGTGAATTTCTCTCAACATGTGAATCGTTCACTTGGGATTTTTATGATGCTGGCTGGGGATGATTAAATGTTCAGACTGTAGGAAATTACCAGGAGATTTGAGTGTTTTCCTCAGTGGTTTTGGCCCCAGGGGTGGGGTGACATGGGAAGCTCTCCCTGTGTGGATCAGGCTGACTGTAGATTTTGAAGTCTCAGGTTGCATGAGCATGTTTTTGCTCAGCTGCCATTTAAGTAATGGCAGCAACATGCTGCTTCCTCTAATGATCTTGATTTAAGTTATTCGGTTATTTCCTTAATTAGCTACTTCATCTACTTACACCTTAAATGAGTTTATTTGTTCACTCAGAGAAGGGGAAAAAAGTTCTTTTTTTCTCTCTCTTTTAAAGGGTGGCAGTGGAAATGTGCTGGCATGTGTGGTTCTGACTCCAGGAGATGTTGGTGTTTCTTGTGGGCTGGCTCTTCTGGCAGCACAAATTTGAAATGAGATGTAGATGTACATTTATTCCTGGCATGTGTGTTATGCAGACAGACAAAATTAGTTGAAGTGGTCCTTTGAAAGCCCTGTTTGTGGGTATAACTGGACTGAGGCTGGGGTCATGTCTCAAGACCAGTTCTGAAGGGGATAAAGCATCTTTTAATTGCCAGTGGTCTTTACATTTCCCACGCATCAGCACATGGCACTGTGTTGGCCACCCAGTGTCTCCACACAGCACTTCAAAAGCAACATCTCCAGCTGGCACCAGTTCCTCACCAGCATTCCCCACACACCATCCTTTGCTGCTCTTTTTCCTGAATCTCAAAGAGACTCAAATGTTTCTCTTTGCAGACTCCTTGTGATACATGTGGCAGCAGCCCTTGCTTCAGACCAGCCTATCTGTTCCTGCTTTGGTACTGTTTATTACTTTAATGATATTCCCTTCGTTAGCCTTAGCTTCACACTCTCCCTGGTGCAGAACTCGCTGAAACACATATTGCGTAATGAGCCTGCTTCCATATTTAAATTGGAGAGACAGGAGCTGGGACTCTCCCAGCTAAAATGGAACTAAATGCTTGCCCTTCAGTTACATTGAAGCATCTGTGCCAAAAAACTATGTATTTGGGAGGAATTACCTAAAGTTCTGACGTACACCAGCTTTAGTACTTTGAGTCTTCTACATTTTTAGCTTGAATTTGGACTATATGACTTTCCTCTGTCAGAGAAAACGTTTCCTGTGGCCCATGTGAGAGGCAGAGCTTCACCCTGCAAAGCAAAAAAACCACGGGGAGCAGCACAAACGTGTCTCCAGCACCAGCACTGGCTCCAGCTGGGACCTGCTTGGATGGCAGTGCTGGAAATCCCACGTGTCACATTTGGCAGCACACACAAAGCCCCAGCCCCGCCTGACTCTGGGCTCTCAGTGTTACTCTTGTGGTCTTGTTTATCCCAGAGGAATTGCAGCTTTTGGGCTGGTTTGTGAAATAGCTGAGGGTTTGTGGGAAGGTCTCAAATACGGGAATTCTAATGGTCCAGAAAACAATATCCTAATATTTCTGTGCCGTGATTCCTAAATGATTGTCATGATGTTGTGCAAGCAGGCGTGGTGGATCTTGTGGTCAGCTGTGCTTTGGACACCACGGTCACTGACACAGCAATGCCTCTGAGTGATCCATATTCCCTTACATGTCTGTCCTGGACTGCTTGTGTAACCTTGGACAAATCATGGACACCCTCCAGGCCGCAGATGGGGGAGAACAGCAGAGTTCCTGCTGCAGCTGTTCAGGAGTTGATGTCAGAGCAGAGCCAGCCCCAGAGTGGTACCCAGGGATTCATGTATCCAAAGGGGACCTGCAGTGGACCCCCATTGTAACAAGGACTTCCAAATGCAATGGAAAAAGACAGTAAAACCAAATAAGCTAGACTCAAGAAGAAAATATATTGCAGGCTTGTCTCCTCTGCTTTTCTTCCTCTGCTGATCCTGGGAGGAGGTAGCTGAGAGGAAATACTTGCTCTTAACAGGGTTCGATTTCTCTTTGCATTCCTTGGAAACCTGTGTTTGGATTTTGCCCTGTTGGTGTTGGTTTATGCAGGGATGTTTCCAGCAGCTCGATTGTATGGGTATAGTTCCAGCTCTTGGTATTTTGTGCAAAGATAAAAAAGAAAGATGGTACTGAGTAATGAGGTGGCTATTTAATCACAGCAGGACTCGCAGGAAAATGTGCATTAAGTATTTATGGGACAGTATTCATTAACATTTTCACACTGTTGGCGTTGGGCAGTTCAAGAAAGCTGCTGAGAGAATTGGAGTCTGTGTTGCACAGCCACAGACCTGGAAAGGGCTGCAGCAGAGGCAAGGCATGAACGCTGGCTTTGTTAGCAGATGTGTAGCTGGCATTGCATCTGGAGCTGCAGCAGTAAGCAGGGTTTCAGTAGTTTCACTTACCGTTCTCAAAATGCTTGTGGTAAATATTTTAGGTCTGATTTTTCTGGCTGCTGTGTCTTGTGAGACTGCAAGTGGCTGACACTGAACCCCTGGTTCACAGGCAGGCAATTAGAGAGATAAGCCTAAGTGACTTCATGTGTCTCCTTTTCAGATTGCTCTGAGTTGATGTAAAGGGCTGGGATTAGCAGAGATTGAGTTCTCAGAGGGCTGGAAACCAGCTGTGACCAGAGGCCTCATCCAACATGAGCTGTAGGTACCGAGTTACGGAGTGAGTTTTCTGTGGGCATGAAATGATGCCAGGAAGATTAGAACTGATGATAAAATGGTATTAATGCTCGCTTCATTAACAGCATAGAAGGTATCAAATTACTCTGGTGTTATAAATCAAAAGTGTTTCTTTACATTTGTTAAGTGAAGCTATTTAAATGGTTGAAATACATTTACTTGCTGGCCATTGCATCCTCAGATATAGGATCACAGCAAAGTGTATTACATTTCCCACAGTGTTAATGGAAGGTCTGAAGCAGTAACAGCCTGATGGTTTAAATTTTTCTTTGAGATGACATGGGGTCTTGTGTTAGATTTTAGGATGCCTTGTTCTAGACCAGCAGTGTGAGCCCAAGACTGGCCTCAGGCTCGTGTCACAAGCTGTAGTGGTTGCACAGGTCTGCCAGATTTGGGATTCGGGGCTGAAGGTCCATGATGCTGGTCCTGTCCAGCCACAGCAAGTGACATGCCCAGATCAGGCTGTGCCCACAGGCACCTCCCCTGGTGGAGAGAAAGTTCCTGCAAGGATTACTGTCATCAGGAGACAGCTTTGTCATCCTTTTAACAAGTATAAAAGGGACATATACAGAGAGAGAATTACCTCTTCACCTGAATGCCTGTTGGATAAAACAAATGTTAATCTTGACTAATTAGCAAATGGATTCAATGTGGATGTCTCTGTGATCCATTAATGTACTTGAAACCCCCACTGATTTCCCCTAGCACCGTTCAGCAGAGCAAGTGAAAGGTCTGACTGTAGCCATGCTCTTGGCTTCCTGATACCTTTCCCCTGTCCTTTGTGTGAGAAAGGAGGTCCTGATGGCAGTCAGGACAGTGGTGTGGTTTGTGCCAGGCGTGCAGCACAGAGAGCTTCTCACTGGGCCTCAGCCTCTGGTTTGTCCTGTTTTTCACTGTGCATGAAGCGATGCCTTGTGGCACCCCACATGGATGGCTTTGATTAATTGGCCTCTGACTTTTCACTGCCTAACGTTCAGCCATCCTCCTGGTTGCAGTTATTCCTGAGCTCTCCTCCCCAGCCTGGGCTTCTTCCTTTCACGAGGGGTTAAATTTCCTCAACATAAAACATTTTCTGCTCTCCGAGCTTGTCCTTATTTGTTGTCTTCATACTCTCATTTTCTTAAGCACTGCAGGAAACAGTCCCTTGCTTGAAGAGCTTAGAGCTCACACCTCCAAACATCTTCACAGCAGATATTTTCTGAGTGTCTTAACACCCACTGAAAATCACTGGGAACTGAATCCTTAACTACTGCCAAAATATGCAGGTACCCTGAGGATCTGACTGCCTCCCCTGACCACCTCCATTGGACCAAGGGATAGCAGAAAGAAAGTGAGAAGAGCATTCCCTCCTGGAGCTTGAGCACCAGAAATTATTCAGAATTAGTCTGGGTCTAAGCCACAGCATATTTTTGCAATTCAGGTCCTGTAGCTTGTCACATCAGCAGATTTGCAATCCTTGTGCTGGCTGGATGTTGATCCAGCCCCTAAAACTGGTGGAAAAACATAGCTTTTTCTGTGCTGTATGCTCACTGCCAACTTTGTTGTGCTTCAAGGGAGTTTAAAGATGCATCAGGGAAGGACATCAGACAAATACCCATCAGTGGAGGGTGGTTGTAAATGCCCACTGAAAATTGTATTTTGCATGCTTTGCCATTTTGTGTAGAACAGCTTGTCCCTGAGGCTTCAGGCACTTCAGAAAGTTGAGTAGGGCACGTTTGCTTCAACATAGGGGAAACAACATTTTGTTCAAAGTCACAGGCAAAATCATAATTGACATCAAAACTAAATCCAGTTTCATGTCCCTTCTGTAAGCACACGGTGCTGCTCGCTCAGGTGAAGGTGGAGAGGCTGCAGAAGCACATAGAGTGCTGTGCTCTGTGTCTTGTGTGGAATGAAAACTATCAAAGTCAGAACTCTTTTCAGGGCAGAGATGTTCAGAGTGCAGCAAGTGTCAAAGTCCTTGGCGGTGGTTTGTGCCGGTGCGTGCAGCAGACACTGGGGAGGGAAAGGGGAAAGGCACTGCCGGGCTGCCATTGCCGCTTATTACACTAATTACCGTCGTCTCTGGTGTCGGGAGCTCCCCTGCTCCTTCCCCCGTCTGCCGGGTTGGCCATCCGTGGTTGCTCATCTCTTTGAGATACATTTGAAGTGTTTATTACCCCAGAGAGCCTGACGGAGCTCCCCCTCCACTTCTCCCTGCTGGCACAAGGGAATGATTGCAGTTTGTACAGAGAAGGGGTTTGGGGGTTGAGCTGTTTGCCTTGAATTAAGGGCATGGAAAGGGGAGATGTTGCCCTTACCCTACAATTGCACATTTCTAAAAATCTCAGCCGGGTGAGCCACCCTGGTCTAGAGCATGCCAGCTTGTTTGGAATGGAGGGAAGAGGACTTTTTTCCTCCTGTTTTTTTTTTTCCTTTTTGCCCTGTACCAGTGCAACCAGGCTAACTACTGGTCAGAGCAATCCCCTCCAGTCAGGGCACACTGCAGGAATGTTCCCAGCTTTAACCCATCCACAGTTTTCCAGAAATAGCCTCAACCCTCTGCTGCAGGAGCCTGGCTAGCCCTGCCTTCAGTCAGCAGCTGAGCTGACCCCCAAACTGCTGTTCTTTTGTTGTAAGGAGACACTGTAAGTTAAACACTCAGCAAAAAGGAAGCCCCACTCCTTGGGATGCCCACCTGTTTTTTATTTCCCTGGGGAGGGGTTATGTCTTGTCACAGGGTGCTGGCTTTGCAGAACAGCCCACTCCAAAGGAGCTGGCTGAGCCACAAAACAATGGGACTCACTAAGTCTCCAGCAGCAATAATTGCTCCTAAAAGGCTGATGTATTTAGTGTGCTCCTGCTCGTGTTTAGCAAACATCTTGGCTTTGCCCTTTGAAGATAATGCTGCATGTTCCACACAGCTTGGTAGCAGAAAAAAAGAGGAAGAAATGGCCTGTAGTTTCATCATATTTAATGAGCAATGGCTTGTGGGAGCCATAGCATTCAATAATGGTGGTGTCCCCTGTTAATTGCCAGCAGTTGGATTTCTCCACCCCTCCTGGTGTTTGAGCTGTGGGCAGGATGCCCTCGTGGGCTGGCAAAGCTGGGAGCCCCAGAGCTGAGGCTCAGGCTGGTGGAAGGCCAGCAGCAGCCTGGCAGGTAATGTGATCTCTCTGCAATGCCTCAGCGTGGCTGTGATGGAAACAACCAGCATGGCTTTGAGCCTGCCCTGGGACTGTGACCAGGTGTGTGGGACTGTGACCGGGTGTGTGGGACTGTGACCGGGTGTGTGGGACTGTGACCAGGTGTGTGGGACTGTGACCGGGTGTGTGGGACTGGGTCTGGCACAGAAAGGAGGGATGCTCTCGTGACACTGCCTGCATTGGACCCATCCAGGGGACACTGGGGGACCCTGTGGAGGAGGGAGCCAGTGCAGGAATCAGTGGCCACGTTTCTGGCCAGCCCTCTCCTGATACCATCTTAATCCCTCCCTGCAGGTGCTGATTCCCACTGATCCTCCTGTTCCCAGAGCAGACTTTATAGTTGCATTTCCCTATAGATGATGATAAGATAAAAGCCTGGCCGTGTTCTACAAGAAGGGAAGAAGGTTTAGGGGCTGCCAAGCTGCTGCAGGAGGAAGGGATGCAGGTTTCCAGGCCGCCTTTGATGAGGGCTGTGATTGATGCTGTGTTTGGAGCAGGCAGTGACGTGCTGACCTTTCCCTGACGGGCTGAGCAGCTCTAATGATCTTGATGGAGCTGGAGATTTGTGTATTGGGTTTGATGTACAAGGCTTGACACGGCACACAGCAATGGGACTAGAGTATGACTGACAGCCCATTCCCATTAAGGATGGTGAGGCACAGGCTGTTCTCTAGTGATTCCTTTCAGTGAGAATGCTTTGACGAATTATATTGTGGCAGAGAAGTTTTTCTGTTAAATACCATCCTTTTAATAGCTTCCAAGCAGTTAAAAACACATGAGAATGAAGTAACTTGCAGGCCAGAAGGCTTATCACTAAAAAGGCTGTCCAAATTACACACTTAATTAATACTTAGTGAATTATTTTTACTCTGACTTTAATGTTGAGTCCTTAGGCAGATAAAACAATGCAGTGGCTTGCATCTGCGATTTTTTTTTTTCTGTAATTCAGCTGTATAAATTTTCAAACCCTGGACTTCTTGCAGGCAACATTAAAACCTTTTAATTTCCATGAGTTGCGCTGTGTATAAATCACACCCTGGTTGGCACATCTCGTGGGTGCTTGTGGCAAGAGTAATGAATTTCATGGTTTATTATGAGCTACTAAAACCAACAGAAACATAGAAAGCCTGTTGTAATCTTAGCATATCATTCAAGGAAGCAGTTTATTCCTGAGTATGAACAAATGTCAACCCACGATAACAAGTTGTTGTTACTAATTAAAACAAAGGGAAGAATAGCAAACATCTCCTGTCATGTGTGTGCAGTTGCCAGGTTGTCTGGAGGACACTGGAGCTCCATCCAGCTTCAACCAGTGGGACAGCCAGGCTGGGAACTTTGCCATTGCCTAAGACTGGACAGCCTTCTCTGTAGGAAGGGCACTGGGCCATGATCCTAAGAGGGCTGGGGCTGGGAAACCACCCAAGCTTAAATAGAGATGCCATTTCTCAGAATTTTATTGTTTTCTATATTTTGGAGGGTTGGTTTTTTTTTTTAATCAAGATTGCTTGATTGTAGAAGTCTTGTGGAATTTGGGGTGTACTGAAACAACACATGCTAGTCCATCTGCTGGCACCAGATTATTATCCAGGGCCACTTCCTGCTCTCAGGTGTGAAGTAAAAACCCATTTGGACACCTTTCTTCCCACTGCTCTGTTGGGAGTTGAGGAGCCAGGTGCATTCCTGATCTCCCTGTGTCTGCAGACACACTGGGAAACTTAAGACTTGAAGACATTGCAAAAGTCCCTTCCTGTTCATGACCCAGAGGTGCAGGATTCCCTCCCTCACATCATATGAGAGAATTGGCTGGATCCAAAAATGCACTGAATTTACCACCTCCCTGTGCATTCAACACAGTTTGGGTGCAAGAAGCAAACAGGTCTTTTCTCTTAGTTGGCAAAAAGCAGGCAACTGTGTCTGCTGGGTGGGAGTAGAAGCATGGCCATCTCATACCTTTGGTGCCAGGGGAGTTTGGCCAGAGGTTTGTGTGGCACATGACTGAGGCTCATGCGGTGCCAGCCAAAGTGAGGGAAGCACTGAAATCCTGCTGGCAGCCAGGGAAGATGGGCACAGTCTGGTTTAAGGAGGTAAAAACCAGGCTTGTGTCACTTCTCCAGGACTGGGCTGGCTCAGGACTCACCTCTGAGCATGGAGGTGGTCAATTCCCCTGGTCCTGGGGGAGGCACAGCTTTGGTGCTGGGGCCAGGCAGTGCATGACTGGTGCAGAGAACTCAGTGACTTAGGGCAAGAAATCCTCAGCATATAACCACTGACCCGAAACACCCTGTTAGACAGGTTTGAAGCCAAAAAATAAAATAAAAATCATCTGATGTGACAGCAACCCTGACAGTGTCAGGCAGTGAGAAGGGCAGCAGCAAGGGAGTCTTGAGCTGCTGCCAAGGCACATGTCCATGCAGACTTGCAGGGTGAGTTGGTTATCCTGAAAATACGTCTTCTATTTTGTGTAAATGGAAAGTTAATTTGTTGCTGATCAAAGGTTTAGCTCTTTGTACATTATATCACCAGATAAGCTGAAGATTTATGCATTTTCTTTGTAACATATTTTCAGTGAGCACTCTATTGTTTGTGGAAAGGCCCCAAGAAAAAGATGTGATTACAAAAATAACTGTGTTGAGTTTATTTAGCTTAAATTACGATCGAGTGCTTTAATGAGGCTTTTGTAGACATCATTAAAGGGCACTATTAAAAAGTCTTCAGATGAGAAGCCTATCAGGCTAGCAAAGGGGAGAAAACCACAGGAGCATCTCGATTGTTCCTATTCAGTTACAAATTTGATTTCAACATATAAAAGTAAAAAACATATTAGTGGAGTAGAAGCTGGAGGCTATGAAAGCCTTATTGTGTTAAGCTCTCTAAAGCTTCTTACATTAAGGTGATTTAAAAAAAAGAGAGAGAGAGAGGAAGAGTTAGTGATTGATTAAACCCTGTTGTTGGTGTGCCCTGTGTGTCATACCAGGGTGTGCAGTGCTGGGGTGGGGATGGTCAGGGGTGAGGATCCTTTTGGGATGCCTTGCCGTGGAGGGGATTGAGGTACCAGGCAGTGATGCTCAGGAGTGCTGATCATCCCTGCATTTGTGTGGTTCAGTGCTGCCAGAGGACATGGGCAGACAGCATGAGCTCATGGCCACACCTCACAGTCCAGCTCTGGCTGTGCACCAGAGGGTGCCAGCCCAGGTCAGGCCTGTCTCACTGGGTGAGTTGGTGGGAAACACAGAAAACTGTCTCTAAAATCAGCTGCAGTGCCTATGGGCTGTACCTCCCCTCCTGTGTCAGCTACTGCTGGGCTCCATGGTGTTTTAAAAACAAAGTTCCTCCTTGCAGACTGACAGCACAGATCCTTACCCGTGGCTCTGCCAAAAAGGAGTGGAAGGCAGCAGTGGTGACAGCCGGAGGAGGGGGTCTGTCGTGGTTGGTCTCAGGCAGCAGCCACGTGAAGGTACAAATGGCAACCCTGAGGAAAAGTGGAGGAGGCCAAGTTTGGGGATTAATGATCTGCATCTGATGCTGGTCTCTCTGCCTCTCTGTCTATCCTATTTTTCTTTGTGACAAGATGTCCCTGCTTCTAGCATTGGGATCTGTGAGGAAGCATTTGCTTCCTTGATCAAAAGGAGTAAAGAAAAAACAAAGCTCATCCGCATTTAAAGTCCTGACTTGTATTTCATGACTCAGGTTCTCCAAGGAGCTTTCCCCATACCTTGGGCACATCCTTGTGTATCTCCTGAAGAGCCAGGTATTTGGCTGGGCAGAGTGGGGATGTACCCTGCCACAAAGGGTCATTTCCCTTCCCTGTCACTAACAGCTTTTTGCAGTCATCTTGCCTTTCCCATCCAGTGTTTGCAAAGCTGTGCCCTCTCCAGCCTGTTGTTCTGCTGCTTATCACTGCCTTGTGCCCAGGGACCACACTGGGCTCATGCTGTGCTGGCCCTGGGCTGGGAGCACACGCTCTGCCAGTGAGGATTGGTCTGCAAATTACAGGGTGAGTGTGGGAACAGAGCAGAAAAAAAACACTGTAGTATCCAGTTCTGCATTTCTGTGGTCAGAAAGAGCGATGGGAAAGTAATCTATTATTGTGCCTGTGGCTGTGAGCCAGGATGGGCTTGGTGGTGGTGGTGGGGACCAGCAACCCCCGTGGTCCAGGGCAGGGTGGTGGTGTGTGAGGTACAAGGGACAGTCTGTGTCCCTGTGGGCAGCGTTTTGAGGTGGCAGAGTCTGAAGCCTCTTGTGACATCCCAAGGTAGCAGTGCTGTGCAGTGCCCTGGTATGCTGCAGCAGAGGATGTTCACTAAATAATTCAGAAGGGCAACTTGATCTGACATTCATCAGGTTAGTAGCCCAGTGACCTTGAGGACAGCAGTCTGCTGTTGCTGCGTGTGACTCTGCTGTGCAGCCCATTGTCATCAGGAGAGTCAACATTGTCACGTGGAACCCTATTGATTGACAGACAATCAATATATCAAGGTGATAAAACACAGCATTTATGAAACATGGGCTCTTGCAATGATCTGTTAAATTAGCCGTGGGTCTGAGCTTGTGCAAAGGGCAGAAAGTTGAGAGTTGACTGGGTTTGGCTCTTTGTCATTAAAACTAGCAACAAAGGGAAGAAAGATCGTGCTACAAGCAGAGCTTTTTCACAAGCAGAGCTGTCTGTCTCACACCCCTGCATTGAAGCAGGGGCTTCCTGCTCTTGATCTTTCTTTATTTTAGTAGCTTTTTACTTCTGGTCGTTTGCTTCATTGCTGGCAGTTGTCAGCATCCATCCTTGTAATGGTGCAAGTCCTTCACCTAACCTTTGATAATGTGCTCCACCGGCTCAGTATTCTCCTTGCTGCCTAATGAAACAACCATTTCACCTGCATAATGTGCAGAATCCGTCAAGAAATCTCGTGTGCCTTCTGGAGTTATTCCAACACATGACCTTTTCACAAGCCTCACAGTAGGTAATGGTAAAATGGAGCAATTGCCAGCAAAACCGGCAGCTTTCAAAGCAGGAAGGCTCATTTCCATTTCCCTGAGACAGTTGTGTGTCCAAACGTTACACAGCTTCTAATCTGATTTCTTGTCTCAGAAGAGGCTGTTCATTGGATTTGGTGGATATTTAGATTTGCAAGTATTGGAACAAGAAGTCTTGTCAGGAGCGATGACAATCAGAGACGCTGTTCAGAGACACAAAGCTCTTCTGCTCGCAGCTAGCCCTGCAGCTGAAGTGTTACAGACATTGGTCTTTTACTAATCTTTTACTTCAGTTTGTGATTCTCACACCCATTTTATCTTTGTGGATGAATTTAGACTGAAAAGTTCACAGTTCCTGGTATGATCCCCTTGTGCAGATTATCAGTTGGCCAGAAAGCCAAGCAGAACTCACCTTTAGGATGGTTGGTTGTGTGGCAATGACACTGCCATGTGCCCTGGGGTGGGATCGTGTCAGGCTGGTGCAGGGTGATTGAAGGTGCTGTAGATGGTGGCACAGAGGGCGTTATACAAGAAGTGTGGGGTTGGACACCAAGGCCTTGCCAACCTTTCCCCTGAGGGCCAGGCCAGCTGATGGAGACCCTTGGAGCACAAATAGAGACTTTGCTCCAAAGGGTTTGCAGCTGAAGGGCCTTTTCTCCTTGAAAGTTAATGCCCATGAAGTCAGACATTTTTTCTCATGTTGGGTGAAAATTAGTGCCTGTGGGGCATGCCCTATGGAGCAGGACCTGTTCCTTGTGCCATTTCTAGCCCCGAGTCACTGCTGTGGGCTCTCTGGGATATGTTTACAGGGAACACACGTAATTTCTGCTCTACAGCATTTCTGCTCAACATTATCATTCTATAAGCAGGCTTCTTTGTTTGCTTTTGCCCAATTCAGTTTTTTCTCATTCCCTTTGTGTTGTAATTAATATGTTCTGAGTTTAAGAGGAAAAGTAAATCGTCTTGGGGCCATGGCACAGAGAGGCAAGATTGACAGCCTGCCTGCAGCACTGATTCGGGCTGGAAGGGGCAAAATGGGCCAGTTTAGGAAGCTGAAGGATCAGGGAAGATTTTTCCTAAAAGTTCTATTGTTTTTTGTAGTTGGAGGAGTTGAAAGAGACCATCCTCAGCACTTCAGCCGTCTCCAGCAGAAGCCCTGGCTCCATGATAGGAAGGTCTGATCTGGCTGGATGCACTAAGAGTCAGTGCTCAGCTCTTGAACTTGCTGCTCAGACTTAATATAAATGAAAAAAAGAGAGTTCCGATCTCTGCACATGCTTGGTTTGTCCTACTTGGCTGAGTAAGTTGGGGAGGTGCTTAATGAGAGGTGGGCGGGTTTGTCCCAGCTGAAAATCTCATCCTTGAGATTTTGAGTGTAATTCCATGTAATTAAACCTAATTTATGAGCCATAATAATAACAATTTAAGGCATTTGAGGCTGCAGAAAGACTCACAGCTGTAGTTTCTGCATCCTTCTGTGTTCTGTAAACATAGCTAATATTGCCAAAATCAAGGACTCCGAAATGTGGAGTCAGGCATCAAAAGTCAGGAGCGTGCAACAGAATGTTAAGGAAACTTTCCAGTTTGACCACTCACGAGACTCTCTGGCGGTCACACTCCCAGGGCCAGAGACTTTGATTTCTGGGGCTGAAGTCCCTTCACGGGGGCAGCTCCAGTGAGCCAGCGAGAGCCCTGCTTGGCTTCCCCACACACCCCACTCATAGCCAGACCAGGTTCCCTCATCGCATCAGCCCCAGGTTTCCCATAGCAGTCTCAGGTGTCCTGTTCCATAAAGCCATTTATTCCCGGAGCAGCAACACAGAAATAGCCCCGAGCTGGTGCCTCGGAGAAGAACCGAACTCCTGGGCTTTTTTCCTCTCTCAGTCTACCCAGGCGCCAGTCTCGCTCTTGCCCTCCAGTCTTCGGCTCCTGCTCTCCTCTTCCTGTCCATCCACCTCACTAGCATCGCTGGTCTTCAACTCCTTTGTTATCCAAAAGGTCGGCGATTCCCAGCTCCTCCAGTGTCTGTCAGTGTCCATTCACCTGGCTGGCATCCCCCAATCTTCACGTCCTTTGTTATCCCAAAGGTTGGCAGTTCACAGCCTCTTCTCTCGGGGTCCCACCCAGAGCTCAACGTGCATTTCAATCTCCATTTCAATCTGCAGTTTGCGTGCCCAGCTACCTGGACCAGCTGTATTCCTCAACAGGAAGCGCTATGTGTTGGGAAAGTTTTATTTGCTTTCTGTGAGGGCTTTTTGAGTCCACAGAAACTAGCTTTTTGAATTGCACTCACTTTTTGCAAATGCTAAAAACTGACAAGTACGCTGTCCTCCGTATGACTCGAATTACTCATTTGTGACCACCGAATTCCCAAACAACGGATTTAAAGAGCGGCAGGAGATTTGGCAGCGTAGCTCTTTCTCTGCGTTTTCTTTTCCAAGGGGAAGGAAGCACAGGAGGAAGAGGCTTAGCATCCCCGCCGAGGTGGTGTATTCCTGGGGCTCGCAGTAGTCACCTGAGACACACATAAAAAGGTGTGAATCGTTCATCTGTCGTGGCCGTGTGAGAGAAAACGTATTAAAATATGCAGTGACCAAAATGCCACGCTAATAACTCGTATTTCCCAAGATATTTAGCCCTGCTGCTCACAAACATGCTGCGTCTAAAATCCAGTAGGGAATCATAGCGAACTAGTGTAGAAGATAATTGGGAGGGCATTGAATGCCAGGAGAAAAATGATACGTTGCTCGGAGCCAGCGGATCATTGCGTTAATAGCCCGCGTACCTAAAAAGCGGTGCCTGAAGTTTGACAGCAAGTTGTGGTTCGGTCACCATCAAATAAGAAGCGAAGGATAATTGGTGTCTTCACACCATTCTATTTGGGCTGCTGGTGTGGAGCCAACTCTTTGAAACACGCAAGCGAGCGAGGAGGATTTTCTCCTTTTTTCCCCTCTCCTATTGCCTAAGCAGCCTACAGGATTTATTGATTTGGGAGAGCGGGCTGATTTCCATGTAAATAAAGGGGCGGATGGCCGGGCCGCGGCGCCGGTCCGGGTGGGATGCGGTGACTTTGGCTTGCTGACATCATTGCTCATTAACATGCAGGAGAGGAGAGCAATGCAACAGCAGAGCCCCGCGCCGCTCCCGCGCTGCCAATTATTCTCCATGGGCTGCATCGCTCCTCGTTAATGCCGAGCGCTCGGCGAGCAAATTGGACATCCTCTCGCCACCTCCAAGGGTCACTTAGTGAAAGGCAGGCTGGAGGGGGGAGCTGCTGGGTTCGCTGGGATTGGGAGCGGAGAGGGAGGGACCCTCCGGAGCCGGATTTCAAAGCGAGGCAATTGACGCCAAAGCTCCAGACGCGGGGCAGGAATGGCACGTTTTTCCAGGGCAGGTTTCCTTCGGGAACGCGCCGCGCTCGCTGCGAGCCTGCTCTGAAAGGCTTCCACAAAGCCCCGAGCGGCAGAGCCGGGAGCCGGGGATGCTTTATGGCACTGCGGTGCTCCGGCTGGTCCTGCGAGCAGCCCTGCAGCCCGGCGGGCACAGCTAGGACAGCCCGGCATCCCGGAGAGCCTCCCCTCCCGCGCTGCCACTGCCGCGGGGAACAGGTAAGGAGCTGCCTTTGGCCGGCGACTTCTGATCGGTCCTGGATTTTTAGAAGGGATAGAAAGTAGAAGGCAGGAGGAGGAGGAATGAGGAGCATTCCATGGATGCACGCAGCTGCGTGCTAACTTTGCTCAGTGCTGCTGGTGGTGAGCTGCGAGGGGCTGCGATGTTTTTCCAGCCTTTGCTTCTCTTCTCTATGTTTATGGATGTAAAAGGTTAATTGTTAAATTGTATTTCTGCAGCTGCAGGACATCAGGGAGAAATGCTGATGCTGTTGTAATGGGTTTCTCGTTTTAAAAATAATCAGGAAGGCTCAGCTGGCTCTAATAGGAGTTAAAAAATCTTCATCTCTCGGTGTTAATTGTATTGCTCTGGTAAATGCAGCCCCTAGAAGCCTGGGTTCTCTGCACATTTTCTGAGCAGACTGCATGCAGGCTGGGGCTGTGAATGAGGACGTTGCCGTTCAGATGTTTGTTTTGGTGGTTTTGCCTTCCTGAGAATAGGAAGTTTTAAAGTAATAATCTTTCTAAGCCCTTGTTGTTCATGCCAGAATGCCAAACTATAAACCAGCCTAGAACTGCAACCTAGGGGTTATGTTTTTCAGTGCAATCTTTTCAAGTCCAATTTCCTTTTTTTCTTGTCCCTTGAAGGAACATTTTAAGCAGATGTGACACAGACGTGACCTGTGACCGTGGAAAGATTTTAATCCAGTTATTCTTTGTTTTCTAGTCATGATTCCTTGGCGGTGCTAAACAGTGATTGAATCTTTTCGAGCAGTTGAGGATTAGCACTGGACAGAATAATGCCAAAATAATTATTTGCACCAGATGCAGTGTCATCCTTTCAGTTTTAGCTCTCTTATCTTGTAACTTATCTGACTTATTTCCATTCGGCGATTATTTCGCCTGCTGTGGGAGCACTTACACGTCTCGCATCACTGCATTGTGTTTATAAGGGTGCCGGCTTGAGCCTGTGATAAAGATTTATAAAGTAAAACTGTCTGCAGCTAACAAGATTATATTTTGCTTCGTATTTTAATCTTCTCCCGTTGTGTATTTTGTGCCAGCCAGACTCGGCTTAGCAGGATGACCCAGCCTTGCGCATTTGCTGTTGGCAGCCTGGCTCGGGCTCAGCCAGCACAGGCACGGATCAGGCTGCCAGTGTTTGCTTTCTCATGCGGGTCAGTGTTGCCTGCCTCGGGGGACACCGTCTGAGCCTGAACTTTTGAAATAATGACAATTTTCAGCCTAGCTCATCCTGAGCGCTTTGCCCGTCAGCCAGGTTTTTATTCCTTTAGGATGTGTGGCCTGGGAGATGCTTGGATTGCAGCATGTTTACTGGTCCCCGTGGTTTCTGCTCGTCATGCTGCAAATACAAACTGGTGAAAGCCCTTAAAATAGCACGTACAGCCCCGGGGCAGGTTGCTTGGAACTCAGTTTAGCTGGTCTGGAGTGATGGGCTTCGAGCCTAGAATGGAATGGGGGATTGACAGGGGCAGGAAGATAAATACTGCCTGTGGAGAGCCCAGACCTCCTTCCAGCAAATTCAAACTTGAGAAAACAATGAAGATTTGCATGCTGAACAGAGACAGGTTTCTCAGTGGACAGCTGGGTTTGGATCCAGGGTGCTAGAACCCCAGTCTTGGAATTTTAATCTTTAAAAACAAAGCAGAAAGGACCTCCTGTGATACATCTCTGCATCTTGTTAGGCTGAAAAACCACCCAATCCTATCATGAAAATCTGGCAAGATAACCCTCAGGGTAGGGCAGGGCTTTGTCACACAGACCCACGTTGGCTCCTGGATGGGGAGCCCAGAGGGAGAGTTCCTCAGGGCCCTGCTGTGCCTCCTGCTCCACTGCCTCCCTTGTCCCATCCCCATCAGCCCGAGGCCTCATTGGTCTCTGGGCTCCTTGGGGTTGTCCTGCCATGGGGGACACCAAATCCTCTTGGGTGTCCACAGCCCCTGCATCTGTCCATCATCCTGTACCTTCTTCTGCCCTTTATAATCATGAGCTTGGCTTCAGCATTGTTTCCCCACTAGCTTCAGGGTTATTACTGCTGCTGCCGAGCCTGTTCTTCTCTTCAACTTGTAAACTAGTGGTTTGCATTTCTTCTCCATGACTGGGGGAAAATATGTGGATATTGCTGTGTCTGTATGCTAAGAGCTGGACCTTTAAGGGAAAAAAAAACCAACCCTAATATAAATATGCTGAGAGTAGCGGTAAGCCTCTGAGCTGGCAGGCTGCCTCCATCGTCTTGGATGTGAGGGAGCAGCCTGTTGGATGCCTTTTCTCCTGGTAGCATGGCTGGGCAACAGGCTGGGGCTCCCTGCAGCTTCTTTTCTCTCTTCTCCCTCTCCCCTTTGCTTGATCTGCAGCTCACATGGGTGTAAGCACATTGCCCACTTCTGTCTACCCTCTATTATGAAAGAAAATTACTGAATCTTCTGCAAAATATCCTGAGAGATCCAAGTTGAGAGTTCTTCTGAGAGCTGCTGAGTTATTAATATCCTTTAATTTAACCATCTCATGCGTCAGAATTTTCACAGTTTGTCTCAGGGGTTGTGGCTCATGGGAGCAGCCTGGCAGTGTGGTTCAGGTCAAGAGGGTGTTTCAACACGCTGCTGCTCTTACCCAGCTCACGAGGAGAAACTGGAGCCCAAGCAGGGACCTGTGTTCACTGCAGAGCACTGGGGTGCACCTGGGCTCTCCAAAATGGCCTGTGATGCCCCTCAGATTCCTCACTGTGGTTTAGCCACAGCTTGGAAGGGTTGGTTGTGTTTTCGTCCTCACCCTGGGGTGTTGCTGCAAGGTCTGGCCACAGCTTTGATCTGTGGTTCTGTGATTCCTTGTTTGCTTAAGTGGGCACCAGGCAGATCAGATGAGGAATTTGGGGGGGGTTGTGCATTGTGTTGTGTTTTGTCCTAATTTCTTGGTCTGCCCCTGGTGTGCTGAGGGTTGTTCTCTGCCATGTGGTGCCTCAGACCACAGACAGCAGGACTGGGAGCAGCCTGGAGGCTGCCTCAGGCTGTGCCTCAGGGAAGCAGTGGTTTGGGGACAGGGCAGTGGGAACCCAAGGGCAGATGTTCTACCGGTTTGTGAAAGGGATGGTTGTGATTCATGATGGAAAAAGAGCAAATGGAAGATCCTCAAAGGCTGCTTTTGCTCATATTTGGGTGCAACTGGCAGTACTGGGGATAGTTCTTTTTTTAATTATTCTTAATTAAGCAAGAATAGCTTTTACATTGTTAAGGGATGATTTTTAAAAATAAAATTAGTGTCCAGCCTGAGGCCAAGCATGGACAAATCAGCTAGAGAGGAGAATTTTTCCAGGAGTAGAAATGGTCTTTGGCATAAAAACATTAATGCCATCCTGGATACCTTCACAGCTGCAGCTGTGGGCACTGCAGGAGTCAAGGGGAACTACAAATAAAACCATACTGTAAAGACAGACTTGCCTTGAGCAAATCGAGGGGGGAGACAAGAACATGGATGAGGAAGATGGAGAAGAGTCTGATTTGCAGTTCCTCCATCCTCTTAGTGTTTCCCCATGTAGTGTGGACCTTCATGCAGATGGGCGGCTACACGTGCTCTTTCTGTGGCCTTTGGGATCTGGGGGACTTGTATCTGTAGGATGCAACCAGTTTGGTTGCTGGATTATTTCTCTCTTCCTTGGTTTCCTGGCATTGCTGTTCTGCCAGCTCTGTTGCTACCACCTGATGTTGATCTATCAAGCCAGCTGTTCCCACAACATGTTGTGTCAAGTGAGTATTGGCATCCCTTGACTGTCCTTGCAGGCCACCAAGGGCACCTTGTCCTCAGACTTTGAATTTCTGCTATTACAGGAACCTATGTAATTCAGCTCCTCCTCCTGCACCACAGTGAGGCAGGTAAAAGCTTTTGCTAGGTTTCCTTTTCAACCCAGGTAACACAGTCTTTGCACTTCATTCCCACTGATAGGTTGGGTTGTGTTTTTTTCAGCTGCAGTGACTGGAAGAGCTGAGAAGTTGCAGAAATGTTTCTGGAGAGATGTCCCTTTGTCACTGAGATCCATGGGCCCTGAGGCAGCATCTGGATGGGGGCTGCTGGGACACTGTATTTGGTTTAAAATACAGTGCTAGGGAAGTTGGAGAAAGAGGCAGAACTTCAGCCTGAATTGTCTGTTCTGAGCACAAAAGCTTGGGGCTCCTCTGATGTTTAGGAAGTCCATGGGGAAGCCACAGCTGGGTGCTGCTTGTGGTTGCTCCATGCCTCAGTTTCCCTGTGCTGGAGGAGAGCTGCTGGGCTCTCCCTATGGCAGTGAAGGACTGTTAAGTTTTCCTTTTAGGTAAATGTTTGCCCTGCCTGTGGGGTCTGGAGAAACGAGTTTGTGTAGCTGGAGCTCACTTGGGATGGGAGGATGCCTCATTAGCTCTCAATTGAGGGGAGGAGATAACAGGCAGCGATATTAAGACACCCTTGTTAGGAGACTCAGGGGTCATATGAGCTGCTCCAAATCTTGAGCCTCCTCTCCCTTTTCCAAAAGATCGTGGGATTTTGTGATTCACTGACTGATGGCTGACCCAAAAGCCTTCCTGCAGTCAGAATGATGGCACGATGCTGGAAAGAGATCAGGTTGCCACGTATTTCTTAAGCCAAATGAGAGGGCGATTGTCCACCTGCATTTACACACCCCATCCGAGCAGAGCAGACAATTGCTTTTTGAGGGATTCCAACCCTTGCATGTTAATGTGTGCACAAATGCATGCAAATCCGTATTAGGGAGCACAGCAGAGGCGTCGCATGGCCGTGCACGGCCGTGGCATTCGGGCTTCTCGCTTTGTCTGGAGAGGGAGCTGCTCCCTGACACAGCCCATTTATTTCCATCCCAGAAGAAACAAGTGAGAAGCAGAGATAAGCTCCCGCTGGTGGGTGATAAGGGCTGTTTACCGAGTTCCTTCTTTGTCCGAGAGGAATTTTAACATTTCTGCCACAATTTTAAACTCTGCCTTCATTCCTGCTGTTGCCGGGAGGCGTTGGGCTCTGCCCTTACTCAGAATATCAGCCTGGGCAGGCTTTGCCTTGGTGCTGTTTGCTGTGTTATGTTCTTCATGCCCACCCACTAAACAGGAAGAGAAGAGCCCCATGGCCAGGAGTTTTTTCCTGCAGGCAGGGATGTGCTGCCCTCAACATCCCAGGGAGTCCCATCCTGCCTGTGCCCCCCAAAGCCTGACACACAGGCTGTTCCCTGTGAGAGGCCAGCTTACCTGGCCCTTTTGCTGGAGCTGCACACTACTGCCAAGGACCCCCTTTGCCTTGGTGACAGGCTGCCCTCCATCTCTCTTCCCTGACGTTTTAGCTCTGCTCGTGCTTTCCCCAATTGAAATCTGCTGGTTTTTCACAGCAGGGAGACCTCATCTCTCTTCAGAAAGCTGGGGTCATGCTCACAGCTCTCTCCAGAGCCTCTTGCACAGCACTAGTGTTTTCAGCGTGGTTTAGCTTTTTGTTGGTGCCATTGCTGAGATGAAAGGGCTGAGGGAAGCTCCAGGGATGGCAGAGGCTGTGCTTTGCTAACAGGGTTGTACAACAAGGGACTGCCTCGTCCCAGAGACCTCGCGGGTCAATTGGCTTCGTGTCAAGGTCTACGTAGGTGGACCAAAGCTGGGAGTGTCCTTCTGCATCCCAAGCAAGAGGTACTTCAGAGCCAGGTCCTCTGCTTGGTGTGTTGGGTCCTGTTTACTTCAGATTCCCCTTGTGTGCCTGTTTTCATCTGTACAGAGAAAAGGGCTGGCGTGGGGTGGTGGATCTATTTGCACCTTCCTCGTGCACCAGTGTGTGGGTAGGCATGTGACCAGGAAAAGGCTTAAAGTCTCCTCAGAGGAGAGGACTTGCCCACTGTGCCAGAAGCACCACGTAAAAGCAGCCAATGCAAAATAAAACACATCCATCTTGTAACTTCGCCGGCCTCGAGGAGAAGAAATTTTTCAGTCTGTTTCTGAGACGTTGCTGCTTTGTACCATGTGCAGTCAATTCAAGGCAGGCTCCTTTCCAGCTAAATCTGACACCAGGAAATGTTCTTTTTCTCCCCGTTTGCTTCCCGCCGTCCTGGCCCCACTGCAGGACAGCTCTGTGTGCAGCTCCGTGCTGAGCAGCGCTGCCGATGCTCCCCAGCCCGCGCCTCCTGCACAGCCTGGCTGCCGGCTGGCTCCTGCTTGCCTCCCCTCCCTGTCCATGAGCACAGCTGCTTAAAAGCTCCTTTATTTACCCTCCGTGCTTGAAGCCAGTCTGCTGTCAGCCATCCTTGCTTCCTTGTTTCCTCCCCAGTGCTGGTGATGTCTCAGTCACCAGGGCAGGTTCTTCCCTGAGACAAGCTTGCAGACCTGGGATGAGAGCAAAACGGAAAAGCTCATGAATGAAGATGGGATTTCCAGACAGGATTGGTGTTAATTTATTCTTGCTAAAAAAAAAAAGCCCCGTTTGTCTGCACTCTTCTCAAGTCGTGCAAGGCTGCACAGGCAGCAGAGGTTGTTGTTGCTGGGGCTTTGGTGGTGGTGGTGAGGCTTGGCCAGAGCCAAGCTAATGGTTTTCCCTTCGGAGGAGGTGCCACACCACATGTGCTGCACCTCCTTGTCCAGGGTAAGGTGTGTGACACACCGATGTGCTGAGCGTCTGCAGGCTGTGCTGCACTTCCCTCAGCAGGGACTAACGAGCTGCTGCTGGCAGGAGCAGCCAGGCAGGCTGCCAGCCATGGCCCTGCCCCTCTCCTCTCAGCACTGTCTCTCTGCTGTGGCAGCAGCACCCACATTGTCACTGTGGTCAGTGCAGGCGCTGACACGTGCGGTGTCTCGCTTTGTGCTGCTCTGCTCTGAGAGCGGCAGGGGAAAACGTTTTGGTTTTTTTTCAATTCCATTTCACATTTGAAATGTACATTCTGATATTAAATTTTTGCTATGGGGAATTATTTTTAATTATAGTGAGCTGGAAGATGATAAAATACAGTTGAGTAAGTGAGACCTATGTGAAGAAGTCATGGAAACCTGATCATAGAAGTGGAAAGACACTCCTAGGACACTGGGTATTGTTCCCATGAAACAACATAGCCTAATGTAAAGAATTGTAATTAAAGCTGTTAATCATCTGCTTTTAATGAGGGGGAAAAAGCTGAATATCTCAGAGGCAAGATCTAGAATTTTGTACAGTTTTCCCAGGGAGGTGGCAGAAACCCCATGCCTGGAGATGGTCAAGTTTTAATGATACAAAGTTGTCCTGGCTTGGGTTCATCACTACTGAGTGAATAAGCCTCGTGTGTTGTTTTTATCTCTTGCTTTTCTGACCAGGGAAGCCACTCATTGGCAGTGCTTGCTTTCCTGGCATGGGGCAGGAGGGAGGGTGGGGTAAACCAGCTTCCTGAGCCAGTCCTCAGACTTCTGGCTGTGGTGTGAGCTGGGGGGTGGAGGGGTGGGAATGATCTCTGGGGTCAAACTGATTATACATCTCACCTATTCACTCTTTGACACTGTTATTACAAGTCCTGATTTATCTACTTTATTAAAAGCCAGGGTGTCTGATGCTCTCCTGCAATCTCCCATCTCGTGAAGGGGATGTGTCTGGAGTGGGAAGGAGGAAGAAGCCTGTGGGCTGGCTTTTTCCCCATCGTAATGCTCATGCTCCCAGTGGATTGTTGGGTCTGTCCTCCTTTGAAGCACATGATCAATACCCCAAAAGTCAAAATTTGGTTAAGTCCTGAACTCCCTTAGAATAGCTACCTCTAGTTCCAAACCTGGGGCTCTATAAACTATTCTTAAAATCTTGTTTCCTATTAAGCTGCTTTTAATCATATCATGAAATGAGATGGAAATAGCAATGATACCAGCAACTTTGCTGGGGCAGAGTACCCCTTCCACACCCTTCCACGGTAGCTGATTAATTAAAATATTCACATGAAATGGTACCTTGATTATTTTTTAAGGAAACGGCCAGAGGTGATGCCGAGACTCCCCGACTGGACGCAAACCAGACACTGGAGTGTGTGGGGGTTGCTGTGTGGTTCAGATCTGATGAAAGGCAGGAAATGGGAAAATCTGGCAAATCTCCCTGGCTTGACTTAACGGAGCCTCTTGACTTTTGCTAGAGTGCTCTTTTTGTGCTGTAATGGCCAAATGGAAACTTAGACTTGAAGCTGGATCCGAGCACTGCTATGCTTAGCTGGCTTGTACACAGCAGTGAAAGAGAAGGAAAGGTGTTTAAAAATTCCAGCCCCTGGTTTAACTATTGCTTCCCTCTGAATTTCTTTGCTTTACCGCAGAGCAGAGAAACCTGCAATGGCAACTGTGAATTTTCCCTTGATTTTGTGTGGTACCTTATTATTTCTGAGATGTCTCCCTTTCTGCTACCCAAGTGAAACCTTATCTCATTCCTCAGAAGTCAGTGGTGCTTCATTAGTGCAAATTAATTCAGAATCCTGCGTGGTTGCTCTAAAATAGATACCATTGACCCAGCCTGTGGAAAAACATTGAGTTTTCAGAAATAGAAGCCAATTTATCAGCATTCCCTTTAATCTCTTTTTCTTTGTCAGGGGATGTTTTCAGCCAGGTTTGTCCTTGCTGTTACTGTGGTGAAGGGGTGGGATGATTAGAGGGGTGAAACACCTGTCCTGTGAGGAAGGGCTGAGATGATTGGGATTGTTCAGCCTGGAGAAGAGATGGCCCTGTGGTGACCTTATCAGCCTTTCAGTACCCAAAGGAGCCTGCAGGGTTGCTGGAGAGGGACTTTTTACAAGGGCCTATAGAGGTAGGACGAGGGGCAATGGATTTAAACTGAAACAAAGTTTAGATTGGATATTAGGAAGACATTCTGTACTGTGAGAGGGGTGAGGCCCTGGCACAGATTGCCTGGAGAACTTGCAGATGTCCCATCACTTGAGGTGTTCAAGGCCAGGCTGGATGGAGCTCTGAGCACCCTGATCTAGTGGAAGGTGTCCCTGCCCATGGCAGGGGTGTTGGAACTGAATGACCTTTAAGGCTCCTTTCAGCCCAAACCATTCTGTGAGTCTGTACTGTCCTTGCTGCCCTGCAGATAGAAGTTGAGGTTCAAGCCTGTGAAGAGGATCTGTCACAGGCCACAAGCTGCAGGAGTAGCCCCTTTAAGAAGTGTTAAGAAGAAGAGATATTTGCAGTGAATTAAGCTAATGGCTGTTGAATTGCAACCTGTGGGCTGTTCTTTCAGTTCTTATGCTTTCCTCCCTGTGCTGCTGAGCTGTGGCATGTGCCACCGAGCTGGGTGGTTAAGATTCCATTGCAGTGTGACTGTGGGTTTTGTAGCCTCCCTTAATTTAATTTAGCTTTATATGTTCAGACTGTAATCAATTTTTATGCTACTTTAATAAGCAAATTTATGCTATCAGCATGCTAAAGAGACTTGTCATTCACAGCTTCCCAGTCAATGCACCATTTCCCATTGTAGCAAGGTGCTCAGTTGTCCTAAATTTGGTAATGACTCTGCAATTCTGGCTGGCAGGTCAACCCCCAGCAGGCATGGCCTGTGCCTGTGCTGGCCCCTGGAAATATTCTTTGTGGTGCAGTAAGGGGACAAGTAATTGCATATCCCCAAACATTGGGCAGTCTGAGTCAGATGGATTGCCAGGTGTTGTTACAGCAAATATGGACTTTTATTTCCTCCCCATAAGAAAGACAAATCTTGTGTTAGAAAATACCTGAGCATAAGAAAGGGTTGACTTTAGTCTCTGCAGGCCGGCAACTGGAAGGAATCACTTTCTCATTTAAAGCACTGCTCACCTGGACATCTCTTTTTCTCTCTCCTCACCTTACAGGAAGATTTGCCTGCACTGTAAGTGCTCCCAGGAAGAGCACATTGTAACAGTTATGCCTCTGGAGATGGAGAAGACAGTCACCAAGCTCATGTTTGACTTCCAGAGAAACTCAACTTCTGACGACGACTCGGGCTGTGCTTTGGAGGAGTATGCCTGGGTCCCCCCTGGCCTGAAACCTGAGCAGGTAATGATGGCACCACCCAGCTACCTGAAAATAATTGGTTTTGCATGTTCTTTGGAAATAGTTCACCTGATTTTTCTTCTAGGGGTGCGAGCACTTGTTGCGTGTGGTTGTTTCTCGGTGCCCTAGGGGGACTTTGCAGGGACAGGTCTGGTCTGAGTGCTCAAATGGAACAAAACAGACATGTGATCCTTGCAGGACCTGTGGTTTTCTGCATCTGTGGATGTAATTGGTAATTGAGAGGGGGGAAACAAAATACCTCCAGGATGGGATTTCTTGTGGTTGTGCAAGGGAAAAGACGTATCTAATGTTTCACTGGGAAAAAAGTGATGAGACTCCAGTGTTTCCCAGAGGCTCAGGGCTTGTGTTCTGCCCTCCTGGACTGCTCCTCTCTGTGGTAAGTGCAGGGCAGACAGTCAAAGCTGGTGGGTAACTCTGAAAAATGGGCCAAAAGCTTTGTGGTTTGCGTTTTCCAAGCATGATGTTTATGCCTTACTGGATGGAATAGCTTAAATAATGCTAAAGTCTCAGTGCAGGATTGAGTGGGATGGATTAGACCTCAGTGTGCTGTGTGGAGTGTGCATTGATTCTGCTCCTTCCAGTTTACATGATTGCTTTGATTTTTATGCTGGTCTTTTATATGTTCAACTCAGAATTTCATTTGCAGTGGAGATGGCAAAATGAGCCTAGCCTTGATAATTGCAGTATGATATGATATGGCAATAATTTTAAACTGTGCAAGGAGGCTGGAAGGGGGTGGAAAGCTTTCATTCTTACTGCCATAGTTGCTGTCCTTAAGTACTGTGTTTTCCTGTGCTTTTATTCAGACAGGCTTAGGAATTTCCTGAAATATTTTGGCACCACCCGTAGGCTGTAAATATTATCTGTCTGATTAGAGAAAATCCAGTTGTTTGGTGGCTTGTTTCTTTTTTTTTTTCTTGTCTTTATAAGCCTTGCTCTGTGCTCACTGGAAACTCCACAGCACCATGTGTTTCATTTGGTGCCATCCAACCGTGCAAATCAGGCAGCAGCCTTGTTTTCTGTCACCTTCCTTATGTCAGAGGCTCTTTTTTTGTCTCATGGGAGGTACAAGATGGGGTGTGTGGAGAAATGCAGATGGTTCTGAAGTAGCTCTGCTGGTCCTTCATGCTGTGGCAACGTGAACTGGTTGGGTTTGGGGGGTCCTGTTGGAGGACCATACCCAAGCTGGTGCCACCTGCTCTCATTGCTGGTTTCTGACCAGCAGCTTCTGGAGCACAGGCTGGCCCATGGTCATGTAGCTTTGGGTGGAAATGCAGGTATTTAGTGACAGGTGGCACCTGACCAGGTAGACACAGTCTGTAATGAGTACATCATGGCATGGGCAGTGATTGAAACCCACTTTCAGCAGGGTGGTGACATATTCCAGGAGATCTGTTGACTTCTTTGATCCCTTAGGTGCTCTTTAAGTGTGGCATCAGGGAGTGTGGGATGCTCAGGAGGAAATAGAAGTCCATTAGATCTACCACTAGCTACTGACATCTCATGCATTACTCAGGTTAATGTATTTTTAGGTTCTTCCAGCATCTGTTTCTTGCAGAGGTCATGGTGCTCCTCGGTCCCAAGGCTTGTTTTCTCATTACACTCCTCAGTCTGCATTGCTGGGCCTTTCAGCAAATTTGCCACTTCAGACCTGTCTCTAATCACCATGGAGATGAAGAGCAGCCATAAGCAGAGCCAGGCCCTGAAATCCATCCAGCAGAGCTCAGCCCTTTCATGACTTTTCACATGTTAGATGAGCCCCTAAGATGACAAAAGCGAGGTGTGACTTCCCTGGGCTGTGCAGGAGCCACACTGCAGGCCTGGGGTTTGTCCCTGGGGGAAGAGCAGCACCCTGAACTCCACAGAACCATAGAATGGTTGTCCCATGGCTGGGGATGCCCCGAAGGAGGGGCCATTTACCTCCCACGGGGGTAGGAGATGCCTCTGCAGCAGCTCTGGGGATGTGTAAGTCTGCAGACAGATGTGTGGCTTTTTGGTCAGTGAGTCAGGTGTGTGCACGTGATGTGGAGCCTCTGCAAGGCTGGTGCCTGCCATGGAGCAGCTGGTGGGCTCTGCTCTGGCTGAGGGTACTGCTGTCAGGCTGGGCTGAAAATACAGATTAACAGGCAGGGAATCTTTCTCTGCCTCCTGCTGTTCTGCTGTTGTATTTTTTTGGACGTGAAACAGATTAAATGAAACAACTTTTTCCGCAATATTCTACTTTATTAAAATCTCTATGCAGTATATGAACTGGGGAGGTAAGTGCTCCCCTGAAAGACTAATGCAATTCTCTTGTTTTACTTGGACGACAGCCTTTTGTACCTCACTATTCTTGGGAGACAGTGCTCATGTCTCACTCAACACAGCAATTTACAGGATTTCAGTGGGGAGGAGTTGGCCTGCAAACATGACATCGTTTTTTGGCAGTGTCCACAGGTCATTTCAGTATTTGTAGAGTCTCTTTAATCCAAAGCTTAAATTACTGTCATCTAGAGGGGAATTGACTCAAACCTATAAGGTCTCACAGTTCTCCTGGACACTAACTCAGGCATCAGCTGGTTTGTGGTACCTGTCACTAGTGAATATCACATTGGTTACTCAATGCCCAGTCCTGAAGACAAAAAAAGCATTGGTCCAGTGCTGACAGATACTGATCCAAACATTGTAATGAGCAGTGGAGCTGGAAGTTATCTCTTACATTATGGCTCATCAGTGTGTAAGACTAAAAGGGGTTTTACTCAAAAGCCATAAATGCAATATATTTCTAAATATGTTTATAACACAGGGATTAGGATAGTAATTTAAAAATTGAAAGCACCCCTGCATAAGGTATGATAAAAATTTTTGTGGTAAACCGACTAAAATGTATTACATATCTGCTCAAGAAAGAGAGGTATAAATTGGAAAGATGCTGGAAATGTTATTTCATTGAGGAGCCTACAAGACCTTAGTTTGTCCAGCCTAGCAAATTGTTCATTAGAACAATTGTTCATTAGAACAACTGTTCATTAGAATTGTTCTTCCCCCTGTTCATTAGCGGGGGAAGAGCAGTTATCCAAGCTCCAACTTTAGCCCAAGAATGTAGACATAAACGTCTCCAGATGCATTCAGGCAGGAAATTGGAAGAGGTTTGAAACCATCAGAGATGTAAGGCTCAGTGACGACCTGCCAGCCAGGGGCGTGATGGATAAAAACCCAGGACTGAGCTCCATAAATCACAATCTGATCAGGAAATAGGGTGTCTTGTAGTAGGAATTGGCTACACAGGATGGGCACGAGGCTTCTGTGGGGTCTAATCCCACTTGGATTGGACTTCAATGAGAAGTTGTCTTATGGCAGAAGAGGGACTTCTCTTCTGGAAGACAGGGATGCAGATGGGAATGGCAGAGGTGGCTGTACAGAAGCAGGGAAGATGGGCTTTGTGAAATGCTCTTTTTGTCTGCCTGCAGTTCAATGGTTGGATAAAGAAATGTGTCAAAGTCTCAACATGGGCAAACACCTTTAGAAGTGTGTCCTCAGCAAAGCAAAATCCCAGAGCCTGGCTGCAGAGACAGAAGAAGATATTTTTGGGAGCCAATTTGTCTGCTGGGGCTGGCAGGCTGACAGCTGATCCTCCTTGGCACTGACATAACTTTGAGGGCAGATGCTTGAAAATAAGTCCTTTTGTGATGTGTTTTTCACATTTTTAGGCAAGACATGTGTAAATACATGTGAATGTGCAGCCGTGAATTCCTTGGGCCTGTGGTTTGGAGAAATCCAAAAGGGTTATAACATGCCACTTTGAATTTCTGAATACAAGGGATTTTTTAGGATTTCTGTCTTTATTGTGTCTCAGTATTAGGAGCAGCTGGTTATGGGCAGAAATTTCCAATTAAACAAAAGATGGGGCTCTACTTCAGCCTTTTTGTATGGCCCTGGCATGCCAACATCTGAGAACCTTGCACTCTGTGCCGTAAGAACTTAATTCCCTCTTGTTGTCAACACAGTTGCTCTGGTTGAATCCCTTAAAAAGTTATGAAAAGCTCATCTGAGCTAAAATTAGCAGCATGAAGGTTCAGGGGGCCATTTTTCTCTGAGGCAGCCGTTAGAGCTTGGACCTCAAGAGCTTTGCAGTGGTGTGAAACTTGTAGCTGTCGCAGGGAATTTATTCAGGGGCTGACATACATGTTAATCCTTCTTCTGGATATTTTGCAAGACCTGTTGCAAAGGCTTGAGTTATAAAACCTCCAAGTTTCATCAGTTGCTGTTCAGGTCACAAAGTGAGGGAAGGAGAATGGAGGTGAACCTACACTGAACATGCATTTGCTCCTTACGTAAAGATTTTCACCATTCTGGTGAGGCAGAAAGTACATTATCTGGGCCAGACATCTCTGGGGGACATGTGTGTCACGGTCATTGTACCATCTTGTTCTTTCTTGAGCCTTCTGAGTTTGGCAAACTGTTTCACTCCTCAAGAGACTGAAGTCCTGCATGCAGCAAGGAAGGAGTAAAACAGACCAAAGCGACCCTGTCCCCAAACCTGTGTAGTGCTGGGGAGAAGACAAGCTAATTTACAGCCTCACAGAGGAAGGACAGAAGGCCTGTGAAGAGCTCTTCCCTCCTGGTAGATCCTGATCCTCTCTTGAGAGCAGAGCAGGGTGGATGGAAAGCTGAGGGCCCTGAGGAGAAGCTGTTACTCGTGTACCCTACTCCCAGGAGCTGCAGCTGCCTCTCATTTTGCCCCCTTACACATGTGCACGCTGGAGCATTTTACCCAAAAGCTGCCTTTCAGCACGTTGTGAAAAGCTCTCCAGTTTCACTTTGAGGTACCAGTAAGTCCATCACCTCCGCGGTGAACTCTCTCAGTATCTAAATAGCCCGGCAGTTAGCGGCTCTTATTTCAAGGCTGGAGCTGCCTAAATCCAGCCTCCAGGCATCGCACTGTGCCGAATGCTTCCCAGCTGCTGGATGGATGGAGCAGCAGGCCTGCACGGAATGCTTTTGCTGCGTGTGATGCAGTGCTGCGTGACTTGGGGACAGCTGGAGTGGGGTAGGAGGTCCTGGAGCCGTTCCCCTGCCCTGGAACAGAGCAGATAGAGAAGTGTGAGCACATCCCATGCTGCAAAAGAGCCCGTGGCAAAACCATGTGTCTGGACTTGTGCTCCATTTCTGTATCCTGGGGTATTGCCCTGATCGTGGTGAGCCAATGGAAGCTATCAAAATTACTTAATCCTTGAACAATCTTACTATCAGGGAGGGAATCAGCTACTTTTGGTGGGTCACAGAAACCAAACCACTCGTCTGACATGGTTTGCTCAAGTCTGAAATTTGAAGAAGATATGTGGAGGTCAGCAGAGGTGAGAGGCAGGGAGTGAAAAAGGAAACTGAAAAACCCTGGACTACCCTTTAGAAACTTCTCCTGGAGCTTTATTTCCAGCGTGCAATTACAGCTTTTCTGTGTTGCAATGTTACACAAGTGTGCTACCCCATGCCTTAGGAATCCAAGATCATGTTATGTGGGATACCCAGGGGAATGATCAGTGATGATCAATGCAGCAGATGATCATTATCATTGCTGGTGCTCCAGGGGACCCTGAGCCTTGCATGGACCTCACAGCATAGACAGCTCTCAATGCTATTGAAAGTACTGATCTGGCTCTTTTTAATCCAAATTCAATTTCTGCTTAAGAGAAGAAAAATAACATTGTAAGCTTTCACAAGTTTAAAGCGTGTGGACGTAGGGCCTTCATTCAAATGTTGCTCTTTGATGGCAGCAGGAAGCGGCGCTTCCGCGGGAGCTCTCACAGGCCAGGGGCTGCTGCAAGGGCTTGGCAGGATGGATGTCGTCCTGGGCTGGGGAGCAGCAGCGCTCCGACGCCTGGGCTGCCGTTAGCCGTGGGAGAGGAGCGTGCGGAAAGCCGCAGAGCGTGCCAGAACAAATAGCACTTAGAAAAATGATTTTTTCCTTTGTTCCTCCGCCTTTGTCCCTCTGACTTCAGAGCGGGTTTCCAAGAGCAAACCCAGCATTGCAGGATGCCGGACTGCCCGGCGCCGGGATTGCATCTGCCTCCCACTGCTGTGTACCGGCCATGGGCGCTCACAGAGCTGGGGGTGATGCTCCCAGCTGGGCTTTGGGCTCTCAGGGGGCACTCTGGATCCCTCCAGGGTGCCTGCCTGCATCCCCGTGCTTGGTAGAGCCAGCCAGCAGTTCCCACTCTTCATTTTAGAGCATCTGGCCCTGCTGGTAAGGATTGTTTTGCTTCAAAAAATAAATCAGTGCTTTGTATCCTAACGGCCTTGGAAAAAGAGGACATGCCAGACTCAGGCCAAAGCACACTGAACCCGTTTTCCAGGCTCACACGTGCTGTCATCTGTGGAGCTTGAGTGTGAGTCAACGTGTACAAGCGCTTGCAATGTTTCACAGACATATTGGGAAAGCTATTTGCATGTGGTTTGTTTGAGATATTTTTTCCCCTTTGCTTTTCCAAGGGAGGCCAGCAGGAATGAGAGACATACAAAAGCATCAAGTTTGTTTCTCTGTTAATTTCAAGTGCTCGGTGTAAAGGATCATTAAAGCCTGACGTGTGCTGTTCAGAAGCCAGCACTGGGGAGGAGCAGGCAAGCCACAGGAGCAGCCCTGCTAGCCTGGGCCAGCACAGGCTTGCCAGAACCACTGGCTGCCTTCTTCCCTCAGCAGCCAAATCCCGTGGGAGTTTGCACGCAGCAGTGAGCCAGGACAAGGGGCCACAATTGAGCACACACACGTGAATGTGCTACCAGCTCCCTGTGCTGCCACAGGACATCCCTGGGTGTCATGGAATGGGCTGCCAGAGTTGTGGTACCTTGGCATCTTCCCAGGAGAAATGATGCTGTCCTGGGCGTGAGGGGGACATTAGGGAATGCTGGTGTGCCTGTATTTTGAACAGACTCACTGTGTGTGGTGATTTACTGCACTGTGCCTGAGTGGTGGCTGACTCACCAAGGTCCCCTCTTTGGGAACATCTGCATTCAGGCACCCTACTACACACAGGCCAGCACGTCCTGCCCTCACAGGGCTCTCTGCAAAAGCCCTGCAGTTGGTTTTGCAGTTGGTTTGGTTTCATGAGAGGCAGGAGGGATTGCCCAGCTGGCTGTGCTGGAGCTGTGAGGGCTGAGCAAGTCGGCACCCGTGCCAGGACACCGTGTGCTCCTTTGTAGTCCATCCCAGCCATACAGTCATCCCAAACAGCCCGGTTTGGTGGGTGCTTTAGGAAGGGGTGTTGTGCTCAGGGCAAGTACAACCAAATGCTACTTCCCAACAGCAATTTGTGGCATAAGAAATATAATATTTCCCCTCCACCTCCTTTAATTCATTGATCAAAGAGATTCGTCATCAATAGTTTGAATTTACAGGATGTTTACAAACTTTTCCTGCTAGGAAGGCTTTGCTTATAGCTGTGCTCATGTGGGTTTTGTCTTTGGTCACCCTGGGACCGCCAGGACAAGCTGCAGTCCTGCCTTTATTTAGCAGGGCCAGGGTAGTTTTGTAAACTGTCAAAGTTAAACTGGAAACATACCCCAAACCTAAGAAAACCACAGAACACAAAGGCATTTGTAAACTAATGTAATTACTTTCCTCAGTGCCTTTGAATAAAGTTGGCTCCAGTTTAAAGGCTTTTTTCTACACTGTTTTTACATTATGTTTTTCCTTTCTCCTGGTTTCTTTCTTTTTTAATTTTGACCTCCTCCTCTTCCCCTCCTCCCTTTTAGCATCAAGCAGCTGTTAATTGCCAAAACGTGTATCAGTTTTTGTTAGCAAAGCTTGGTGTTTGGACATTTTCCTTATGAAGGTGAGAATAACACCTTGGGAATCTGCTGTGCTGGGTTCTGGTAGCACGGAGGCTGTCCTGAGTGGAACCTCACTGGGGCAGGATGGAGCTTGCCCAGCCCCATCACTATCCCATGGCACCCAGCACCCACAGCTCTCCCTGTGAGCAGTGCCCTGGCCAGACCATCCCTGTGGCATCTGTGACCTTGTGGTGTTGTCTGAAGCCTTATTTTAACTCAGCGTGATGTTTTCCAGTCTCCTTTGGGATTTCTCTCATCCAGATGTGAGCAAAAATCAGAGTGAAGTGGGGCAAGGGGGGAAACTGAGGATGAAACCTAGTCCAGCCCCCACGAGGGGCTCCTGTGTGTGTTAGTGATGCTTGTTGGGATAATCACGGGCAGAGCAGATCTGTTGCAAGGGGAAATAGGAGGATGCAGAGCTGCTGTGTTGTACAGCACAAGTATTTAATAATAAAACAGTTACAGATACTGCACTGTTTAAAGAGGAAATGTTATCTCTCCGGGGTCATTGCCCGCTCTGTTATCCTTATCTGGGTGCAACTCCTATTGCAGAGCCTGTAAGGGCAGTGAGGAGCCATCAGCATCAGGCATGTGGGGGGTCTGGCCCTGGCCCTGCAAGGCTCACCAGCTACAAGGCTTGTGCGTGCGGCAACACAGCGCTGGATGGAGGAGGAGTTGCTTTAGCATAAAACAGTGACCTTTTGTACAAAAGCAAAGTGCAGACTGAGCAGTTTTAGTTTTCCAGCAAGTTAACACTTTCTGTAGGCTTCTTCCCTGGAAAGCCAGATTGATCTAAGAATCCTCTTTTCCTTCTTTATTTTTGAGCATCGCACAGGCCTGTGCCAGCCCAGCTGCTCGCACAGCAGGTCAGAAATGCTGTCAGCAGCCAGCTGGGCACAGAGGCAGGGCCACTGGCAGCCTGTGACCCTCCCAGTCTTAGGTCTCCCATCCAAGGAGCTGGGCTCATGCCATGGGAACGGGTGATGGATGAGAGTGTTATATGCACAAGCCTGGTCCAATGTCAGCCTGGGCAAGGGCTGTCCTTCTGCTCTTCATCTGCCCTCTGGATGGATCTCTTGGGATAGAAGTGATGTTCCAGGTAAAAGGATCTGTGAATCCCTCTGGTTCAAGTTTTTCCCCAGAAGGGGATGGTGGCTGGAGAAAGCCCTTGGCAGGCATAAGGCTTTTCTTCCCATGAGATGTTCCACAGGCACTGGACACGGATTGGCAGCTGCCTCTGCTCCATCCTCTCCATGAGCACTCCTGTAGAAGGTCTCCTTGGCTGATGCAGATCCAAAGCAAACCCTTTCAGGTTATTTCAGGCAACACAACACAGGTTGGAGCTTGTTGTATTTATTTTGTTTTGCTTCTCAAACCAAATTGCCCATCCCTGCCAAGCTATGTTGCTGGTGTGATGGGAACCAGTTCCTGCAGTCCTGCTGAGACTAAATGGAAAACTTCCCAGCGGAAGCAGGAGCGGAGCTGGGCACGTACATCCTGCTGGATTGTGCTGCAGGAAGGCAGCACCCAGGCAGCTGCAGGAAGAGCTTCCATCCTTGGTTTTTGCCCAGGGTGAGCGTCTTGGGGCTCATTGCTTTAGTAAGTTGGCAGCTCTTAAAAAAAAAAGTAATTTATGGTCTCCACCAACTTTAAGGACTGGGTGGGCAAAAAAACTTCATTGTGAGAAATCAAAACACAAGCTAACCAATGTGAGTGCAGGGCACAGCAAGCAGCCTCTCTGCACGTGGGGAATTTGGCAGGAGAAGCCAGTGGGAGTGTGTGCTGGGGCACACACGGCGTGGCCGTGTGGAACCCTGGCAGCCCAGGAAAGGATCTGGTGTGGCTGCTGGGGCATTGCCGGGAGATTTTCAGCTGCAAACTCTGCTGTGGACTTGCTGCATGAACTTAGGGAGCTCATTTAACATTGTGATGCTGCAATTAGTCCTTTGCAATGTGTATATTTGCTACCTTGTGTAGCATGTCATAAGGATTTAGTGTTTTTTAATGTGTTTTGATGTCCCTGGGATGAAGGATGCTCTATAAATGCAAAGTGAGTATTCTAATGTTTGTTTTCTTTTAACATAACAGAATACTTTGCAGCCATTCTTTCTTTTTGGACAGTTTCCATAGCTGGTGGGTCTGTTTCTGCTGTGCCTTAGCAAAACAAATTTAGGGTTTTGCAGTGGCATATGCTCAACACTTTCCTCAGCTTTGCAACATGAGCAGTTCCCTTGTCATCAGTACTGTGGACCTGTGTGTGGAAATCTGCTAAAATCTCCCTTTCTGGAAAACCTGGTGATGGGGAAAGGTGGACGGTGACATCGGTTTGGGAGGACCCATAAATTGAGAAAACCACCGGAGCAGCTCTTGCTTGCAGGTAGTTCTGAATGAGAGCAGGGAGTGAGATGAATGCAGAGCAATTATTCCTGAATAAAGCTAGGATTGGATAGTTATTCTGGAATAAAAGGGTATTTCTTCCTGTGGAAGATAACTGTGTGTGAGCCACCCCCATCAGCCTGTGAGCCCATGGGTGAGCTCCCCTGCCAGCCAGCCCTGTGTGACCAGCCTGTGTCCCCGTTCCTCCCAGTGACCCACAGCAGCTTGTCATCCATCCACAGATGCTGTGGGGCTGTGCAGGCAGAGAGGGCTTCTCTGGAGAGAGCTGGTCCAGGTGGTGCTTTCTAGGCCAAAGTTCAAAGCATACAGTGAGGGGAAAAGCTGATCAGAAACCACTGCAAAGGAAATGTTATTTGGGAGAAGCCCTGTGTAAGCTGCAGGCAGTGCAACCACTCCAAAGTGAATTCTGATAGCTGAGGGAGCATCTCGGGGCTAATCCCACCATGGGAAACACAGAAAGCTGTGTGCACTGGGAGAACAGCCTGCATCTCTCTAGCCAAGAGCAGATTTAAGGAAGCCAGCCAGCCCTCTGCTTCTGCCCAAGCATCGGGAGACATCTGGGGCTGCAGCGAATCCCAATTCCAGCTGAGTTTCCCTTACCTTTACCTTCTCCTGGTTCTTCCCAAGCTGTTCAGCGTCACCGTGGCCATTACAGAGCAGATCCTCAGCCAGCGAGTCCCCTCCCGGGGCTGGCCCAGCCCCTGAGTGCACATCCCAGGTGTGGCAGTCGGAGGAGAGATGCTGGGATTTAGGGTGTGCTTCCTCTCCAGGCTGCACTGCGCTCCCAGCGTCGGGCATGCCGCTCCTCAGCCTTTTTAATAGCTGATTTTAATTACACGCTCTGAGACGAAAGAGAAAAAAACTAAGCCTTCCAACAGATATTATCTGCTGTTTATTTCCACAAATTGCAGCAGAAAAAAGCCCGGAGGGGTTTGATGGAGGTGGAGGCTGAGATAGCCAGCAACACGGAGACTGCTGGGGCGCAGCCTTTTTAACCTCCCTGCCGAGGCAGGTGCCGACACATCCCCGCAGCCGGCGCAATGCTCACGCTATGGAGGCTGACAGAGCAAACGGTAACGTGCCCACCTCGCCGGGGCTGCCACCCCTCTGCCTCGGAGGACAAAAGAAAACAAATCCAGAGCAGCTCCTGGCTGTGTTTCCCTGCTCAGAATCTTCAGGAAGACCCAGCGCTTGCTGCCTCAGGGGGTGGCTGCTGGCCGGGCACCAGGGGCATGGGCTCGGCCAGGGAACCCCACTGCAGTCCCCTCTCTTGCTCCATAGGTGCACCAGTACTACAGCTGCCTGCCCGAGGACAAGGTTCCCTATGTCAACAGCCCGGGAGAAAAATCTCGCATAAAGCAACTTCTTCACCAGCTGCCACCACATGACAATGAGGTCAGTATCCAGAAAACGTCTTTGGACATCAGCAGGGCTGCGGGTGGGGAACAGCTGATCCTCCTGGGGTTTACTTGTGGGAAGCATGGCTATCCTTTCTCAACTCCTTTTGCTTTTCAGGGGGATATACTTGAATTTCAGTCATGCTTCTATTTAAGTTGCTGTATTTTCTCCCTGCTTTGATTGTTGGAGGCGGGGAGTTGTTTGTTTCTAAATTTAAATTTTTTTTAAATCATCTTGCTTCAGTTGTCTGAAGTAAAAGCATTTTCTCAGCTCTTGGAGCCCAAGGCCCCGTTAAAAGTGGCTTGGAATGCTGTTGAGATTATCTAGAGACAGATTCAGAGTTACAAAAGCCTTTTCCCAGGTGCTGCTTCCGACTCACCTTGGAGTGGGAGTGAGTGTGCTGGGGAGGGGCTTCACCTGGGCTGAGCCTCATGAGCTGGGAGAGCCTGCAAGGCCGCAGGTTGAGTCAAAACCAGTCAGAGCAAAATAAACCTTCTTACGTCTCTCAAGAATGATGTGAGGCAGCAAAAAGGGTCTGGCCTTTGACGTCCTGATCTCACCAGTGAGAACACTGGCTTCTGGTAACCCACAAAATTTCCCTGTGTAAACAAAAAGAATTATTTTCATGGTGCTTTCTGAAGAAGCCGCTCTGGGAAATACATGCAGGTAACTTGTTTGATCTCGGTCAGATTTTTACAAGTTTGCCTGCATGTGGCTGGGTGCCATGGACACAGCATGGGGGGAGCTCCAGGCACAAAGAAGGGACTTCCTCCCATACACCCAACCTGCCTGCCTGCTTCCCTGGCAGCTGCTGGAAACCCACAGCCTCTGACAGCAAAAAGTCATAAGAATAAATACACGCAAATGCTGCTACTGTAGCCCGTTTTCCTGCAAGTTGGACATGCAAGTCTGTGTGTCTTTTCTGCAAATTGGCAGATTTGCATCCAGTTTCTCTTCATCCTCAGTTTTTTGAACATTCAAGGTGTGCTGGTTGCTTATGTGAATACCCCTGCCCAGCTCCATGAGCCTGCTCTCCCAAGTAACAGAGGGTGGATTGGGCACTGGTGCTACATTTGACCTCCTTGGCTCTTCAGTTGTATTCCCCGTTGAAGTGCAACCAGCCAAGAGCTAAGCCTGCAGGATAGAAATAGCCAGGAAAACCTCAGAGCTTTATAAGCTTCAGGGAAATTGCATCATTCATTGTTTGTATCCTTTTATTTTACTTATTTCCTTATTACCATGCAATGCAGAGGTTTTGCAAATCAGCAGGCTTGATCCTGTGCTGGGAGAAGAGTTCACAAGTCACTGGAACTCTGTCATTTGTGCAGAGAAAAGAGTCTGTGCTCTAGAAATGCCAGTGGAATATTGTGAAAACCTCTGCCACAAGGAGGTCTGATGGAAAAAGCAGGAAAACCATCAGTCCATTTGCTGGTCTGGGTGGGACTCTGAGAACCCAACTTTTAAGACTTTTTTACAAATTGAGCACTCAAAGAGCAACAATCCTCCTGCCCTTTTTTCTCATCTCCACCTCTTGAAATTCTGACCAAACCCCAGATAACTGAAGCCCATATACCTTTATTTCTCCAGCCTCCCCACAGCCAAGGGCAGAGGTTTGCAGGCCCATGGAATGGTGCCTCACTGGGTGGTGAGCCAGGGACACCCCAGGCACTGAGCATCACTTGTGTTTTTTAGGTCCGTTATTGCAACTCACTGGATGAGGAGGAGAAGAGGGAGCTCAAACTCTTCAGCAACCAGAGAAAGAGGGAAAACTTAGGGAGAGGCAATGTTCGGCCATTCCCTGTAACCATGACAGGAGCCATCTGTGAGCAGGTGGGTAGTGGCTGATGAGCTGGTACCTGCACCACCCAAGTTAAGTGGAGCATGTCTCCTGTGAAGACAGGCTGAGAGAGTTGGGGTTATTCACCTTGGAGAGGAGAAGGTTCTGTACCAGTACCTAAAGGGACTACATGAGAGCTGAACAGGGACTTTTTACAAGGGCATATATTGATAGAGGGAATGGCTTTAAACTGACAGAGACATGTTTAGATTAGATATTAGAAAGAAATTCTTCCCTCTGAGGGTATTTAGTCGCTGCCACAGGTTGCCTAAAGAAGTTGTGGCTACTTCATCCCTGGAAGTGTTCAGGCCAGATTGGATGAGGCTTTGAGGAACCTGGTCTAGTGGAAAGTGTCCCTGCCCTTGGCAGGCGGATCAGAACTGGATGATCTTCAGGTCTCTTCCAAGTCACACCGTTCCATGATTTAATGATACTCATGGAACAAGCATCTGCCTGTGACCCTGCCAGATGCAAGTGCTAGGGTCTGTCAGTTACCTTTCAGGATATTTGACATGGAGTTGTCAGTTCAGCTGTTGGCATTATGCAGGGCAGTGATTGTGAGACCATCCTGTTGGTGATGGATGGCAGTGGGTTCACCTCTGTTAACCCCTGGCTTTTCTGACAGTGTGGTGGCCAGATCAATGGAGGGGACATGGCCGTCTTCGCCTCCCGAGCGGGACACGGCGTCTGCTGGCACCCTCCCTGCTTCATCTGCAGTGTCTGCAACGAGCTGCTGGTCGACCTGATCTACTTCTACCAGGATGGGAAGATCTACTGTGGCAGGCACCACGCCGAGTGCCTCAAGCCCCGCTGCGCCGCCTGCGATGAGGTGAGAGACAGCATCTGCCACGAGCACTGCCACCCGCTGGGGTGGCACAGGAGGGTTGGGTGGCATTTCCCCTCCCTCCCTGACTTTTTCATGGAGGCATACACACCAAACTGATGGCTTGGCTTTGCCAAGGGTTCGAGCAAGCTTTTCCTGAGGTTTCAGGTATTCTTAGTTGCAGTCTGCCTAGGACTGCTATGAGTTAGGACCTCATCTACACACAGGAAGCTGGAGGGTTTCCATGAGTGTTTGCAGTAGAAGCACAGCCCCCTGGCTGTGTGATTTTAGCCCAGCTGGGTGTGGTGATCCTCCCTTCTCCATTTCCTCAGAAGAAGCCCCTGGTGGGATGAGTGCTGTATTTCTTACAAGTCGGTCATGTCTGACTACACACCGAGCTCAAATAGGCTTTGAGAGAGGCGATTAACAGGCTACAGGAAGCTGAACAAATAGAATACAAAACTAAAATAGAAAACCATACAGAGTTGCCTCTGAGCACTTCTCAAGTGTCAGTCTCTGTTTAAAAGGCTGGTGAAGGAAATTGCTCTGGTTTTTAAAGTTATGAAAACCGTAGTGTGGAAAACCGTATGTACTATAAAATACCACGTCCCATCCTTGTAAGTATGTAATAGTAAATATCTAGGGCTATCAGCACTTCAAATATAAAGAGCATTGATGTATGTGTCCAATTAAATCTGTAGTGTTGCCAGTGAAAGACAACTGGCTCTACTTCTTTGTGACTTAGGCTGGGTAAATTTTTTTTCATGTACTTTTTATCCCTGCAAATTCTCATTTAATTCTTTCATTCAGCTCATTCTTCAGCATGCTTCTTTTCCCATAAAACATCAAATACTAATTGTGAGAAACAGTAATTTAGGGATTTGCAGGGGAAAAGCTTTTGGTGTACCCTGTGCCAGCATAGAGAACCAGGGAGCACATCTGGGCTGCTGGTTTCCTTGGCTTGGCTTTGGGAGCTGAGATGAGGTGAGGATGAGAAGAAGACACAGCAAGAAAGCATCTGCTGAAGACATTTTAGATGGCTGCTTCTCCAGCTCATCCTTAACAGTGCTCTGTGCCTCAGTTTCCCCACTGGTATAATGACTACAATCACCTTTATAGGCACCCAGGCTGGGTAAGCAGCAAGATGAGGAGCCAAGGTAGCTCCACCTTTTCTCTTCTCTAGAGAGCTGCCACTTTTCTTAGTGCTTTTGCTCATCCTTTGTGGTCAGGTCCCTGTTTCAGAGATGGGTAAATGTGTTCCAGTAAGCAGCTGCTCTGTTCTTCAGAAGCCCACCAGATCGATAGGTTGTATATAAGTGAGTTTATTACCCTGATCGACCTCTCTGTTTGATGGGTGAGCTTACCAGCACATTACTGCAGCTCTGCCTTAACACTTTGTAGTCTGGGCATGAACACAAACACGCTTCTGAGGAATTTGCATTTTAATGGATTTTTCTAAGAAATGATGGGTGCCCCTGCCACAGACCAAACTATGGGATTTTCCCACACGGGACTTGGGGGAGTTAGCTGTAAAATTTGGAGGTTGCAACAAAGGGGCACAGCTGCCATGAATGGGCAGGAGACACAAAGGTTAGTGCCTGCATCCCGGGTCCCTTTTCTGACCAGCTCTGCTCCACGCTTGTGTTTCTTCCCCCAGATCATTTTTGCTGATGAGTGCACCGAGGCCGAAGGGCGGCACTGGCACATGAAGCATTTCTGCTGCTTTGAGTGTGAGACGGTTCTGGGGGGGCAGCGCTACATCATGAAGGATGGGAGGCCCTACTGCTGCAGCTGCTTCGAGTCCCTGTACGCCGAGTACTGCGACACCTGCGCCCAGCACATCGGTACGTGCGCCCACGGGGAGCTCTTCTGACAAGAGCTCTTGCATTAAGTCATTGATGACACTGTGGGGCTGCGGGCAGGACTGGGCATGGCTGGGGCAACCGAGTGTGCTTGTGCCTCTCTCACATCCCACCAAGGAGATAACATGGTGATTTATTTGGTTAAATCACTCTTTATCCTTTTTTGCTGTCAGAGAGGGGAGGATTATCAGAGGGCAACCTCAGGAGCAATGGCAGCTAGTGAAAGCTTTCTCTGGCATAACAAAATTTCTCTGGCACATTTTTTTCCCTTTAAATCTCCTTTTCCTGTAAACAGCCTAGCACTTTGACTCAGATTTTTCCCATCCAAGCTTGCCAAAGGATCATGTGATTTGATGAGCTACTGTTAGAAAAGATGCTTGTTCATTAGGCATCATTATTGTTTCTGAGCCTTTTTCAATCGACTTGCAGATAGATGTTCTCAGACAGAAAGAAATAATGCATCAGGGTCAATTTATGTTTCTAGAACAGTGATTTAAAATGCACTTCAGTCAGGTGGCTAGATGTTCCCAAGCTGGGTGGGCTGGGAAGCATCTTGCTGCTCTCTCCAGCCCCCTTTGCCCCTTGGCTGAGCACAGTGAGCACGCAAGACAGTCCTTCCTTTGTCCATGGAGGTGAGCTCACATGTTCAAATTCTTCATATGCTGCAGAGGAGAAAACCATTTTGCTCCTGTGCAGCAGCCAGATGGCACAGGGAGGGGGAATGCAGGGGTTCAGTGAAGCACTTGGAGGATGTGTCTACTGTGACCTGCAGCACATCCTTCCCAGAAGCTCAGCTGCAGAAAGGTGAAGAAGCAGCTGATAATGTTTCTTGCATGGTCCCTTCTCTTGTGCTTCCCCCATCTGCTGTTCTTCACTCCAGCTGGCCAGCTGTACCCCGCTGACTGTCAGGTTTTCAGGGTAAAATGTCTGGTTTGGTGCATACTTGCAGATTTCTAGCAAAGGAGGGACTGCAAACATTTTGCTGCAAATTGCTCATAGCAGTGAACTGAACACTGTGCCAATGAGCTACATAAACAGGGGTAAGCGTGTGATGAAGTCTTGTAAGGCTTGGGTTGGGTATGTGAGGATGGAGTAAAGAGGCTGCACTCCTTTCTATGCAAGATGGCTTTGGGGGCAGTGGAAAAGGAGCTGATAAAATCCTACCCACCATCTTGTCTCTCTTTTGCTCACAAGTGTAGCACTCCCATCTGTATAAAAGCATTTTGCTCACTATAAGGGGAGGAAAAAAACTACTATACTAAACCTAATTTAGCTTGGAATAAAACAGACCATTAGCATACTGTTCATTTATGAGTTACCTGGCAGCACCTGGCCCCACAGCGGGTGTGCAGGCACGTGCTGTGCACAGGTGGGTGCAGCGCCCGCCGTGCCAGCCAGCCCACACTGTGCGTGGCAGTTTCTCAGGGAACAAGGGCAGCAAGGGCTTTGGCCAGGAATAGCAGCTTAAACAAGTGTGCAGACATTATAAACCTTGGGAGTTTTGCTTACGGCTCTGACTGGGAGCACTGTGCAGATGTTGCTCCCTGGGGTTTGGCTGGCAGGAGACAGACTGTCTGTGTCAGTTTTTTTACTGAATCCGTGGGGGGCCTGGTGAAGGAACCCAGGAAATGCAGCTGGGTGCAAGGCAAGGGTGTGTGCTCAACCCCTGGGGCCAGCTCTTTCCATTCTCTTGGAGTAGAGGCCCCAGAAGCCAAAATTAAGTTGAGATGGGACCACAGTAGCAGCGAGGGACAGGGATGTCATCTGCTCTGTTACATAGTTAAACAAGGCAGCACAATTTCCTCATTACTGTTTAGTTGAAGGCTTTTTTTTTTCTTTTTTTAATAAGCAGCATATTGCTTTTACTTCAAGGACTTTATGGAGAACTTCTTGCATTCCTTTGCTTTATGATCGGAAATATCCACATTTAATACAAAATAGCTTGAGGCATGGTTCTGCTGCCTTTCCCAGCACTGAGTAACTCCCAAGCAAAGGCCTGGAATTAGAATTGGGAAGAATTAAAAATGGGATTAACTTCATTCATCAGAGAAACCCTGAAAAAGGGCTTTCAAGAGCAAGTCTGAGTGCATGTCACTCATAGGGGATCATAGAGTCGTAGGACAGTTTGGGTTGGAAAGGACCTTAAAGGTCATCTCATTCCAGCTGCCCACCATCAGCAGGAACATGTTCCACTAGACCAGATTTTCTGATTGCCCATCCAGCCTGACCTTGATGCAGGTGTTAAGTGCAGTGTTAGGTGACCCTGGCTGACACTGTGCATCTTCTCCCTCGAGGTATTGACCAGGGCCAGATGACGTACGATGGCCAGCACTGGCACGCCACCGAGACCTGCTTCTGCTGCGCCCAGTGCAAGAAGTCGCTGCTGGGCCGGCCCTTCCTGCCCAAGCAGGGGCAGATCTTCTGCTCCAGGGCCTGCAGCATTGGCGATGACCCCAACGGCTCCGACTCCTCCGACTCGGCTTTCCAGAGCGCGCGGGCCAAGGAGTCGCGCCGCAGCGCCAAGATCGGCAAGAACAAGGGGAAGGGCGAGGAGGGGGCGCGCAGCCCCTGCAGCCAGCTGCAGGTCACCTCCAACCGCCTCTCCACCGACGTGGACCCGCTGTCCCTGCAGATGGATCTGCTGAGCCTGGCCAGCCAGACACCCAGCCTCAACAGGGACCACCTGTGGAGGAGCCGGGATGAGCTCTATCACTATGGGGGCAAAATGGAGCAAAGCCAGTCTCAAACCCCCTTGCAGCTTCTCAGCCAGTGCAACATAAGAACCTCCTATAACCCCACCCAGGTCCCGAGCTCGCAGTCGGATTTATGGGCAAAACACTTCAGCAACCAAAAGAGGAGCTCCTCGCTGGCCATGAAGAGCCACGGTGGCAGCTTCATCCAGGACTGCAGAGAGGACTACTACTCAGGGAGGCTCCGCTCGCAGGAGAGCTACAGTGACATGTCCAACCAGAGCTTCCCAGAGACCAGAGGAAGTGTCAAAGTCCCCAAGTATGAAGAGGAAGAGGAGGGTGGGATGCCAGCATCACAGTGCCGCACCCGTCACCCCATCAATGCCCTCAAGTTCACAGAGGACCTGACACCCACTGAGCAGACTCCCCGGGGCTCCATGGAGTCCCTGGCACTCTCCAATGCTACAGGTATGTCACCCCTGCCACCCTGAGACCTCCCCAGCACACCCTCCATGGAACTGAGTCCCTTGTGTTGTGGTGTCTTCCCAATATGAGGGTGACCAGCAGCTTGGGGACCTCTGCTCAGTGACACGGGCTTGTCTGCCTGGTCCCAACAAGCCCAACAGTTCCTCTCCATTTGCTTGCTTGTTTACCAAATGCAGAGCTTTATAGATGGCTGGCCTTTCTGTGCAGCTCAAAACAAATGTTTTCAAGCTCTTTAATCCTCCCTTTTGTGAAGAGAGGGGGAAAATCAAGGCCAACTGCTAATGCAGAGGCAGATTTCAGCCTTCAGCACTTGAAGGACTGCTGTCAGCTGCCCTTGTGGGCTAGAAATATTTTTGAATGCTTTGAAATAGGCCCAGTTAACCCCTTTTGAATGTTATGCAGTTGTCAAGCACATGACTGGTTAGAAGAAATTCCTCCCCCACTATGCACAGCTCTTTAATTCCTCTTCCCCGACCCCTTGGTAGAAACTGCAGGGAAAAGCCAGGCAAGATGCTTGTCCCATCAGGCTGAGCTCATTTCTCACGAGCACATCCCTCACAAGGGTCATATTTCTCAGTCCTCTCACCCCAAACATGTTTGGGTTTCACTCGTGGCTGCAGGGATGGGTGTGTGTGTGTGCACGGACGTGTCTGTGTGCGGCTCTGGTCTGCAGCTGGTGCTGGGCAGGCTCTGTCCTTCCTGCAGCCTGCTCTGCTTCACTCACCCACCACAGCTCCCACATCCCCCAGCACTGAACTACTCAGAAAAGAGAATACTGAGCCTGGTTTGCTCACCAGAGAAACTGCCTTGCTTTTCTTAGCAGCTCCCCTGGCTTTTCTCTGTTCCAGCCAATCCTTGCTTGGATTTGGCCAGGTCCTGTGTCTGAACCCCTGCAAAATGCTGGCAGGGAGTAGCCTGTGGGGTGTTTGTGCCTGGTCCTGAGGGTCCCCCACAGGATGCTGGCAATGGGTGGTGAAGATTGCCAAGCCTATAGAGAGCTGAGCCCCCCCAGAATCCCAGTTCTGGGCTCTCCCTGCCTGGATGGACAGGTTTGCTCTGCTGTGCCCATCCCTCCTCATCTGCACTCGGGGTTTGGTGTGTTTGTTTAGGGAAGCTGCCAGCCCCGTGCCAAGATGTGAAATTATCTCTATTTCAGCCAGGATCTCCCTGTCCAGAAAGTGGAGTAATGGGAGGGAGAGGAGAAGCTAATGAACTGGAAATAGTTTTGCTTAAACAGTCTCAGATATACACAGAGGAAAAATAGATGTGAAATGGCGAGGGAATTGGGAATTGCTCTCCAAAACAGCATTTCCCTAAGCAAGGCTCCACATTTCCAAAGCCTCTTGTGTTCCTGAAAACTTGTGTTATGTAAATCCCTTCAGTACAAAGAGTCTTGGGCAACACCAAGCTTGGATGAGCAATCCCTGAGCAGTGGAGAGGTTGTTGCATGCTTTGGAGCTGAAGCGTAACATATTATTGGGGATATAGGTCAAGACAGAGAAAATATGGCAAGGCCTTAAAATCAAAGTGAAAATGATTCTGCCTTTCATTTTAGAAACCCCTTTTTAAAATGCTGGGAGGGAGATGTCCCAAAGGCATCTGTCCACCATACAGAGCCACAGTCTGAGTTTCCTCACGGGCAGTGACTGCCTTAGTGGCTTGCTGCTTTCCTGCTTTGTGGAGCAGATGCTCAGCGTGATGGGGCTTGCAGTGAGTGTTCATCGTTCCTCTGCAGAGTGAGGTGATAATGTTTTTATTAATGTGCAAGGTTCTAATAATTTCCCTTCCTCTGTGAGCTGGCTCAGCTGAGCTAGGGGCACTGCAGCAGCAACAGGCAGCTCCCCCAGGGCCATGTCTGCAATTAAGGAGGACACAATTATCATCCCATTTAATTGGCAGTGTTTTGAGGACAGGGGGATTTGGTGACCTGGATGAGGTCTGTGAGAGAGCAGGTTTTTGGGGAGGGCACAGCACCCTGCTGCCTGGCTTTTCCTATCCCTGCACTCCCTGCTGTGGCTGATCAGGATCCCCATGGAGCTCCCCCCAACCACAGCCCGGGGTCTGGCTCACCCCATGTCCTCCACCCTGCACCCTCCAGTTCTGCTTTGCCACAAGCCCCCAGGCATCCACATACAAAGTCCCTTTGAGCTACCAATGCTGCACAGTTGCTCCACCTTATAAAGCAAAATAATTAACACTGCATCCATCTGAGGTTTTATGGCATCATGGAAAACAGTCTGTTTTTTATAGGGAGCTGAAGGGCAAACAGTCCCTGACCTGGAGAGCACATGTTAAAGGCTGGTACCTCCCTGGCAGTGGATTTTGCTGTGATGTTTCTATTACAACTTAACTGCTAATTAGCCAGAGACAGTCAGTAATGCAGATAACTCAGGGCTGGCAGCAGTAATCCCTGTCCCTTGGCCGGAAGGCTGCCTGCTGTGAGCAGATGTTGTTCCCTGTAATATTTCAGGGTCAGCCATTGTGTGGGTCAAGATCTACGTGACCCCAATCTCCTGCAAAACCCCAGGTTTCTACCTCACCAAAAGGCTCTATTTAATCGCTTTAAAGCCAATTCCTCATGGGTTAGTAAAGAGGTGAGACACCGTGTTAATCCTCAGCACGTGCCCTTACAGTGCTGGCTTGTGCTCTGCTGTCACCCTGGGCATAGTGCACCACCAGACATGTGAGTGGCAGAGGTGGCTGTGACCCTGCTTGTGCTCTGTGTTGGGGTTTGAATTAGGTGGGAGTGTCTCTGCTGTCCTCTGGTTTGTGCTTGTGTAAATGCCACAAATGCTGATGGGATTTAAGCACATCTAGTGGCAAAGGGCAGTGTCTCCTGCTGGTGGAGGGCATCTCCCCTTCCATGTTTCTGTATGAAAATCCCTATGCTGCCATCAGCTGAAGGCTGCAGCAGACTCCAATCTGCTGTGGCTTCTTAGAAACTGTATCCTCCTGCAGTACATGGCTATTAGATGGAGAAGCAAAAAGGAAACAGTATTTCTCAGCCTGTTTTCTAAGAGAGAGCTCATTTTTGCCGATTTTCTTTTACATTATCCATTATATTGTGCTTCCTTTGTCTACTTTTGGGGGTTTTGGGTTGTTAATGGCAGTAAGTTAAGTTTTTTTTAATGGCAGTAACAAGAAAAAATCCAGTGTATCCTGGAGCAGTGTTTGCCTTGTAGCTCCTTGCATTAAGCAGTTGGGACGATGCTAAGATGGAATTTGTCCAGGAACGTTTGCTTATGATGAGAAGCCTGATCCTACCAGAGGTTAATCATTTCCCAAAAGATACTTGCCTCATCAGCCCTGCTCCCTGTGTTTGTGTTTTCCTTCAGAAAGGTTTTGCAGTCACTGCATGTGTCTGGCCAGTGGAATTAGAAATCAAGAGCTGATCTCTGCTGATTCCAAGCAGTTATTTCCACAAAATGACAGCTGGTCAAATAGCCCACTCAAGAAAGTACCTGCAGGCTAAATGTTGTTATCTGGAAACAGTCCCTTTGTGTGCTGCTTGCAGAGAGCAGGAGCCTTTTGGAGGTAGAAGTCACACTGAATGGTGACACTGCTGTATGCAAAAGGAGAAACAGATTTTAAGGATTCCTTGAGAAAATGAGTTTGGGTGTGGGGGCTTGCACTGGGGGCTTGGGAGCAGCTCCTGAACACCCTCAGGGGTGGCAGTGAGGGGTCTGGATGCTGATCTCCCTCCCTGTGTGCTCCTCTCTCCCCTGGGCTGGAGAGGGTGGCTGTCCCAAGTGCTCCAGCTGAGTTGCACAATCCAGAAAGTGCCACATTGGCTGTTCCTGAGTTTTTGTATGAACAAAAGAGGCTCACAGCTCTCCACCATGTTCTTGTCACTCTCTTTCTCCCAGACACAGCCAGCACAAAACTGCTTCCAAGCTGGAAGATCAGATCCCTGGGGGGAATTCTTGCAATTTTGAGGTACAGGTATAACATTTCCTAATACAAGGCAGGTGATTTCAAAACTGATGTGAAGATAAAGGTTTTCCACCCCAAAGGCCCAATGCCAAACCACTGTAAAACTGTCAGGAACATTTCTTCTCCCTCTCACTTGCCTTTTGCCACCCAACAGTGGGAGGTTTGGTGTGCCTGCTGCAGGGGCCAACCTCTTGCATGTCTTCACCCCTTCAGTGTCAGACATGGACAGTGCAGAGCAGGTGGGGTAATGCAAACCAGAGGGAGAACCAAAATGGACTTGTGGAAGATGTTATTGGGGGAAGCATCATCCCCAACATGGCTTGCTGGCCATCAGCTGGGGAGGGCACAGGAGATGGGAGTGCTGATAAAGGAGTTATAGGGGGCTTCTGGGTTAAAATCCATCCCTTTTCCAAGCAGCACCCACATAGGGACTTCTTCCACCAAGCTGGAAAGGACTGATTAGGTGGGAAATACCCAATGACATCCATGGGTCACACATGGGGATGCACCATGGGAGGCTGGTGGGACTGTGATCCACTTGGTGGGGGCTCTGCCTTCCCCCAAATTGTTTATTTTCCATGATTTCCAGCTACATAAAGGTTCTGCTTTATTTCTGCATGCCCCGAGGTCGCTCAGAAGTGAGACAGGGCTGAGCTATAAACAAAGCTCTGTGCAGGCTGCTTCTTCTTAAATCTCTTTTAGTTCTATGGACTGACCTTGAAATAAACTTTGCTTGAGGGGTGGTGAGGATGCCTGATGCTGTGTGAGAGACAAGGCTCTGGCACAGGGGGCTGGACACAAGAAATACTGTGCTGTACCCTCCTGTGCATCTATAGCTGCATTTAGACACTGGCTCTTGGGGCTGGGTGCTGGGTTTTGGTGCTGGCAGGCACCTCTGTGGGGCTCTGTGGTGAGAGCTGTGATGCACAGATGTGTGTGTCTGCTGTGATAAGTGTTAAGGTAAGAAGCAAGCGTCAGCACAGCCCTATTTGTTTGCAGTATCCTATGTCAGGATATTTTGCATTCCCTGGCTGGTGCTCCCCTGCAGTGGGATGCTGGCTCACCCCATGTTAGCACAGCTTCACGGGGAGTTTGATTTAATGGGGGCTGGGAGCTGCTTCCCCTCATGGGGGGCTCCATTCCCAGCCTCACACCCAGCCCACGTGCTCTCTGCGGCCTCTCTGCTGTCATTTGCCAAGCGCTTTAATAATTCATAATGCAACCTGCAGCCCCTGTTTAGCAAAGCACACAGTGGGATTGAAGCACCTCTGAGTGCTTTGTTGTGGCAAGGTTGTAGAGGTGATGTTCACCAGGGGTATCTTTGTGCTGTCACTTTGCTTATTCGGGTATTATTTCCCTTGGCACTGTTTATGGGATAAACATCATTCTCAGGAGGGGTGGGGACAGACTTCAGAGGGGATGGTACAGGGTGTTCTTAGTTAACCTGAATGTTAACCACAAACCTGCTTGGTTTTCTTGGTGCTACAGCAGCTCCAGTTCTATATCGAGTGCCCACAGCCAAGCTGCAGCTTTCCCTTGTGCTCATTGGAAAAGTGTGTGTTTCCATGGTTCCAGGGTGAAATATTGAGCCTGGCAGCCCCATGCAGTGGAGAGCAGCAGCAGAAAAACCTGCTATGTCTGTGTGTGCTGTGGTGCTGGCACCAGTCTGGCTCCAGGACGGCCACTGGCTGAAGCACCGTGCTGGAGGCAGCAGTGACGTGAGCCTCTGGGCCAGCCAGCAGTGGATGTGCTCAGTATCTCAGAGCATCATGCAGAAGTACATTTTGGTGGGGTCAGCATCTTATTCCAAGGGTTTGCACCCTTGGAATGGTCTTGGTGATGTGGTAGCAACCACACCACACCAGAGCAGGGCTCCTGCTCGCTTGGATGGCCTTAGGAAACAGATTCTCACATTTCTCATTAGGAGAAAGGGCTGCATGGTGGGGTCTCACCTCGTGTGCTCTTCCAGGCTGTGGCTCTCTTGGGTTATTAGCTGTGTTCCCAGATGAAACACTTCATTAAGCAGGAGCTGCAACAGCTGGACATAACTACTGAAGATGGGGCCTCATGGATGGGTGTAGCTCTGGAATGGCAAATGACCTCAGGAGACAAGGGTTGGGGCCACCTTCACCCCATCCAGGGCAGTGTGGGACCAGGAATCTGGAGACACCCTGCATGTGCCTGGCCACCCACTGCCTTTGGGTGCCAGGGAAACCCTCCAGTGCCAGAGCCTGCCCCCAGTCACCTTCTGCTGTGATTACACAGGAAGGGTTTTCTTCTCCCATCTGAAACTTTTGTTGCAGGAGTCAGCAGACCTGGAGGATAATGTGTTCCCTCCTCTTTGCAAGCATTTTTTTCTGCCTTTTAAGGTTGTTACTATATCCCCTTCAGCTTTCTCTCCTCTAGACTAAACAACCTCTGCTCTTTCAAACTTTATTCCCAGGTTGTGTTTTCTAGATGAAATTTTTTTAGACAAATGGTTATTGCTACCCCCTGATCTCACTGCGGTCAGACTGGAGCACTTCTGGCTTGTTCCCACTGTGCCTCCTGAGGTCCTGTGGCTCCACAGAGAGACATAGAGAGAGACATTTTGAGACCTTAGAAAGATTAATCTGGGCCTAGCCCTGCTCATGATGCCTTGGCATAAATGTAAAATTCAGCCTGGAGACACCTTTGTGTTCTGCAAGGATTACAGATTGCATCCTGGACCTGGAGCCTGCTGTGGGCACTGTGAGAGCCATGCAGAGCTCTCAGTGCCTTCAGCTAGAAAAGCACAGCTTTGCTCCTGAGCAAGTGGAATAAATCCTTTGCTGTCACCATGAGCAGATAAAATAAAGTTTCCCTCTCCCAGCTGCACAGCTTGCTGGGTCACTTCTAAGTGTGGCTCCCAAAAAAAAAGGCTTGTACATCTGCAGCCTGCCCAGTCTGCCAGGGAGGACACATATTGCCCTCAGCATGGAGCCTTTTCCACTCTGTCATATGGAGAGATGAAGCCGTTGGATGTTGGATTGGCTTTGCATCAGACTCTCCTGAGCACAGGCTCCATCATACCCCAAGTTCTGTGTACTGGCAATGGTGGTGGACATGTTCAGTGCTGGATTCCTCTTACAATCAGCATTTTCCCAGCAAATCAAGATCTCAGAATGTTTGTGCTTAATTATAATCAAGCTGTCTGAATGATCATCCAGAAACATCCCTGTGACTGATTAAACCTTGCACTCCAAGCATGGGCCATTCACATGGTCACAGGATCCTTGTCTGAACTCACTGCCCCATGCTGCCTTCTAAGGGGAAGAGACTAAAGCACTCATGTGTGTCTGCTGGAGGTGTGTGAGGGGCTGGAAACTCTGTCCTGCACAAAGTAAACCAGTGAAGCTCTGACTCTGCCCTTCCCTAACTGGAGCACCTCGCTTATCACAGCTTGCTTTACTGTACACAAAAAGGAACAGGTTTCCCTCCTGGTCATCCTGCTTAATCTTGGCCACATCATTCCTGCCTGTGATGTGAAGGCTGCAGATATGTCTTGTTTATTTCAAAAATACTGTTTCACTCTTGCCATGTCTTCAGAGCCTGTGCCCAGATGCTTGTTTTATTCTTGCTGGATGCAGGACCACAGGAGGGAGATGTCTGTGAGGGGCAGCTGGGACCCTCAGGTACCATCTGATATGGTTGGTGCTGGGAGCAAAGCAGCAGCTCATGCCACACCCCTGTGAGTGAGCCAAGGTCAGCCCCTCTATAATGATGCTGCCACAATCAATCTGTTGATGCCACAGAAGCATCCTGTGGTGCTGGGGCTGTATTTCTGCACAGCACTGCTGCTGCTCCTTCTTACTGCGGAGCTGCACCCGCTCCCTTAATGAAGTGCTGCATAAATGTCACCGAGGGCTCATTTTCCTTGGTGTCAGCTATTGTCTGACAGATGTGATTAAGGCCACATTGGGCTGTCAACAGCCATGATTCTCATTGTGATCAGCTCTGCCAGCAGTTTCGCTGTTGCTCTGGCTTTTCAGGAAGTCTTTGTGCATGTTACCAAGTTGCTTTTCCCTCCACAGTGGCACAGGAGGGACATAGGGAGCAGTGCCTGATATGATAGATGCCTTCACTGGGTTCACAGGCAGAAAATTGCAGCTCTAGCAAGGAGGAGCAGCATAATGGGAGTGTGGAGTGTGGGTAGGCAGGTCTTCAGAGGGGACAGGAAGCCCATCCAAGGCTTTTTCCAAAGGGCAGTGGGTGGGTTTGGGCTTGCTCGCTCAAAGTCAGCATGACTTAGGGAGGAAAAAAGAAAGCATGAAGGTGACTTGAAAAGTGTGTCCTCTTCAAAAAAAAATGGCTTTTCCTTCTTTTTAACCCAGCCTTTCCCTCTTCCTGTGGCATTCAGGGATCACCTTCACTTTACCTTCCTCTGTAATCATAAACTCCAAAAACATCCCCTTTAACAGCAGGAAAGCAAAGAAGATGGGACTCAGGGAGCAAAACCAAACCATGTGAGGGCCAGTAAAGCTCTCCCTGATGCCACTGAGAGCAGGATTTGGAAAACTTTGCCCAGCTTTGCAGGAACTATTGATCTTTTCAAAGCTGAGCCCAAGGAAACCCTGAAGCAGCACATGAATGGGGTTAGTGACAGCAATCCTTGTTCTTGCTCAGGTTTAGCAGCAGCAGCTAGTGCCAAAGGAGCTGAGCTCTTGATGAAATGCAAGCAGCTTTTGTTAAAGGAAAAAGGGCTTTATTCTTGAATTGTGGGCTGGGTGGTTATTTTTTATAATTAATTTACAGTCATAAATTGTTGGTGATTGCATAAAGGCTGTGCGTCATGTTGGAAATTCTGCTGACGGTGCACAGTTCTCTGTGTTGGGTCTGCACTGGGATGTTGTGCAGAGGGACAGGGAGAAGGGTGCCAAAGCAAACATTCCGCATTTGATTTGGGATGGAACAGATTTCCTTTGAAAGAACTTGCGAAACATCTTGTCCTGAGCTTGCAGTGCAACCACTGACTGCTGCCAGTTGTCAAGCCAACGGGGAGATAGTCAGAAAATAGACAAGAAACACCCATAAAACAAGCCAACCACCAGGGCACTGTGGGGTGCATTGAGTTTCTTGTTGACAGGCAGGTGCTGAGCAGACACCCCACTTCTTCCCTGCTGCCAGGTGAAGGCTTCCTGGGCTGAAGGAAGGCACCTTGCAGGAGCTCAGGGCTTGTTGGCCCTAAGGGATCTAATGGAGAGATCTAATGGAATAGATTAATTAGATCTCCTCATTGGAGAGATCTAATGGGTCACCTTCCCGAGCAGGGCAGCCCATCAAGAGGGAACTCACGTTTCTGACTCCTGCCCATTCACAACTCCCTGCATATCTGCAGGGATAGTCTGACCCTCCCACTGTCGTGCTGCTCACAGGGTGCTCCAGCAGACCCTGTGGTGCTTGGGTGTTTCCTTGCTTCCTGGGAAACCCAGCTGTAACTTTGGTCTCTCCATGGGTGTCATTCAGGGGACCTGTGAGGTGCAGTATAGTGACAACCCTGAATTAAGTCAGTGGCCCCATTTTCATCTGCCACTGATGTTGTTTAGTCCTCCAAAACGTGTTGTCATTGCAGAAGGTGTGAGTGCTGGATCATGGCACCCTAGTTAGCTCGGCGTGCAGGAGGCCTCAGGTTACCTCTGACGCATGATTTCTCCCTGGCATCGTTGGTTATTCCTATCAAGTCGCAGAGAGTGTAGACATATGGGAAAGGAAGTCGTGAAAAGCAGCTTGGAGTCCAACTCAAAACACCTTAAATTGGTGTGATTTCCCCAAAGGAGGAACTGCCTGCTCTTAAAAAAAAAAAAAAAGTCCTCCTCTTAAAAAGGGCTCTTCAGGACAGAATTGATACCACTGAGTTACTTTTTAAAGCAAAAGTCTTGGGCCAAAACCAGCCTCCACCCTGCATCTCCGCTGCCAGAAAATTCTCTTTCTTAACTTCCTTTTTTTTTTTTTCCTTTGCCTTTTTCCTTCAAAGGCCTCTCAGCAGATGGTGGAGCCAAGCGCCAGGAGCACCTCTCCAGGTTCTCCATGCCTGACCTGAGCAAAGACTCGGGCATGAACGTCTCGGAGAAGATGAGCAACATGGGCACGCTGAACTCCTCCATGCAGTTCCGCAGCGCCGAGTCGGTGCGCAGCCTGCTGTCGGCGCAGCAGTACCAGGACATGGAGCCCACCCTGCACGACCTGGCCAGCCCTCTGGGCTACCAGGAGCGGCCCTGGCACGGGAGGATGCACCAGAGCTTCGACTACGGCAGCGGGGTGCCCGGGGGCAAGCTGGGGCCGCAGGAGATCCCCAGGCACACCCCCATGAGCGAGCGCACGCGCCGGAGAACCGTGCTCCGCGACGACGACCGGCACTACCGCCCGCACCGGCCCCGGCGCTCGCGGCGCTCCCGCTCGGACAACGCCCTGCACCTGGCCAGCGAGCAGTGCTACCGCCTGAAGGAGAGACCCTCGCTCCGAGCCAGGGACGACTACGACCCCTTCGTGCACCAGAGGAGCTGCAGGGAGACCGTGGAGCAGGGTCCCTGCAGGGATGTCTACGGCCGCTGTCCCCGGACGGTGTCGGATCTTGCCTTGCAGAACCACTTGGGTGAGAGATGGGGGCCCTACTTTGCCGAGTACGACTGGTGCTCCACCTGCTCCTCCTCCTCCGAGTCCGACAACGAGGGCTATTTCCTGGGGGAGCCCATCCCGCAGCCTGCCCGCCTGCGGTACGTGACCAGCGAGGAGCTGCTGCACAAGTACGGCTCGTACAGCATGCCCAAGTCTTCCACGGTGGGGGCCAGGGGACAGTTGCACAGCCGGAAAAGACAGAAGAGCAAGAACTGTATCATATCCTAATGGCATCCTTGCCAGGCACCTTGGGAGAATGTAAATTAACTCACGATCTTGCACTGTTTTAGATCATGTAAGTGCTTTTATTGTAACAAAAGAAAGGCCCGAAGAGTAGGGATTTGTAAGAAGGTTGTAGACCGGCTTCTATAAATAGTCATAATCCTGGGCACGGTGAATATATTTTGCACATCTTACTTTGGAGATAAAAATTTTAAAAGTTCACTTTAGCCTGTAATATTTACCCAGTAGTTTCTCTTCCTTCTCCCAGATACTGCCACTCCCTTGAGCTCTGTTTGTCCGTACGTTTTGGTTGCCACTGTTGACTCTCAGCATCAGTTTGCTGGTAGCTTTTGCTTTCCACCACGTTTTTGTTTTCCATTAGCCATGTTGGTAGGTGATTTGTCTCTTGGACAGTGTGGGAGCCTAAGTTATTTCCATGATTGTTGTAAATGCGATGTAAATGAGAGTTTGGAGAAAATATTTTTGTATTTTGTAATATCAGAGGAATTTCTATATCTTAGGAGTCACTGGGAAAATGCATGCACATTCAGAATTGTTTTCAGTCAGAGCTAACCAAACAGTACTTTGGACCTCCCTTTCCATTTCATCATCAAACTCCTTAAGTTTATCAGTGAGAGAGTCTGAGTTTTCATCGGTTTTGAGGGTTTTTTTGCTTTAAACCTTTTTTTCTGTTCATTTGTTTTGATCTTGGTCAATAAACAGAATGGTTTTTTGATCCATTAAATCTTGACAAGCCTCAGTGGCATTTTGAAGCCTGTGATTTGCAGGTACACTCCATCAGTCAGATACAGGAACCCGTGACAGCTGCAAAAGGGACTTCTTTTTAATTATTAAATAGGAAACACCAGAACTACCAAATGTCTGCAACATTGTAAATTACCAAAGCTGGAGAAGGAATTTCACACCTCTGTAGAGAACGCTGAAGTTACTAAACATTGAACTATTATTTGGAGTAAATAAAGTGTAAATGGTGCAATTGTGTGATGTCAGCATGACGTTGTTTTGAATATAGACTTGTCTTATGGTGCTCTAGTCTCCTGGGTTATGTTAACTGCTGTTCATTACCAAGTGGAAGTCTCAGTATTGCCTCCTGCCTAAGACATACGAGAACACCTGCAAACTGCTCCCCGTGGGCCCCTCCTGCCCGGCGCGATGCCCTCACCCCTCTGGGGCTGTTTGTGGCCAGGGCTTGTCCAGCCCCTGGCTGTGGCAGAGGGCCCCTCCATAGGGCTCAGCTGTGTTGTATTCTGGTGGATGTGAGTTTGTTCTCTGTGTGCTTTAATCCATTGGGGTTCTGCCATCCCAGCGTGTCCCAGCTGCAAGCAAGGCCAGGTTTGTCCCAGTGCTTCCCAGAAAAGGAGCAAGTTTGCAAAAGGGGCTCTTGGCACCCAAAAGCACCTCTGGGGGTTAAGATAAGGCTGGGCTTTGAGCCACAGGAGGGCTGAGAGCTTAACCAGCTGGATTGCCCTCGCCCCATGTGCTGCTGGCACCTCAGCGTGTCCCTGCACCCTGGGGCCAGCCCCTTCCTGCACCCTGGGAATGTGGATTCTGCTGCAGGGATGGCACTGGCAGCCTTGGGCACACACAGGGACACCCCCCATGCCTACTCAAAGCAGCAGATGCAGAAAAATCTGGAAGATGGATGTCTCCATACCACAGACTATTGCTAGGAATTTTTTTGTTGTTTGTAAAGGACAATGTGATAACTATTATTCCTTTAAAAAGAAAAAAAAAAAAAGAAATGATACTTAAATATATTTAAAAAAATGTTTTTTCCAGTTGGAATAAATGGAAATATTCATCCAAATGGAAGAGTCTCGTGTATGTTTTTTGCTCTTAAGGAGTGTTGAGTAATCATTAGTAGAAAAGGCGATTTTTACTGAGCTGGGTTTGCAGTAAAGGCACAAGAACCAGCTCTGCTCCATCATTGACATGTTTTTGGTGGTGGGGAAAGCTGATGGAGGAGCATCTCCTGCACACCACACACCTTCCCCAGGGTTGGTGACCTGGTGTGGTAACACCTGGACCCATTATTTGTTGTTTAATATGCCCCATCATAGATCCATTAAGGTTGGAAAAAAACTCTAAAATCATTGAGCAAGAACAACCCAACACCACCATGCTTACCACTGAAGTATATTCCCCAAGAGCCATATCCACACAGCTTTTGAACATTTCCAGGTTGTCTTGAAGTCTTCACCTGGTAAAAGCCAGCAAAGTTCAGCTGCAATCCCTGCTGGGCCTCTGGCATACTGAGGAAGACTATCAACCTGAAATGTATAAATAACAGCCTTTTCTTAGAAGTTCACTTGTTTTCCAAAGCAGACCTGCTAAGCTGGATAGAGGTATTGCTTACAGCGACAAATATGACACTGTAACCACAGCTTTTTATATAATTGGAATTTAATATGTACAGTTAATTCATTGTCAGTGATTAAAAGCACAACAAGTATCTGTCAGCTCTGGTACAGCTGAGCTGCTCTTGTGCAGCAGGAGCTTGGATTGCTCAGCAAATGGTAAAAAAACTAATCCCCAGCCTTTCCCCTTTCCCTGCTTGCTGCCTCTCCTCAGGGGTAACAGAACAAGTTTAGTTTAGAGCTGCAGCAGAATTGCAGCACTCTGCACATGTAGTTTTTCTACTAAAATCCCAGGCACAGTGCCTCTGTTCACACCATGGTTTTGCTGCTGGAAGCAACACTTCAAAATTTGGTTCTCACTGCAATGCACCCCAGTTTTAATGCAGCACTGGAATTGGAACAGATGGGCAACAAACGGGGGAGAAAAGTCTCTCAGGTGATGCTCCCCTCTGATGGACTCTTCATCAGCACCACAGGAAGGTGGCAGATCACATTTTCTAGGAAAGATAGAGCTGGTAGAAATTTCAGCAATAAATGCCAATGCAGCTTCCAAACCCTTTTGGTTTTTCATATGGGCTCCAGAAGTCCAGTACACTTTGAGGCACGTGATTGGAAAAAAAAAAAGTAGTGATTTTTTTTATTTTTCTGCTTAGCCCAGTTGGAGTATGATTAACCATTTCTGACAAACCCACTGAGCTTGAGGGATGGAGCTACAAGTCTGTAAAATCTTGCTCCATTGCCATCTGGCCCTGCTGATTCCCCTCTCTGTGCCCACTGCACATGGAAACGGGGCACACGTGCTGCCATTTGCTTTTATGTCTCCAGAACTGAGTGAAGGTGACACCACCTAAAGCTCGGGGTCAGTGTCAGTGGCTCCCAGTTTCCCTGGGCTCACCTGCACTTTCCCTGCTCTGGCCAAGCAGGAAGATTTTGGCTGGGGTCCTCCAGACAGCTGTGCTGCCAGAGCCAGCTTGGCACACTGTCACTGTCACTGTCACTTACAAAAATAATTAAATCTGATCAAGTCTATTGCTACCACAATTTTCTTCTGTAAAATAGCTCTTTTTTCCCCATTTTTTGTCCAAAATGTCCTTGGCAAACCCACCCAGTGTTACCATGGGATGGGCTGGTGTTGACCTCTGTTGCAAAGCCAAGGTTCACATGACACACTTGGCCATGACTGGTGTGATGGTGGGAGCACAGCATCCTTCACATCCCTGTTCCCCAGCAGACATGGGGGGCTCCCTAAGGTCCCTGCAACACCTGAAATGCCCCAGCATGACAACATGTTGGCCCAAAAGCCACTGGAGATGTGCAGGGAAGCTTCCAGCACACTAAGGCTTGTTTTTTAGGAAGCCAAAAGCCACACAGCCTTGAGCCTGGCAGATACATCACAATGAGCAAAGCCTCTGCAGAAAGACCAGAAGTGTAAAGTTAGAAATATTCAGCAGCACCTTGTCTGGAAATTATCATGCACAGATTATCTCTCATTTGCTAAAGGTCCAACTGGCTCTGGCATAGCCCAAAACATTCAGTGGCTTTGAAAACCCAGTTGTTTTATGAAGGAAGGGACAGCACTGCTGAGTGAGGGGTTAATAAATTTACATGAGTCTGACAAAGGCTGAGTGCTGCCAAGAAACAGACACATGTTTACCCTCTCAATTTAATACCCCAAAAATCCATGCCTATGCAGTTTGAGGCTGGCAGCACCCACCTGGCACTGCTGCTGCGCCCCCTCCCCAGCTCTCTGCTAGTCTGGGCTCCTGGGCTTTGAGCTGCCCTGTTATCTGATAAACTTTGCTCTTTCAGGCTGAAAAAAGCTCCCAGATCCTTGCATTTACATACAACTATGCTATTCTTGAAATCTAGGCTGTCCTCATTCTCTTGAAGATTATCTGTCACCTATTAGATGACCATCCTCCGTGTCTGGAAAAGCTCATTAACTAACAGCAATTCCAGAGGATTTTATTTTAAAGATTTTTTTTTTTTAATGTAATACACTTTCAGCCTAGATTCTTAAAACTATTTAGGAATTCAGGTCCAGTTTGAGTACAAAGGGAAGTCACTGGAGAGCTGGGCCCCCTTTCCAAAAGCATCCACAAGTTGTGACATATCAGTGCAGGGGAGAGGAAGGCAAGAAGGAAGGAAGGAAGGAAGGAAGGAAGGAAGGAAGGAAGGAAGGAAGGAAGGAAGGAAGGAAGGAAGGAATACACTATTATAGTCATTTCTAA